>CM062242.1:24893430-26093430 GCA_031216285.1 Syzygium syzygioides | reverse complement strand
CTTGGCTTCCACAACAATTGGTATCAGAGCTTGGCTTGGCTGAGTTGAAGTGAATAGATGGCGATAGAAGAAGGAAAAGTGAGAATCGACAGATTTGATGGGAAGGATTTTAGTTTCTAGAAGATGCAGATTGAGGATCAACTATATCAGATGAAACTGCACGTACCCTTGTCTGGGGAGAAGCTAGAGACAATGAAGCAAGCTGATTGGGAATTGCTGGATAGACGAGCTTTGGGTGTTATTCGGCTAACGTTGGCTCGTAACGTCGCGTTTAATATTGTGAATGAGAAGACCACTGCGGGTTTGATGAAAGCCCTGTCGGACATGTACGAGAAGCCCTCTGCGATCAACAAAGTCTACTTGATGCGACATCTGTTTAATTTGAAGATGAGCGAAGGTGCATCGGTTGGAATACTACTGTTACTGCTGTTAGTAATTCCTCTGGGTCAACAAGCTTGACGTTTGATGGTGTTTGAGATTTAATTCTGAGCGAAGACATCCTTAGAAGAGAATCTGGCGAACATGTATCTGCTGCTTTAGTAGGTGAAAATAGAAGAAGAACTGGTACACGTGTTAGCAGAAGTAGTATGAATTCGAATAGACGAAGTCAGTATAGAACTGGTGGTCCTGTCTGTTGGAGCTGTGGCAAGAGGGGGCATCTTAGAAGGGATTGCCTTAAGCTGAAGAACGACAAAGGTAAGGGAATTAGAGTTGATCCTATGGAGGATGTTGCAGCTATAGTATATGGTAATTCGGATGATGCTGATTATGTCTTGTCTATCACTAATGATTCATCGTTTGATGGATGAATTATGGATTTTGGTTGTTCTTTTCATGCTACACCAAACAGGAACTGGTTTACTACTTATCAGTGCATGGATAATAGTAAAGTGCAGTTGGGGAACAATTATGAATGCGATGTTATTGGTGTTGGTGATGTTAGAATCAGAATGCATGATGGTATTGTGTGGACATTGACTGGAGTGAAGCATGTTCCTGAGTTGAAGAAAAATCTGATTTCCTTGAGTGCCCTAGATTCAGCTGGGTGTCGGTATTATTCAGAATGTGGATTTCTGAAAGTTGTTCGAGGTGCCTTGGTGATAATGAAAGGAATCAAGCATAATGGCCTATATGAGCTTCAAGGTGAGACAGTGACGGAATTCGCTGCGGAGACGTCAGATGCATCGGTTTGAGAGTCTGAATTATGGCATATGCGTTTGGGATACATTAGTGAGAGAAGCTTGAAGGTTCTAAGTGAAAGAAATTTGCTATGTGGTTATGTAGCTAACGAATTGAATGTATGCAGGTGCTGTGATTTAGATCAACGGCGGAAATGCAGTTTAATACGGTTGTCAGAGAAACCACGGATATTGCAAAATTAATTCACTTGGATATTCGCAGGTTGTCGCGATTTCCTTCGAGGAAAAGTGCCAGATTTATGTTAACAGTTGTTGATGACTACTCGAGAAAGACGTGGGTGTTTGTGCTTAAGCACAAGTTTGATGCTATTGTCAAGATCAAGCAGTTAAAAGTTTTGATCGAAAAGGAGACTGGTAAAACGATCAAGCAGGTGCAGACTGACAATAGTATGGAGTTTTGCTCGGAGCTGTTAAACAAATTCTGCATGAAGGAAGGCATAGTGAGACACTGCACTAGTGTCAATGAACCACAGCAGGCTGCAGAGTTGATGAGCAAAATATTACTAGAGACGGCCCATAAAATGCTCTCTAGTGCTGGTATGACTAGAAGGTTTCTAGCGGATGCACTTAGTATGGTGAGCTACTTGAAGAATAGATCCCCATCGAATGCGATTGAATGTCGGACTCCCGAAGAAGTGTGGTCAGGTAACGTTACTGATTATTCTATTCTTAGAATATTTGGTTGTCCATGTTATGTTCGAGTTAGTGATGGTAAGCTTGATGGAAGGACAAGAAAGTGCATGTTCCTAGGTTATGCACAAGGTGAACGGGACCATAAGTTGTGGTGCCCGGAATTAAATTAACTTATTATCAGCAGAGAAGTTATATTTGACGAGTCTCTAGTACTTCTAGCTAGGAGTGTTAATAGCAGTGTTCATACGGATCTGAACGGTGTTCAGCTTGAGGTGGAGTTGCAACCAGAGACTTCTGAGGTAGCGGGTGCTAACGAAATAATCGACACGGATGGTGCTTGTAGCGAGGTGGAGCCTACTGAGCCAATAGTTGCTGTAACTGCTGATATTGACAAGGTGTGTATTCGATCTTCGAACATATATGGATGCAATGATGGTTTTGCTTTATCTGCGATTAAGGAGATTGTATCGGAAAATCCTTGTGGAGCGGTTGAAGGTGCACGTGGAGTTGGTATTTTGATGAAGTCCACGGCTATGGCGAAGTTCAAGTGAGGCTTGGACTTGGAAGACATCTGTGGCGATTGAGCCCATCGGGGGCTGTGAGAGAGTAGTAGCGGAATTCGGATTTTATCAAAGCGATTGTGACTTGGCTCAAACGTCGAGCCAAGGTGGAGATTGTTAAAATATATGTCTCGAGTTTGAGCCCGTTGAACGAAACCCTATTCAAGATTTATTAAAGGAAAGTGCGAAGTTGAATATTTGCGGACGTTTGCCATGGAAATACAATTTCTTGTTCGGCGTTGAAGAAAGAAAAAAAAAGGCTTTATTATTTGTCTTGATAATGTATTTGTGCGAAAGAGATTGTCGGCAAGCAAATACGAAAGGAAAGCAAATCGTCAAAGGAAAGAAATAATAAAAAAAAAAAGGGAAGTGGACACACTCAATTTCCTTTATTACTGAAGTCGGTCAAACAGAAGAAGAAGAAAGCTGACTTTGTTGACCGCATGGAATCCTTTTCCTCCTTGAAGTTGGCCATCGTGCGTTCACTTCTTGGGCTATATAAGGGCTGTTCTTTTGCTGCAAGAGAGGCACGCACTTGTTGATGAATACGTGAAGAATTCTTGAAGCGCCGCTTGCTTGCGAGTGCTTGGTAGTGAGTTCGTGATTTTGTTCGTGGAATTACGCCAAGAGCTCAAGTGTTCGTAGCGATTAAATCTTGTGTTAAGATTTGTGTACAATTCTTTTGCGAGATTGAGAAATTATATCGTGAGGAATTGTGGGGTTAAACGCTATGTGAGTTATTGGGTGTAATTGGGGCTTGGGAAATACTGAGAGTGTTTGAGTGACTCGAATGTGGTTATAATTTCCGTTATATCGCTTGATCTATAGTGGAATTCCGTGCTGCTCTCCCCGTGGACGTAGGTCGCTACGACCGAACCATGTAAATCTGGTGTCCGATTTATTTTCTTATTCTGTCAAATTTATTGTTCGATCGCTTGACTTCCGCAACAATATCAAAGTCAACTCCTTAAATATTTGTAAAGCTTCTGACCAAAAATAGAATATGTATTTGTAAAACTTTAAATACGAAGTCAAACTGCGATACAATGTCTGCATAGTAATCCAAGCCTGTATCCTGTCTAAACGTTTTTTCCCAGAATATCACAACCCAAAGACCCCATGTCCGTAACTAGAATGTCAAATTCTAATCTTTCTTGCTCGGGTGACGGCTTCTTCATCCTCATTGTACTGCATCTTTTAGTGCAGTCTGTGCTTTCGATTTCCTTCAACAAAACCCACTTCTATCCTGGTGAAGCTGACAAGATATACGAAGGAGATGCGATGGCATCGTCAGGAGCAATCCACCTCAACATCGTCAACTATCAGTTTTGCGTAGGCCACGCCACATTCGCTGAACCGGTGCAGTTATGGGATTCCTCTACTGGCAGAGCCACGAATTTCACTACTCACTTCTCTCTAACCATCGACACCCTCAATTCGACTTTGGGCAGTGATGGCATTGCCTTCTTCCTTGCTCCCATTGGTTTTCCCATCCCACCCAACTCGGTAGGTGGATTTTTGGGACTATTCAACACGAGCACATTTGCTGCCTCGGCAAATAATAACCAGATAGTGATGGTTGAGTTCGACACGTTCCCGAACAAAGAGTGGGACCCTGATGTGCAGCATGTCGGGATCAATAACGACTCGATTGGCTTGGCAGTGTATTCCTCCTGGAATGCCACCTCACACAGTGGAGAACCAGCAGATGTTTGGATAAGTTACAATGCCACCACCAAGAATCTTAGTGCGTTTTGGACATACGAGCAGAACCACGTCTTCATGGGACAGATATCGCTTTCCTATCAAATCGATCTAACAAAAACCCTCCCAGAGTTTGTCACAATTGGGTTTTTTGTAGCCACCGGTTATTACACCGAGGAGCAGATCATTAATTCATGGGAGCTCACCTCAAATTTGGACACAAACAAAAGAGAAGACAACAAAAAAGAGACTGTACTCATTGCAGTTATTGTTGTTTCATTCTTCCTTTTGGTGCTTCTCGTTGGAGTCGCTTGGTGGGTTGTGAAGACGAGACTCAGAAAGAGCAATAGGGACGACAGGAGACGTGTATTCGCTGGCTTGGCCATTAACATGGACATCGAAAAAGGAGGCATGCCCAGAAAGTTCTCTTATCAAGAGCTGAGAGCTGCGACGAACCGCTTTGCAAGTGATCGTAGACTGGGCCAAGGCGGATCAGGGCACGTTTACAAGGGTACCTTGGGTAATCAAGGCCGAGTGGTCACTGTCAAGAGAATATTTGCGCAGTACAAAAACTCTGAGAAAAACTTCACCAACGAAGCGAAGATAATTGGCCGCTTAGTGCACCGGAACCTGGTGAAGTTCATTGGATGGTGTCATGAACAAGGCGAGTTTTTGCTCGTATATGAGTACATGCCTAATGGCAGCCTCGACACGCATTTATTTGGCAATGGGAGGATGCTCCAGTGGGAAGAAAGGTACATAATAGCCCTAGGATTGGCCTCAGCCCTTCACTATCTCCATGAAGACGCTGGACAATGTGTGCTTCACAGGGACATCAAATCAGCTAATATCCTGTTGGACACGGACTTCAGCACCAAGCTCGGCGACTTTGGCATCGCCAAGCTAGTGGACCCTCTATTGAGGACCCAAAAGACGGGAGTTGTCGGGACTCTAGGCTACTTAGCTCCAGAGTACTTAAACGAGGGGAGGGCAAGCAGAAAGTCCGATATGTTCAGCTTTGGAGTCGTGGCCCTGAAGATCGCTTGCGGTAGGAGGACGTTTGAAGTTGGGGAGTTTCAGGTTCCGCTGATCAGATGGGTCTGGCAACTGTACCTCGCAGGATATGTGCTGACCGTGGCGGACGAGAGATTAGAAGGAAATTTCGATGACAAGGAAATGGAGTGCTTGTTGACCGTGGGGTTGTGGCGCACACATCCTGACAAGAGAGAGAGGCCTAAGGCTAGTCAAGTGATTAAGGTTCTTCAGAACGAAGTGCCCTTGCCAGAACTTCCTCAGAACATGCATGAATAGAATTTTTATGCTTGGCCTTTTTCTACAGTATAGGTTCGGTTCCATGCCCCGAAAAACAGTGCTACCCCCTCCTTAAGCCCATGAAGTGATGTTGCTATACTCTAAAGAACTTTTCAATAATCCGGCAAATTCGCTTCTGTGATCCTAAAAGTTTAAGCCAATGTAAGCCAATCATTTCCGGGTACTTGATTTGCTTATTTATTAAAGGACATTGCCACTTTGAACAGCTTTGGTGCTTCGTTTGTTCTACAGTAACTTTGACTTTTTGCAGAGAGTTCTTTATTCTTGAGTTTCTCCATTATAGTTTCCTCTTCTGTTTGTTCATTCTTTTCGTCTTTCAGGAGTAAGATATATATACAAGGCCTTACACCCATTTGCAGCCTACAAATACCATGTCGCGTAGTGGACAAGTGAGATTAGATGATTTTGATCACAACAGACTCTTCTCCAAAATGAACTGCATCATTTTAGTTGACCTTCCATCTAAAAGTTATTACATACCACTAGAAATCCTTGACCAGAGTTGGTGAAAATGTGTAAGGTGAGAGCAGCAAATTACGAGAATGCAATTAATGTCAGACGTATATAAACCATGAACAGACTATAGTCACTAAACATATGTTGTTAAGCTGTGCATTAGTTGTCGGCAAAGTAAATACGATGCTCTTTGAATTTTATGACGCTTCCATCTCGAAGACTAGACTGCCAAAGTTTCAACATGTTAATGAGAAAACATCTCATGTTGAATGGGAAAACATCTCATGTTGAATCACATTCTAGAAGACACGGTGCAGAAAATATGAGATTGTTGCCCAACACTGCAGCAGGCGTTGAGAAAGAAACGCGAACACCTTTTTCGAACGCATAATTCCGCCATTAGAGCTGAGATGAATGAGAAGAAATTCTCTATGACAACAGGGGATCGAAATATCCTCGGTTGTTTCTATTACGGCAAAAATCTAACTTATATGCATGTTTTCTCAATTTTGAGAAATATTTGGAAAGGGAATTTGGAGGGCATATTAGAATCTTTCAATCTAATGGAGGAGGAGAGTTCAACCAAGCATCATTCTTAACTGATTTGCAAAAGATTGGCATTGTTAATCAGGTATCTTGCCCAAATAATCCGAAACAGAATGGAGTTGTCAAGTGAAATATAAGCACATACATGAAATTGGCTTGACCATGCTTCATCAAAGTAGATTTTTTAAAAGGTACTGGGTTGAAAAACTTTTAGAAGGCGGTTTTTCTCTTGAATCAGCTTCCTACAGGGTATTAGGCATGAAATTACCTTTTGAGTTCTTCTTTGGAAGCAAACCGGATTATAATTCTTCGAGAGTTTTTTGCAGTAGGTGCTTTCCTTATTTTAGGGACTACACCAAGAATAAGTTTGTTGCTTAGTCATTGCCATGCGTGTTTCTCGGCTACAGTGATCGCCATAAAGGATATCGTGTCTCTATCCTTCAACTAGTCGAATCTATATGTCTTGACATGTCATCTTTGATGAGACCGTATTTCTCTATCTCGTGTCTAGTTCATTGTTTCAGGATCAAAGTAATAAAATGGGGATATCTTAATTATAAGTTGGCCAGATCGGGACATGATAGACAACATCAGACTCGAAATTCTCATTTTTGTATTTGTAACAAGGTGCGTTATCTGTTAACTCAAATCAATCTGTGTGTTGGCTAATTGAATTATGCCAAGAAGACCACATTGATGGAGGTGAATCAAATGTTCACCCAAACCATGTTAAAATTATTGACTCATCTGGTGCTGCGCTTAAATCTCTATGCAACTTGACATGTGAAGATTCCACTATGGATGTCCCTCATGATTTTTCAATAGCACATTTGCCCAATCAAAATCATCCAATGATTATTTGAGCACGGTATTGTGAAAAGCCTAATCCAAAAAAGCCAATTTGCATATGATGGATTCCATATGGAAAGAACGGAACAATGTATGCTATCCTTTAAAGCATGCAGGGTAGTAAGCAGGAATGGAAGAGGAACTCAAGGCATTGCATTGGAATAAAACTTGGACTCTTGTTTCGCATCCTGTAAATAGTATCCAAATAGTAATATTATGGGACATAGATGGGTTTTTAAGTCTAAGTTAAAGGCCGATAGTACATTAGAAAGATTAAATGCAAGATTGGTCACGAAGGGATATACTCAAGTAGCAAGAGTAGATTTTCTTGCAACTTTCTCGCAAGTTGTTCGACCAAGAAGTATAAGAATGGTCCTCCTCACCCTTACTATTGTTAAAGGTTGGCCCATCAGAAAATTAGATATTATTTTGGTAAAAAAAAACAATTAGATGATGGATTTTTATCACAGCCTATTTATATGGAGCAACTATCCGGTTATGTGGACGAAAATTACCCGTCTTATGTTTGCAAACTAGAGAGAGCTTTATATGGCCTTAAGCAAAACCAAGAGCATGGTTTGATCACTTTTGGCATCTGATTTCTTTTGCAGCATTATGAATCGTTCATTACTTTTATACGTAGATGACATGATTGTCACCAGTTATGATTCAAAATTGCTTGATGGTTCATCTCTACATTGAGTAATAAATTCGTAATAAAGTATATGGGGCCTTTACACTATTTTCTAGGTGGCGGTTAGGATATTCTCTGGTGGTCTTTATTTGTGCTAAGAGCACTATGCTTCATCAAATCTTAAACGTGCGTGAATGGAGGGCTACAAGTCAGCTTCCACCTATGACCACTAGCTCTCATTCTAGTATAGATGCATGCAAAACTTTTTTCGGCTCCTACGCTATATTGAAGTATCATTGGAGCTCGTTAATATCTCATGATTACATGGCCGTATATTTCATATATGCATCAGCTTACCGCGAGTCACTTTCATATTATGAAATGCATCTAATATTATGTCAGTGGCACAACAGGTAGAGGCATGTAAATCATTTCCAAGTCAACTTTGGATTTGTATGCCTTTTGTGATGCAAATTGGGCAGGTTGCTGCTTGACTCGACAATCAACTACTATATTTGGTACTTTCTTAGATATTGGTTGTATAACATGGAGTGCTAAGAAACAATGAACTGTTGCTCAATCTAATACCGAGGTAGAGTATCGTGCAATGACATCAGAGATTACTTGGATATCATTCTTATAGATAGATTTGGGTATTTATCTCTCAAGTCCACCAATAATATTATGTGATTATATAAGTGCATTAATCCTATGGTCCATGTAAGAACTAAACATATCAAATTGGATTAGCATCATGTGTGAGAAAAAGTGACTAATTATATTTCGTCTGTGCATCAATTTGTTGATCTCTTCGCGAAATAATTGTCTAGAAATGCATTTGGAAACTTATGTCACAAATTAGGAAATCTCCCATTCCCAATTTGAGCGGGGCGGGGGGGCGTAAATGCACTGATTCATTAATTAAGGGTAAAGAATTTAGAGATGTAAATCAAAATCACAAGCTGATTCTTGGATATACTAGAATCATGAGATTGTCAATTGTTGTAACATAATGATTTTTTCATTTATTATTTTTTATTGCTGTACTGTTTCCTTATGAAGTATAACAATTGGTAACATCCTTATACGGTGGAAATCATCTCACCATTGTCCGTCGTGATCAAAAACCAAACACCTCTGTTCTTTTACGGCCTTCTCGTTGCGGGAATGAAACTACAGCGTAAGACCGGACCGACTCGCTAAGAACTCGAGGCCGAGCTTTACTGTTGAGAAAACGGGGGAGTGAATCGGGAGGCATCCGTTTTCGTTTCGATACGTCGGCTCTGGTGATCGCCATTTTTTTTATAACGTAGGCCTTGGGGGCAATAAATGAAACCGTTGATGCCGAATGGATCGACCGTGAGATGCGACAAGGCCCACGTGCAACGGGCTTCCTGGAGGCCCATTTAAAGGCCCACATAGCCGGATCGGCCCACTCGGATCTCGAACTCACTTGCTCGGAACTCCCCACACGCTCGCGGCTCCTCCTCGCGTCCCCGTCGCTCTCTTCCTCCCTCCTCCCTCCTCTCCATTGACTGCCACCGAAAGATCTCGGCTCTCGCACGCTGTCGGCCGACGAAGATCGGCGGAGGGCAGAGGGAATCCGCCGCGGGTATCGGCAGGCGAGGCGAGCCGAGCCGGCGAACGCTTCGCCCCCTCCGTCGGCTCTGAGCTCCGACTTCACCGCGAGATCGCCATCGCCGTCGCCGTCGCCGCCGCAGCATCACCCCCCACCCTACGGGACCGATACCAGCTGCGGAGGAGCTCGATGGATCCGGCGAGGACGCCGCTCGGGAGAATGCTGCTGGACGAGATCACTCCGGCGGTCATGGTGCTCGGCACGCCCCTCGTCGAGGAGGCCTGCCGGAAGAACGGCCTCTCGTTCGTCGAAATGCTCAGCCCTTTCTGCGGCTTCAGCAACATTGACGGTAAAAATCTGATCTCCGCCATGGCCGGCTCCTCGTGGGCATGTGGCTTGGCCGGGGGACTTTTGTTTCTCTTTTTTCTGGAAGTTTTGTGTGGTTTGGAGTTTGATGAGGTGTTGGTTGAGCTTGGTTTGAGTTTGGTTGTAGTGCCCGTGCGGACGGCGAGTGATCAGCCCTACAGGCTCCAGAAGTTCAAGTTGCGTCTGTTCTACGCTTCGGATATCTGCCAGCCGGATTTGCAGGTAAAATTTCAGTCGACACATTTGTTTGTTTTGCGGCTGGATGAGAAAGCAGAGGGTCAATATGCTCAGTGCGACACTGGTTGGCTTGGTTAGAAGTTATGAAAGAGTAGTTTGGTTGTAGACAAGCTGATTTGGAAGAAGACTGCGAGGAGGGTAATAGGAGTTTGATTAGTGCTCCAGATATGTGGCTTTAGCCCGGGATTCTTTAGTTAATGCATGAAAGACTGATTTTTTAACCTAAGTTTAGTTTCTAGCATCATTCATGTAAAGCACCGATAATTCATGGTTCTGTCTGTCTATCTGTTCTTTTTTTTTTTTTTGGGTTGGGGGATTCTTCTGTCCGGCTTATTCATACTTAACTAACAAATTGGCAGAATAGAACTAAAAAGAAGAAGAATGTTATTAATTTTAGTTTAATAAGTGTTCAACTCTTTTTTCACTTGTGATACCAAGTGTGACTTTTGCCTGTTTCTGTGGTTAATTAGGTTGCAAATGAGAGATTAAAGGGGGTTATCACCCAGGCTGGGGAGAAAGATCTCTCCAATCTTTCTTCAGACTTACCTCAAGTTGACGAGTTGCTATCTCGTAAGTTATGCTATTTAATAACATTCTGAAATCCCTATGATCCTACTATCGTTGGCAAAATGCTCTGTCTGTTAGAGTTAGTTTAGTGCTTGGGTCTCATATGATTTTGTAAGTTCTGAAAGAAATCTGCATGACATATCCCCTGAACTAGCACATTTTTCTAGCAAATCAATTATTGGCAATTATAGAAGTTTTCTTCCAGTGCTGTCGTGCTTTGTTTCTAAAAATGCATTATTATATCCCAACTTGAGCGTTCTGCAAACTGCCTACATTTTTCGCATTGAAGACGTATTGTACATTGTACATTGTGGTAAAGTGACTATTCTGGAGCTGGTGATGGCAGCCTAATGGAGTTAATCTCTTTCCAAATTGAACTTTCGCATGACTCTCAATTAGGTCACTAAAGTTGAGGACCTTAATTTTCTGTCGAGTGAACTTTTGAGGCTTTCAATCAAGTCACCCATCCAATTGGTCAGCCGTTTTTTTGAAAGCAAAGTATGCGAAATGCCAGGTGACACGTTGATAACATGCCAGGCCAGAGTCCATTTTGTGTCACTTCAGATTTCTTTTACATCTTTAACTAATGGTTGTGTAGTTGACACGATTGAAAGTGCAAGGGAAATCTATTGACCTGATCAAAATTACTCGATAGGCCGAAAGTTGAATTCCTGGGTATGTAGGTACATTGACATGTGTTTTATCCCAAATTTTGCAAGGACAAAGCGTCTCAAACACCAAACTGTACCTTCCTCATATAGAAAATGGGATGTTGTCTCCCACTTACAACCACAAGAATGACAGCTAACTTAATTTCACTAACTGGGATTGGTCACATGAATTTCTTAGGTGTTAATTTGTTATTGACACCAAGTTCTCTGTTATGAATATACTCAAGACCTTCTTCAGGATGATGGACCGTGCCTACACATTCTATGGTGCTTGTGCACTGTGTAATGTTACTCTTCTTATTAAGGGCCAAGGCCATAGTATTCATATTGCAAATCAACTCAAACTTCTCTCATCTTATTTCTCAATCGAAGATCTACCAACTTTTCTCAAATGCACTATTTAAGTGCATAATCCATTGTATCATTCTCATTTCTGATACGCTAATTTTGTGCCTATGCTGTTGTTGAATGTCCTAGTGTGTCGTGGAGCTTTGCCAGCCTTAATGCCCACTTATCAATTTTGCTCATAATTTTCACTATAATTTCTTGTGTCATTGCACAAAGGTATCTACTCGGCCTTCCTTGTCTGTGGTTTCTGGGACTCTGTTGATCACTTGAAATTATCTCCTTGCCATGAAAATAAGCATAAGCATTTGTACTTGTGTTTACTTTGATAATTTGCCAACTCTAATTGTTTTGTTCTTTTTTTTTATGGACGTGACTTTGGTTTATAATGTGAAGTTTTACTTTGTCAACTGGATTAGCGGTGTTGATTTCAAGATATATTCATACGTTGAAATTATTTGGTTTATTAGCGACTCTTGACAATATCTAACTTTTGCAGGCTCAGAATCTGAGATTCTCCCATCCTGGTTCGAGTTCTTCAATAAAGAGCTCATACGAACAATGTCTTTCTCCGATCATGAAGCATTTGACCACCCTGTGGCATGTAATTGCTAGAGTTGTTATAATTTATTTGTCCTGTTTTTATTGCATGGTTGCTGATTACTTTTATTATATAATTACAGTTATTGTACACTTCTCCATAGTCTTCACTTTGTCTTTCCTCTGTCCTTGTGTACAGGTATTTTGGTTGTTTCCTCGAAAGATGAGCAACCGATCAACAGATTTGTAGACCTTTTCAATGGTGATCAATTACCGTCTCTTCTTAATGATGGTGTCATGGATCCCAAGATTCTGAAGCTCTATTTATTAGTTCATGATAATCAAGATGGTGCACCAGAAAAGTAAACTTTCTCGACCCTTTTTAGAAATCGAAACTTTAGTTCATGAGTACCAAAATGATGCATCAGACATTGTACTATCTACTTTGATGAAGTTTCGCCCTTATGTATCCATTTGTTAGGATCTGAGATGATGCAAATGACCTTAAATATTACCAAACATGGGCAGACCATATGAAGGAGTATTATCAAACTTGTACTAAGCCTTTCATGGTCTTGGGTTGTACACTGTGGCTAATTAGCTACATTTAGGGTAATTGTCCAAATGTATGCTAAAACATTAAACTTGTATCCAACCTTTTATAGCCTTGGTTTGTGTATATCATTGTTTTCATAGTTATTTAAGCTTTTAAGTTGGGCTTTCTTCATGTAGGTTGTAGCTGGTAGGCTAACTTTGTGGCAGTCACCTTGTCATGTGCATCTGCCTACTCTTAGTTGATCAAATGGTTCTTAATTTGCTTCTTTTTTTGGTTTCTTCTGATAACCCAAATTATTCTGAGAACATGCATATAAGATTGTTGTACAGTCTCTAAAATGTCTTGCGGTCAGGTTACCCCTTACATCAGATGGATATAAGGCTTCATTCTGTTAAATAGTCTCCTATCAACTGACACTGTTTGGTCTGCTTTGGCTGGTTCGCCACATTAGGTTCACCTTGAACGATGCTTTAAGCCAGAGTCCCATACGAGAGGTCATCATTGACCCCAAATTAAGTAGTGGTGGATTACCTGACAAGTTGATTTGGTTTTGCTGCTGGCATTGCTTATATTTTTCAATCATAACAAAAGTTTCATGTCGTAGCTTCTTTGACTAGATCATCTTGTTTGACCCCAATGTTATTTGTAGTGATGTTTTTATTATCATTCTGTGCATTGAAGGTCTGAAAACTAGTTTAAGTCTGATTGCTATTGAAAGTTGAGCCATGTTGTTTGATTGTTTAACTGGAAGATGCCAAAGGAAAAATATAGAATAGCGGAGTGTTTGAAGGTGCCTGGAAGTTGACAAATTCAATTTTAGGCAATTTTAAGAATTATGTGAATCATTTTAAGTGATTTTGTTGACTGCAGGATCTGGTAGTCCAAGTATCAAAAAGGTAATTGGGGCTTGAGTTAGCGCTAGAAGCGTAGTTTTAACATGAGCAACAATATGTTTGACAATGCTTTATGCAGAATATTGTGCATTGATTTTGACCCTCTCTAGCATATGTAGGTCAGTTTCATCTCCGTCGTTCATATTATAGGACATGCTTAGGTAATAATGTTATTATGAAGGAATTATTGAGTTCAGTGCTAGTATTTAAGCATACAAGAAAAGTATTACCTCACTTTTGCTTGGACATGTTGATTGAATGACTCAGCAATTTGCGGTTTGTTGGTAGGGTTACTTGAAAGAAAATCAATTATATCTAGTTTTGTGTGCTTAGACTATTTTCTATCTTCATTGAGCCAAAGCAAGTTGGTTCTTTTGCGTGATCAACGGTTATTGGGTCGCTTAAATGAATCGGCTTGCTGGGGGAATGACTGTGATTCGAATTAGTAAATTTGCTATTGTAGATGATGCTGGACCTGTAGACCTGATGGCAGCCTGTCACATCCTAAATGCAAATAGGTAGGCTTGAGAAAGCACTGTACATTGAGAAGCCTGGCCAACGCATCTTTTAGCCTTGCTTGAAATTTATATTCGTTTTCTTTGGGACATGGGCGGGCAAGGGTAAACAAGATAGGCCCAACCTTGTGGGCCCGGTCAACCCTATTTGCCCATTTGATCGGGTCTCATAGGGAGTATTCTTTTAATACTGTTTATGGATGGAGTCCATAAAGTGTAAATTTAGTAAAGGAAGGGAACCAAATGAAGCAATGGCAGAAATTGGATAAGATAGATAGCAAAAGGTGGGCGACTCCAGTATTTTGGAGGATATATTGCGAAAGGATGGTGAGCTTGATGGAGAGGTCATCGGCAGGATAGGAGCAGGATAAATGAGGTAGAGAAATTCATTTGGTATCTTGTTCAATTGCAAAAGGCCACTTACACTTCGGGACAAAGTTTATAAGATAATATTGCTGCCACCGAGGCATTATGGCATGGAGTGTTGGGTGTTTAAGGAACATCATGTACATAAGAACGCATCATTTGTTTTAGCCACAAGATGCGTGGTAATGATGGGCAGATATGTTAACATGGGAATGAGGACCTAGAAAACTAGAGTAGATACTTTAAAGCTTTCCTCAAGTACTTGGTATAGGCAAGAATATTAGTGAAAATAGAATGGGATACCATAAAAAAAAATCCATTTACCAACTCCATTTAGTGGAGGAAAGTTTGTTTGCAGTATAATTGGTAGTGGTCATTGTTGTCGTCGCCTTTGTTTGGTGTCCTCATGTTGTTGGTGAGCTTGATCTGAGTTATGGCTTCTCTTGTCCTCTTGATTTTTAGCCGCTTGTACTTGTGGCCTTTGCAAAGCTGTATTATTATAAGATAAGGTTTTGCTTTTGTGAAACAGTGTTCACTTTTAGTTGTTATTTCTTTGTTTTCAGGGCAACAAAGTTGCTCAATGAAATGAAGAGTACCTTTGGCTCAAATTCATCTCAGCTGCTTTGTATCAATTCATCTCAGGGTGGGCTTGTAGAACATTTGCAAAACCCATGGGCTCCTTTTGTCAGTACTTCATCTTTGAGTTACCTTTGAGCTATCTTATCTGAATCAATGCCATAAAAAAGTATTGGCTTTGTTTATTGGTTAGAGGACTTAAACCTGGGTTGCTGTGTTGTGACAGAAAACTGATGCTTCACCAACGCATCGACTTGGCTGCTTCCTAAATATTGATGATTTTAATGAGGTACGGTTCTATTTTCAGATCTCTATTTAAAAGGTTTTAATATTAGATTATTTGAAGTTTTCTGTGATGCAAACTGACTTAAGGTGTACATTTTCAATCTTACAAACTCTACAGATAAAAAATTTAATGCAAGATTTAGCATCTAAACATGTCATCCCTTACATGGAAGAAAAAGTACGGGTCTTGAATCAACAGGTAATGTGATGCTTATTAATCTTCATAGTCATCTTGGAAAAAGATTTATCCAGCATATTGGCCAGTAAAGGTCTGCTCATCTCCGCTTTTGAATGAATTCGTGAAAACTGTTTCTAGGTTTCTGCTACAAGAAAGGGTTTCAGAAACCAAATAAAAAACCTGTGGTGGAGAAAAGGAAAAGAAGACACACCGGATGCTAGTAATGGCCTTGTGTAAGTTGTCAATTGTTATTATAGCATTGAAATGCTGTTTGTTGTATCTCTTCTGTGCAACTGAATAACTCACTTTGTATTGTTGGCTTATGAAGGTATACCTTTAGTTCCATTGAATCGCAAATTAGAGTTCTTGGTGATTATGCCTTCATGCTGCGAGATTATGAACTTGCGCTATCAAACTATCGTCTGATTTCTACAGATTACAAGATTGACAAAGCCTGGAAACGATATGCTGGTGTGCAGGTATCGTACCTCTTTAATTTGTCAATGTAGCCTGTTGCTGTAGTACATTTGTAGGAGCTAATGGGTGTCTGACCAAAAGTGGAAAATCTGACTTAAGAATGACATAATGAACAACAGATTGGGAGGGGTTTGAAACCTTTTCAAATTAGCAGCTCAAATATTCTTAAAAATGTACTTACTATGTTCCCAAAACATGAAAATGCCTTAGATTTTCTCTTAAAAACATTTACCTCTTCTGCTTTGCGTATTTGGAAACCTCCTGAATATGACTTACTGCAAAGGTAACATGTCTTTCCTGCATGGGGAGGATTTTTTCTGATCCAAGGCCTTGACTTTTTTCACTTGCTTGCAGGAAATGATGGGGCTCACTTACTTTATGTTGGACCAATCAAGAAAGGAAGCAGAATACTGCATGGAAAACGCATTTAATACATATTTGGTATGTATGCACTTTTTGTTCAGATATTGCCTCTGGAATTAAGTTATCCTATAGTTCCTTCTTCGGTTTTGAAATAAAATCATGTTTGTACGTCCTTTGGTCTATATTGTTGAAGAATGTTTTAACAGTTCATATTTCAATAGTTAATGTAAATTGTCCATCTTTGAAGTTAAAAGTACTTTTATTTAGAGCAGTGATCCTTTATTTTTGTCATTTAGTTGAAGATACTGTGTGGAAAAGGACATGTTAGTTTCCCACATAGCATTTGGGATGGTGTATGTCAATAGTGGATCTATGTTCAATCCGTGCCCTTAACCTTAGAAAAATGTTTTGTTTATGGAACTGAACCACCTGAATGCCAAGAAATGTGCCTGGTTAATTTGCTTGCATTGATATGATCGACAGTTGTGGTAGCGTGTCAACTTTGTACTCAATTCATACGATTAGTTAGTTTCTGTCAGCTTTCTTTCCTTAGATTGCGGATTTGTTGAAACCTGGTAATTGTCAAGTTCTATCTAGCTTATCACTGAACTTGACCTCAGCTGGAGACCATCATATGTTGTTTGATGGGGTGGTAATTATGTCATTCAAGCCTTCTGGTTTCTGCTTTAGTCAATTATTATGCAGTTTAGGGAGTGATAGGGTAGACATCACTGAACATGGTGAGGTTGATGATCATATTTTCGACGGATGGTACTAGCTGGTGAAGGTTGCCCATTTTCCACTCAGGATGAGTAAAATATTTCGAGTCAAAGGCTGATTTTTCGATTGGTCAAGTATATTTCGTGGTGTCATACTTAGATCAAGATCCTAGTTAGGTCCAAATTGAAGAATCTATCTGGGTCTGATAAGTGAACAAAAAACATAAGCAAACATAGTTTGTCTACCCGCCCCTAGCACTGGATACTCCACATGAATTTTTTCTCATCTACAAGCAGGCCAACTTCACGTTAATGGTCCATTCAGAAGATAATTGCATCAACAAAATCTCTTGATGTCAGTTTAAAATATAAAAAGAATTAGTTTGTAATTGGATTTAACAATTGGAGTTGACTAAGGGTTGCTTCATTGGATATCATTGGATGTTTTGTTTAACTTAATAATTAAATTTTCTGTAACATGGCCATGTTGTTGGCAACTGAATTGGCTGGCCTTGTCATGAACCTTTCAATTTAAGACCTTTCTCTCAAAAGGGGGTGGTGTATGATTGTTTCTTAGCTGCTGAAAGTTTATCACACTCATGATTATAATTTTTGAGGCTGGGTTGTCATATTAAGTATGATGTGTTAAACTCCTTAAGGGGATTGTTAAGATGCACGTTTGAATTGTGTTAGAGAAATCCACATTAGAGAATTGGTGTGGTGTAAATCAGTTAATATATCCTAATTGACTCATAACTCATTGGCTTAAGCTTTTGAGTGAAGGTGGGTCTAATTGAATATGCTAATAGGCTCGGACTTATGCTGTCTCTTGGCGATCTCCCTAGGGGACAAGTATCGAGCTTCTATTGTTCACTCCTAACAAATGGTGTTAGAGCCAATGGTCGATGAAGTTGAGCGTGCTTTCTGGGTAGTGGGCATTGTGGTGTAACAATGCAAGCTTGGTGGCAGACTTCATATCTTGATGCAGAAGGATACCCAGATTAGGGGGAGTAGACCTAAAACTAAGCTCACACTTGAGGGGGAGATTATTAGGATGCTTGTGTGAATTGTATTTAAGAAATCTCATGTTGGAGTATTGGTGTGGTCTAGGGCAGTTCATATATCCTAGCTGGCCCATAATTCATTGGATTAAGCTTTTGAGTGAAGGTTGGTTCAACTAGATATGTTTACATGCTTTGACTTGGGCTCCCTCTTGGTGATCTCCCTAGGCTAAAGGTATCGGGTTTTTGCTGTGCGCTCCCAATAGGGATGAATGAGATATTTGTGGAGCGTTAAGGGTATTAGGTAAAAACAACTTGGTGGCTTGAAGTGCATAACCCCAATTGAGTTGTAGTTTTGTATATATGGCTATCTGATCAGGATGGTATTTACCCCTGGAGTGACTGTCCTCCTAAATTTACTGGAATGATGGGCCATGGCTCTTCAATTAGTCATAGGACTAAGCAATTTTGTAAGAAGATAAAGATATGAGGAAGTATGATGCCAATGTGGATGAACCCAACATAGAGAAATCAATCTTATATCTATTCTCTAGAGTTTTGCTAAAAATATTTCTAGCCAAGCTTTCTTGAATTTAGTTTTGTCATTCTCATTATCAACACAAGGGTTTTTGTTTGAGTATGTATCTTGTTTGCGTAGCACATCTTGGTCTTTGTCGGTTGTCCCTGTTAGAGTAATTAAATATTAAATCACGTCTTCATCGGACAGCTTAAGTTTTTAGAATAATTCGCAGTCGTCCCACCAAAATCTCACATGGTATCAGAGCCTATGTTGCCAACAAGTCTGGACCCATTAGTCACACGAGAGAGTTACCGTTGTTCCGGTTGTCCCACATCGGTTGTGGAAGGGGCTCGTGGTCAGTTTATAAGTGTGAAGAAAAGCCTCATCCTTTGAGTTAGTATTTGGGGTGAGAGAGGCCCAAGACTACCCAACATTGGTATCAGAGGAGGAAGTCCTGAATTTAAATCTTTCCAGGCCCCAATTGCCTCCCCAATTAATATGTCTATAGTGTTAGGCAAAAAGATTAGACTAAGCGTGAGGAGGAGTGTTAAAGTAATTAAATATTAAACCACGCTTTCATCTAACAGCTTAAGCTTTTCGAATAGTTGGCAGTAGTCCCACCAAAATCTCACAGTCCCAAAAGCAGGTTTCATACCGGACATCTAGGCCCAATATAGAAGCTTCTTACTCTGTAGACTATGATCTTTCCCCATGTATTGGGATAGCTTTCCAAGATTCATTCTGGTAGTTTCTTTTAACTGATTGGTAGAAGTGAGTGATATTGCTTTGACAAACTTGGTCTGATACCCTTGTCTAGAAAATTGGACCAACTGGACATCAAAATGCTACAAGGAGTGGGCTTTGGTGGGTAGAGATGTTGAAAACAAGAGATCAATTCAAAGAGGCTTCTGGTGTCTACTTCCGGATACCCGGTGAGGTAATGCAACTTTTTCTCTGTTGTGCCTTTACAAGGATATATTCCATCTCTGACTAAGCTCTTTTGTAGGAACCTCTGCACTCTGCTGTTATGCTTGAGCAAGCATCTTATTGCTACTTGCTTTCTAAACCACCCATGTTACGCAAGTTTGGGTTTCATCTTATCCTTTCTGGAAATCAATATAAAAAGAGTGACCAGGTACATATTTATGATGCGCAAACAGAAGGTATATTCTTTTTGCTGTCTTCTTACTGATAAATTCCTTTGCTATGTTTTCTAGATTAAACATGCAATTCGGACATACCGAAGAGCAATCTCTGTTCTTAAAGGGACAACATGGAGCTATATCCAAGATCATGTTCATTTTCATATTGGGCAGTAAGTCAAATGGACTCGTTGTACAAAATTTGTATAAGAAACTCAATGACAATTCATGTTTAGTGATACAATCTGTTCATTTCTTGATACATGGTGTACGCTGCAGGTGGTATTCTTTCCTTGGGCTATATGATTCTGCTGTGTCACATCTATTGGAAGTCCTTTCATGTGGTCATCAATCCAAGACAACACAAGAATTTTTTCTGAAGATCTTTCTTCAAACAGTTGAGGTCTGTGCCTGTTGTTTTCTTCCAATTGACAAAAATCAAATTTATTACTTCATGCTCTGTCACTGGTTAAGGAGAAAAAAAAGATTGCTTCACTGCTTCACTGTGTCAACATCAGGCAGATTTGTTTGTTGATGCTTTCTGAAATTCTATTTATCGGTGGGATTTATTAATAGTAGAGACTTCTAAGCCTCGCAATATTGCCAAAAGTGGTCAATTGTAGTTTTAGTTGCACATTGCACTGCACCCCTTCCACCATTGAACTCCCAGCAGTTAATGTCTTCTCTGTGACTTTCCCGAATTTCCTGAAAGAAGGTCATGGTCCTGGCTAGTGGCCCTTGCTCACTTAAGTATTGTTGAGGCGTGTAGTGTCCCTGCTCACTCGTAGTACACCTGCCAACAAGAGCGCCCAGGCTTCATCCATGATTAATCGCGTAGCAAGTAATGATCCAGGTCATTCGTGAATAGAGGTCAACTCGTGTATTGGAGATGGATCATTGAGTAGGGAGTTTGAGTAATTGCACCCTCTAAAGAGTTGTCCAAGCATTTTCCCTCTAGCAGGGTGAAAAATACCGTGCTTGAGTGATGCCTTGCAAAAACTAAGAAAAATACACATTTTACAGAAAGGCCCCTAAGACTAGTTGGACGTGTGCAGCCATGGACAACCCATACTGGGCATGTCAGGATCATGACACGTATGGACCTAGAGCTTTGTCTACACCACAATCCAAAACAGAATCTCTCACTTCCTCTTTCTTATAAAAAGGTGCTTCTGATTTGAGGGCATGGCTTCTGTTTAGCATGTACAGGCAAAGAACAGTCAGCTTCCCCACCTTTCTGGCTGTGGCATGTGCCATGTGCCATTGTAATTATCCAATGCGGTTACTAGACACTATATCAGGTCTAGCTAAGCCTAACATAAGAAGTTATTCTTTTCTGTTGTATTTCACTTAAAGCTATGAATAATAGTGACATTTTGCAAAGGTTTTGGTTAATTTTTAAATATATACGATTGAAGCAGAAGACGGGAAAAGCTTGCGAAGTGATGAGATTACCATTGCCAGTCATTAACAGCTCATCCCTGAAGGTGGTTTTTGAAGACCATCGGACATATGCTTCACCTGCCACTGTAAGTTGGCTCCTCTTCTTTTCCTTCGTTTTCTCCCTGTCAGTTCATAAAAGTGTACTATTAATATGAAAAAACAAGTTGGATTTTAATGTAGTGCTAAGCGTTTGTTGCTGACATGGTTGAGTGTCAAGAGCGGTGGAACCAACATATTGTGCTTGTCATAACTTGATGCCATCATTCCTAGGTCCTCCATTTTTTGACCTGCTTCGTGTAGCTCAAGGCTGGTGATGGCAAAATTTATTCGCTTTAGCCTTATATGTGTAATGGGACTAAGCTCTATGGCCCTGCAACCTTACATCGGCGTCACCTTATTGGGCATTGACATTAGGAGTCTTCATCTTCAAAAGAAATGTAGAGGCTGTCTTATGCTATAATTGCCTTGCTAGGCTTTCTTCACCTTCTGATTAACTGCTTATCGTCCCTTAAAGTTTTAAGAAAAGAAAAACATGGAAATAGTGATTATGTATTTTATCACCCAATTTGGATGGCCATTGTTGTAATCTGCATGTTCAATTCATTGCGTGGCATTGAAAATACAACACAGGTTATACTTCCTGTATACGCATTATATGATTGTGTGAGCTTGGGAGATGCATACAATTGTGCAGTGTTTATAATTGGCACGGATTTTTAGTGTGATTAGCATAACTACATTTTATCTGTAAGGTGCTCAGTGTTGTTTTCTATGACTTTTGGTGCATCAGAGGAGGAATCTTGTAAAGTGAGATGCAGATGAATGCACTCAAGCAAAATATGAAAGTATGCTGCTTCAGAGATGCCTATATGTGTAATTCTTATAATTGGCAAGATTTTGAGCCTTGCCAGTGTGATTATTTCTTATCTAGAAAGTGCTGAATGCTGTTTTCTTTGACTTTTGGTCCATGAAAGGGTGACAATTGGTGTCATAACTTTTTTGTGTCATCATATGAAGAACTTAACATCTGATGCCATCTTTTATTGCTTTTGAGCTATTCAAAATTCTTGAATACGACTGATTTTATTGTTAACTTCTAGCTCATGTTCCTAATTTTTTTTATTGCAGGCTGGTGTTAGGGAAAGTCTATGGCAATCTTTAGAGGAGGAGATTGTCCCATCACTGCCTACTGCAAGAAGTAACTGGCTGGAGGTTCAATCTAACTATATTTCGAAAAGGAATAAGGACTCAAATATCTGTATAGTAGGAGGTGTGCATGGAAAAATTTGCAAAGTCATGTTTTTGGATAAGTTTGTAAGAAATTACCTTTTGAATGATCTCCTTTTTCCACTCATCTATTTGCAGAAGCAATAAAAGTAGCTATCGAATTTCAGAATCCTTTACAAATCTCTATTCCCCTATCCGATGTCTCTTTGATGTGTGAGCTTTATGCACGGTCTGATGACGCCGACTCAGGTGAAAGTTTCTATTATTTACAGTCTCTCTCTCTCTCTCTCTCTCTCTCTCTTGGTTTTTAGTACCCTCAATGGGGGTTTATTTCCTGAATAACAAAGTCTATGCTTCTCAGAGGCAAACAGTTCGACTGCTGAACTTCAGAATGATGAAGCAACTAAGTTGAATGTTGATCGGTATGAATCATGTCTTTGGTATGCTTTCGTATCATATGTGCTTGACAAATACCTCTCTATGAGTTCAATTTGTGCTTTAATTAAGTTTATACAATAAATTGTGGGAAGTTATAAGGGCTCAATTTTTTTATGCAGGTTTATGAATTCTGATATGTCTTCATTTGCTCTGTCCAATGTTGAATTCACATTGGAAGGGGGTGGACGAAAAATGGTAAGTAGTGCTTGGAAGTAGCCATTATGTGCGTGGAGAAAGTTACTACTAAAAGTGTCCTTACTATTTGAAATATGTATAAAAAGGGGTTAATATCACGAAAAATCCCAAACTGGTACATTTGTGATTAATTTACTCCTAACTACCATAAAAAACCTTAAACTGGTACACCTGTGATAAATTTATTTTCTATTAGTTTTCGTTAAATTTTACTGTCAATTTGCTGAGTTGAATGGCACTTGGCAGTTGATGGGTGTACCGGTTTGGTGTTTTACCCTTCGTTTGTCATAAATGTACCGGTTTGTGATTTTTCGTAGTATTAATTCAATTTAATGGAAAGTAACAGAGGGTAAATTTGTCACAAGTGTACTAGTTCGGGGTTTTTGGTGGTCAAAAAATTAGTTTGGGGTAAATTTGTTATATGTATACCGGTTTGGGGGTTTTTGATGGTCAAAAAATTAGTTTGGGGTAAATTTGTCACGGGTGTATCGGTTTAGGGTTTTTTGTGGTAATAACCCAATAAAAAATGCTTGCTTGAATTTTATTGCATTCTAAAATATGTGGGTGATAAGATCCTCTATTCCAAACACTCAGGACCATGCATTGTCCATGCATGTCAAGTTTTAGCTAGCTTGTAGTATGATATGGCAAGAGTTTGCTTTGACATCAAAGATTCCCACCATTATTTGCTACCGCTACATTTGTCAATACATCTTTCCCATCTGTCTTTCCCAAAATTGGCAAAAACTGCACCAGCTAATTTTGAAAAAGAATCCGACAAAAAACAATTGGAAAAAGAAAAAAGGATGCCATGGGAACCTAAAAGGAACAGAGGAAATAATTTGGAAGAAACATATGTTAGCTTCAAGATGTGCAAGTGATTCTAGTTATATTACAAAAGTTACATTAAGTTTTGTGTCATGCTTTTTGTAGTTTCACAATTGAGAATTACATGACATGGCTGTGTATAAAAGTGCGAGTGACTGGTGACACAGGTGACTTGGAATAGGTAAGGCCTGTCTGTGCAGCACTGAAAAGTGCACTATCAGTCAGACAGAACTAGCCTAGGAAGCATATTTTAATGTTGTTGCTTCTGCAATTTCTACTGTCATCACTTGGCACATTGGATCCTCATGGGCCCTATCGAATGACATCTATACTCTTAGTTACATCAATACATTAAAGTCCTCTAGAGCTTCGGTTCAATTTCATAAGTCTGTTTTTCATTTTCCCACCTTTGTCTTAAGTATTGTTTGGTCATAGTTGCTCTTTCTATTTTTCAATGTATAGAATGTTTAGATAGATTGGCTTCAATAGAGCACAATGGGGTTTCATAGACCTGTCACAATTTGCTCAATGTTTATCTACTTACTAGCATTTATTTCCTCTCAGAGCATTGTACTCATCTTTCAATTGAAAGCTGCCATAACTATACTTTTTTCTAGGTGCAACTAACAGTTACTCCCAGAGTGGAAGGCACTTTGAAAATTGTGGGTGTTAAGTGGAAACTTTCCAGCTCTGTGGTTGGTTTTCACAACTTTGTAACGAGTTCTATGAAGAAGATTCAGAAAGGGAGGAAGAAAAACAAGCAATCTCCTGCCGACAACCTCAAATTTGTTGTAGTCAAGGTTCATAATGTCCCCTCACTTGCTTCCAAATATAATAATCACGAAAACATTGTCATGCCCATTTGTATCATTTTCACGGCATTTCATTTTGGGAGATTGTATGCCCATTCAAAGCTGATTGTGGGTTTATTAATATTTGATTATGCGAGACGAGCAGTTACTAATTTGCCTATGCTAATGACAATTCTCTTTATGTGGTCATACATTTTTGGTGAAAGTCCAGACTGTTCCCAGGCTTGAGGGCTTCATCCGATCTCTTCCTGAGAAAGTTTATACTGGAGAGCTACAGCAGTTGACTCTAGAGCTGAATAACAAGTCAGACCTGTCGGTGAAGGTACATTTTGTTTGATGAAAACAGTTGGTTATCCTGTATTGTGCTTATCATGGTGCACCTTGCACTGCGTTGTGTTTTCTGGATGTCGGATCATGTAGCCTAATATAGATTACGGCCGTCTGTAGTGCTCGAGCTTTTGTTCTTTGTTGGTAGTGTGTCATATGGTATCAGAAGCTCATAGATGTGGTTAAAATCAGCAATTGGTTGGTGACATGTATGTGTTATAGTGCCTAGCAAGTATTTTATAGAGTGACTGGCTAGTTGCAATATCAATATCATAAATTGTAAGTGAAATTGGGTAGGATCTGCTAAAGTACTTATCCCCTCAGGGAAGATAATGTGTCACTTGTTCTGGGCACAGACTAGTTTCCTTTTATCCATTATTTTATTCACTTTATGGTTCAGTCTAAATTTTACTTTTGATTACGTCACTATAAACGACATGATATTTATTGGCAGAATTTGAAAATGAAGATCAGTCATCCAAGATTTTTGAATATTGGGAATTTGAACATGGATTTCCCTGCCTGCTTAGAGAAGAAGACAAACGGTGTTGAGCAAACCCTTCTAGAACCTCACACCAGTAATGTTCTGCCAAATGTCTTTTCGTTTCCAGAGGTTTGTGCACAAGGTTCATTGATGCATACTGTTTCCACTTTCAATTTTTTCTAGTCTTTTTGTGGTCTTATGTCTTGCTTATATGTGATTTTAGGATACTGTAGTTCAAGGAGATACTTCCTTTTTGTGGCCTCTTTGGCTCCATGCTGCAGTGCCTGGAAAAGTGTCCTTGTGCATAATTCTGTATTATGAGATAGAAAATCCAGAAAGCGTCATTAAGTACCGCACTCTACGGATGCTCTATAATTTGGAGGTATGTTGCTGCTCTCAAAGTAGTTTGTCTTCTCATATGGCTATTGTAATAAAAACCAGTCTTCCCTAAAGACATCAAGAGACTACTTCATTCATTTGAGATGAAATTAGATGGCATGGAAATTTTTTCCGTCCCTTGTTCTTACATATCATGGTATGAAGCTTCTCCTGGCGAATGTTTGTTGATTATGCAAGCGATCTTTGTTAAGGAAGTTTTCTTGGTTCTTATGGCTGCTTCAATCATCGTTTTCTTTTCTTCATTATAGGTATTCCCATCGTTAGATGTTTCATTTCAGATCAGTGCCTGCCCATATACGCTGGAGGAGTTTCTTGTGCAGATGGATGTAGTTAACAAAACTAGTTCAAAGAATTTCCAGATTCACCAGTTATCATTGATTGGATTTCAGTGGGAAATCTCACTGCTTCAACCTACTGATTCTATATATTCTTCACCTACTCTAATGTCTGGTCAAGCGTTCTCATGTTATTTGATGCTTAAGGTCAGTATAAGATGCTGAATTCTGGCACCTACTGCCATGATGTGTTTCTGACAATTCTTTAGCATTAGCTCTTTGGAGAACAGTTTTTTTATCGGTGTCTCATCAACAATGATTTAAGATATAAACATGATGCAAGTTCATGGATAAGTGACCCCATCTGTCCAAAAGGAAGAAAATGATATAACAGTAAAGATCTATAAGGGCAAACAAAGGTTATGGATTGACGGAGAGGGACTGCTCTAGCTATGTTTGGTTGTTATGATTTCAAAGTGGTCTTTATGGGTTCGTGGAAATTAAGCATGATATATTTTAAGTGGTGCTTTTTTAAGTGGACTAGTATGTTTTCATGGCTAATTTGCATTTTCATTCTTAATCATGAGCACTTTGCGTAGAAAGTCTGCTTCTCCAATTTGTCTGGCCTCATATATGAAATTAATCTTCTGAAGAAAGATCTCACGTGAATAATCAATCTGGTTATTGGTGTCTCTAAATCCATCCAACTGGGAATGAATATGACAAAACAGAAAATTGGCATGGGCTCTGTGAGCGAGCGAGCGAGAGAGGAAGGGGGGAGGGAGGGAGAGAGAGAGAGAGAGAGAGAGAGGGGGGCGGGGGGAGGGAGGGAGGGAGGGAGAGAGAGAGAGTGAGAGGGAGAGAGTGGTAGGGGGAGAGGGAGCGGGGGAGAGAGAGAGAGGGATGCTCATGCCTGATTTTGTATTCCTAAGTTGCCAAACCTTTCATACCTAAAATTTGAACTTGTTAGTAAGAATTTGTTGTACTTTGGTTTAGTAAATTGTTAATTGACTGCAGAAACGTAAGAGAGTAGATAGCTCAGAAGGAAATGGCTCGCATGGTTGCTCTCTCACTGTAAGTGACATACGATTGAGTACTGAAGGAGCTGGCGGAATGATGTATGATACCTCTCTGTCCCCATTGAAGGATTTCCACAATGTTGAAAGACTGCAGCATGGGAAATCACTTGAGGTAAGGGGTTCACTGACTTTGAGTTCTTGTTATTGGATCAAGGGAGATGATTGTATGTTGTGTACGTCTTGCATTTTCTTTTATACTGTACATGCGATGTTTTGCTGGTAGGTAAACCTGCATCTGGAAGTTTGAATATTACCCATATTCTGAATTTCAATTGGGTCTCAACTTCTGTGATAGTGTGTGGCTTATTTCTGGTTTGTTGCTGATTTTGGGAGGAAATGGTAATAGAAAAGGAGACTTTCCGTTTCCTGAGAATCTGTACATGGACATATTCTGCTCTGAGGTATGGTGGAGGATTTGTATGCTAAATGAAATTGTATGTTCAGATGGTGCCTCATCGATGAAATTCTGTTTAATTAAAAAACAAAATGAGAGAGGAACCAGCTGGGAAAGTGAGGAAGGCGGGGAGGGGGGAAATTGGTGTAAACATGGTGAAGGTTTTCTCCTATTACTATGAGGATGGATTCACTTGTTAAGTACTTTGAAGAACAATTGATGTCATTTCAATCTTACCGACTCAACTGTCCTAGTTTGTTCAAGGAAAAAAGCTGATGTGGAAAATGATTGTCCTGTTCCCTTTTTAAGGTAAGCTTTCACTTTTTTGAAAGTCCTTACAAGACGCTGGGAAGTCCAGCAACAGAATAAATTGCACGATCTGTTAACAGAGGCTTCCTCTTTTATACAAAATTACTTTTTCTTTATCAAGTAGTGAAATATCGTTGCTGTTTCTGTTCAGCTTCTCCTGTCAATAGGTCCCGGGTATTAAAGCGAAATCTGTGAAAAGCAGGTTCACCCCTCTTCAGATATGTCATACTCGACAGCAAATAGATTAGATAGGTTTTGTATAGGTGCTAGTGATGTTTGCTGTTCCTTAGATTATCTGAACTTATGTTTGTGTTGCTTTTCTGTGTATGGAATGTCTTTAACACATCTTCTTCACGCTGTTCGGGACTAGAGATGCCGGATAAGCAACAAATTCAATGAATGCGTTGGATGTTAGACTTTTGTGTCTGAGGTCACATTAAAGATCGGATTGAGACATTGATAAATCTTCTTTGATGGTGTGGTGCAGCCTCTTTTAGGCTTATTGGCAGTTTTGACAGTTTTAGCACTTCCTTTGTGCAATTTCAGGGAGACTCCAATGCGGTTGATTTTGTTCTCCTTTCTCGGCCACTGAACAGGGAAACAGATCCTGGAGTTTCTGATTTGCCCTCACTCTTTTCTCATCACGAGTGTCACTGCAGGCAAGATTCAGTCTAAGATTGACAACTTTGGTTTAACACTACCAAATGATATCTGATCTCTTCCTCTTTTAATTTAACATCAAATCATTGTTGCTCTTCAGTGTCTCTAGCACAAGTCCGATATCATGGGTAGTGGAAGGTCCCCAGCTAATACATCACAACTTCTCTACCTCCTTCTGTGAAGTCACCTTGAAGATGACTCTATACAACTCAGCGGATGCTGCTGCATCTGTGCGCATCAATACTTTGGAATCAAGCCGGAATGACGGTGCCCAATCAAGTGATGCAAGTACACTTGCTTCTGGTAATCAAGCACGTTGGCACAATGTATCATTGGATAGTGATATTAAAGTCACATCTGATGTCAGTGGGATCCGAATGAAGCCACTATCCTCAGACAGTGTGTCGCCATTTGTCTGGACCGGTTCAAGCTCAACAAAAGTCCAGCTTCCACCATTGTCGACACTAGGAATTCCTCTCCAAATTTGCGTATTTTCTCCCGGGACCTACGATCTGTCGAATTATATTTTGCAGTGGAGTCTAGTGCTCCCTGATGATCAAGGAAATGATGGGAAAACACGACCATCTTCAGGAACTTGTCAAGGATATACATATTATCTCACTGTTCTTCAGTCTACATAAGATCTTGGTTCAGCAGCTTTGGCTTAATCTAAAGGGAGCTTCTCAGATTCACAATTTGTAAGTTACGCACTTAATTTCTTCGTGTATATCTATTACCAGCAGAAGAAGCTCCATTAGCGTAGTGAAGGTAGAGATGAATTCTTTCTTAGCCCGTAAAGTAATAAGAACAATTTATTTAGATTTGTCTTCATACTGGATCTTAGCAATAGTAACCAAAGCATCTATAGCAGATAGGAATTGTACAAAGCACATTTACCGGGACAATTTTTGACTAGATGTGATACCAATCTTGTTGTTCTTGAATTGTTTATCCTTCAAATCAACCGGCAAACATTGAAGACACTTCCGATGATTAAGCATTCATCATGAACTTGAAGCAACGACAAGTGCAGTATATGCGACATCAGGTTTTTGCATTTGCGGAAAGCTCATTTGACAAGTGCAGCAGTGATCTGCTTTGTTTAATTTCATGACGGTGATCTCTGTAAAAGATTACTTCCAGCAATGTGCTTTGAAGGCGAATGCATTTTCTCGATCTACGGAAGATTAAAGTCGTATTTGTTCTTTTATTCTTTGACACGCATTTGTATTACTTTAACTTTGTTTATGCCGTTGTTCCTCGCACCCACTTTTGTTTTTACTTGAACATAGTGATGTTTCAGCGCCTTGTCGTTTAATTTTTGTGTAATTTCTTCCGAGAAAATTCTTTTGAGTATGAATCTTCGAATGACCTGCACAGGACATTGCTTAGATATGTGGTACATATGGACAGAGAACTGAAATCTTTTCAGTCCATCTGGATATGTGTTGGACCTCTTTTCTTGCATGATTCAAGTTCACTTAGACGCATCTGTTTCGCCGAAAATATGACATTTATGGAAAATATTTTTGAGGAAGTTGTTTTTCAAAAAAATGATAATATATTATGATGTGTGGTTGAGATTTGAAAATGAATTGGAATATATTTTCAGTTAATAAGGAAAATCTCATTCGGGCACTAGTGGTTTGTGCATGGGTAGCGAAGGAACCGGGCTTAGGCACCGGGTTCTCAAGCTCGGATCCTTGACTCCTGGGTAAGAGCACGGGCATTTGTCTTGGATCCATCAAACGAAGCCCAAGAACTCGGAGACCGGGGTTGCGCTCTTGCCTGGCTCTCTAGCGCCCCGGCCTCGGTCTCTAGAGGTGGGCCTAGGTGCTTGAGCAGAGGCACTAGTGTCCCGAGCGTGGCGGTTGGGATCTCGAGCCCGGCCTAGATGGAACTTGGGCCAAGGTGCTCTCAGGCTTAGGAACGAGTGTTGGGGTCTTTTACCAAGGGTAGAGATGTATAGGTCTAAACGTCAATTTTTAGTCATATTTTGAAAAATGATTTTTGAATTTTTAAAGAGGAAATCTTTTTTTGAATTTAAGCTATGGTAAAAAAAACTTATTCGTTAATTAGGATAATATTTTCCGTTGACTCATTTTCCTAAACAATTCAAATGCTAAAAAATAAGGAAAATATTTTCCTCCAAACAAACGGAAGCTTCATTTGTTAGGAGAAAAGTGAATTATTATAAAAATATTTTTCTAATTATTCATTTTTCATTGACTATCGACAATAATTTATGTCTAAGTATTTAATTTTTCGCAGAAGATTAATGGAAAATATTTTTATTATTGACAATAATTTATGTTTAAACATTTTGGCGGATGACGAAAATATTATCCATTCATTTATTTTTGTAAGCGATACAAGCGTTTTTTAGGAAAATATTTTCCAACTCAATTCATTTTCCGTGCAAGCTAAAAATAATCGCTTGTATTACTTAAAATAATTAGTCAATTAAAAACATCATCATTATCGATAACAGTTTATGTCTAAACACCTTTGTTGAAGATCATATTGTTTTTTGTTCATTCATTTCTACAAGTAATATAAGCGATTACTTTTAAAAAATATTTTTTGAATTATTCATTTTTCGCGAGCCAACCTTGGTTCGTTCCCGGTTTCTTTTGAATCCCTGAGAGGATTGTGCGTGGGTTGTTGTATGCGAGATGCGAGCGAACAACACCAATGAGAATTCTAGAAGCATATACGCTACGCAGTCAACATTCCTACGGTCATAAAAAACCAATTTCTTAAAGTTTATCCGGCTCGCTAGTCCACGAAAACATCTCGTTCAAAGTGAACTCATTTCGTTGCGCTTTCATATGACGAAAGTCATCCATCTCCTTCAGTTTCACTATTATTATTCGTTACATAAAAATGACTCGGTCGAGGGAAGACCCTCTTAGCCTGACGAGGAGAAGTTGACGAGGCAAGCTCGTTGGACCATCTCCCTCTCTCTTTCAAGCAGCCATTCGAGAAATTATCAACGCGTTCGTTCCCGATTAAAGAGAGGGAAGGGAAACCCTTCGCTCGATCACCATCGTCTACCGCAGCTCGCGAATCTGTGCCGACATGAACGACCTCTTATCCGGCTCCTTCTCTCGCTCCCGCGACGATGGCGGCGGCGACTTCCACACCATCGAGCTGAGCTCCGCCGGCAGGGGTGGGGGCGGCGCGGGCATCAACCTCGACAAGTTCTTCGAGGATGCCGAGTCGATCAAGGACGAGCTCAAGGAGCTGGAGGCCCTCCACCAGCGGCTCCAGTCCTCCCACGAGCAGAGCAAGACGCTGCACAACGCGAGGGCCGTGAAGGACCTGAGGTCCCGCATGGACTCCGACGTGGCCGCCGCCCTGAAGAAGGCGAAGGTGGTGAAGGTGAGGCTCGAGGCCCTCGAGCGGGCCAACGCCGCGAACCGGAACCTCCCTGGCTGCGGGCCGGGGTCGTCGTCGGACCGGACGAGGACGTCGGTGGTGAACGGGCTGAGGAAGAAGTTGAAGGACAACATGGAGGGGTTCAGCAAGCTGAGGGAGAAGATATCGTCGGAGTACAAGGAGACGGTGAAGCGGAGGTATTTCACGGTCACCGGAGAGAACCCGGACGAGAGGACGGTGGATCTTCTGATCTCTACTGGTGAGTTAATCATTCCATGCATGCCTATCGTCTCGGCTTTGTCCTAATATGAAACCACATGAATGCTTGGAATCATATGTGTCTCGATTCATCGGTCAAGTCGATTCCTTCTATCTTTCTGTGCTCCTAATTTGCATCCTCGCCAGTGGCCAGCCAGGTCCACCTCACCGGCCCTTGCCTCTCGCCGGTCGTCAATTTCTGATGACTGGTTAGAGGAAGAAAGAAAGAAAAAAAAATGAAAAGATTGAAAAAGGAAAAAATGAAAATTATTAAAATATTATTTAAAAATATCCGTGTTAGCGTCGGTCTTGCCATGTAAAACGGACGGCTTCCGTGTTGGCAATTTCCAGGCAAAATAGATCGTATGAATTTAATTGATAAAAATGCAAAATGTTTATGGCTCAATTGATAAAAATAGATAGTTTATAACTGAATTAATATAATTACGACTGTTTTGGTAATTCTCCTCATGATACATCACTTTCACGGTTTAGGAATTCATTTGCACAAAAAAACTACTCGGAATATGAAAGCTGAGCGAATAGCAGCGAAGAGTCGGTTGGGAAAATTTATTATTTGACTTTATAACGAATAACCGTAGGAATTCGGGGTTGCTGAGAGCTTTATTTAAGTATTACAGAAGAAGTATTGGTTGGAGGACAGGACACGTGTCGCACGTGAACATTTAAATCTAATTTTAATCATGTTTATTATTTAGTCAAGCTGCTAAACTTAGCTATATCCATATGTCTAAACTACAGCTACTCATGAGAAAATATTTTGTTTCGGTGTTGCATGTTGTTATGTTGGATAGGGTCGAAACCGAACGAGGGTCGGTAATCAAACACGTCTTTGATTATCGATTGAGCATGACATTTCTGACCAAAACACATGAGCCGCATATAAACACTTGTTTATCCTCTCCGTGTTTCTTCATGTCATGCGCCTTTTCCATTTGTCTACACAGGACTGATTCTGAGACTCTGAAAATTGACAAACACATATATCTTATGAACATATTCTGAAGTAGAAGTTCTTGGGAAAAATTATAATGAGCGAGATTCCATTTATTTCACGGAAAAATATATTTCGCCGGCCTTGACCTAGCTCGTCCCTTGCCTATGGATGGTCGCCAACCGTCACCATGGCCGACCACCAGCCGAGGAAGAAGAAAAAATTAAAAAAAAAATAAGAAAAATAAGAAAAGTTAAAAAAATTGGACTTTTGGTAATTTCCGGGAGGAAAATCAAATCAGAACTTTCATAAAAAACGGTGAAAAATATTTTGTTGTAGATTTTCACGATTAAACCAAATACCGAAAAATAGTCATTTTCTCAAAAAATGGCTTTCTGAAAAATATTTTTTAGAAATGCCACATTTTCTACGAAACAAATGGAGTTTTAGTGTTGTTACTCATGCCCGTCCAATGACTTCACTGTCTTTTCCCTCTCTCTGACCCCGAAGAATCGAAAATGTGGCAGGTGAGAGCGAGACATTCTTGCAGAAAGCGATCCAGGAACAAGGCCGCGGCAGGGTCCTCGACACCATCCAAGAGATCCAGGAGAGGCACGACGCGGTGAAGGACATGGAGAGGAACCTCAAGGAGCTGCACCAGGTCTTCCTGGACATGGCCGTCCTGGTCCAGTCCCAGGGCGACCAGCTGGACGACATCGAGAGCCAGGTCGCGAGGGCCAACTCGCTCGTGCACCAGGGGACCGGGCACCTCCAGGAGGCCCGGTGGTACCAGAAGAACTCCCGCAAGTGGACTTGCTTCGGCATAACCCTCGTGCTGCTCATCATCTTGCTGATCGTGCTCTTCATCGCGAAGCCTTGGAACTAGTAGCGGCACCACCACGACACGGCGGAGTGGACCGCGGGCATTTGGCCGTCTTTTTTTGGAGTCTTGTTTTGATTGTTCCTAGCGTGGAGACACATGTGAATATGGCGTGGACGTTGCTTTTGGTTCTGAACATAGTAATTCTTTATCTATCTTCGCTTAGATCAATAAATCTCACTGGTTAGAACATTTGTGTTACAGAAGTTGTTGGTTCCTAAATCATGGGGGGGGGGACTCCTTTGTCTTCCATGAAATTGTCACAAGGTGCACAAGTATAACACTTGCCTACCTAAGAGAAGAGAGGCTATAGTTATTGGGGAAAAGAATTGGGCATTAGATATGACCGCCAAAGACTGGCTTTGAATTTGAGGGGAAAACTTTATGCGACATTAATGCTAGTGACACATGATATGGTATTGCATGTCAATTTTATTGTTAATTGATTTCTTCAATGCACATTCAAATTAAGATCGCTTGATTGGATACACACTATTTGCATCATCAGGCCATGTTAGTTAAATAAAAGATTGGAAAACGATTTCCTGCATGCAACCTGCACTACAATTTTTCCATTACGAGCAGTGTCGAAATTAGTGGCTATTGTTTGGTTTGGTCATTAAACCTTGCCTTTGCCTAAATCGTCAGCTGCGCTGTTTAAATCGAACCGATTTTGTTATTCTAGTCAATTTATCCCCTCGCATCTATTGTTGCGATGCAATTCAATTTTCGATCCGCCTTTGCTTATGTGGTTACTTAACGAGTAAAATGGTGTGGAAGAAAGTAACAAACGAAAAGAGAGGAGCAAGAAACCGGGCGGGTGTCTTGGCGAGGGCGGTCTATCCTTGTGCGGCCACCAACGAGGGCAAATCCCCAATACTCGACTCGGTGGTGGCGCGGTAAATCCAAATTTGGGCGAGGGCAAGTAGGCCATCACGGCGAAGGACAGCTAGCAACGCCCCACCGACCCTCTGCGTGTCATCGTTTTCATTAAAATTTCACTAGCGTTCATAACCATGCCGAGCGTCAACAAAGGTTGGTCCAATGACTATGTTGAATTGCCATGTCATGTATCAACCGGACCAAATTGATGAGGAGGAGGAAATCGGCTCGATTGGAAGAGTGAAAAGACCGAGTTGAACAAAATCAAACTTCAAGGATCGAGTTGAATTTTAATCGATTGTAAAACAATCAATTGCTATCGCTTCTCAAAATTCATAGGCATATATGCAACCACGATATAATTATTAATTATGATGTTATTGGCAGCTCAATTGAAATTTGAGAATAATAAACAAAAGCCTTAGAAAAAAAAACAAACAGACGAAAACATCAACAGACTTCGCTTATAATCTGCTTTCAGTGGTCAAGCGTACCGTCTCGCTCCTTCTCAGCTCCGGCTATGGCGACTCTGCGGATGATAGGCAAGTCCAACTGGTTCTTTCTTTCTCTCTTCTTCTTCTTCTTCCCGAAATGTCGATTTCAATTCATTCTCTTGCTTTCCACCATGTAAGTGCAGACATCCTCACTCTCTTCTCGTTCTCTCTGTCCTCCGAAAGCAGATGTTGCCGTCAACTTCACAGGTCAGGCATTTCGTCGAACACTTGTTGGGTCGCGGCCGAAATTGCCGGCAGTCGATTCTTTTCGTACCCCATCTATGGAATGGGTTACCCTTTTTGTTTCTGTTTCGTAAACTGAGCGGGAAAGAAAAATTCGATGTGCAGATGGCATGTTTAAAGGAATCTACAACGGGAAGCAATGCCATGTGGGCGACATTGCCGCGGTGCTGAGCCGAGCCTGGAGTGCCGGTGTTGATCGGATCATAGTGAGTATATTGCTCGCCTCTCCCGAGATGAGTTTGGATATGTTGGCGATCAGAGTTCCATTCTGTGAGTGTACTGTCCCTTGGCGGAGATTGGGTTAGATGGAAGGTTCTTGGCAATGGAGGAGGTTATTGAACCAGTTTAGTGTAATGATGTTCTCTCAGACCTTAAAGATGTAAACGACGATGGAGTTGGGAAGGATGTACCATCTGGAGTTTGGATAGCTCTCTCTTATTGACACTTTATTGGGAAAGTATCCCATTGAATAGTCGAGCAAGAAGTTTGGCGAGTGATTTCCTATGTGGTTTGTGGCAAAGCGAAGACCCAGTAGAGGTCAACATAGCTTCTTACTTGTGAGGCTACTTTGAACAAAATCTTAAGCATTGTAACTTGCAAAATGTTAGTCTTCCTAATTTGCACAAAAAATAAATTGTTTAGCACCCTGTGTAATCTTCTTTCCTTGGATAAATGACTATAACTCTTTATAACCAATGATTTAGATGCTTTCATAGGTTGGATCTACATGTCATGGGTGAATTTGGTGACTTCAGGAGCTCATGCTAGTTTAGAGCTTGTAGGGTTGTGTGTTCTAAAGGGGAAAGAGGATTGTTCTCATTGCTCTTTTTAGGTTAGTATTGTGGCCTTGGAGAGGATTGTTTGTGGGAAATAGTTTAGGTTCGTGTCATCAGTAATTGACCCACATGGTTCCATGAACTGGACTTTGGACTGATTATGCTGTACAGTACATAATACTTATTAAATCACCGGCACAGATTTCTGCCTCTATAAAATGTTCATCTTCTTTTCTATCAGATAATCGAGAAGTTATAAAATGGCTTTAACTTATTATTGTTGCAGGTGACTGGTGGGTCACTTGAGGAATCAAAGGAAGCTCTTGCAATAGCAGAAACAGATGGTCTGTAAGCGTTATTGAAAAGACAAAATTACCTTTTGCATTTGATATATGAAAGCTCATTGTTTATACCCAAGGACTTAGAAACTTGCAACTCCGTACAGAAAGTATCTTCCGCCTTTTTTCACCTTGATTCTATGCTTTGATGGATGTTGGGCTTACTTATTTGATATGCTAATAATGTCAGGGAGGCTTTTTTGCACTGTTGGAGTACATCCAACTAGATGCAGGGTATATGCTATCCTTCAAATTTTTTTTGGTTCTTATTTCCAGAGTATCTTGTTGAAAAGTTCTGACCTTAGGCATGTTGAAATCTCTTCAGGAATTTGAAGAGAGTGGAGATCCAGAAAAGCATTATCAGTCTCTTCTATCGTTGGCTAGAGAAGGCATACAGAAAGGAAAAGTAAGCCCAATTTTTCATAATAGTTTAGTAAAGTGAACCGATGATGCTTTATCACATTTCTTAACACTGCAAATGCCTTTTATGATGGCTTTTCAAATAAGCAAAAAGTGCAAAAGTTTTCTGCAAAAATGACACTTTCGTTTTTCTCATTGAATGGAGAACTTTGATAAAATACAGAACTGCCAACTTTGATCGGATTATAGTCAGTTGCCTTGTTATGTAGTCCTTCACTTTCTGCTCATACAATTCTCAGTTTACTTTAAACTATTTGGTGGAATAATGATGTCCTAGTGTCCTAGATATATCAACTTGCTATTCAACATCATTATCTTGATTTTGGAGAACACTATAGTTTCATTTTCTACTAGCTAATCCGTGTGCTGATGTAAAGGTTGTGGCAATTGGTGAATGTGGATTGGACTATGACAGGCTTCATTTTTGCCCTTCTGAGATTCAAAAGAAGTACGTAGGCAGTGAGGTGAAAATTTCGTTTTGTTTTATATTTTTGCCCATCTCTTATTGCAAATGATCCCTTTAAATCAATAAACCGATTCTTCTTAAATGTCTTTCTCAAAAATAGGTACTTTGAGAAGCAGTTTGAATTGGCATGTGCTACTAAGCTTCCTATGTTTCTCCATATGCGCGCAGCTGCTGATGACTTCTGTGAAATCATGGAGAGAAACAAGGACAGGTGCGATCCTGGACGCTTAGTGAAATGGACCTGTTTTGCGATTTCTGCATGTACCATTGGCAGTGTTTTCTGTCTTCAGTTGGATACACTTTATGTTTCCCATCTTAATGCCTTTTTTTTTTATCAGAATATTAATGCCTTTTATATTCCAACGATGGGATATGAATTTTCTTCTCTTTTTTATGTTCAAATGCAATTTTCTTTTTTCTGTTTTTATGTGCAAATACTAAGTAAGTGGACAATAACAACTTATGTGCCACAGAAATAGCAAGTGTCTGACTTAATGATCATGGACTTTGATTGACCATGTCTATCTTTTGTATGATGAAATCACATATCTAATAAGAGTATGTAATCAACAATTCTCAGTGTTAGTCTGAAAATTGATTCTTTTCTCCTCCCTACTTTGACTTGGGTAATCAAAACAGTGTAAAGAGATGGAAAAATGAATAGGGGGCATTTTGTCCACTCATAGTTTCCTTCAGTTGTGGGCTCTTTGTCAAAGTCATTTTTTGATTTAAGCCCTGAAATTGTGGAATCATAATTGGAAGTTCTAAATCAGGAAAATAATAGCGTGATTCCCTAACATGCAACTGCAGCTTCAGAAAACTGAATGTTTATTTCAATTTTAGGATCAGATGCATCCAACAAGGAGATTGCAGCTTCTGCTTTTTTATTTTTACCCATAAAAATAAAAATAACAAAAATTTCACTTGGTCTTGATTTCACATGCTGCCGCATCATTCTTCTCTTTCTGTTCTCTTATCTGAATTCTTTAGGACTGCATCAATTACAGCAAGAGCATGCTGATATAAAGAAGAGGGTGCTTCTGAAAACCAGAAAAGTTTAACTTTCATTTTATGGACAAGGGTAGCGTACTTTTTGGTCTTGCATAAGATAGGCATGAAAGGGATGTAGCCTGATGCTTTATTTTCAGCTGATGATCAAACTTCTTCCCCTTGCTTTTTGCTTGTGATTTAGATTCTGAGCTCCAACTTTAGAAAATACACTATCACAATCAGGGGACATTCTTTATCAGCTTGACAATTTTTATTTTTTCTATTAAACTTGACAGAATTGTATATACGTAAGGTTGTTTATCATCACTTCTCTTTTCTCTATGCTAAGTGAAATTAGGGGCATTTTTTCAATTATTGTATGTCATTCCTCTAAATATCTGTTTAAGGTTATTTAGTGGTGATAGGCCTGGTATCTTATCTATTAGTTCTTTCTTCGGAAGAAAATTTTTTTTATATATGATGTTTCTGTCTTCACAGCAGGTTTACAGCTGGGGTGGCACATTCATTTACAGGGAGTGCCGAAGATCGCGATAAGCTTCTTTCCTTCAGTAATATCTTTATAGGTGAATATAGTTTTTACCCCATCCTAGACTATCTTTCTCCATGAACACAACTTCCTGTGCACATCTCCGTGAATATTTAGCTAATTATTTTGTTTGAGGTGGATATATCCAATTATTTATTTGGTCAACACTTCACCAACCATACTTTTCATATCTTGACATAGTTGGAGGGGATAAGGACACAAGTGCCATAATTTTCGTACATCGCTCACTCGAGTGCCATAACTTTTTTTTGACCACTTGAATGCCATGATTCTAAAAAACCGTTCACTTGAGTGCTATAACTTTCAACCAATTATTTGAGTGCCATAAGTTTTAAAAACGTTCACCAGGTGTTGATAATTCAACATAGGATAACACTTGTAGTAAACATTTTTAAAATATTATGGCACCCAATTGATTGATCGAAATGTTATATGACACTCAAGTGATTGACACACATAAATTATGGCACTAAACTGATCGAAAAAAAAATTATGGCACTCAAGTGAGTGTCATACAAATGTTATGCCATTTGTAGTGTCATTTTTTCTAGTTAGAGATGTAAAAGACAACAAAACGAAAAAAAGAAACAAGGGCTAGAACTGAGAAGACTTGAAGTGAGAACAAAAAAAATTCTAGGGTTTAGAGAAACTAATAATATTGAGAAGAAGCAAACTAATGACAGAGCAACTTAAAGACCTATATATTAGTGTTGCAAATGTAACATTATCTTGACTTTTTATTGGGCATATATAACGCCCAATAAGACTCATTAAAAGTCACATACCTATCACATGACCACATATATACCCTGTGAGATTTTGGTGGGACAACGCCAATTGTTCTAAAAGTTTAACCTGTTAGATGACGCCGTGGTTTAATATATAATTACTCTAACACTCATCCTCATGTTTAATTTGGTCTTTTTGCCTAACACTAAGCGTGGACATATTTAATTGGGGAGGCAATTGGGGCTTGAAAAGATTTGAACTCTAAGACCTCCGGCTCTAATGCCATGTAAGATTTTGATGGGACCACCGCCAATTGTTCTAAAAGCTTAAGCTATTAGATGAAGGCGTGGTTTAATATGTAATTACTTTAGCATACTTAATAACATAAAAAAAATACTAAATAAAGGAAAGATAGACTTAAACTGCTAATATAGATTTATGCTTCTGCATCAATTGTGAAGATTCACATAAGTTGCAATCATCTAAACAGATGGTACCTTGGCAATCTGGCTCAAAGTAGCCTCTAAAAATGATAAGTTACCACTCTTTCTATCCTTATCCAAGTAGCACGAGACGGAAATATATGATGTACAAAACATCTAAAGAATGGTATGTTAAAAACAAGGGAGATGAACATCAAATTTTGTGGACCAATCAACCAGACAACCTTTCACTGTAATCATCTTGTCTATTTATAACATATTCTGTTTGGCGGTGCTTTAGACTTCCAATGGCTTTCTGGTATAACATTTCACACTGCACTTTTCTTTTTTATTGGACACAGATTGGTGATACCGGTACCTTTTCATGTATTTAGGGTGGGTGGGGTTGATGTTGTTGATCTTGATTTACTGAGAGAAAGGTCCAAGTGGAAATGTAGGTTATAGATTAGATCTGTTGCTTCTAGGGCTAGGATAGCCGTGCGATGGATGATTATTTCTGGTTTCTGATGTGCTTACTCGGTAGCAATGTAAAAGTTGAAAGGATTTTTAGTTTTAAAAGTCCATTTCTTTGTTGTTTACCAAATGAAGTATGATAGGTATACTAAGTTTTTGTTGAAGGTTGAATGGCATCAACAAAAGGATAAATTGTTGGTCTTTCATAGCATTCTTTTTTCCCTTTTCTTTTTGTAAGGTTATTAACAGTTAAAAATGCCGTTACGTACATTGACCATGTTGGCCCCATTTGCAAATGGAGCGAGTCTTTACCCAATCAAATTTAAGGCAAAGTATGCCTTTCAGGACTTAGGAAAAAAAGAGTACACAGCTAGATGCCAGCTGAAGTCATGAAACCTGGTCAAATGTCTATAACCATTTCTGTGACAGGTTTTTGTGGGGACTTAGATACTACATATTAATACAGCAACCACTCTACTGATTGGTATTATCTCCACCAAATGTCTATATTATGTTCTACATGCTCGAACTGTCCATTTACTTTAATAACGACGACATTTCTCCTGGGAGACATGATTTAGCAGTATTATATGTTCTCTTCTCAGTTTTGGTTTCCAATGCCTAGCTAGGTGTCAATGGTTGCTCTCTGAAGACTGCTGAGAATCTTGATGTTGTTCGGGGGATTCGCCTTGAAAGAATGATGATTGAAACAGATTCTCCATATTGTGAAATAAAGAGCACTCATGCTGGCATCAGCTACGTTAAGACTCTGTGGCCTTCAAAAAAGAAAGAGAAATATGATCCGGAGAGCATTATTAAAGGGCGGAATGAACCTTGCTTAGTTCGGTGAGTGTTTTTGGTTTATTGTGTTGCTATATGCTGGGTTAAACTTATATTGGTCATTTGTAATTTAGAGTGGCAGAAAAAGAGTCACAAAATGAAATCTCTATTATTCATTTATCGTTGGTTGTGAGATAAACTCAAATGCTCGAAGATTGATCCTGGCAGAGCGCAACACTGCAAGTACCATACCTCACCAAAAAAAAAGCACTGCAAGTACCATATGTATTTGGTCTGTACATCTTTGAACAATTTCTTCATAGCTAGGCTTGACAAAATGATTAATGGAGCGTGAAAGCTACTGTGTGCATTGTATTATGTGCTTCCGAAAGATTCTTGTCTATTAAAGGAAGAAAGACACAATTGAAGCTGACCCAGTAAATTCCTGTATGATTATTGTCTGTGAAAGAAAGACTCAGTGTCAGTTACTGAAAATTTGTGAACTCCTGGTAATATGTGTGTGCGCCTTTGGACTAACAAAGAGACAATTTTCCCTTGACATAGTAATTTTCATTCGATATTTGATCAGTAAAACCATTCATTGTGTGGCACTTTATTGACATAAAAATTTAATTCTTTGAATAAGGTCACAGAGCTTCCAATGGTTTATTCCCTGTGTCTGCTGTTTGTAGACTTGATATATTGGTTCCTGTCCTTTTTTAATGGGTAGATATACCCTGTTTACTGATGCAGTTTCAGTTTTTTTTCTCGTGTTTGCTATGGAGAGTTGTTGTGCCCCACCCTGACTCCCCCACCTCTCCTTTTCCAATTGGTGGTTGGTGCATGGTGCCTTTTAGTTAGAATCACAGAACTGCTCATTTTAGTCGGAGTGTTCTTGCAACTGGGTAGGAATAAGCAGAAATGAAGAACGAATTAAAAAAGTCCGCTCGGAATGTACCCCCGACTAAATTCTGTTCTGAGATACATTGTATATCATTTGTTATGACTATTGCTTTAGCTTCCTTTTGTTTGGTCTAGAACTATAACTTTAATGATATTACCTTAGTTGAAGCAAAGAATTTTTGCTTCCTATGATTTAATCTTTTTATTTTTATTTTTATTTTTTTTTTTGGTAAAGGTAAGACTGATTTAATCTTTTTATATCTTCACAATTTTTAATAATCTATCTTTTGTCTTACTAATTCTCAGTCAAGTTCTGGAGGTGGTTGCTGGTTGCAAAGGTATCGATGACATAGATCAGCTGAGCAAGACGTTGTATCATAACACCTGCAGGTATTTCGGTTTGTCATTTTGGATGACGTATATTTTGTTCTGGCTTATTCAATATGCTTCAATGAAAGTCCCTGCCTTCTACTTTGGTGGATTGTCAACTCTTTTTTTCTCCCTCCTTTTCTGAGAACGAAATTCATTCCATACTGCCTCCATTCAAAATCATTTTAAAACTGGAGCGTCCACCTGTTCTGACTATAGGACTCGGAGTTGCATTGTGGAAGCTCACACCTTGTAGCTGCCTATTCTTGATACTGAACTGTGTCGTATCTTGTCCAGAACAGTTTCATCTTCTAAATTTTCATGAAGTTTTGCCCGTGCAATTTCTGCAGAGTTTTCTTTCCTCAAGATCTGGACACCACGGCAGATGCTGTTCTTACTGGCAGTTTGAAACCTGCTGAATGACCTCGAGCATAGATTCGTTGAAGTCTTGCAATTTTCTTCCCATGCAATGAACATTGCTGCTTCTTCCGATGTGATGTCTGAATATATCCATTCAAGAAATGCATGCCAGTGTTAATGAAAGCCATCGTGTAGGATTAGTTATTTGTCATTCACACCTTCTAAACTGAATCTGATGAGTTTTCTCTCCAGATATGATGCAATAGTTATATTTGACAGCACTGGGAAAATATATCGGAATAACGAAACAGAGGTTTAAACCGTAGTTTAATTCTTCCTCTATTGCTCAATTTTGGGATGTTGAAATTCTCAGAACGTCTGTTTCTGTTTCGGTCCTGATTTGCTAATCTGAGTGAAGAGAATGGATCCGATCAAACATAGATAAAAGAAGGGAAGATTGACCGACTAATATTCTTTGTCTAGGTGTCTTACTAAAGAAATGATCAAAAAAGTCCGAAACTTTGGTTTGTACTTAGATGTTTCCGCAGTTATGGTGTTTGCGACTTTCCAAACAAAAATGTTTGTTTTTGATAGAATGAGCTAAAGAAATTCCTTGAAATGCAACAACAAAAACAGCTTCAACAATCCGTGTTCGAAATCGGCTTAGTGATTTTACTTGAGTTTCGTATCTGTCTCCATTAACACTCCTTGCAAAATTGCCTAAGTGACGTGCTGTTGTCATGTCATTGCTTTAATTTTTCCCCAAATTTCAGATTCAAGAAGGCTTTTGTAGATGAATTTCCACGTTTGCCCAAATGATGTCTTCTTGGATCTGAAATATGTGTAAAAATTAGAGCAATTAAGGTTGGCCTTCTTCAATTGATCTTACTTTTATTAGAGTTCTCCTTTTATCTCGCTCACGAATCTTTGATTTTGCGCTCAGTGTCAACCTCTCATGTCCAGGAGTCTTCCATCTCTTGTGGTCAGTGAGTTCGCGCTCGGGAGTTTTTCATCTCCTGGTTGTCAAGAGATAACTTGTATAGATGTTTAATGAGAGGCAGTTTGGGACTTAAAATGTTAGTGATTATTTATGAGATAGAAAAAAAAAGTTTAGGATAGAATGAGACTCAAGCTAAAGTTTGACATTTTTTATGGGGCAAAAAAAGTTTTAAGATAGAATTGGACTAGACTTAAAGTTGAGGGTTTTTTAGGGTATTTTGCATATTTACTTGGTGGAGGAAGCTGTGAACATCCAAGCTCCCATCTAAGAGTGATCGGTTCTAAAGTGGGTAGGTTCCAGACCTAAAACCTGAAACTTACCTTATTATAACCGATTACAGTTTTTAGAACCTAGAACTTACCTGTTTGTCCTAGAACCTGTTTTGGAACTTATTTTTCAAATCCAAATTCAGGGTATACTGGAGAAACTGTTTTTCTTTTGTTCTTTTTTTTGTTTCATTTTTTCCAACAAAATAATTTGAGTAGCAATGAAACGATTCAAAGTTAAAGATTACTAATAAAAATCACTATTCGCCAAAAGCAACAATCCCGAAGATGAGCAATAAAAATTACAAGCTAAAAACGGATTCTAAAACCGGTCCGAGTGGGTCTTCACTTGGAATTGGGAATTAGATCAGTTTTAACCGGTTTTCGAAAAATGGAACTAGTTCCCAGATCAGTTCAAATAGGAACTGGTTCTCAAACCTATTTTTTGGATGATCTGATTCGGTTCTTAGGTAAACCCGATCTGATTGCACACACCTTCTCCCATCCGTTAAAATCAAAAGGCTCAAAACGCGCGTTTGACTGTTGAGAACAATTAGTGAACACTTCCACGCAACTTCTCCCTTAGCCTGAGGAAGAGAAGTTGACGAGGCAAGCTCATCTGACCATCTCTGTCCGTCTGTCTCTCGAGCAGCCATGGGAGAAGAAATCAACTCCTTTCTCTCTCTTCCTCACAGCCATTTCGTCCAACATTTCACAATATTATCTCTCATGCAAAGCCTTTCCCAACACGTTCATTCCATACTACACTTTCCTCCCTCTTCCCTCCCGCGAACAAAAGACGGGAGAATCCTTCACTTGATCGTCTTCATTAATCACATCTCACCAGTCTTTTGCAGCACCAATTTTTGAACCCAAAATCTGTCTGTTGCACCATGAGCGACCTCTTGTCTGGCTCCTTCTCTCGCTTCCGCGATGGCGGCGACAGCCACACCATTGAGGTGAGCTCTTACGGCAGTGGCGGTGGCGGTGGCGCCGGCGTCAACCTTGACAAGTTCTCCGAGGATGCCGAGTCGATCAAGGATGAGCTAAAGGAGATGGAGAGCCTCCACCAGAGGCTCCAATCCTGTCACGAGCATATTCAGACGCTGCACAACGCGAGGGCCGTGAAGGACCTGAGGGCCTGGATGGAATGGGACGTGGGCGAGGCCCTGAAGAAGGCGAAGGCAGTGAAGGTGAGGCTCGAGGCCCTCGAGCGGGCCAACGCCGCGAACCAGAACCTCGCTGGCTGTGGGCCAGGGTCATCATCGGATCGGACAAGGACGTTGGTGGTGGACGGGCTGGGGAAGAAGTTGAAGGAGAACATGGAGGAATTCAACAAGCTGAGGGAGAAGTTATCGTCAGAGTACAAGGAGACGGCGAAGCGGAGGCATTTCGCAGTGACCGGACAGAAACCGGCCAAAAGGACGGTGGATCTTCTGATTTCTACTGGTGAGTTTTCTTCTTGTTTAAAGAATCATTCCATGCATGTAATGCGATAATCTATGCATGCTTGTAGTGTCAGCTTTGTCCTAATAAAGAAACATATCACCCACACACACATATATTTGACAACATAATCTATCGTTTTCACGGTTTAGGAATTCACAGATTACATAAGAATTGATGGGTGGAGGACACGTGTCGCGTGCATGTATAATTGGATCTAATTTTAATCATGTTTATTGTTTAATCAAGCTGCTTCACTTGGTATATCTATATGCTCCTATTTGCATCGTCTTTGTTTCTTCAGCAGACGCATTTACAAGAGAAAAAATGTCTAACCTACAGCTTTATACTAAGAAAGAGAACAACCATCACACACCTACACATCCTAACGATGAATGTAGCATGGAATCCCTAGTCCCGGTCAAAAAACTTCGTGATCTTTTGCCTCCTCTGATCCTGAAAAATCAAAAATGTTGCAGGCGAGGGCGAGACGTTCTTACGTAAAGCGATCCAGGAACAAGGCCGAGGCGGGTTTCTTGACACGATCGAAGAGATCCAGGAGAGTGATGACCCGGAGAAGGACATGGAGAGGAACCTCAAGAAAACCCGCCGCCTGTTGTTCCTGATCACTATTGTCATGGAGCTCATGGTGTTGCTGATCACGCTCAGAGCAGTAATTTAGCCTTGGATTTAGTAGCGGCGCCACGACACAAGGGCTGCGGCGCAGCTTTTGGTGTCTTTCTCGGAGTCTTGTTTTGATTGTTGCTAGGGTGGATGTTGCTTTTGGTTTTGAAGACAGATATTCTTTATTGACGCTTGCTAGGTCAATGAATTTCATTGATTAGTTCATCTATGTTACATAAGGTGTTGAGTTCCTAAATCGTGAGGAGGAACTGTCTTCTCAATGTAATTGTCACAAGATGCACATTTGCCTAAAAATGGCACTTTTCCCAAAATAGGAAAAGTGCCAAAAAAAGTCCTAAACTTTTTGCATTTATGCCAATTTAGCCCTAAACCTTTTTTTTGTGCTAATTCAATCCTAAACCTTTTTGCATTGGTGCCAATTTAGTCCTAAACCTTTTTTTGGTGCCAATTCAGCCTTAAACCTTTTGTCTTTGTGTCAATTTAGTTCTTCCAACCAATTTTGACCGGATTTTACTGACGTGGACAACTTTAATAATATTTTAATATTTATTTTTATTTTTATATTATATTTTTTTCCCCTCCCCTCCTCCAGCCGATCGCCGGTCCAGCGATCGGCTGGACCGGCGATCGGCTAGAGGCCAGAGGCCAGCACCGGCAAGGCTCGCCCTCGCTAGCGACAGCGAAGGCGAGCCTCGCCATAGCTAGGCTAGGCCCGACCTGGCTAAATCTGGCGAGGTCATGCCAGCTGCCAGCAAGGCTCGACCTCACCAGAAACGGCGAGGCGAGCCTCGCCCAGCCATGGCGAGGCTTGAGCCCATGCCGGAGGCCGCTAGCAAGGGCTCGAGCCTCACCATGGCTAGGCGAGGCTCAACCTCATCGGCGGCTGGCATGACCTCGCCAGATCTAGCGAGGTCGAGTCTCGCCCAACCATGGTGAGGCTCGCCTTCACCGTCGCTGGCGAGGGCGAGCCTTGCCAACGCTAGCCTTTGGCCTCTGGCCGGTCACCAGTCTAGCGACCGAATGGAGGAGGGGAGAGGAAAAAAATTAAAAATAAAAAAAATAATATTAAAATTCAAAAAATATTAAAATATTATTAGAGTTGTCCATGTCAGCGCCGATTACTGGCCGATCGGCGTCCACGTCAGCAAAATCCGGCTAAAATTGATCAGAAGGACTGAATTGACATCAATGCAAAAGATTTAGGACTGAATTGAAACAAAAAAAAGGTTTATGACTAAATTAGCATCAATACAAAAGGTTTATAACTTTTTTGGCACTTTTTCCAAAATTATTGTATTTGCCTGGGGAGAAGAACTGGCATTAGATAATGACTGCTTAAGATTGGCTTTAAATTTGAAGAGAAATCTTTTTGTCTAACACTTATATCGAATGGGATGCGATATAGTATTGCATTTCACTTTTATCGTTATTTGGTTTCTTCAATGTACATGAAAAATAAGATCGCTTAATTGGCTAGACAATATTTTTTTAGAGAATTACTATAAAAGTCTTAAATATATTACAATTGTGTCAATTTAATCATAAATCTTTTTTTACCAATTAAGTCTTAAATCTTTTGTATTTGTGCCAATTCATTCCATACAGCCAATTTTGGCTGCCTAGCTCTAACATGAACAACTTTTAATAATATTTTAATATTTTTTCAAATTTTTTAATTTTCCTACTATCCTTTTTGTCTTTCCTTTCTCTTTCTTTTGTTTTCCTTCCTTGTTCCTCAAGCTGGTCGCTGGACCTTGATGATCAGCCAGAGGCGAGGGCTAGCGAGGTTTAGGATGGTCTCCCCTAGGGCGATCGATCCTTGTGCGGCCACTAGCAAGGGCCATCCCCACGCTCGGTGGTGAAGAGCAGCGAATCCAAATCCGAGTAACGGCAAGTTGGTCGCTGCGGCCGAAGGATGAGTGGCAATGCCCCACCTCCCCTCTCGTGTCATGTTCTTTCGGTTTCATACTTTTTAACATTTCACCAACGCGTGTATCTACGCTAGACGTCAACAAAGGTGGGTTCTATGGCCATGTCGGATTGCCATGTCATATATGAACCGGACTAAATCGATGAAAAGGACGAACTTGGTTCGATTGAAAGAATAAAAGGGGACGAACTGAATAAAATTAAACTACAATGATCAAGTTGAATATTGACCAAAACTAAAATAATTAATTTGTACATCATCGCTTCTCGAAATATTGACCAAGGGAAGCTTTTCCTTTTCCCAAACTTGACCCAAAGCAATTTTGAAGTGAAGTATATGCAGTAGTATATTTTCTTTTATTAGTAAGCTTGGTTGTGTATGATCACTAATAATCTTTTGAAGATTGAACTGCAGCATCAACTTATGCCTGATAACTCCGTTCACCGGTCGGGACCAGGCGGCGAATTGAGAATGAGTTTGGAAGGAAGGAGCGCTCCGGTGCTGGAGACATGGCGGAGAATTCATCGACGGTTGCCTGAATTTCCTCGACATCAAGTTTAACAGAGTCATGATGCACCAAGGGATGTCGATTCTGAACTATCGCCAGTGTCGTCTCTAACTTCAGACGATAAAATCAGTTATAGGGACTGATGGTCCAACTTTAAACATTATTTGAGAAGATATGCAAGAACGATGGACACGGCATTACTCTTGCTTGGTGAAGGAAGTTGTGAACATCCAAGCTTCCAGATGCACACCTTTCTCCCTCAAAACAAATATATTCAGTTAAAGTTTCATTATCAAACCGAGTGTTCGACTGTCGAGAACAATTTGCGAATACTTTCATATAACTGCTCAACTCAAAAACTAAGCAGGGCCGCTCACAATCAGGCAACATCATAGCAGACTATCTGCGCATATAACTATAGTGAACGTACATCCAAAAATCTCGTAACCTCTAGGGCCATCGAGCTTTATATTCACCATCATCTTTGAATGCCCCGGCACAGAGAACCTGAGTTTTGCAAGTGGTTGAGCTGTAAAGTTACAAGGTTAAGCATGAGACAAGGATCTCCATAGTTCTCTCCTCCAATTCCTCTCGTGCCCGCCTCAGTACTCTACAGGTATTTGGAGGCCAAAACTTGTGGAATTTGCTCAGCCGCTGATGCTGGAAATCAATTTGCTGCTGTCGAGATTGTTTGCAGTGTTTCTGTCCGGAGAAGCAGGAGATGCTCTGTGCTCTGCCAAATTTAATCTTAAGGGCCGTCCTTCCACCTCCTGATTCCCATTATAGCCAAGACAAAAGAAAAAGAAAAACAGTTAGTCAGCAAATATTTAAGGACTAACGCTTAGTCCTTAACCATGAAATGTTGAAAAGTAGCATTTACGACACTAAAGTTTATTTTTTTCAACAAGAAAGGAACAATCATACGGTGTCGCTGTTCTTTAGCAATTACTTGCCAAAAAACCTTATGCAATTATGTTAATTTAAGGTAAATGGTTGCAATATGCGTATGAACAAGCTAACCCTAGTGCATGTTCACATTTGAACGCCCTATCACTCCTATATTGCTAAAAAAATTAAGTGTCAAACTAAACTCAAATATCTCATGCAAAGCTTTATTAGCCACTATATGAAACTTATAGTTGAAATCAAATTGACACTGTAATAGGGTACAAACTGTAGCAATCCCTCACAAGAATGTGGATTTTCAGTCAGTTCGATGCGTCTTACCACTCCGTTCATGGCATCCAAAGCAGACTCCACGGCCTCTGCAGATTCAAAGGAGATAAATCCAAATCCTCGGGATTTTCCAGAATCGCGGTCATATATAACCTTTGCACTCAACAGGCCTGGCTGGTCAGCGAATGCATCTCTGAGACCTTGCGAAGTGAGGCCCCACCCAAGGTTTCCTGCATAGATTTTGTGGGGGCTGTCCACGTAGCCACGGTTGCTATTTCTAATCCTCGGCCCCATTACTTCCCTTTCACCTCCTTTTGGCACTTCGGGGAAGTTTACCTTGACTGTTCTGCCGCCAACTTGCTGTTTGAACACGACAAAAAGAAACTCGCATCAATTTTCTTCGTCTTCCCACACAATCGTCTCAGTGTCATGGATAATCAACAAAAATGAAAGAAGAAGAAGGAAGCAAACATTGAACCACACAACACAGTACCATCAGAGCGAAAGCAACACTCAGATAGATGCATACGTTGAAGCGACCTTCACCAGCTACATCGCAAAGATTACTTTCGAAATGCTCCATAAAAAGTTAATACAGGTTAGCTATTGATCTAATAATAATTGTGAAAGGTGAGCATCTAGCAATATAACAATAAACAACACATGAATTTACACTTTGCTCGGCACATTCAGTTTCATAATTTACAAAGCCAATGTAAAAATGGATCAGTCAGCCTAGACTGATTTAATATCCAACAAGTCCTATGTCCAAATTAACACACCAATCACTGTTGCTAGAAACTTCTAACAATTACATTTGCATGGAGAAAACATCCATGTTACTTCATCTAAAGCAAATGCAGTATATATTGGGCCGTTCTTGATGGAAAAGCCGTCTTATTCAGCTACAACAGACTATCTACCTGAGTAGGTTCCAATTCTTCATGAAGTAGTTTACATTAGCTAGCGTTCAACGGAAGGCAAGAAAGGACACACGTGACAAGGCCACAGACAGGGCGACATCTATTTCACAGTTAAGGCCACAATTCAAATCATGCATCAAGAACCACCTTAAGTGAGAATGGTCATGGATTTGGGTGGGGGAGTGCTTACAGATCCATCAAACATCCGAATAGCCTCTTGAGCTTCTTCCACACTCCCCATGGTAACAAACGCGAAGCCCCTGCTCCTATCCGTCACTCGATCATAAACAACCTGCAACGACCCAACCATGAACCCACCAAAAAAGTCAAATTTTCAAGAACCCAAGAAACCAAAAATCTTCAAAACATAAACAGACAAGCAAGCAAGCAACAAAGAGGCGAAATGCGATACAAAAGCAGAAGGCGCTACGAACCTCCACGTTTATCACCCGCCCAGCCTCCACAAAAACCTCAGCCAACTGAGAAGAATTCATGGAGTAAGGCAAGTTCCCGACGTACAACCTCCCATTTCCGCCCGAAGAACCCGAGACTCTCCCCTCGTCCCCGCTCTCCTCCCCCTCCTCTTCTTCGCTCGAGCTCTCGAGCGGCTCCTCTGCCTCCGCCTCTTCTGGGTCCTCTTCCCCCGATCCGGCGACGCCGTCTTCGGCTTCGAAACCGTTGAGCGCGGCCGAGAGAAGGCGTTGGCGAGGGACGGAGACGAGCTTCAGGGACCCGAAGGCGGAGGCCGAGGATTTGAGGGCGAGGAGGTGGTGGAAAGCGGGGGGCTTTGGAGGGAAGTGGGAGGGAAGCGAGACGTGGGGAGGGGCGAAGAAGGGAGCAGGGGAGGGGGTCTTGTTGCAGAGCGAGGGAGGAGCAGCCATGGACAACGATGAGGTCGCCATTGAAACGGAGAAACTTGGAAGAAGATGAAGAAGATGGTGATGATGATGAGGATTGGCAGAGATAAGATTTTTCTCTGCAGTGAGGGAGAGAGCGAGAGTGACACTAGGATGGATAAGGTTTTTCATGGACTGATTTTTCAAAATTTCATAAATAATTATTTTTTAAAAAAATATTTTTAAATTAGTTATTTTTCGTGAAACGAGAAATAATATTCCACCTTTGTTCACTAATTAGAAAATTAACGATAATTTGATTGATCAATATTTTTTGATTGTATCGATTTTATTTCCTTTCCTTTTTTTTTCCTCGTAAAAGTGAATGGAATGCTGAAAATTTTAAATTACTAGTTTTATTTGGCAAGATTCTAATTATCATCAATTATTTTTTTATTAAATGGATTAAGTAATCTCGCCCTTACTAATCAGATTAACTGGACTTTCTTTTAATTTTAATTGAATTATCTTAGTAAATCCTATTTAAGCTTTATCGTGCTTAATCTCAGTAAGTGCCGATGGTATCTCTCTCTCTCTCTCTCACAATCGGTTGAGGGGTGGAAGTGGAATTCTAGGAGTTTAGTGAGGCTAAGGATGGAAGAAAAAAGAATTCATTAAAATCCCTCAAGCGACCTCTCCAAAATACTCAAAAGCCGAGAACAGGTAGACTATACTTGCCTTGAGCTTGAATCTAAAAGTTTAGGCATCGAAATTCACACGCTAATGACACAAAACTAAACTGTTTTGAACGTGATCAACGTGTTGCCCAAAATTTGGGCCGAGAAGAGCAGAGCTTGTTACCAACTTCCAAATTAATTTGGTCAACTGTTAGCTTAGCTTATAGCTTTAGCAAAAGTAGTTGATGACATTTCAAGTAACATCGATGATTGTTCTTTCCCCCTCATTAACTATTTCATGACCGAGACTCATACTGAATCTGATCTTTTTTAAGTATAAATTTTATTCGAGCTTATTCTCAAGATGCATCGGTAGTCACTGAACGAGTCGTCGAATAAGTATTCCTCAATTGTCACCCATCAACCATCTTAACAGAACACACCGTAAAAGATTGAATCGAGACCCCAATGTTATTTCGTATGTTGCGGAAGAACGGACGCACTCGACCTGGATGTCGCTGTGCTCGCTTATGGTTGATAGGAACGTTAGGAATTCCCGGTGCTCACGGACGAAGAAGCTGATAAAAAAAACCTGCCGTCGATCACCAATGCTTTTTACATGGGCAGAAGAATGATCTAAACACATTACTGGACACTAACAGCCATCCCACTTCGCTTGACCAGCTAACGCCTTGGCCTGTTCCTCTCTATGCAGATAAAACATAAGCAGCAAGTCTAGGAACGTGTCTTGTGACGACGTAGATTATCGTAGCAACAATCCTGCAAACTCTCTCCGCTCCCATCTTGGTTTTCCTCGTTACGGTCGCCTGTCGACTCGGGACTTTAAACTAAGGATCATGCATGTCCGTAGATGAATATGCATACATGGCTCATCATTCACGTGCCGTTGCAGCTGGCGACTCGGTCAAGTCCAATAGACACGGCATTATAATGTTTGAACTAAGTAAGCTTCGAGGATTGGACAAAGGTTCTCCCAATCCCCGTCCTTCGGTTCCGGGTGTGCAATGAGAGAGCAGTGTTTTGACATTCACGAACGATACTGATGACGACGAGAAACTTAAACAAACTTTCAATATTACAATACATCACTTCAAGTAGTTCGAAATCCACACGGTAAGCATCAAGGACTTCAACATCAACGAACTTTAAGTAGTGACAAGACATCAGCAAACACAAACGTAGTCTTCCATTTTCGTAGTAGTTCCATGGGCATTGAAGAGTCAACAAACCCATGTTATTCTAGGTTCTTAGTCATGTTCTTTTAGAGGTGCATTTAGCCAACCAGTACACCAGAGTGACTGGGGACTGACTTAATGCATATGAGCCAAGAATGATTTGCCTATAAAAGAGCAACCAAATGGTGGCTGGAGGACAATCCTTCGCACCAAAGACCCAATTGCAATAACCATAAGAGGAACTGCAGCGGAACTTCTGCATTTGGTTGCCAGAGGGAAGTGAGGTCGGGCACGGACCCCACTTCCCTCGCTTTCAGATATTGAGGTTGCGACGGTTGTCCACCGCCGTGACCCACTTGCTGGGCATGACTATACTATGCGAGGTATCGTTCATGCCAGTGAAAGAGTAGACCGATGGTTGGAGGTGATTGATTGGAAAACGATCAGGTTCTTCCCTCGAGTACATGCTAGTGACTTCTGACCCTGAGAGATTCCCAGCACTGCCATTAGCTTCTTTTGGCAAGCTCAGCGTGCCGCTCTCAGATTGTGAGACCTCAGAACTCTGAGAAGCAGTTGGCTGGGGATATTGCCTGCTGCTGTCTTTCTTTGCTTCAGCTCCTCCCTTTCCGTTGCTCAAGTTTCTCATGTTCAAGAAACGGCCACCGCAACCCCTTGGTCGGCGCATAGCATGACGATGACGTGATTCATGCATGTACGGCTGTCAAATGAAACCCCACAGAACGCTATATCATCAAAAAATTTTGGAGTGCTTTTCTTCAAGTTTGGCAAAGGAAAATTTTGATCAAAGGAATGGCTGGAACAGAACTAAAAGACAAATTTAACATTTAAAGAGACTATATTAGGGAATGCAACTGATTGACAATCAACTTAAAACACTTAAGCCACACCAACAAAACCAGTCAGCATCAGGCCTCAATAAACACCACGGTTCAAATTAGACTACACTTTTTTTGAGTTGAAGTGCTATCAAACTCAACTGAAGGCTGGAAATCATCTTCTAATAAATGTCAAGTTGCACCCCACTTTTAAGATTTAATGAAGTATGTCAGCACCAGGAAATGGGTGTATAACAGCATTGCAGTTACAACTTTTACATTCACCATATTTTGACAAGTTCAGCATCATGCAGAGGTCCCTTTTGTCTTACAGAAAACATGAATGCCAATTATTATGGGGAGCAATTGAAGTGAAAGATCACACCTTACGGACTCTAGTAACTTTATTCTCGAGCACAGCTTTTGCACGAAACTTGCGGCGCCTAATGATCGCGTGGTACTGTTTGGCATTTACAAATATGGGCCCATCATCTGTTGATAAGTTCAGAGGAAGCATCATCCGGCCCTGAAAGTATTGGAAATACGTGCAAAGAGGAATGTGATTAAATAATCTGACTTAATATGGCTTCTAGTAAGTTTTTGCCTGGTGAAGATGAATATGATGACAATATTAGATTGAAGTATTTCCAGTGATGGATAAGGTCAGAGGTGCCAAAAGTAAAGTTTCAACCTGTAAAAACCATGCATTCCCAACGAAGAACGATTCACACATTTACTTAGACAATATGCTGTGCAATTTATGGCAGTCGTCATACTTCAAGATAGTGGGCTTGCAAAGGTGAACAAGAAATTAAGATAACTAGTGTACGTAAACACACACAACTATAATTAGTCAAGTTCAAGAAAGAAAAATTCCAATATGGAAAATGGACAAGCAAGCCTCTCGGACCAGGAGTAAGGAGGAAAAGTCCAGAAAACTATTGACGCAGTTGTTTCATATGAAGCTTCAGCTTGGAAAAAATGTTAATTGAAGTACTTTTGAGAGAGAATGAAGAAATTATATATAGTTCAAATTATGGTACGCGATAAAATTCACTCATGAAGAATTCAACACATGAGAGGTGATCGATGGTTGGTAACTTGGTATCTGTGAAGTTGTTTGTTTATTTATGACCAACAACAGTGAGGGCTGTGAATGGCTTTACCATTAGCTGAATGTCAAAATGGTGGTAGATGGCAGTAACTACTCAATTGGGGATAGCCATTCCTTGTCAAGCCAATGTCATGATCACAGGGTGGCAGAGGAGACCTAATTCACCCCAAATATTTTGAGGGTAGTGATCACAGGCCTCTGGCAGTGATTCTAATTGTCCACAGGATAAATCATGGCTTACTGCTAACTGATCAGACTAGTGACCTAGTTAGATGAAGCTGCCGCTTTCCCATCGCATAAGCAAGTAAAACATTTAAAGTTGGTAGTACACTGATATGCCTCTTTACACCAAACAGAAAGAGGAGATAAAAATTTTGCTGGCATAACTGTCAGGCGAACAACCGCAGGACTCCCGTTCAAGCCCCTCACAGCATTAAAAAGTATCGATTAATTTAGACGGAAGGAACAAAGAAATACTAACCGATATTTGTGACCCATAAGGGGAGAATACACCATAACACTGCTCTCCATATGGATATTTTGCACATATCTGCATTTACAATCCAAGCACACAATATGCATCACTACCTTTAGCTTACATTCCATATACAGAATAGGAATAGCTAACACTACTGATATCAGATTTATGTCAACAATTGGTTGGGTCGAAGACTTACAATCTGCTGACCATACCCTAGATCAACCCGAGCACAGTATTCTGGCAGAGGGGAGATGGCTAGTTGTGATTTCTGGGTATCCGCAGAATTTTTGCAGTCACCTGAATAAGGTAACAAACATCATCAAGTCCGTGGTGAACAAAAAAGGAAAATTACAAAAAGAACTACAAACATCACTACATTTGTTTAGACTGTGCAGAAGGGGAAAAGAGGATTTTTTTCAGGAGCGTATGAAAGTTTATGCAAAAAGGCTTTCACCTTTTGAAGTGCAACAACCTCATGGAATGTCCCTAGTTGGTGACAATATGTTCAGGTACTCATTCATCGCATAGGCCTTTCTTACCTCATACAACACTACAAGGAAGATTTGGGGCGGAAACATAAAGAACGAGAAGAGGTATGTAGCTATGTCTGCTGCATTCTAAGTTATTAGTACATGTTCAACTACAATCTGGCCTGTTTTCAAGTGAGGATATTTTTGTATTTACATTGTGTCATCCACGCAGGAGGGCCCAATGCAACAAGCCTAAATATATGTTGGCGACTATAGGTCTGTGCCATGATGAAGCTTCAATTGTTTCAGATTTAAAACCTCATTGCTACAAGCTCCAAAAGTCAACCTCTACACCTTAAGTCCTGCGATGCTAGAACCTTGAGACCTAAATTTCTCTTGTATGAATTATACAATTGATGAGAAAATGATTGTAGACATACAATCGATTCCAAGTTTATCCTGGCAATTGGATCATGTGTGCCCACATAGGAGTAGGACCCACATGAAAGCATTATAAAACTTTCTTCTACAGAGATTGTAGAAATTTCAATAGAACTTTGTCTTTGCTAATGAATGCAAGACAACAGACAGAGTCCCGTCAAACCTATCCCTAATCTTCATCTTGTTAACCAGTTCGTCAAATAATTCATCTGTAATATCTGGGAAAGCTCTCAATGCTAATTGGTCGAGTATATCCCCATAATGGTCTATCTCTTTTGAAATCAATTGTGCTATGGTTTTCTCTATTGCAGGTCCCACTTTTTCCCTTAATTCGGTAAAGGTAAACAAGAGAAGGCAACAGCACCATAAAAACAGTCAAAGAAACACAGCAACTGCACGAGAACGAAGCAACAAGTAGAATTCCCGTACTTTAGAACAGGACAAGAAGCATCGAGAGCAAAGATATTCCCCACATCAAATTACAGTTAAGAACGCATCGCTGAGCCGGAAGATGCAAAAACTGGCAATTACCTGAAAAGATGGTGAACTGGGTCAGGCTTCCCTTATGTGCACCATGTTCCGTACCCCGACCGGCCTGTTTGGCGGGCGCAAGGTGGTCACCGCAGCTAGGGTTTTCAACGGGCGAAGAGTTCGACTGGCCCAAGGAATCCCCAAGAAACGATTGCGTCCCAAAAGCGGCCCACCAAGGCGTGGCCGACGGAACCGAGGACAACTGTGCTGCGGGATTATGGAGCATTCCCTCGTGTTCCTTGAGATACAGTGCTTGCATAGCCATAAAGCCACCCTCTCAAGTGATCCAAAACCCGTGTTTTGATTCTCAACGCTAATTTCCTTCAAGCTATAGCCTGCAAATTGGAAAGATTGATGGAAATGTTCCAGTACAATGATGCCAATTCAAAGAGATGATTCCTACAAAAGACCTCGAAGGCCTTGATCTAACTCTATCAGACTCTTCATTCAAATTTGCAAAAGGGAAAATAAGAAAGCCAGAAGCGCAAGTAGCAAGTGGCAAGTCCACAGAATAGTCGCCGCAACACCCAAAAACAGAAAAAAGAAGAGAAATTTACAAGGACGGGGTCTACTAGAAGTAACAGTAGATCATCTTTACTGGACCAACACACAAAGATAGAGGGGGCAGAAGAGAAAAGAAAAGTGGAGGACAGCGATTCTACACTCGAATCTCAAATGGGTCGTCGCCAGATCAAGAGCCGAAGCTGATCATGCAGAAAGAAAGATCAAGATGGGAGCTGAGGAAACCCCCCCAAGAAAGCACTGTTGAAGTGCTGAGAAAGAAAATAAAAAACATAAGGGGGAAAGAAAATTAAGCCCCGCACATTAGCTGGGAACTCAGGCGATGGAAGAAGTAGAGATCACCATAGGAACCAACAGAGAAGGGAAGGCTGGAGACTATACAGAGACAAGAAAATTCAAGAACCCAACGACCGGCAAAAGCTTTTTACATGGCTCAATACCAAGAAAAGCCAGGGGAACAGAAAGAGAGAGAGAGAGCTCACGCATATATAGCAAGAGATTCTAAAACGTGGGGATGAAGCAGAAGCAGCAGCAGCAGCTTCTTTCAAGCGGAGAAACCCCATTTCTGCGGAGCCATGTCGGTACTATTTCAAGCAAGAAACAGAGAGAGGGAAGGAAGCCGAGAGAGAGAGAGAGGGAGAGAGAGAAGAAGGGACGGACACTGGGCGAGAGGGGGCGTTAGATAAATGCGTCCAGAGGCAATGGCCAACTCCAACGCTGGCCAATGACCTTCGCCTTCCATGTTTTTTTTCTTCTTTTCCACCCTTTTTCTCCCCTGGAAAAAGATGTCGATGTCATATCAACTTGAATAAAATTTTCGGTCGAGATATCAAAATTACCATGGGGAATATAGCATAAAGAATTTTCCACGCGAACAACTTTCGAGAGAAAATTCCAAGTTAAGGCATAAAGTGTCCTTATTTTCTCAAATAAGAATCTAAAGTGAATTTTGTATAAAATAAATATCTAAAGTGGCCATGTCAGTCTCAAATAAGGACCTAAAATGGCCATGGTAATTTCAAATAAAGATTTGACCTCGTCGGCCGCTGGCAAGCCCTCGCTAAATCAGGCGAGATCGACCTCGTGCAGCCCTCCCTAGGCATTGTCGGTGGCCAGCCTCGAGCAATGGCCACTAGCGAGGAAGAAAGAAAAAACCAGAAAAAGGAAAAAATAAAGAAAAAAGGGAAAAATAAATAAAGGGAAAAATTCCCAAAAAATAAGGTAAATGACAAAAATGCCCTTGATCGGCCAGAAAGTCTGGTCTTTCTTTGAAATTGATATAGCCACTTCATACCCTTATTTAAAATAAAATCTATTTCAGGCCTTTATACGAGAAAATGAGAACATTCCAAGCCTTTAGTTGAAACAATGTCCACTTCAAATCCTTATTATAAATTTTCCCTAATTTTCGATGAACTTAGTCAAAGAGCGTCTCCAATCAATTAACAAAATTTTATAACATGCACAATTAATATCTTGAAAATCGAAATATTTGCTTTTCATATATTTTATCAATTGACTAGATGCAATTCGCCAACAAGACCTTTCTTAAGTCTCAATCGAAAATTGCTTCGTTATGGAATTTTTCTTTTAACATCCCTCTAAGTTAGAAAATTTATGCGGCTGAATGTTGCAGACCGAAGGTAAATCCTTCTCTGGTTGTACGCTAATTCATCGACTCATGTTGTAGCATGCAAAATCAGGGGACAGAAAAAAGGAGACATTTTTTTGTGCGAGTGCATTTGATTCCATTGCATTTCGGCCCTTGAATTAAGCGCGTCTCGTATAGACCCACCGATATTAAAGATTTAAATATACGAGATTTGTATACATTCAGATTATTTAAGAGTTTTTTCCAAAAAAAATAATGGCGAAAAAAGTTTAAAAAAAAAGAAGAAAAGGACAGATGAGTTCCTTTCTCTGCGTCTCAATCTTCAATTCCAATCCGAGATTTTAGCCATTAACAGCAATGTATGTGCTTGGTTTTTCAACTGCGGATGTAGAAATGCTTTTTCCCCGACATAGCAAATCACCGAGGACAGTGACAATTCCCTTGCCATTTCTGCACTCATTTTGATGGATTGAAATCTCTCCTTGTGTTCTTTTGCCCCCACACACACACAAAAAAAAAAAGAAACAGCAAAATTTCCCGCGAGGGTTTGATCTAATTCGGAGCATGTTTCCTATAGATAGGACCGGAACGTAACTATACCTTCATGCGACTGTGCTTGAATATGTTGGATCGAGCAGCAGCCGCCGACGTAAGTTGCTGAAGTTGTGAAATGCAACCGCCACATAGGCACACGTTGCTAAGCACCATAAATGTTCATCAATAGATTACTTACTTTGGACCCACTTTCAAGTCCGCTCTTATTTATAATTCGATGTTCATCACCAGATTGCAATGTTGCCTTATCAAGGGATCTAGGCGTTGCGCCAAGTCCATCCCCTTTATGGCTTCATAAGTGCCCAGAGGAATTTACGGTTTCAGCCACATTCGCTGTTCCGGCATCTCCATGTTTGGTCGCTAGTCTTTGAACTCATCCAAGCGATTGCGACAACAATGCTTGTTCGAAGGTCAAAGTGGCGAGGTGTGGCAAACGAGGCGGAGGAGCATGCACGAGTAATGGGTAAAAAGAGGGAGAGGGAGAGGGAGAAAAGGGAGAGGCGTCATGTTAACTACAACTGCCGCAAGCGTGACGTATGATCAATAATTTGAAAAATTTTGTCATCCTAACTCCTCTACATGTATATGGAGCCAAAATAAAGGTAAATCTTCTATCGTTCGAAATGTACATGTATCATGAATTCAAAGGATAATTTTCATAAAAGTTACGTCAATCCTACTCTAATTTAGTAACCGCATGACCTATCCCTCCAGCCCTCCAATCTTGACTCGAAGGAGATCAATCGATTATGGAAAAAGCTAGGACTTTTCCTCCCATCGAAGTTTTCAAGAGTTGGGTCCTAGAATTTGAAGCTGCTCATCGTACAAAACATGGTCCAAACCCAAAAAGTTGCGCCACTCGTTCCTGGCTGGGGCATCTTCTGTACTTCAGATTTCGGAACCCCCAATTGAGTGAGTGGCGAGGACAATGCCAAATCTACTTCACCTTTGCGCTGTACAATAAACCATATGTCGTCAATCGATTTCCTTTTCCTTTTCGCCGTCTGCCCTTATTAGAAGATGGGATTGCTTTCTCACATCACCTTTTTCCGTGCCTTTGTCTTTTTATCGTATTGGAAGTTGGTTGGCGTGAGATACGCCCACTAAAAATGGAAGTGGCTGCCCAGAAAGGACATTAAACTGAAAAAACAATAGAAAAGAAAAGAAATAATTGCAAATCGAGATCATTATCTCCTCTGCCTTTTTAAATTCTGCGAAACCCACCTTTTTATCCACTATAAAAGAAACCCTAATTTGCTCCACTAGTCCATGCACGATGATATGAATGCTATGCGGCTGAGACTTGTTTGGAAATGCGATAATTTTCTTTAAATTTGAGCATATGAATCATTGTTTGTGAAAATCGTTGGATAAATTAAAACCCATAATTATGCGCTCTTCGAAAAAGATGGAGTCCTAAATAGAGCATCTAATTTTAATGAGAATTTGGGATCTTCTGCGGCTTGCTTGACCAGCAGTTTATATTTCACACAAACTTGTAATAATCAATTACTTGCAACCTGGTATTATCTTTGGGAAGATACCAACTCGATGGCTCCGGAACGCTTTCTAAATCTCGGTGAATATTCAGTGAATATTCACCAAGCTCTCAAGATCCGAATGAATGAATGTATATCATCAAACTGTTGACCAAAAACAGTCTCTGGTGTAATGGGTTGTTGTAAGATAAGCTAAGTCAACGGTTTGCCCCATTGGAGCCAGCTTGTAAATCAGAATGAATGCATTATTCCCACAACAATTTGTGCCCTTGAAACAACAATCTTGATAGACCTTGAAATTACGGTTTTCTTAGCTTTACTTAGCCAGAACGCTTGAATGACATCACTAAGCAATTCCATTTACGTTTCAATGGCTAATAATTGTAGATCCCAAAAGGGCACAATCTCAAATCATGGCCACGAAAAGAAAGATTTCAAAGTGAAAATGTCAAGAATGGAAGAGGGACCACAACAATTTTACCTGTCGAGCCTTTGGATGTATTATCATCAGATATTGATACAAATTTATCTTTAATGTATGGTCGTTGTCATAAGGTAGGTCTATGGGTCGGCCAAAAAGAAGATGCTTTCATGGTGTGATTTTGTCTTTGCCTTTAGGGGGTGACTCAGGTGTGGAAAGGAGAGGGTATTGTTGAACACTGAGCAATTGGGAGTTCGAACACCTCAAATGGCATTTCAGAGATCGATTTCGAGAAGTCCTCCTTTTGTTACTCCTGCTAATTGAATAAGTGCTAATTAACTCCTTGTCATTTTGCATGTACGGATTAGTTGTGGCAAGACAACAAATAAGGTTTCAGAGATAGATCTCAACTGGAAAGTTAGAGCATATTCTGCTTGGCCGCCTTACTATAGATATCCTCAAGCTTTGTTCAAGTGAATATGTAGCAATCCGTGGCAATAATTAATTACCTTCTAGTTGTGGATTATGTAGCGTTGACAATGTGGTTTGATGATAGTTAATCTTTATCTCTACACGTACCCAATGTCGTTTTCTCTAGCTTTCGATCTTTGATTGGCCTACTGCGTAACAGCTTAAACTAATAAGAAACAAGGTAAATCCCGGTTCCAACTATTGTCCCATTAGATATTAGCAGCTCAAGGGAAAGCACATTGACCGGAAGAGAGGCGCAAAAGGAACTCGATCGGTAGGCCTTGAGCAAAGGATAACTCTTCTTGGAAGCATTTAGGAACCCTAAGATGGTCCCATAAGGCTTCCGATTCTTTGCAGGTTGAGAAATAGAGTTAGACCTTTTAACAAGGACTGTTCATTAGTCTCGAGTGACATTACCTGCCCATTTTTTGGCCCACGTCATTCATTTCTTCAGTCCTAATGATTACCTTTCTCTCACTTAGGTAGGTGTGCATAATGTATTACCAATTGTTTGGGCCAACGTCAAATAAAAACAATAATATAGTTGGCTGAATACTAGACAGTTTGAAAAACCTCGTTCTGTCCATTTTTCCAAAACATCAGTTAGCAGATCATGCAGACAGTCAAGGACAGAAGAAGAAAATTGGGGTTGAGAACCCTCACAGCCAGAAGAAACTATTAGGTTAAGGCAATATTAAATCCCAGCGTACAAATTGCAATGACAAGAACTTCAAATATGACAGTTAACCAAATTATGTACTAAGGAGTCCACTCGCGGCATTCCTAACTGTTATTGCCTTCAAAGCAGAAGGGAAAAGAATTACATTAGTGATTTCTAATTGGTGCAAGTGAGATCCACCACTGCAAATTCTTTGACAAATTCTTGAAAACGCATAACGTCGATGTTGAGCTACGAAATATATTAAGCATAGCTCTACATCTCCAGAGGTCAACAACGACCTCTTGGAGATGCTCAAGTTGTCTCATCTGAATACTAGGTAAAAGATCAGGATGCGTATATTTGTAGGCAGAGAGGGTCGATCTCGTTGCCTCGCGATCGAGAATACTGTCCCTCGGCTACTAGACACATCCCCGAGAGGAGACGAGGTTTCCTCTCCTTCCGGTTTCCGCCATCATCGTTGAGAGGGCGTTGAGGACCATGCACACCAAACTTTCTCCCTTCCTCTTTAAGCAAGATCAGGTGGTCCAGCGCCCCTTGTTTTCTGGCCCGAGGGGGGAAACAAAGAAAGTTCAACCCTTTTATATTCAATTCCTTCATTTCTAGAGAGACAGCGCATCCGGGGTCTATCTTTAGTCCTAGTTGTTTTTAACTATAGATTAAACTATTCATGATGTGAATATCGATCAAGACTCTCCCGACGCTAGGCACGCCCTCATGGGGTGTGACGTGTGCCACGTGTAAGGTGGACGATGAGGAGTTGGTGCCTCGTTGGCACGCATAAGATGTGGCCAATTGGAGGGCTGCCGTTAAAGATCCGCGTCATTAGTGGGGTGTGCAAAGAAATTAAGGCAAATATCACAAAATGAATATCTCGAACAAATCATAATTTGTCCACCGTAATACAAATACCTTCAACTCTTTGTGTGTTACGGAAAAAACCCCATTTATACACTCTATTATAGTATGGTCCTATGCATGACCTTAAAAGGAGGTATTCCCTCTTGGCTAAGAAGATAAAGATAAATCAAGAATATGGGGAATTCTGGATGGTGAAGGCAAACACCACGTTGGCTTCAGCTGACTACTTCCGAATAGGCAAGTATAGTAGACTCCCGCACCTAAAGTGACAGAAGGAAGTAGTGGATTCTACGGAACCTCCTGCTAACGCGAATCAACCCGCTAGGCAGGAACTCTGTACCCCTGGTTCTACGATGTATTGATCACACTAGTATAAGTTTAGGGTTTTTTACGATAAAAAAATTTATGGTGTTTGTGTCACAGTTAGCATAATTTAGGATGTTTTGTGGTATCAATTTAATAAATTATTACGTAAACTAGAACACCGATAAAACCAAATTTGGAGGATTATGAAAAATTATAAACCTTACGAGTCTCACTTGTATCTCATCAGATCATTGTCCAGATTAAATATATATGTATGTGGGTGTGTTAGATTCACTGAATTTGTTCTTTGGCTCTCGATCGAGCACAAAAAGCAAATTGTAAATTGCGAGTAGAGACAAAATATTCATGGCATTTGGAGTTTGCAATCCGCGTCAGATGGAAAGGCCCTCGTTCCCTTTTCGCTTCTGTAACGTTGGCAAAACCCCCACTAATCGTCCTCAAGTGGATATGGAGTGAGAGATGCAGTTCACACAGCACCCATGGGATCCTTATTCTATTACTGTCGGATCCTATATTTCGTTTCCACATACAATTGACGATGCGATGCTGGTACGGAAATTTCCCGTCTGGGTCGGATCAGGTCGTGATGATCACAGCAGTCAATCTCATCGAATCCACGAAGTAAAGTCACACGATCGGCGATTGTGATTGACCCGGTTCATCACTGAATCTGGGTGCAGACAAGAAAAATTGTAATTGACAAGGGAATCACTCAGATAACACCATCCATAAAGATACTCGCCATAGGAGCTACGCTACAAGTTAACGCTTGTTAGTATTCGTTGAGTATTTCCAAAAAGAGAGTGAAATGTACATAAATGGTTCATCATATTTGACATGAATGCATAGATTTGGCGTCTATCATGCCAAGAAATTCGAATTAAGAGAAGAACAGTCGTGTTAATCAACAATTAGTAGCTTGTGGGAAAGATTACAAAATGGTGTGCTCGGTGCCTAATGCTTATAAGTATTCTCAACAATACCCGTTTTTTGCCAATTAGTCTAACGTGCGCACATGAATTCATCTAGATATCATGAACGACTTAAAAACTGTTAGATTTGCTCAATTTTGTCATCAGGCTTTGCCATCATGGCAATGCAAATTTTTGCTTTTTGTGTGTGATGATGAAGTGATCGACGTGTGCAGATTAAGAAAATCCCATGAAGTGCAAGCGACGTGGAGACACTATACATGTGTAAGAATTTCGAGGGTCAACTTTTTTATCGTATAATCTTTGGTTAAGCAGAAGCTTATGAGGCTAATTATGATCCACCCATCGATCTCTGCTACATGAAATATCATAATCTCATAGTCTGCATTAAACAATGTCGCTATGGACGTGCTCGAATATCGATGCTAAGACAATCGAAAACCCATTTTAGAAAAAAGTTGAACCAGAAATGCCTTCCTCGATTTAGTCGAAATTACAGGTCGACTCGCTTAACCGTAGGAAGAATGATGCATGCTGATAAATATGGAAATACGTAAGGTTTTGCATTTAGGTTAGGGTTTCATTAACCATATTTTTTTAGGATTAAAACCATAAAAAATCAAAAATTAGTACAATTGTGACAAATTTATCCTCCACTAGTATCTATTAAATTTTACCATCGAATTACTGAGTTGGATAATACGTAACAGTTGACGGGTGTATCAGTTTAGGATTTTACCCACAGATCTACCAATTTATGATTTTTCGTGATATTAATCCAATTTAATGGGGAGTAAATTTGTCACAAATGTATCAGTTTAGGATTTTTGGTGGTTAAAAAATTAGTTCGAGATAAATTTATCACGGGGATACCAGTTTAGGTTTTTGTAGTCAAAAAATTAGTTTAGAATAAATTTGTCATAAGTGTACCGGTTCGGAGTTTTTCGTGATATTAATCTATTTTTTTAATCATATATCATGAAGACGTACCTCCACCCTTTAGCTTTAACAAATAAATTTACGCAAAAGTAATGTAAGGTTGGATCCTCCGGGATGGCCACTAATGAGCAACTGCTTAGCGTCTCCTAGCTTTCGTCCTTATCAGGGTAGTGGTGATTAGATCTCCTCATCTAGGAGATTAATTTAATCTAAAAAAATCCTTAATTAAATCTTCTCCCACTCCTTTTTTTATATTTTTTTGATAAAATATGCGAGGTTCTTTTTATGATGGATGCACCAACAAGAAGTGGGGACCGACGGGGGCGGGGGTTGTGGAGTTCCTTCTTATAGATTAATTATTATTAAAACATTAATGACAAAGTTAATGTTCTTGCTTGCTATATAATATGGTAGGTCAGACAAACAACATCTCGTTGTATATGTTAATTGAGATCATCTAATGCGTCATTAAGCCATGTCCCGGATTGCTAGCAATCTTCGCCGGGCACGAGCCGACGGAAGCTAAATCCGCCATACTCTCCCCTAAGAATCTCAACTATTGTATAAAGGTAAAAAAGAAAAAAAAATACCACCTATTTTTAAGGGATCAAATTTTTCTGCTTTCTCCAAAATATCCTAAATTTCAGTTTTTTTATTTTTTTGACAATCTATCTCATTATTCTAAATATTGCTCATAATCTTCAAGAACAACCTTACCTAAGAAAGTTCAAATATTGAAATGTTTTCTATTTTTATGAATATATTTCATATAATTCATGCTTCCTCAATAATTTCTTTGCATTAACTAGTACTTCAATAATTTCATAACAATTTTTTTTTAGTCTTATCTTACTTTAATATTCAACCCACTCTCAGATTTTCACCCTGCCTCCTTGCAAAGTGCAGAAGTCGAAGCCCACAACTGAAATTAAACGTCCCTACTCTCAACCTCTCAAAACTTTTCTCCTTCTCCTTCTCATGTGAGAAAGGTGGTCATTGAGGCAACTCCCAATGATTTTCGTAACAATTAAGATGACATCTTTTCAATGGGTAACATGTCGTTCATCTTGAGATGTACACCAATCTCTAATCTCTCCGTACTCGATGTCTCAAAACACGTGAGTCCCGTTTTGGCAGATTCGAACTTACAAGTTACAAGCAAAGTCAATAAACGGCGTGTAGCCTCTCTCTCTCTCTCTCTTGCCTTTCCATTTCTAATAGAAGAAAGAAACCACCAAAGAAAATCAGCAGCTTGGCCATTGAAAGGAACGGATACCCACGATTTAATATAATATATAAAATATAATATTTTAATTTTTTCTGAGATTTTCCAAGGTTCGTGGGGAAGTACAGCTAAACACCCCGCAGGAGATGATTTTATTCTTGTTTTTCCAACTTGCAATAAAATTGATAAAAAGAAAACTTGCGATTAAATGTCGACATAGTCAACTTTAAAAGAAGCTTTTGTAAATGTTATGGTTTTGAATCGCCGGCCTAAGTTGCGTGTCCCCCGGTTTGCTGCAAAGGTGGTCTTTTGTTTCTCAATTTTTGGTGCTCGAGGGTGAGAATTTGAAGGAAAATGAGTACTATGTAACCTTTAAAAATTAGCCAAAAATGATCAATTTGATGCCCTTGAGTCGCTGTCGAATTCAAAGGAAAATGAGTACTATGTAACCTTTAAAAATTAGCCAAAAATGATCAATTTCACGCCCTCGAGTCGTTATCGGATTCTAAACAATCCCTGCACTTTGCGCGGCGCATGTTAGCAGGCGTGGCTATATGCTCTTGGATGCTGAGCTCTTTCTGATTAGCAAGTCGGGCACACGCATGGTTCAATTGCTTGTCTACATCCGTGTAAAGTATTCGCATGTTTTCTTGAGTTCGATAAATTTGATGATTTCCATGCGAAAGAGAGAATGCTACTGGAATGTGATTGCTCTTTGTTATTTTTATCTATTGAGATCAGGCATTTTAAGTAAAGTGTCAAATCGTGAGAATTGACAATGATGCTAACTAGAGCATTGACTTGATGGAGACTTGAGCGGGCAGCAACCTCTGAGCCTGTGTAATTAAAATAAGATAAAACCCGAGCTCTTTCTTGGTGAAGCCTAATAAATGTTCACATTGGACATTATCGATTTCATACGGTGAGGAAAAAAACAAAAACAGATGCTTTGTCGTATTCTTGCCTGTAGCTCTAGAAAATCGAGCAAATTTTATTACCCTTGTACCCCCGAATTTTAAATTAATTACTTCGGCATCCTCGGTAATTTCAAAATTAGAAAACGACATAAAAAATCTTTAAACTTTAATTTAGTGTGTAATATCATCTTCGAACTTTTAATTTGTTCAATATTATTCATTAAATTTTATTAATAATTCAATTTAGTTCATAAACTATATGAAAAATGTTCAATTGATATCCTTCAATATAACTTCAAATCCGTTTATTAATCATATAAGTTATCCATCTCAAATTAAGATATAATAATTTATTTCATCAAATAATGATGGACATCTTAACACTTTAATTTTGTTTTCCTTTTTCTAAAGTAAATGGCTAGAAAGATAGACATGTTGACTCATTATTTTCAAAAATCCAACTCAGAGTATTAAAAAAAATTGCTTTTATCGAATAACGTTCGATTTACCATTTAAGCATATGAAATAATTATATTGAATATTTACCAATAGTTTAGAAACTAAATCGAACATAATAAAAATTTAAAGCCGATATTACACATTAGGTCAAAATTCATGAACTATTTTTGTCATTTTCCTTTTATTTTTGTATTAATTAGCTCTTTATTCATTAGCTTGGCATTAAGAGATATAATATCCTCGATTCGAAGCAAACATATGGAAATGCAAGTTATTAAGGCGCTCATCATAATTTTCCCATTTTTTTCAAAATTTCAAGTAGTTTTATTGTTGATGCTAATGTGGAAACTAATTTCGAGTTTAGGGCCCTTTACCAAAGTAAGCAGGCCTTTATCAGTTTAGTAGGCCATGGAGATTAGTGGGGTTCAATAGCAAATGCGGTCTCCTTAACATAGAAATGCATTCTTAACATTGGTGAAATAGGATGAATTTTGTTTAGTTGTGTTTTTAATTAGACTTTCTTTGCCTATCCAAAATGGACATCTTGAATATATTTCTATTATACGCTTTTATCGATCTTCGTTTATTCCAAAAATGTATATATTCTCCGCGAATTGAAATTGTACTTTTATAATGAAGATATTATGCTGTTGGATCTTACTATTGCACACAATTCATTCATCATAAACGGCGTTTACAGAAGATACTGCATAGTAAAGCTCTTGTTTTCCTAAATTTAAGTAAAATTATTCTTAAATAGGTATTTAATCATCTCTTTATGCATGCGGTGCTTTTTCAATCTTGCACTTAGAAATATCTATTAAGCAATTAATATGTTAAATTAGTACGATGGCCGTGCCTAATATTTTTATTGAATCTCAATCACAAAAACTTCATAATTCAAATGCAACTCTGTTCACGATCTTTTCTATTTCAATAGAATCTCTAAGAATGATTATAAAAAAATAAAATGACATTTACAGGTAAAATTCATACGTGCTCGAGCCACGGGGCGCACCGTATGTGCGAGTTTTTACGCAGATCTCACGTAACATTCTTCTAACCCTTTACCCTCAAGTAACAATTTTTGTAACCCTTCACCCTCTGAACCAATCCTCGAGTTAATGGCTTGCCATATTGACAATGGGATCCATGCAAATTTAGCAAAAAGAAGCAAGACAAACATAGAATCAAACATCCAATGTACCTTTTCAAAAATGTTCAAGTCATTTATACTGTCCATAAAGGAAAGAAACAACAAACGGATAGGATGACAAAAAAGCTCAAATTGGTCACCCGACTCTCCAGAATTCTTGCTAGTCTTGATTGGAAATTTATCCAAGAAGAATCTAAGATGGCAAGTGGCTCCACGTCTTTGAGACTATCTCACTAAGTATATCTTACCACATAAAGTAAAATTCGATCTTTATACGGTAGGTTATCTCAAGCGTATATAGTTTTGTCGGAAAGACTATTATTTTTCATTTTCCTAATTACAGTCGTTGACATACCAAGGACGGCCAAGACTCGAATGGAAGTAGACTTAGATTTTGTTCTAAATTTGTCTTTTTGAGAGGGCACTGCCTAAGGGAGGCCAGACACAGGGCAAAAGCAGATAATATACCAGTATGGAAATTTCGAAGACCTCATCTCTACAGAGGTCATTTCGCCGGTGATAATTTGTGTTTGGCATGGATTTCTTTGCCTTGGATCAAGTCATGAAGAGAATGCTCGAGGGTGATGATCGAAGATGGGTTTTTTTCCGTTGAAGTCGTATTTTAAACTCGTGCTCGCGTCCTGTGAAATCTAGAGTTGCACAAACTCCTACAGCATCAAACGACATACATGGTCTTTGCGACAATGAATTCACAAACCCAAGTTCAACAAACCAGATAAGAAAAACAACAGAACATCACTGAAACCCTTACATCAGGCAAAATTCTAACCTAGACAGTCAAGTACATCAATGTCTCGAGACACAAAAGATTCATCTGAACTGAGTCTAACTAAGAATTTCCCTTAATTATTCGAAACAAAAGAAAATAACATCTAATTCAGCAAAACTGAGGGCTAGTTGTTTCCGCTGCTTCCACCAGCATCAGCTCCAGCATTGTTAGGGGGCATCGGTAGCTCGTCTCCGGTATTCCCTGGAGGCACCACCTCACCATATCCACCATGGCCTCCTCCTTGAGAACAAGCACCAGCGTTTCCTTGATTCACGCTAAAGCCATACAAGGCACTGCTGGCATTAACATTTCCACGAGGGTGTACCACGGGTTCACCGGCCATATCATTCCTACGATACACTCCCATCCCAGAACCACCACCGGTTGCTGCAGGAAGCACCATCCCCTGGCCAATATTAATGCCTCCAGGATTCTCCTGCGGTTGCATTACAGCATTTATGATGTTGTTGTTGCTTCTATGTATCCCTCCATGAGGAAACATTGCACCATGTCCACTGCTGCTTCCGCCAACCTCCCATTGATAGGGAGGCCCCATTGCATATCCATATGCACCGCCAAAACTGCTACCTGGAACATCTCCACGAGCAAACCCTACAGAAAGTCCACCACTCATGTCCGCAACATATCCTTGGTATGGCATCACAGGATAACTGTCCCCACCATAGACAGGGCCTGCCCCATGCCCTAGGTTGCCACTTTCGACTCCAACATTCACTTGTGGCAAGTTGGCAACGTCATAGCTAGATGTACCAGCACCACCGGCTGAATATGCCAAAGGATATGAGGTATCTCTTTTGCTGACGCTGCTTCCAGCAACACTACCACTTTGCTTAATCATATCGAAGAACCATTCATCCCATGTAGAAGCATCACCCCCGCCGCCGTCGCCATCGCCACCAACACTGCCAATGTTGGCCTCTGGGCTTGTCTCCTCCTCCTCCTCCGGGCCTTCGACTGCCAATGGAGCACCTCCTGATTGAGGTGCATCATCCCTTTGCTCGATATACCTAATCCTTCTTTCGATTTCTGTAATTTTCTCATCCGCATACTTGAGCAAACTTTCCAGCTCAGATGATCCAAGTTCACTGGTCGTCTTCTTGTACAGATAAAGTTGCTGCATGAGATAGTGATTCTCTAAGTCGTTATTCTTCCGCTCAAGCTTTTTGTGTTGCTCGGCGAGCTTGCTGTTCCTCTCCCTGAGGTACATTTCATGATTCACCATCTTCCTGCTTCTCTCAATTTCAGGGATGCTCAGGTACCGCATAAGGAGTCGCTCCACGTCAGGTCGAGATGCCGGCCAAAAGGCAGGCTCGTTGTCATCTGGAGACAAGACAACAGCACACGTTTCCACACCGCATAGAATGCTCAATTCGCTCACTTTTTTCAACAAACCTTGCCTCCTTTTCTTGAGGCAAGATTTTCTGGCACTATCATTTTCAATGAAAGCAAGCTTTACCTTCTTTCTTGCCATGCTTAGTGGCTTTCTGGGCTCTCCCTCTCACATGATCTGAGGCATAAGTAGTGCAAGAGCATTTATAGGGAGGTGGTCAAGTTCAACAGGCATTCTCCAACTTTCAGGCAACTAATTAATGCCTCTTTTCCGACCAAAAAACATTAACGCCTCTTTCCATTTTGATTAAATTTCAGGGATATGAATACGAGAATCCAACTTCATTACCAAATGACAGGATTTTCGGTCAAACCTGCATTACAAAGCCTTTCCATTTGAAGACCAATGATCGGAGGTACGGAAGGGTACCATATTTGGATTAGTTTTCCCTACATATTTCATGTCATAACTCGATATGCAATTTACATTAATCATTTGCTCCGATAAAGACTATATTAAGATCATCAAGTTACACATTACCAATTAATCTATCGTTGACCGTCGACCGATAATTATTAATTTCTTGGCAAGGGGTTGCTTTTCTTCCACGGCTCCCCACATTCGGCTCTAGATCTTCGGAGGGATAAGAGTGTCCTTAAATATTTATATTCCAACGTATACACACTAATTATTTTTCTCTTTTTAAGATGAAAATCAGACTTTCATATAGTAATAAATCAAACTACGAAATCTAGCACGTTAGTGAATGCTTCGTAGAAAAAAAATTGAAAATTCATCAAGTTCTTGCCATGAATGTTGGCGAGCTCTTTTTCCTTTTCTTGCCTAAATTACTATTCAAGGTTAGGTAAGCCTTATTTAAACCAATACGGAAATTATGCGTATATTTATACCAAAATTGCTTTTCATACAATTAGGTCAATACCTTTGAGAAAGTAAGGTTAAGCTATGTAAAAAAAATTGAAGTCACGAGTGCAGGGATGGATCTAGAAATAGTTTCTTTTAACAGTGAATTAGAAGGATGTTTCTTGTAATGAGGGTTTTGACGTAGAAGACAATGCGTTTTTCTTAAAGGAGATTATATCATTAGAAACTTAGAGCGTAACTCCATAATGAAAACATAAGAAATTCCACAAAAGATCAAAGAAACAACTAAAGTATGAAAGTTTCGAAAATCTTAATAATTGTTTAATATATGGTAAAATTGTGTCTTCTCATAGCATGAGGAAATTTTTCGATATGATATTAAACATAGGCACATGAGATCATTTATTTATTATACCCGTGGAACAAAAAATAAGGATTTTTCTACTATGCATCACCATGTTTGTAAGTTCTTAAATTTTTTTCAAGAATAAAAGGTAGATTGTGCGATTCTAATATTGAAATGCTATTAGATTATTTGTCATTTTTGGAACGATTTGTTTGAGAGAGAGCATGATAAATAGATCTTCTTATTTTGTAGCACCAAGTGGTAGTGGGTGGTTAATTACATTGGGAGGCGGCGTTTAATAAGTAAAATTCAATATCTCCAACCGGTTATTTAAGAAAGCTCTTAATTTTATTAGCATGTATTGTCACTTTTTTGAAATTCGTATTCTTTTTCTCTACTAAAAATCATCCAAATTCTAAAAGAATCGGACGCGTGCATGAACTATACTTGTATATTACTATCATACTCTCACTTCTAAAAATAAGTTTAACTCAGGGAAGTATTTGTGGGTAACGATGACTTCTGCAATATTTCAGTTACGACCTCATAAATTTAGGACAATTGAGTTGAGAAAAGATGGGACATGCCAAAATTTAATCGACGACAAAGATTTGAAAACTACAATTAAGATATACAACGGAATATAATAAACAATGAGATATCTGAAACTACGACTAAAGTGTGGGAATTGAAAGATAATTGTAAGGTACATGAATTGAAAAATAATAGAAAGATAGCAGGTTTTTTATTTATTGATCAGGCGTTCATAAAGAGTACAATGTGGCTATTTAAAACTTAAAATCAACGCCACAAATGGAGGTTACAAAATTCAAATAAATAAATAACTTCTCAAGGGTTACAGGAAGTTATATTATCCACAAGAAGTTACTCCATTTAAAAGAGCTTAAATATTTAAAAATATCTAGCTACTAAGCAGCTACACATCGATGCCATGGCTTCAACTTCAGATAACCAATGTTTGCTATCAATATCTTGGATGATTTTCAAGTTGTCAACACTTACATAAAAGAACTTACATATTTGAAAATATCGCTACTAGGCACTTACACGTCGATATCGATGACTTCATCCTCAGATAGTTATTTAGTGTTCTTTTCATCGATGAGTTGTGATATTTATCAAACTCTATTCTCATCAACTAAGTCTATCACTTGTTGATAGTAACAAAAAATTGATCATTTTTTGGAGTAAACAAATTGAAACGAGTGACCTTTAGCTCTCAAACTGGGAATGCCCGATGCCCTAACCAACCACATCAACCATGAGGTTGATTAACATAACATGAGACCATAATAATATGAGATATGATGAAAATAAGATTGGCCATATATGGGTTTTGATGGGAAAATTACCAAAACAGTCTTAAATCTATTGCAATTATATCAATTCAATCCTAAACATTTTTTTGTGCCAATTCAATTCTAAACTTTTTGTATTTGTACCAATTCAATCCATTCTGCCAATTTTGTACGACCAGTGCGAACATGGCCACCAGCCGTCCGATCAACAATGATGTGACAAATTTTAAATATTTTAAATATTTTATTATTTCCTTTTTTTTCTTTTCCTTCCCTTTCTTTTTTTTGGCGATCGGCCAAAGGCAGGGGCCAATAAGGTCGGCCCTACCAACCACTACCGAGTCCAAGCCTCGCCAGTTGCCAGCAAGTCCGAACCTTGTAAGATTTGGCGAGGGCTCGTCCTTGCCGACAACGGGCGGGGCCGACCTCACCAGATGCTAGCGAGCATTGCGCTAGGTCGAGCCTTGCCAACAGCCTGTAGGGTCGACCTCACCAAGACCCACTCTGGCCAATCTAGGCGAGGTCAAGCCTCACGAACGGCTGGCGGGGCCGACCTCATTGGGCCCCACCTCTGGCTAGTCGCCAAACGGCAATCGACTAGAGGTTGAAGGTGAAAGGAGAAAAAAAAAAGAGAAACAAAATAAAAAAAAAGGAAAAATAAAATTATTATTAAAAAATTGTCAAGTTGGCCGGCCAAAATTGGTCAGATGGAATGAATTAACACAAATGCAAAAGATTTAGGACTGAATTGACATAAAAAAAGATTTAGGACTGAATTGGCATAATTACAATAGATTTAGGACTGTTTTGGTAATTTTCTTGATTTTGATTGGTTTACCTAAGCGTAAATATTGTTTTGTTAATACTAGTCAATGCTCATTGCAAGGACTTGCACAATTACTTTGAAATATTTCCGATGACAATGCTTTAGTGAGTGACTTTTTTTTATTTTTGGTTTAATTTTGCATTCATCATCGTCAAATGATAATTCTGTATAAGCATATTACGTTATTCCATTAATATTTTCTTGCAATGGGTAAGTGATTGATGATACTTTATATGTTTAATACAAATAACCAATTCATTTAAATACGTTAGTAGTAAATCTAATCCATAAACTGTTGTAGAAATAAGCGATCGATCATTTAACTAGATGAAACATGGAAATGAATGGGATACCGGATTTACATGATTCGGTCGGGATGACATACATTCACAGGGAGAGCAACAAAGACATTTATTATAGATCAAACAATACAATAAAGATTACAATTATGCTAGAGTCACTCAATACTCTCAATGTTTTCTAGCTACCAATTACACACAATAAACTCACGTAGTGTTTAATTCCACAATTTTTTACGAAATGATGTCTTAATCTCATAAAGGAATTCACAAATTTTACCATTAGATTTAATTGGCTTCAATGCACTTGAGATGTTATTCACAAATACAACTCCTCTTGGGTATTCTTCACAAAGATTTTTCATTTCTTATATATATAAATAAAGATTGGATCTAAAATAGGGAATTTGTTTTTAGGAAACCTAATCAAACTAGGAAACCACTCAAACTTGGAAAAATCTTCAAAGTAGAAAACCTACTTGTATTAGAAAGTTTCTATTTTTAGCTCAAACTAGAAACATATTCTCAACATAAACAAATTAGGGCTTGACGTGGTTAACCCTGACGATAGTCTGGCCTTTGCCTTAAGAAGAAAGGGAAAAGTGTCAAAAAAGTCTTAAACTTATTGTATTGGTACCAATTTAGTCCTAAACTTTTTTTTGGGGTCAATTTTTTTTTTGCTCAAATTAATACTAAACATTTTGGCTGCGTTTGGTTGTCTGGATTTCTAACCAAGATAAGACTGAAGAGAATAGGATATGAAATCCAAGCAATTTGCTATATCCAATCTATTGTTTGGTGAATCGTAATAATAAAGCTGAAAATTTTCACATCGTACTGTGTTCATTATTTGTTATGAACATTATATTAGTGTAAATGAACCTAAAAATTACACAAATGAAGATGATAAAATCTCTCACAACACTTTTACCTACTTCATTTTTATTTGATTATTTGCGTATTAGTTTTCCATCTCTTTTTTAATTATTTTCTTTTTTATTTCTTTTTCCACTTCCATCATTCTCTAATAAAATTTTATTAAATAGTAAATTGTACTAATATACCTAAAATATTTAATAAATATAAATACTAAATGTATTTATTAATGTATATGAAATTTATATCATAAGATAGGAAGAAATTTGAATATGTAAATAAAAATAAGAATAAATAAAAATGAAATTATTTTTATGTTTTTGTTATTTTGAATTTTTTATATTAAAATTTAAATATTATTTGTATTCAAATATTATTTTAATTTTATTAATTTAACAAGTTTGTTATTCGAGAAAAATAACTGTTATATTATGGACATTAGAAATCCTATCCACCTTTATCCCACCTCTCTCATAAGATAATTGTATCCGGATTATATCCCTTCTATATCCGACTTTATCCTATCTTAGACAAGCACCAAACACTTGATAGAATAAAAGATATCATATCCTGAATTCTATCCTGACTATCAAACGTAGCCATTATCTTTAAGCTAATTCAGTCTTTCATACTAATTTTGGCTGAATATTGACGACATGGATGATGGTTAGCTTACATGACACCACCAGTGCTGACGTAAATAATTTTAATAATATTTTAATATGTTTATTTTTATTTATTTTATTTTTTCAAATTTTTTCCGTTTTTTCTTTTTTCCTCCCTTTGGCGGTGATCGGCCATAGGCGATGGCCGGGCAGGCTGGCCTCACCTGGCTAGGCGAGGGTCGCCATCAATAGACCAAGCAAGGGGAGCCCTTGCTAGGGTTCGCCTCTCTTAGCGGGGCTTGCCCAAGTCACGTCGGGCCTCACCTACCTGGGTGAGGGTAGCCCGCCTGGCCATCACATGTGGCTGGTGGCCGGTCACCGGCAAAGGGAGGAAAAAAAAGGAGAAAATAATTAAAAAAAGAAAAATAATTAGAAAAATAATAAAAAAATCATAAAATCATAATATTATAAAAAAAATTGTCCACATCAGTGCTAGCTAGCATCGACGTCATCAATATTCAGCCAAAATTAGCTTGAAGGATCAAATTGGCACTATCAAAAGGTTTATGACTAAATTGACACAAAAAAAAAGTTTATGACTAATTGACACCAATGCAGTAGGTTTAAGACTTTTCTGACACTTTTCCTAAGAAACAAATTTGCTCATTATATGCAAGTTGTACTGGACATTAAAAGGCTCTATTACACTATATATGGCATTAAATCCTAGCAGCTGGTCGTTATTAAATTATTTGCCTAAACTGAAAATTCTGAGTTGTAATCAAATCATTTTCCTAAACTCACAAAAAATCAAAATTCAAAGTTGTAATCAATTCATTTTCCTAAACTGACAAAAAATCAAAATTCTGAGTTGTAATCAAGTCATTTTCCTAAACTGCCAAATTGTCAATCTAGGCAAATTGGAGAACTCCCGTAAACATACCCACTTACCATTACTTCTGACTCACCCCCACCTCCGTATAAATGTTATTGCACGCATCGTGTTTCAGAGCACAAGAAAAAGGAGAAAGTTCGACAAACCAAATTATCCTAGGCAAGAAGAAAGGTTAGGCTTGCCTCCATAGCAAACATCAGTTCCAGAAAAGCTAGCCTCAAGAAAAGGAGTCGAGGGTCGTTGAATAGAGTGAGCGAGTCGGGCAATCGATGTGGTGTGAGTGCATCTGTGTTTGTCTGCTCCCTGGACGGCAACAAGCTCGTCTTTCGGACACCACCTCGATCAAAGGTGGAGCGTCACCTCAGGCCGCGCCGGATCATCCGCGAAATGGAAAGAAGTCGAAAGACAATGAACCAAGAAAGGTATCTCAAGGAGAGAAACGCCAATCTCGTCCAGCAAAAGCAAAGGCTTATGAAGGAAAACAAGGGCAGTGAGAACATCCATCTCCTGCGACAATTTCATATGTCCGGTAAGACCACTAATGGATTTACCACAAGTGAAATGCACAGGTTGTCTTACTATGTGCAAGAGGGGAAGAAAGAAATCAAGAAAAGGATCGAGTTTCTTGAACAGGCTAACGGTGCACTTCGATCGGGACATGCTCCACTACCAATCGAAGGCTCGGTGGGTGAGAAAGAAATGACTCTGGAAGGCAAAGGCGGCAATAGCCAAAACAAGCGAAGCATTGGTGATGCATCTTCTCCATGGGTAAGTGGTTCTCGGATTTGATGAAACACAGTCGAAATGCTACTGGTGACAGCGACAACAAAGAAGATGCACTCCCTACTTTTGGAGAGTAGCAAGCAGAGACAATGGTGGCGCATGTTAGGGATATATTTTTAGGTAATTCTGCATATTTTCCTTGATTGGTCCTGGTTGAATGTAATTGATATTTTGCTATTTCAAATAGTCATCCCTTAAAACTTATAAATTAGTTCATGGGAATTTGCTGAATATTGCATTTTTCTCTCTTTAATCACAAATCTCAATATGGTATCACAACTATTTGTTGTCTAAGGAAGAGCCCATCAAGTCTGTAATTTACAGAATATAAATCGATATTTTGCTTTGGGCAAGGGCCGTGACGCCCTCACCTGTGGCCGGCGAGGGTCGGCTGGCCACCCTCCCTGGCCCTAACTCCAAAGCAAAGCAAAAAAGAACAGAGAAAAGGAAAAAGAAGAAGAAGAAAAATCATAAAAAGAATTCGGAAAATTATTAAAATATTATTTAAAAATGTTCACGTCAGCACTACATGACCGGTCGGTATTCACGTCAATGATTTTGGTCCAAAATTGGCCGAATTGATTTTTTTTAATTGATATTTAAGTCTCGATTTCAGCTAGAATTTTTGTTTTGGGTGTTTGATGCATCGGCCACTCCGCCTGGCTTTGGGTCATTTTGTTTCAATTTCGATTGCCACCCGCTCAGGACAATACCTTTTCTGATTACCGGCCGGGATGCCCTTACGGCGGCTAACAGCAACAGGTATTGCCTTCTACAAGACTCGAACCTATGATCACACCATTTGAGGCAAAATTTTGACGCCCGAGTCTTGATAGGCTTGACATCTTCCCAAGTATAAACTAATGCACTCCTCATCAACTGTCTCCAAGAGCTCACAAAGCAATCTTCCGTCTCCCACTTTTCTTCCAAAATGTCAACAAGTCAGACTTTGGCATAACCATACAGGAAGTCTGAAAGCATTTGGTGAATGCAATTCGGATATCATCTTCTTGTTTGTCATTCACTGAATTACTACTAAACCGACACAACTGAAGAATGGGTTTCCTTCTCATAGCAAACATGTCTAATGCAGAAAGGTGTTAAACTCGACAATATATGTATCAAACACCATACCTACATTAGGTTTGGTAAATGCCGTGTGGTCAGTAACATTTCTACAAAATTGATGATCAAATTGTTTTTCACCGTTAAATGACAAAGCAATAAGTCATCTTTCTTTGCCAGTAGTGAACCCAATTTCAGACATGGCTACCAAAGAAAGGAACGACCTATGCAACATGATCACCATCTAACATGGACGACTCACATGGTTATGCATTATGAAGATTAAGCCAATAGAAAAACTGGTGTAGAAAGACCAAAGATTGAATATTTTAGCTAGATATTCAAAACGAGCTACCAAGCAACCCTAACAAATAGCACATGGGTCATCTCTCTCTTCTCGCAAGTACATCAAGCTATCTTCTTTATTGATCCTCATATTAACACAGTATAGTTCATTCTACTAAATCGATACTTTAGGCCATTTCACATACAAAGCAGCATCCGTTACAGTTCCATAAGTTGTCACCAAGATGATCTTTTACAGTGAATAACATAAAGATAAAGACTCAGTAGGATTCACCTCAAACATTACAATATAATGTTTCAATGAGATACCATGCTGAAGAAAGCAAACATCGACGATCTGAAGACGACTCTTTTTATGAACACAGCCTCAAAGCACAAGAATTTACAAACAAAAGACAGCAACAATTGTGAAAGGACACACATTGTACATAAGCATTGTAAAATCTAAACAGGGAAGCACGATCAGAATATCTTGTTATATTGACTAGTGAGAGAGTCCCTTAAATTTGAATAAAGGCCATAGAGAGAGTATTGACGAAGGTTTTCCACTTCATACCATGAATTGAAAACTGAAAGGTGCTTATCCGTGCCAGAGAATGCCAACTGTATACCGAGGCTGCAATCCACCGAGCCCCCATGGTTTTTGCAATTGGAAGTTTTGATGGCACAATCCTGGTTGTTGAGGCAGACAAAGTTGGACTTTCTCGAACATGAAGCACAGCCATCTCTTTTCCAGTATAGATTTTGCAATCTGCCCTTCTTAAACTCGAGCACCTAGAGTGTTGTGGCAACATGTCAAATGGACTCTCTAAAATAAAAGCATTATAAGTATTACGTGATAGATAATATATGAATCGTGGTTCCTACAAGAGTAAAGCTGGTCACGGTGTAGGTGCTGTTGGCAACGAAGGCAGGAAGAGACCTTGCAGCATACTTTCGGCCAGCAAATGCAACCATATAACCTCCGTAATTGTCCTGCCACAGCGCAATGCAGATAAAGAAGATTATCACTTTACACCCTTGCAAACCAGTCATGTTGATAGGACTCGAGATTGAAGAGTTTCCTCTGACAAACTCCAACGGAAGCCATAGAGAAACTTATTCTTCCCATCCAACCATGGTGCATTAGAGATTTTGTCAAACAAGATTTTCGAGATCTACAAATTCATGCCCGACAATTCCTCAAGGACCAGACCAAACTCAGGACAATAACACTCCCGCATATCAATCCCATCAAGAAGCATCATAAATTTTCAGACTTCACTACCCCGCAAACATGCCGGGACTAACTTGATTAGTGCATTAATGAAAACTCGTGTAAGCTCAGAAGCAGTAAATATCAACCATTGGCACTTGAAACGCAAGCACAGAGGATGCACCAGCCAATAACAGATCCATAGCCCTAGTCCAATCGCAACATTTCCTCCATCCAATCATAGGAAACGGTTTCAGCCAACTCAAAGCACCGCCAATTCAGAAGTCATTGCACTTCATTAAGCCAAAATTGCCAGCCTAAGTATAATCTGAGCAAACATGCACCGGAAAAGGGAAGCAAGCACAATATCCTCACTCGAACATGATTACCTCCAACCAAAACCTGAGGACTTCATCAACCGTTTGCTTTACACACCGAAAACATTCCGTGACCGATGTAAACAGTAACCGCAGAGAGAGAGAGAGAGAGAAGCAGACCGGAGAGAATGAGGAAGTGTTAACGGTGAGGAGGGAGATCTCGTCGACCTTGGGCCGGAAAGTGGCGACCTGAGAACCGGCGGAGGAGAGGGAGAGCCTGCGGTCGCAGGGGGACAGCTGGAGCGAGCTGTTGTGGAAGAAGGACAGCCTCGGCGCGAAGGCGATGCCGAAGGTGAACCCGTCGGACCTCTGGACCGTGGCGTCGGCGCAGGGGGAGTAGACGCCGTTCGTGTCGGCCGATTCAGCCGGCCGCAGCGGCGACGAGGCGATCAGGAGCGCCAGCAGGGACGCCGCCGTCAGGAGGCGAGGCTGAGAGAATGCCGCCATCGATCACCCTTGCTCTGGTGAGTGCTGCAACGAAACGATCGATCTCGCTCGCCGTTCGTGGCGGAAACCTCATCGGCGGTGGAGAGAGATGGAGTACAGACCGTAATGGGCCCATGTGGGCCGCGATTATGGGCCGAGAGAGAATTTCGCAACCGACTGGGTTGGGCTGGGTCAAACAGTTGAATTCTTTTTTGTCTTTTATTCTACGTGAGAAAATTTAGGTTCTTTAAAAGTTAAGGGTAATTGGTTCTAGGGTCAGCAGTTCCTACCCTGAAATGGGAACCACCCACGAAAGGCCGGTTCCACAAATTGGGAACTGGGAACCGTCCATTAGGTTCCTAGACCAACCTGGTAACCTGATCACCGATCCGATTCGTTTTCTGAATGGGTCCATGGAATAGGCCATGCCTTCCAAAACTCCCTAGTTCCCATTTGGAAAGAAGATGTAGCCATGGTCCAAGCATGAGGGTGCTGGCGGTGGCCTGAACTATGATTGGATGTGCGATTGGAAACGTCGTTAAAAACCTACAGAACAACAGTCGCGAGGAAGGAAATTTAATGAGCTGCTAGGCCTGATTGAAACTTGCCGAAAAAGCTAGGTTGCGACTAGCGATATGAGGTAGGGACAGCACTGAAAACTTGCAAGTGCAGCAATGATGAGAGTAAAGCGTGGCGCTGGCTAAGAACGTGCAGAAACAGCTTTAGAGATTTGCCAAGAATTCTAGGATCGTAGGCAAATTAAGGAACGGAGAGAGGGGCTAGAGCAACCCAATAGATGACATCGGCAAACGAAGAGTTGAAGTCGGAACAGTGCTGGCAAAACACAAGAATCCAAAAGAGGAAACTTCCGTTTGCCCATCGAGGAAAAGAGAGTCCTTTCTTCATAGCGCTCTCTATATTACATAGTGTGTAAGTCCTGCGTAGCATGTCTCAATCTTGCTACATAGGATAACTCACATTCACTTCATCAATTTCTAGCAAAAATTGGATGTACATTAGCAAAGATTGAGGTTTAAATTGATCAAATTGAAACGTTTATAATTGAATTGGCATCCATATAATAGGTATCGAGACTTCTTTTTTTTTTTTTTGCAATTATCCCAAACATAGATGTCAAATAGTACAATCATAGCTGAGAAAAAAGAATTTTAAGACTTATAGTGGAAGGAGCCCTCCAAATAATTTTCGTTCCTCACGTGCTATTTTGCTATTTCTATTGATAACATTAGTCCCCACTAAATAGCTTTCAACGAAAAAGCTGTAAAGAGAGATTTCACAAAATGAGAACGCGCGCTTTCTGCTTCAATTTTCGTTCTTTCGACTTGGATAGCGTTAAACTAGGATGGTTGCTGGGCATCCAAAACAAGCCATATATACTTGCATGTTTCGTCAACAAAAGACAACTATGCACCCACCCTGTACCCCAACTTCCACGACTGTTGCACACTTCACCAAATCACAACCACAAAACGCTCTATTTTCATGGCAAAAGTCTAGTCAACAACCATAGATCCGACATAGCTCACCACCACTACTCTACGCCCACATGTCACAGCCGCTGGTAGTCAACCAGAGAAAACATTTTCGAACGTTGTCTGAGAAGCTGCAGTTATTAAACCTTCTGTTTGAGTGGTAGGAAGAAAGCATATCAGGTATATCAGTAAAATCAGGTGAGGGTGACTTGTGTGATGTATCAGTTCATGCCTAATCCAAGATGAGATATGAGGCTACCATACCAGATAGACCATCTTAAGATTCCTGGATATGGGTTCCTATGTGAAAGAGAACGACAATATTATACAAAGAATTTGAGAGAACTAAGATCTAGATCCCTTGAAAAATGATAAAATAAAGAATACGCATCCAGTAAACTATTTCTACTCAAAAAAAGGAAAAAGAGCAAGAAAAAAAAAATCGAAGACCTGCCATCATATTCATCCCAGAATTGTCGTTCGATCGAGATCAGTCCCTCCTACTAGCCAGCGGCACCGCCTCCGCGAGCGGTGTGGACATCGGGGTAGGCATCGGGGAAGTCCGGCACACGGGGCACGTCGGGTGCATCCTCAGCCACGGGTCGACGCACTCGTGGTGGAACAGATGGCCGCAGTCCGGTATCATCCTCAGCTCGTCGCGGCCCTTGTAGTCCGCCAAACATATGGAGCAGCAAGAAGCCGTCGAGGCCGAGCTCCTCAGCCTCGCCTCCGAGTAGAGCAGCCTCGGGTAGCTCTTTATGGTGGCCTCGTCGAGGCCCATGTCGACCACCACCGCGTCCCCCGCCGCCGCCCCCCTGCCGGGGGGCATCCCCAGGCGGTGGACGTTTATTATGTTATGCTGCTGGGGCGCCGGGTCGACGGTCCGGGTGCAGTAATAGGAGGCCAGGGTGATGGTGGTGATGAGGAGGAGGATGCCGACGGAGACGCCCACGCCGTAGCCGAACCCGCCGAGGTTGTCGGCCCCGAGGAAGCTGCCGGGCGAGCTGGCGGAGTTGTTCATCGTTCGCTGTCTCTACCGGCGGCGCTAAGAAGCTGAAGAGGGGAGGAGGTGGAGGAGGAGGAGGAGGGGGAGGACCAGAAGATCGAGAGGGTTCGGTTCAGCCATGGTGGAGGCGACGGGGGAGCTGATCAGAGATCAGAGTGTTGAAGCTGCCATTCGATCTGAGAAGTCGCAATACAAAAGATCCAAATCATGCTACAAGGAAAAAAAAAAAAGAAAAGGGGGCAAAAGAAGGCGAAGAAAAAGTCAACGGTGACATGAGGCGGATGATGGTGGAGTTGATTTTAAAGGTGGGAGGAGGGGTGGATCTGGGGTCAAGTAAAGTGATCTGAGGCGGTGCATGTGACTGCAATACATCGCTTTTCCTCCTCCTCCTCCTCCTCCTAATCTCTTTCTGGTTGATGGTTTGAAATATGTTGTGTACGAATCGGGGGAGGCGGTCCACGGGGGCTCGCTATTCTTTTGGCGCGTGTACGCCTGCTCCGCAAAGATAATCAAACGCTAAATCGGAAAGTGCGGACTGTATAACATTTGGTATCGCCGAGACGGCCGGGTTGCGAACCCGAGGCGGGGCTCCCCGTGGAGGTTTTTTCGAACACGGCCCGCTCGCTTGGAAAGCCGACCGCAATCCGACGCGTCGTTTGATGCCTCGATTTTTTAGGGAAATTTCTCCTTTAAGTATATAGCCAGCACAGCTCAAAAGCCAATTGGCGGATGGGATGAGCAAGGATGCCCACCAAGAAACGCTCCATGACAGCTAACGTAAACACAGCACACACATTCTCCCCTCCCTTTGCCAAGTTGAGCGGGGTTTAATTGTATAAGCTAATCCCTCGCGACACGACACGCACGCATAATTTACAAATGCCAAGTGCATTTGGGCAATGATGAGGAAACGTCGAGCGACTTGCTCAAATGATTAGGGAAGAATCTAATTCACCTATGAGCTAAGTTCTAACAAAAAAAGAGATCTATGAACTAAGCACTTTTAGCTGCGACTCGGTATTTCACTCGACTCGCTCACGTATGTACGGGTTCCCTTGTTTTATTTTATTCTCAAGAGTAAGTGCGCTAAAAGTTTCTAAAACTTTTAGCGAAAGCGCAATTGAGTTTTAAAACTTTTTGAAAATGCAATCAAGTCCTAGAATTTATCGAATTTGTCCAAAATACAATAACTAACATGGAAATTATGACGTGGCAATACGATGGCGTGGCAAAGATGGCAACGCGGCAATGATGCAACTAATTCTATAAAATATATGTACGGTATTTTCGCGACTTTCTTTTAAAGCCAAAATAGAAAACTACCTAAATTACGTGATCACCTAATTTAAAGTAAGAAATATAATTTCTATTAAATCCTAATTTAAATTAGTTAATTCCTAATTACTACATGATACGCAGTTCTAAACTAGAAAAAAAAAACTCATATGAATGCAATACAATAAGAAAGCTCCTTAAATCGATAGCATGCGATATTCAAAGCCCATACAATCCACATATTCACCCAGGAATCGAGAGGTAGTCAGGGATCCGGTTTCCACGTACCTCGACTATATGCAATTTCGAATGAGGAAGTTTCCTATCCGGGGACCGCCTAAAATATCATATTCGAACCAAGGTTAGAATCTAATAATCTCTAGTCGGGCAATCAAACGTATGAAAATCGAACACGGTTTTAGCAATGACCTACCGGCGAGGGAGGCTTGACAAGAAGAAAGTTTATACAGATTGTGTGGCTAGTGCAACTGCACACCGAGGTTTGCCGGAGCTCTTGGACGTTTGCTTTCAACTCTCGAGCCAAAGCTCACGGTGGATCTTGTCCGCATTTGAATTCCCCCCCACCCCACTGTGTCGTCGTCGTTCTTTCTCTTCAGCCTGCGAATTCTTTCGCCACCCACCGAAGATTTTCTGGCCCCCTCGCGTTTGGTCTCGATTCTTGTCTCGGTCGTGACCCCGGGCGGCGGCTTGCGGAGTTCGCCTGAGGGGTTCCGTCGAGCGGCCGGGACTTCGCCAGGACCCGATCAGGATCGCCGGGGAACTGCGAGAGCTCACTCGGACCGGGGCCGGACTGCGTTTTGGGTTTGCCCGGAAGGATGTTTTGCTGGCCGCCGATGGCTTGCGGCGGGAGACGGGCACGGCGAGGAGGCCGAGCGTGGCTGGACAGCGGGCGAGCCGCGGCAATGCGGCAATGGCTGGGCGCAAAGCGAGATGCGCGAGGCGCTGCAGTACTAGTTGGAAAAACGTGGAAAGAACTCTCTGTTGTAGTGGCCGGAGAATCCGGTGCCCTCACAAGATTTGAAACAATCACCGCACGGGTCAAAAGAGAAGAGACTTTTTCCTCTAGGGAATCAAAACTTTCGGCGTGCGAAAAAATGCGGTCGCTACAGTTTTCTAATATGGCTTCGGCCAAAATGTTAATTCGCACAAGCTTGGTCCAACTAATTCAATTAAGTTCAGAATCTTATGTGTTTAAGTCCAAATTGAAATGTTGGTTATGTGGGCTTACTGACAGCGCTCCTGATATGTAGATGCAATTTAATAAGGGCTGAGACCGAACCCTAATTTTTCGTATGCAATGGCTAACTGAATGTGTCGCAAAATTTAGGCATCGACAATCATGCTAAAATTAGATTAGACAAATTTAAAGGATAATTTTTATAAAATAAAAAACTCGAGCTAAAAAAAAAACAGCCACAGGCCCTTACCGGTGGCTGCCGCCCGTGGTCGGTTGACGGCCTTGGGCGAGGCCTTGCTAGCCCCAAGGCGAGGGCCAGCGGGCCCTAGCCCAAATCTGAGCGAGGGTTGTCAACGAGGCCTCGACCAGGGCCGGCGGCGCTCGCCCACCTTAGGGGAAATAGCCGACCAACTAGGACAAGCACGAGCTCCGTTCCATCGGGAGAAATAGCCGCCGCCACCACAAGAAAATGAAGCTTTTGTTTGTGTTTTGTGATGCATTGTCCGCAGGTTGTATAGACCATTTTTTTGTCGCAAAAAATTGATTTATTTGTCATAATCAAACATGATAGGAATATAGAAAACTTCCAAGCTAAGCAAATCCCAAAAGAGCTGTAAAACAAAACAATACCCATAAAATACAAGAATACAGTTGTGCCCATAAAGCACACTCTCATCCCAAAAGACCAGATCTTTTACAACATCTGAAAACAATTGATATATGATAACCGGAATCGTCAGTAATGACTACACGCCGAGATCTTCACCTCTAGAAACTATGGCTTGCAGTGCGCACCTAGGATCGACATACTCAACATCACCATATGGAGACGATAACAACAATATTTTGAATCACCGTAGATCTAACACCTTTAAGAAACTATCAAATTGACAGGTTAATGGAAAGACTCGATTGCACCAACTTGATAAGTTTTGAAATTTTGTTGTGCTTGTTTGAAAGTTTTAGAGCTCAATCACGCTTTGGGGACAAATTTTGAAACTTTTAATGCACTTATCCTCTATTTTTATTATTTGTTTGTTTGGTCACGCGTACGAGTCCGGATGACGACTTTTATCGCGTCAATCAAATGCGCATAACGTGGGCTTGGGCCGGGCCCATGAAGCCTCTAGCCCAATAAGGCGAGCTGGCCCATTGGTCCAATCCGAAAATAATGTCCAAGCCCGCTAATCTTTAGAGCTCCTCAGGCTTGGATCGCTGTATTCCTGTGGATCAAACAGATGACTAGTGGAAGCTCTTTTCGTGCTTTTTGCGAGGGTGTTATCTTGGAGCAGTGTCTCTTGGTGCTGTTGCGCAACAACTAACTGTTGGGAGTTTGCTAAGGTACAACAACGTTACCATGTAATTATCTTCATTCGACGTTTTAGATTTGTCGATCGGTTGAACTTTTCTTTTACCTATTAGTGTTATCACACGATTGATGGTCCACACCGTACACGGCGATGTTGTACCGATCACCATAGAAGCATCTTTTGCCGCTGGGGATTGCAAGAAACAAGAAGTCAGTGCCATAAAGATGGATTTCCTTGATGTTCATACGGGTTTTAGGGGGGGCTATTGCTGATGATGCATGTGGGAGATTGAACTTTGAGGTTTCGTTGTGCCATTGGCAGTCATGTGAAGAAAAGAAATGGGAAACTATCGAGATAGATCAGCTTTTGGGTGGAGACGGTCCTTGTTGTTGTGTGGTGGGTGTAGCTGCGAATGAGTTTTTTTCTCGTAATTTGGTACAATTTTGGTATCTTATGAAGGATTACAGCAAAGATGATGATTAATTTTGAAAACTTTAATATTAAAAGCTAATCAATATATATATATATATATATGATACATCATGTACATGAGTACTATACTCGCGTTGTCCCTTTCCTTATCTTGTCGAGAATCTTGTCGTTTCTTCCTCCATGTAATTCAGCAAAACATTTAGCTAACCCTAATGATGTTCTGCTCAACTCGGAAGGAGATGGAAAGAAAATTAAAAGGGGTCGAGGGAATTACGATGGGCTCTTCGTACCATCTTTAGGTTACCCTGTGAAATGTCATTGCTCCTCTTAGTTTCATCATAAATGATGCATTTGCCATCATCATCAGCCATCTTCATCATCGTTATTCTTAAGCAAAATGAGCCATTTTGGATTGAGATTGCAAGAAATCTAATTGTAGAATAAGGAAGAGGTCTTTTTATTCATTTTAGAGTTGGGTTAATATCACGGAAAACTCCAAACCGGTATATCAATGACAAATTTATCAAAAACTAATCTTTTGACCCTTAAAAACTCCAAAACCGGTACACTTTTGACAAATTTACCATCCGTTAGTTTCCGTTAAATTTTTCTCTTAAATTTTTCCGTCAAATGTCTGAATTGGATGACACGTGGCAATTAACGGATGTACCAATTTGAAGTTTTACCCTAAGTTATCATAAGTGTATCAGTTTGTAATTTTTCGTGCTATTAATTCAATTTAACGAAAATTAACATATGTTAATTTTGTCACAAATATATAGATTTTGGTAAATTTATCGTAAATATATTAATTTAAGATTTCTTGTGGCAATTTATTTTGAAAATTTTCGTCAACATTTTTAGGGTTGGTTATGCCGCTCTTAGCTGCAATTTACTTCAGAGTACATCTGTTATTTCACCTTGCATAGGTATCGATGTAGATAAGTTGCTCTTGGAGACAAAAAATCAACGTGCGTGATTCGGACACCAAGGACGATTTGACAATGGACCGACCGACCAGTGCACGGCTGTCGTTCGATTTGCTCGGCTAATCTAGACTTTACCCGTTGCCGGACAACGTTTGATTCGTGCTTTGCTTGCGCAGAGAGTCAAGGAATCCAATTCACACCGTTCTTTTGACCGTGCGGCTGCTCCTGCTGATTTTTCAAGGAACGAAAGAAACATGGCATCCACCTAACGTTCCTGAGGCTTCCATCCGCTGACGCCGAATCCCCAAGCGTAGACCGCCGGAACAAGAAAGAAACGCTACGAGGCAAAAGACCCACAACGCAAAATCGGGTCTTTCTCCTCTTCTTGCTCCCTCTCGTCTTCCGAATTCGATACCCAGTGGACTTGCGGTGCCACCCTTTATCGGTAGTGATTCGCTCTGCTTGCCGGCCGATGGAGATGGTGCAGCTGAAGCTCGCGGTTCTGGCGCTTTGCCTGCTTCTGCCTTTCAGTGGAGCCACGGACGTCAGCTACTGCGGTTCAGTACCCTTTTCTTGATCGCCCCGTGCTTTGATTCCTTCAAATTTGTTTCGTGCTTGAGGTCCGGTTGGTCCGACTCGATCGAGCGTGTCGTTCGATGGGTGTCTGAGCAGAATTAGGGATTTTTTTCGCCTCCTGAGGGGTTGAGGAGATGAAAGTTCTTAGCTTTTTCGTTTTTGTGCCGGAAACTGTCGCTGATGGCGATCGCGATCGCTTGTGTTTTGACGGTATTTGTGTGTTCAGAATGAAACTTTGGAGCTGATGTTGATGTGTGGATTTTGTTCTGAGTAAACAGATAAGAAGACGGAGTATGCTGTTAAAGTCTCTGGAGTGGAGATATCGCCCTCTCCGGTGGCGAGAGGCCAGCCGGCCACCTTCAGCATTGCCGCTACCACAGGTGCTGTTTTAGCTGTCTTCTACCTCTGGTATCGCCCGGCGGATTGTTCGATATGGGTTTTACTAAGTTGGTTTTAGTTATTAAATGTGATGACATGCACTGTTCAATTCCGCTCCTATGTGCGGTATTCATTGTGCTTGTACCAGGGTTTTTTTTTTTTTTAAGCTGCTTTATTGTGATGACTGATGTCTAATGGTCTGGGCTCTTGGATTTTATTGGTCATCAGAATAGCTCTCTTGAAGTCTTGTTGAGCATGGTTTGGAGGAATAGAAATTCTGGGATCTAGATGTCAGATAGTTCTTTTGTTGGGCGTGTCTGTTTACTGGATCTCAGCTGGTTTAAAATCCGAATGTGCTATGAGCTGTATAAGCCGGTGATCAGGGTTGTCTCCTTCATTTGCTACATCTGGTTTGGAATTCATTTGTAAAGGGTGGCTTTTGTTATTGATACCGAATAGCAAAGCTTGGGGAGCAAATTATTCTGATCAACAAGGTTTCATCCAAAGAGACCGAGAACTCTTTTACTTTAGTTGTTTCACCGTAGCCGAAGAAAACACTTCTCACAACAACTAAAGAACTCGATTCTATTTTGCTACATCTCTAGTATGCATGTGTTTGGAAAAATATCTTGCTGAAAGAGGGCATTCTTGCTTCTGCTTGGCTTGCTTTGATTTTTCCTGTGGTTAAATCCTCCCAGCAGAAGTATATGGAATGGCGATTGCTTAAACATACTTGTGTCCTCTTCCTTTTTCCTTAAACTGACATATAAACTACCTCCTGATTTTTGTTTATTTAGGCGAAGCAATCGATGGAGGGAAATTGGTGATTGATGTCTCATACTTTGGATGGCACATTCACAGTGAGACCCATGACCTTTGTGCAGAGACATCTTGCCCTGTAACAGAGGGAGATTTTGTTGTGGCTCACTCACAAGTCTTGCCCGGATTTACCCCGCCTGTAAGTCATTCTTTTGATGATTATGTCCGGTTCCAATTCTGCAAATTGAACACTAAAGTAGTTTTATTTCCTGAGGAAGTGAAGGAAGCCATTGTTTGTTTTTCCATCTTCCATCAGTTGAAATTTGAGGGAAGATGCACTTTTGTTGGATAAAATATATCACAATAACAATCCTTTGATTTGTGAAATTCCGAGAAAAGAAAAGCTAGAAAGTCGTCTAATTGAAGAAATGCTGCTTATGATTTGTTTTGTTTGTTTCGAGCTTTGTTCTTTATTATGGTTAGACTTTTTCACACATTTAGCCTTCACTACAAAAGTAATGCTGTGTTCTTTTCTGATGAAGTAACAGATTATGCAATGTGAATTGCGATTTCCCTTGTGGTTAACATATTTACTGTATCAGAGAACTTGACATTGCAGCTGATGGTATTAATTATCTATTTTTTCTTCATCAATCCATATTGTTGAATGTGAATGCTAATGTATTAGTGAACAATATTACATAGCTGGGGTGGGGTCATGCGATATACCATCATGGCTAAGGCCCAACTTTATCCTTGTACATTCACTTTCACTTTCACTTTGCTTATGCCCCTTTCAAGGACTGGAAGCACCCTAACTACCTGGGTTTGGCAACTAGCAAATCTTGGTTTTCGTTTTCCCTATAATTGGACCTGGACTTACTGTCAATTTTATAGTCATAAATCAAGACAGCTGTTGAATATATCCTTTATTTATCACGTATGTGAAAGAATTTCTTTATTAGTTTTGGTGTATGGCAGTGTTGCTGATAAGTTCTTGAATATGCAGGGTTCATATTCCCTCAAGATGAAGATGTATGACGCGAATCAGCAAGAGCTGACCTGCATTGCCTTTGATTTCAACATCGGGTTCGCTTCATCTGTAGCCGAAAGCTAAATGCTCTGGAAAGTGGTTAAAGTCTCCTTATGAGTGTTATCGTACCAGTGTACAAAAGAGAGTTTCTTAAGAGTTTGTTATTCCTAACCTATTTCAATGTTGAATAATTTGACGTGCGTCTTGTGACTCTGTTATGTTCCGGAGATTCTTAAATTATCACTTAGGCTTGTTCATGCATGTGAGATGACGTTGCCTGTGTTAAAATTCCTGTGAAACATCTCGACCCGCTGTGTGTTTCATGCGTGAATTGACCACTTGAGAGACTTGCCCGAGCAGTATACAGGCTGAAATGGAAAGCCCATTTGGGTCGTTGCCAGAACCTGAAACAAGCAACAACGGGGTGAGCTCTGAGCCTTAGGGTTACCTGAATGGAAATGGAGTCCATTGTCTAGTACTTACGCGAGCTACAGTTCTGAGTGCCAGTGAGCTTCTTTAGGGTTAGCAAATGGGCGCATAAATTGTTTTCCTTTCCGTCCTTCACTTGCGACAGGAACATAATCGAATTGCACCGTATATGTTTTATGGCTTATTGTACCAATTTAGTCCTATCGATGTGGCTTGCACAGTAGTGCAAAACATGTTGCTGTAGTGTTGACGAATTGTCCACTTTCGTGTAGTGTCATTTTTAAACTTCTGCTAGGATCTTGATATAGATGTACTAGAAACCTAGTGTTGTGGTTCGATTTCTCCCATATCCATGTGGATTGAAAAGTGAGGCTTTGTAGCATCGTGGTGAAGCGTGAGAGATACGAAAGGTTGACGAAATTGGTTCCCGTTAGAATTGCACTTGGGTGTTTGTCCTAGATGATCATCTTAAAAGATCCTTGAAAGTGGGATGGGCTTCAAGAGTTGATACCATTCATCTGATGATGCCCGTGGTTTGCAGAAATCAGTTGTTATGCTAAAGCAATTGATGAAAGAGAAAAAAACAAATGTATCTCTTTCTCATTTCTTCAATAGTTACAACAAGTCTCTATTTATACACAACAGGAACTAGTAAAAGATAAGTCCTATAAAAAAAATATTTAATAGGTAGTTGGTAGGATGACAGCTAACACTAATTAATAGCTATGACAGCTAAATAAATTCCAACATGCTAATTAATAATAACACATTCCAACATGCTAATTAATAGCTATGACAGCTAAATAACAAATTCCAACATGCTAATTAATAATAACACATTCCAACATGCTAATTAATAGCTATGACAGCTAAATAACAAATTCCAACACTCCCCCTCAAGCTGGCATGAAGATATCTTCCATAGACAGCTTGCTCACTAGACGGTCAAATTGTCTTCTATGTAGACCCTTGGTCAGAATGTCAGCAGCCTGTTCATCACTTGAAATATACGGCATACAAATTAGCCCGCTATCAAGTTTTTCTTTGATGAAGTGTTTATCAACTTCCACATGCTTTGTTCGTTCATGTAATACAGGATTATGAGCAATAGCAATTGCCGCCTTATTATCGCAATACACTTTCATTGGTGTGGAGCTCAAAATTTGTAGTTCATCCAAGATGCCTTTAATCCACATAACTTCGCAGACACCATGTGCTACGGACCGAAACTCAGCTTCAGCACTACTTCTTACGACCACACTCTGCTTTTTACTCTTCCAAGTGACTAAATTTCCACCAACAAACGTGCAATAGCCTGAAGTAGATCTCCTATCCGTACTGCTTCCAGCCCAATCTGCATAAGTGAACACCTCAATTTCCAGATGTCCATGTTTCTCAAACATTAGCCCCTTACCATGAGTTCCCTTCAAGTAGCGTAGAATTCTGTATACTGCTTCAAAATGCCTTGGCCCTGGTGAGTGCATGAACTGACTTACCATACTTACGGAAAACGCTATATCAGGTCGAGTGTGAGATAAGTAAATAAGTCGACCGACAAGCCTTTGATACCTTTCTCGGTCTATCACTTCTTCAACCTTAGCTGGCTCAAGTTTCAGATTTGGCTCCACGGGTGTATCCGCCGCTTTACATCCTAACAAACCTGTCTCTTTGAGCAAATCAAGTGTATATTTCCGTTAGTTTACGAATATGCCTTTCTTGGATCTTGCAAATTCTATTCCAAGGAAATATTTCAAAACACCCAAATCCTTAACTTCAAACTCCTCAGCCAGCTTCTTTCGCACGCTTTCCAACTCAATTTTGTCATCACCGGTCAGTATTATATCATCAACATAGACAATTAAAATGGCACGCTTACCTTCCTTTGAGTGTTTATAGAATAGAGTGTGATCCCCTTGGCTTTGGTGATAGCCGAACCTTTTAATCACTTTCCCGAACCGTTCAAACCACGCTCTTGGAGATTGTTTAAGTCCATACAATGACTTTTTCAGTCTACAGACTTTGCCTTCATTTTCTGCAAAACCTGGTGGCAAACTCATAAACACTTCCTCCTCCAAGTCACCATTCAAGAACGCATTCTTCACATCTAATTGGTATAAGGGCCAATCAAAAACAGCAGCCAAAGATAGTAAAATCCGAATAGAATTTATCTTAGCAACTGGGGCAAAAGTCTCTTGATAGTCAACTCCATAAGTCTGAGTGAACCCCTTTGCCACTAGCCTGGCTTTATACCGCTCAACACTCCCATCAGGTTTACATTTTATAGTAAATACCCATTTACAACCAACAATCTTTTTTTCTTCCGGTGTATCAACCAATTCCCATGTGCCATTCTTTGTAAGTGCCTGCATTTCATCCTCTACTGCCATCTTCCACTTTGGATCCTTCAAAGCGTCATGGATATTTCTAGGAATGGATATGTGAGACAAGTTTGACACAAACACTTTATGATGATGAGACAATTTTTGGTACGACACATGTTTTGATATAGGATGCTGAGTACATGATCTAACCCCTTTTCTACGAGCTATAGGCATATCAAGATTAGAAGTATTAACATCAGAATCTGAGACTGGAAAAGAGGGAAAAAAAGGTAGTACTAGGATCACCTGATGATGAAGGCAAGGAATCATCTCTCGGGGTTGCAGACAGATGAGGCTCCAAGACAAAGTTCTGATCAGCAACCTTTTGAAGAGTTTTTCTTCTAGTATAAACCTGAAGCTCGGGCTTGTTGATCACATTTTGAACTTTTTCTCCCCTTGTCTCTCCCCCTGTCTTTGACACATCAAGGTCTGGCAAAGGTTTTTTCGAAGACTCAAACAAAGGAGTGGGAAGAACAGGAGAGTTTGATTGCCACAAAATCTCTTCACTAACCTCAGCATTCTCCCCCTGAAGAGATGTGTTGGAAAAAAACGATTGTGACTCTAAAAATGTGACATCCATAGTGACATGAGTTTTGCCAGTATGTGGATTGTAACACTTGTAACCTCTTTGGTTAGGTGCATATCCTATAAACACACACTTTTCAGCCCGAGGATCTAATTTAGATCGACACTGACTTGGGAGGTGGACAAATGCAATGCAACCAAACACCCTTAGAGGAATATCAGAAAAAATACGGGCTGTGGGGTACACTTTTTTGAAGCACTCTAAGGGAGTAATGTAATTTAATACCCGAGTAGGCAGCCTATTAATTAGGTAAGATGCTGTTAACACAGCTTCCCCCCATAAATATTTAGGCACAAATATTGAAAACCTAAGGGCACGAGATACTTCAAGGAGATGGCGATTTTTGCGTTCAGCAATGCCATTCTGTTGGGGTGTAATTCGGCAAGTGGACTGGTGAAAAATGTCTTTTTCTCTCAAAAAACTCCCTAAATACTGGTTATAATATTCAGTACCATTATCGGTACGAAGAATTTTAATAGTAGTGCTGAATTGAGTCACAACCATTTGATAAAAAATTTTGAACAGAGACTCCACTTCAGACTTAGCACTCATCAAGTATGTCCAACATAAACGGGTATGATCATATGTAAAGGTGACAAACCATCGTTTCCCATTTTTTGTTGGCACGGGTGAAGGACCCCAAACATCACTATGGATTAAATAAAATGGTGATGATGCACGATACTGTTTTAGAAAAAACACAATTGTCACAATGCAGGGAAGAAATATCCACACCTTTGAACAAATGAGGAAACAAATATTTCAAGTAGCCAAAGCTAGGATGGCCTAATCTTTGGTGCCAAACCATTATTTTTTCTCGAACAGAGGAAGAACTGAAAACAAAGGAAGAACTGAAAGTTCCAGACGCCTGAGCTTTTTTATCAAAGAAAAACTCTTCAAAATAGTAGAGACCATCCCTCATCCTAGCATTGCCAATCATCTTCCCCGAGATCTGATCCTGAAACTCACAATGGGAAGCAAAAAAGACAACACGACAGTTAGACTCTTTGGAAAGTTTACTAACAGACAATAGGTTACAAGCTAACTTAGGAACATGCAGAACATTATGAAGTGTAATAGAATCTGAAAGTGGAATTGATCCTTTGCCCGCAATAGACGAAAAACTCCCATCGGCAACTCGAATTTTTTTGTTGCCGGGACAAGGAACGTAAGAAGTGAATAAATATGGAATATTAGTCATATGGTCAGATGCCCCTGAATCGATGATCCAAGGTACATATTGCGAACAACAGGAGAGGGCTTTGAAATTTCTACCTTGGTGGGCAATCGAAGCAGTAGGATTACCGGAAATAGACCCAGCTTGAAGTAGTTGCAAAAGATGGTCTAGTTGTTCTTTGCTGAAAGGGGATATGTTGGCCTCGTTAGCTGCAAGAGGCACATGCTGAGATGGCTTATTATTACGGCTAAATGAAGCTGGTCGGCCATGAATCCTCCAACAGGTCTCCCGTGTATGATGGGGTTTGTTGCAAACATCACACCAAATGCTAGGTCGCCCATCTGATCTTCGCAAGTTAGCAGGGATTCTGCTAACATTTGCCTCAGAGACCCTTGTTGTAGAAACATGGCTCTTCTTGTCTTCAGAAGTTGCCAATGCCGAACCATCCAATGATCCATCCTTTCCGCTGGTTGTTGCCTTGCCCAGCATTATTCCCCGTCTACTTTCTTCTCTCCGAACCTCTGAGAAGACCTCTCCAATAGGTGGAAAAGGTTGCTTCCCAAGTATTCTGCCACGAACTTCCTCAAACTCATCTCGAAGTCCTGCCAGGAAAGTGTAGATACGTTCGGCTTCTACAATTTTCCTATACCGATTACCATCGTCGGCACAATTCCACTCATGATCATTGAATAAATCCAGCTCGTGCCACAAACGTTTCAAAGAGTGAAAGTATTTTGTGACAGTTTCCTCTCCTTGCCCCATCTTCCCAGTTTCAAGGTTAACTCATAGATTTGGGATTGATTTCCCAAATCTGAATACATCTCATACACGGCATCCCAAAGTTCCTTAGCAGTATGATAGCCTAGATAGTTCGCACCAATATCTTCTTCCATTGAGTTGGTGAGCCATGTCATAATCGTCGAATTCTCCGCATCCCAGACAGCCCAAGTGGGGTCATTTATCGCTGGTACTGCAGTATCTCCAGTCAGATAGCCCATCTTTCCTCTGCCTCGTATATACATTCGGACAGATTGAGACCACCGAAGAAAGTTATCTCCATTAAGCTTAATGGAAGTGATTTGAATAGGGTGAGGGTCAGTGGATTTTGGAAGAAGTGATGGGGGATTAGACCGAGTGATTGATGATTCTTCTGACATAGTGATCAAATGATCAAAGAGAGAGACCAGAATTTTTTTTTTTTTGGACGAAAAAGAGAGGTTGGTGGCTCTTATTAGGAGAGAAGTGATGATGCAAAAGAGACCTGCTCTGATACCATGATGAAAGAGAAAAAAACAGATGTATCTCTTTCTCATTTCTTCAATAGTTACAACAAGTCTCTATTTATACACAACAGGAACTAGTAAAAGATAAGTCCTATAAAAAAAATATTTAATAGGTAGTTGGTAGGATGACAGCTAACACTAATTAATAGCTATGACAGCTAAATAAATTCCAACATGCTAATTAATAATAACACATTCCAACATGCTAATTAATAGCTATGACAGCTAAATAACAAATTCCAACATGCTAATTAATAATAACACATTCCAACATGCTAATTAATAGCTATGACAGCTAATTAACAAATTCCAACAGCAATCCATATGTCTCACTTGATAAATTGGATGTCTAAGCTAAAATGGGCATGGTATGGTTGATTAGAAGGACACAATTCACCATATTATCATTGGGAACAATCTATCAAGAATAGGCTAATCCAATGTTCTCAGGCACAGCAAGAGCTTGTCCTTTGCCGGAAAACTTTCGACCCATGACAAATGGTATCACAATAGGTTTCCCAAAATGTATTGGTGATTGCTAAGAGAGACTCATTGTCGCGTTTCCAACAATAACCTTTATTGGTTTGCTAAGATCAGGAGAAGCCTAGTAGGCAAAAGAAGGTGCTGGCAAGAATAGCGAAATTGGCTGGAGATGCCATACTTGTCAGTGAGAACACAAGTGACTTGAGATTCACAAACAGTTTTGATCGTCGAAAGCCAGGATGGAGTGGATTGGCCTGTTTAGTTGGGCGAGCGTTGCCCATTCATCTAAGTCCCAAGGGAGTGGTGTTGGTGATTGGAGAACGCGGAGAATCAATAGAATAGCCTGCAATGAGGGCGTTGCAGATATTGGGTAGAAGAGAATTTTATGGTCTGATTTCTCCTATACCCACTTGGACTGAAAAGTGGTTTTGTGGCATCGCGGTGAAGTGTGAGAGATATAGATGGGTTCATGGGGTAACGCCAAGGCATATTTTTAGGAATACAAGGATGACAAAATCATCATCTTAGAGGATCTCTAAAAGTAGGGTTGATGAGGAGAATGCAGTTCACCATACTATCTTTCAGAATGATCTATCGATAAAAGGTTGGCCTATTGTTCAGGCTTATCTGGTGTTGCATAGGCTGATCCTCAACCACGAAACTTTTGGCTCATGACACTAGAATCATAACTGCAAATTTGTCAGATTCTTGAAAGATGTGATGCTACAAGTTGAGGTGGGTTTTATTTCCTTTATCCTTTTGCATCGGAATAATGACACAAATGGTCCTTGAACTTTAACCCAATATGCACTGTGATCTCTGAATTTTTAATTTGTTCAATATGGTCCATAAATTGTAACCCAATGTATATTTTCATATAGTTTAAGGCTAAGTTGAATATGTGCTAAAAGTACAAAGACCACATTGAACAAATTGAAAGTTCAATGACTACATTGCATATTGAGTTATAGTTCAAAAATCATATTAAAAAAAATTAAAAGTTCAGAGACCACATTGCACTTTGGGCCGAAGTTCAACGACTAACTGTGTCAATTTTCCCTTTTGCGGCTACGTCCTGTACCTTGTTTGGGTAGTATTTTATGTTTTCGTTAAGGAGATGTGACAAAATCAAAAATTTGACCCAAATATTTCCTCAAGTCGTATATGGATTGGGCAAACTATGCATAAACCTTGTTTTGACCCGACACTGACGAAACAAAGCTCGAGTAGCCAGATTACTTTTCGGTGAATTGATTTGCGGTCCAGGAGATTTTAAATGGAAGATTATATTTGTACAGTCATGATGTAAAACATACAATAAACATGCTGTAGGGAAGGTTCCAAATTGGTGAAAAGATGGACTTGAAAAGCAACTTTGGACTAGCAGAGCAAAGTGAATCCTGTCTGTGGGTACAATCATGTCTGCCTTGCATGACATTATCTATTAAATCACACCAGAAGCATTTTGCTTTAGAAGCAAAATTAGAGAGCAATCAAAGCACACAAGGCCACGGAACATGGCTACAGTAGCATTTTATCCTTTGAAGAAGAGTCGCGCTCACCGAAGCAAAGCAAAAGATCGTCATGATGGCCCTAACTTGGTTGGTGGAGGGTCAATGTGGGACTGTGAGATAGAAAATGAAGGTATGGTACATGGGCCAGTCTCAAGCTCCACACTGACCGGCGTGATCATGCACACAACTTTTCGAAAGCAAAACTGATTGAGCCTTTTCTTAAGCGTTCACTTTCCTCCCAAATTGGCCCAGAAGAGAACTCCTGGACCTAATGTTCTTTCATTTTCCTTGCAGCCATTGTTAGGGACAATTCATTTGCCTTACCTCAATCATTCCTTTCGATCCTGTCTAGGTGATAGACTTACTTCTGAGCATATCCTTTGCAATTCATTTCACTCAAGGCATGACAGGAATGAAGGGAAGGTTCTTGAAGAAACTGAAGTTCATTTCATCAATAAGCACTCTTAAGCGCGGGCTAGTGGTTCAGCTAAGCCATGCCGGAAAACTATCTGACCAGAATGGTCGGTACCCGCCACCGATTCACAATGAAGGACACCAGGGGGGTGAAGTTGACAAACCTGTCGTGCAGAATTGCATTACGGATCTCAAGAATGGCCAAGAGGAGGTCTCATCCTGCCTAGAATCAGCAGCAACGACACCCGCCACGGATGACTTGGAGGAGGAGATCTTCTCAGATGCAGAAGGCGACAAAGAATTCCCATTTTCAGCACTAGATGTCGCAACCGATATCGAAACCTGTAGTCTTCAGGCTGATTCTGTCCCGGGAATAGTGAAAGAGCAACTCAGGATAGAGGATTCTAGGGACTACAAGGAGCACTATCACCTGTCTCTCTCGGATTTTCAGGAGAAGTGCCCGCCAGGAGGAAGAGATTCGGTCATTTTCTACACTACGAGCTTGACGGGAATACGGAGGACATTTGAGGACTGCAATGCTGTCCGGTTCTTACTGAGGAGTTTTAAAATCAACTTTCACGAGAGGGATGTGTCGTTGCACCTGCAATACCGGGACGAGCTGCAGAAGATCCTCGGCCAGGGAGTGATCCCTCCAAAGCTGTTCATAAGAGGAAGGTACATTGGAGGAGCCGACACAGTCATCACACTGCACGAGCAAGGGAGCTTGAGGAAGCTTTTCGAAGGGATTCCACTTGACCTTTCGAACAGCACATGCGCTCAATGTGCCAATGTAAGATTCGTGATATGTTTGGATTGCCACGGAAGCTGCAGGGTGGTTAGGGACAGGGAGGAGGAACCGTGGATTCGGTGCCTCGAGTGCAACGAAAATGGCCTGATTAGGTGCCCCGCATGTTGCTGAGAAATCTTATGCAGATGGTCTGCAGTTGTGATCTTCCTGATGATGTATAATACCTAGAATTAACTGCTTACGTCAAATTAAATCGATGCAGTTGCATAATTTAGCGTTATTGTGTGAACTGTGTTTCATAGGTGGTTCTGGCCGAACTTTGCGTCCCTTTATCCTTGTATGCAATCAAGGCCCAGAGAAGGATGATTGCCATTGACGCACAACAAATTAGATGAACTGATTAGGGACCGAGCGTTCATTATGTAGGCAAATATCCCTCTTTTTGGGAGAGAAAAGAGTGTGTTTCGTGTATTCATCTGCATTAAGCACCACTGGTCTTGGCATCAGAAGGATGAAGAAATCTTGCAATTCTTGCTTTTGACAGAAAAGACCAAAACTGATGTATCTATCCTCTCGTGCAAATCTTTAAATTGTGAAGTTCAATTAATTTGGTATGCAATGTGGGATTGAAGTCTTCATTCATCTAGTCTGTGTGCAAACTTGACTTTTCACTGTTTGGCATAAAACGGGGTGTTGTTGATCATATCCACACCCTGCAGCTTTAGCATAAAGGGTTTGACATATACCTTTTTCCACATTTTTTCATGATGAACACATGTGGCCATTATTATGTTCTCTCACATTTGTTCTGTTTTGGCTTTACTTAATAAGGAGAGTAAGTGATATCTTAGCTTGCCAGGAGACCAGCAGTCTATAACCTCAGAAGAAAACACTGAACAGTATCCAATCAAACTGTATTGCGTTTAGGGAAACAGCATGGACATGGAAGGTCATAATCATGGGGAGGGACACTACTTATGGGAACATTTAACAGTGATTGGGAGTCGGATCATGAATTAGGAAAATGACAACTAAGAACCCTACCACTCGTAAATGACATCAAGGCCAAGCCATAGCGGTTCTTTTATGATGCTGTGAGGACAAAGGCTTATTATTTCCCTTCCGTTAAGTAGTTACATACCATGAAATGCCGACTTTAGCAACTTTTACATGATAAAAGGGTGACTGTATTCCATGAATGAGTACATTTTACAGTATGAGAAGTGAGAACAGTCCTTTGGTATTGTAAGTCAGAAGATCATATGTTATGTTCATACTGAAGCAGACAAGAAAATTTCGGTGAAAATGTCGAAACCACTTTCTCTGCTCTTTGGGTGATTAGAGATCTGATCTTACCATGCTTAAAAAAGACAAGAACATCCTGTTTCGATGATCTCACTAAAAATATTTGTTTTCTTTGCATAGATTTGCAATTTACACGAGTGAAAGGCGCTTCTATGTTAAAGCTTACATCAATCAGCTGAGAGTGGTTATGAAAGTGTCAATGTCTGAGCTGATTTTGCCTTTTACGACTTGGGGTTTAGTCAAAGCTTTCGGACAGTCTAGGTCCATACGCAAAGGAGAAAGCTGGTCATTAGTTCCTAACCAAAACTCCACAAAGTGAAGGTGGGTCTCCTTCTTCCAATCCTGTTCTCTTTCCTTTGCCAGCTTACTTCCAATGAAAGTGGTGGACCTCTCTGCTAATCATGCCACCACGTTAGGTTCTTTATTCATGGGATCGGAACTTTTCTTATCCTTTCCCTTTTCTTTTTAGATACAGTCAAATCTCTCTTCTGCGTCCCAATGATCGGCTCAAATTTGCGGTGGAGACACAAAACAGTATGTTTCAGAATGCCGATGAGCATATGTAAACAGCATGAAGCTATGAGCTGCTAGTTTTGAAATGCGAAATTGGCGAGAAATTATTGTAGAGAAAAAGATCTTGATCATTTATTGAGTTATAGAAACACCAAATGCGCGTGCGCGCACTGGCATGTGTAGCACGGAAATCATCTTTTTGTGGGCCCAGATTGGTATGAGTGAACTTCATCAACCTTGCTGAAAGAAAATTTAAAAAAAAAAAAAAGGGTTGCATGTTAAGCATAATCCAGAGTCTTTATATTTGTAAAAGCAGCTGCTAAATCTATAACAAAGCAGAAGGTAACTGAATTGGCCTGCAAAGAACAGTATATGGATCATATACTTCAGTTCGTTTGTTTCAGAATGCCGATGAGCATATGTAAACAGCATGAAGCTATGAGCTGCTAGTTTTGAAATGCGAAATTGGCGAGAAATTATTGTAGAGAAAAAGATCTTGATCATTTATTGAGTTATAGAAACACCAAATGCGCGTGCGCGCACTGGCATGTGTAGCACGGAAATCATCTTTTTGTGGGCCCAGATTGGTATGAGTGAACTTCATCAACCTTGCTGAAAGAAAATTTAAAAAAAAAAAAAAGGGTTGCATGTTAAGCATAATCCAGAGTCTTTATATTTGTAAAAGCAGCTGCTAAATCTATAACAAAGCAGAAGGTAACTGAATTGGCCTGCAAAGAACAGTATATGGATCATATACTTCAGTTCAGACACTTCTAAATCAAAAGCTCATAAGAAGCAGACATGGAGGGAAGATCCTACTGGCTACTACTACTCAAAGAAAAGGTCTCGCCTCCGTTAAGTCTTCCAAATTTTAAAGTGACGGGTCATGCTTCCGGCGAAATTATGTGAGCACGTGGGTGAGCTGTTCAAATGATTATAGTTGCCTCAACTTCTAGACAGCAACTTTTGCACAGAGACCATTCGACTTGAATAAATCAAAGAGAACACTCAAAGGGTGGCATCTGAAACGGTATATCCTGAAAAAGTGCATTCATGGACCTGTGGAGTCGCCTGGGGGCTAAAAGACGAGCCTTTTGTGGATACATTATTTTAACGAAATTTAATTGATCGTTTACATTTTTTGATGAGCAAATATATTTGCTTGTAAAGTAGGCGGTGAAATTTCTTCAAAACAGGGCAAAGGGTCTTGATCAAGGGCTACATAGGAAAGAATCTTCACATGCCCTCATTAGACCAAACATAGGGAAAAGGTCTTGATCCCTTACAGCTGGCAATGGAACAGCAAATAAGGAAAGGAATATCTACCTCCAGACCATAATCTTGAGCATTGGTCTCTCTCATTCCAAATGATCTGGTGAAGGCAACCTCATTGGGAGGAGCACATCAAATTGAACAAAAAAAAAATGGAATGCGTACAATGATTGGACAATTTGGGAATTCCCAATGTCTTTAAGCTAAAAGGCATTGGGAAGATGCCTAACAAGAGAACTGCTCCCAAATGATACAGAATTTAAAAAGCGGATTGCGCCTAATGAGATACTCAAAAGACATTTGACCAGTGTAGAACGAAATAGAAAACACACAAAAAAAGCAAGCAGATAGTTTCAGACATTGGAAATCTTAAACTTTTCATTTCTGGGCGAGAGTTAAAACAGACACATCCTCTATACACCAAGCACGACCTCAAATTAGATCCCCGCGGTTAATCATGCAACACCCTCGACAACTTAAAACATGTCAGTAATTATCCGTTCAACTATTCACAGGAAGCACCAGGGCAGGCTGCTTCTGCAGTTGCACCTTCAACAGCTTGCGGCACAGCTGCTGTGACCTCGGCGGACAATGTAGTCACGGTCAGCGGTTGCAAAAACCGCGTGTAATGGAATTCGATCTGTAATCGGTGGTGAAGGGGAGTTGATGCCATTAAGCCTTTCTTTATATCAACTTGCAACTCCCGAAGAGGAATCGAAGCCAAGAAGCTCTTGATATACTCTTTACATGACTCCTTACCCTGACAGACGACTTCCTCTGCCTCCTTAGTCTTGGTCTGCTCTTCGGGCCTGAGAATCACAGCCCCTTCCGCCACAGGACCCTCTTCCTTGGGATTGACCTGGTCAGTTTGCTGATTGTTCTGATCAGTAGCACTTTTGTCCTCGGTTGGTTGAACCGTGTTTAGCAGCTTGTGAATAGTTGTACTGCGGTCAAATTTCAAGATGTAGGCCTGACTGCAACCCTCATACAGCCTCTCACCAAGCGTGTCAATTATATAGTATGCTTCTGGTTCAACCTTGAGGATGAAGAAGTGGTCGTTCCAACTAACAATATAAAGTTGGGGTTCACCATTACTAGGACCATCTGATCCAGCACGACTAACCTCATCCCAAATGTTATCTAAGGACATAGCACCATGTAGAAAGTCGAACCTTCCTTCATCCATACCCTCTGGATGGAAAAACCCGATAAACGACTTCTCAGGAACAACGGAAAGAGGACGGATCTTGGCTTGAAGAACTGTATCAAGATCAAAGTGCTTATCAGGAAATCGTTCCCTATATGCTTCATTATCGCACAGATTCCTCCACTCTAACGATCCATCTCTGATGAGACTGTCAAACTGGGACTTAATTGGCATCAAATCACGATTTGCTTGGAACCAATCAGCAATTACAGCAACAAGGGCGGTGCATGCACTTTCACCGGCGGCACGCTCGCTTCGCTGGTCAATGGAAGCAAAGAAGACTTGTGTTTGAAGCTTCATGAGTCCATCACGGCTTACAACCTCCTTTCTCTCCCAACTGCCAACGGCAAAAAAATCATCTCCGAATTCAGACACCGATGACCGATTTGCGGAAGAATCTTCTTCAGTCTTACTCCACTGTAAGAAAAGTTCACAGTTAGTTCGACGAAATATATAAACTAGCTGCTTCTACTAAAAAGGACAGCATTAAAAAAAGTTAACTACTGAATAATCTTTTCGGTACACCAATGAAATTTCCTAAAGATATGGGCTTGACCAGCAATTCTTTTGGCAAAAATCCTAAAATGAAGGCAGAAAAGATGTCCTAAAACTTTCAGAAGCAAATTCTTACCCCCAAAGAGAGAGATTCATCTGAGCTAAGCTGGCGACGATCGTAATCAATGTCATCCCCGCCTTCCTCTGCATATGCCTTCTTCAACAAGGGCTCCCCCTTTGCCTTGGGAGACCTGAAGCTCAGCTTCCTCTTCCGCCAGGACAGTATGCGTCGCTTTGAACCTTGTGGCTGTGATTGTTCAGAGACTGAAGCAAAAGGATCCTTGATATTTGAGCAACCCACATCAGATTTTCGATGACTATAATAGATCCAATCTTCAATTTCACCAGAAATTCTTGCATTGGAGTAAAAGGAGCCTCCCGCACAATTTGCATAGGCTAGCGTTCCATAGCTACATGACTTTCTAATGTTGGAGTTTTCCTTGCCTTCATCCGATTCCTCTTCCTCAGTATCATCAGGGGAGTCAGAATCAAGTGGATAAGTGTACTCTCCATCTTCACTCTTGGCAGAACACTTTCCATCGCTGCCCTCTTCATCAAGACAAACCTTTTTGGCTCTCCTGGCAGCCATGTAATCAGTAAATAACTTCACCTTCTTAAGACCCGCTTTGAGGGCAGAAAGTTCATCTTTTTCGGCTGAAACAGCTTCCCCACACTGCTGTGGAGATTGACTAGGCACTATTGATCTGTCGATCGGGTTTGCAGCTTCCTGAGAGGTTCTCAGCTCCACTAAATTGAGAGATATCTGCATGGTTGACAGGAGAATCAGTTTTCACAATCGAGGAACTAAAAGATGATGAAGCATAATTTTTCAAGAAATTAATTACGTACAGACAGCAGCGGTGGAGAATCCGTGGAAACACCAGGGAGTGTGAGAGGAATACTCAGCTGAAATTCCTTTTGTTCCACAGCAGAAGCAAATTCTGAGAGATTTAGCGATGCCACTCCAACGATCGGAACTTTGTTCTTTAATCCTTGGTTCAAGCCCTGCTCAGCAAACGCAGATGAAGCTGTCTTACAACGATACTCCGTGGGATTCTTTTAAAAGTTAACACAGCCATGGCGCTGCACAAATTACTCCTTCTCTCTCGCTAAGAACACGTTTTCTCAGCCATGATCGGACATGAATTGAAAATGATCGCCATAGTTAACTAATTTGATCAGGAAAAAGGTGGCTAAAACCAAGAAACTGCGTCCAGAAAAATAATTCTGATAAAAAAAAACAGCTTGATGGCCACAGGTATAATCTAATCTAGAAGACAAAGATTAATCACAAAAAGTTCACGTAACTAGGTGAACTGAGCATCTGCCAAGTAAATACATGAGCAAAATCAGCCCTCAATTTGTCGAGAAATCAACAGAGGGAAGAAACCATGGTCAAGGAAAACGACGGATTTTGCAAAACCAAATCCAGGATTTAATTCCTTCAAATAAGCAATCCAGTAGGTACGGCAATATCCTTCAACCGGAATTTCACGCTTCAAATTCCATGGAATAAGCAACAACAATTATCTTCAAAGTGACAACCTTTTGAATTTCCAAATCCACGAAACCATCAATCCAACTAAAACTCATCAAACAAGGAATTTCCCCCAAAAAATCCAAAACATCAGACGGATACGGAAATGATCCAGTCATCCCCACGCAGGTCCATGCGCAAAAACCCCCAAATTTCACTATGACCCACGGGTGAGCGAGCCATTCCTCGCAAATTAGCCGCAAAATCAAGCCTGAAAAGGGGGAAAGAAGCACTCCACGAAGAGAACGCCACGAAAACTACGCGGAGAAAATCAACTCACGTGGAAGACGGTGAAGGCGATCTCCCAGGGATGAAACGCGTTCTCCTTGTAGGCCGAGAGGGTGCACACGCTCGCGAACTCCTCGTTCCACAGCACCACCCCGCCCTCCCCCGCGCGCTCCTCCCTCGTGAAGTTCCTCTTCACGGCATTGCGGCGCATCACCATCAGGGCCAGCTTCGGCCCCTTCCACCGGACCTCCACCGCCATCATCCCACCGCCGCCGCCAGCCTCCGGCGCCGGATCCCAGCCCTCGAGCCGCTCCACCACCAGCCGGGCCTCGTACTTCCTCGCCGCCAGGGGCGGCCACGGCCGCCACCGCCGCATCATCTTCACCACCATCCTGCGATGGGAATGGCGGCACGTCCCTAGGGCGGGGGGGGCAGCCGGGGTCGTGCGCGCGCGCGCGCGAGAGAGAGAGAGAGATCTTCGAGGAGGAACAGGAGGTGCGGATTCCGGTGCTCCGAGACGAAAGGTCTAGAGAGAGAAAGCTGTAGAGAGGGAGGGGGTCGAGAGAGAGAGAGAACAAGCCGTTATATGTTGAGCAGAGGCTAGAGAGAGAAAGGAGAAGTCGCCGAGAAAGAGAGAGAGGGGGAGGGGGGGAAGGGAGAGGAGTGGAAGGTGGTTAAAGATTTAACCGGAGGGTAAGGTCGAAAACGACCACATGGGGTTTGATTTTCTTCTCTTGTTTTTTTTTTCTTTTTTTTTTTTAGTTTTTTGGGGGGGTGTTTTACAGGCTGGATTTTTGGGATTCTCTCCCCGGGATTTTTGGATTTTCTGGATAATCTGGTTTATTTTCGTAGTTATCCGACCTGGAGAATCCAACACGCCCGTTTTTGCGCACGCTCCCGGTTTTTTCCCTTTCTCTTTTTTTTTTGTTCCCCCTTTTTTTCGGCACCCGGTGAAGCGGGGCTGGGAAACTGACCCGTGCAAAAAGGGAAATAAATCGATTTTTTTTTATCTCCGGACTCTCTACATTTAAAGGAAAGAAAAAAAAAATTTTCAACTCATGAAAACCGTAAGTTCACTCCTGTTCTTTTTCTTCCCGAGAAAGAAAGGATATGTAGAAAACTTACAGGGAGATCGTCCACCGTATCGGGAAACTCATTTTCCTATTTCTTCTCGAGCTATTTAAGGACTTATTCAGATCCAGATCCTCTATATTTAACGGAAAAAAGAGGTTATTTAAAGAAAAGAAAGTGTCCCATCAAAATCTTAAGGTATTGTTTAACTTTTTCGATAAAACATGATAAAAAATTGCATGTGAATGTACATGTCGATTTTGAGAATTTCAAGGGTTTCGGATTTCAAAAGGAAGTCAAAGCTCGTGCGATTCCAAAATTAAGATTTTAAGTAAAATTTGAAGAACAAAAGTCAATCCACATAAGTGACTTTCCTGTATTCCTCTCTCGTGATCTATGTGTCATCCATCGCAGGTGGAATACGACTAGTTATTTTGGTGAATTGTATATAAATTTGAGCTTCGCTAGGGAGGGTTCCTACACGCGCGAGTCAAGATTTACACGTGCGGATGTAGCGATTCGTTAAACAACTTTAAGAGATATTTTTTTTATTTTGGATGTTATTATGAAAAGTTGTCTAAGAGAAAGGGTTTGATCGGCTTTTATTTTTATTTTTTAACATTTTTCAGGTCCCATATTTTGATTTTTTTTAATTCGGAACTTCCGAAATGTTCACGGCATTTGAATGTCGACAAGTGAACTCGTAATTGAGATCTTGACATGCGAATAAAGTATTTATTTTTAACCCAAAAATTTTCATGATTGATTTCTTTTTTCGATCGAAGATGAATCCATGTTCTATCAAGTAGTCAAATGAGTTTTCTTATCATGGAAAATGACACAAATGGTCCACAAAAAGACTAAGTTTCCAAAGATCATATTAAACAAATTAAAAGTTTAAGGATCGCATTACAAATCGAGTTAAAATTTAGGGACTACTTGTGCCATTTTCTCTAAATTACCTCGGCGAAAAATCTCGAGAGAAGATAGAGGGTCCATCGAAATTCTAGAATTTCAACCTAATAAAAAAAAATCAAGAAAGTTCTAGACGCGGATTCGGGAGGAGGAGGACCAACTCTTTTTTTTCTGTCGATTTTTTCATTGTTTTAAATTCGGATATATTTTATTTTTTCGCTCTTGCTAAGGAATATACGCGGAGAAGGGGAAACCCAAAGACCTAATCTTTTCGGGTAAAGCGACTCCTTGACACATTAAATAACATAGGGATCTTAAGACACCAATATTAAATACTTGGCTTTTGCTTTTGGTGGATAAGACCCGAGTGGAGTTCACACGCCATCCCTCATTTTCTTTCTCTTTGTTCTTCATTCCTTTCTACAATCGTGAGTCCGCATCGCGCACACAAAGCGCGTGTAAATCGAGTACACCACGGTCGCTAGATCGGGCGAACCTCGCAAGAGTTCTACCAAAATCGAGCATTACGATGCATCGTACACGCATGAACACGGGGCACCCGGGTCTTATTTCATGGCCATCAAACACCATACACCTCATTTAGTGCCTTCACTTAATTTGATTTTGCCCTCTCCCTCCACCTTTCTAAAGACCAACTAATTTGGTCACTTCACCTGAAAGTCTAATCTTTGATGATGAGGGAGGAGATGATGATACACAACAAGGGCATAATACTCTCTTGCCCCAAAAGCATGTATTGTTGGCTGAACCTAACTTGCTATTCAAAGGACCTAACCGGTCAAGGTTGCCATGGGCCAATCTTGCCTCCAATGCTTTCCCATTTACACATGCACATAAAAGGGTTCATGCCCATCATCATATCGAATCATTTTGTGTCCGAGGGTGCTCCAACTTGTCAATGATGATGATAAGTCAACGTTTAAATTGGTCCAGCCATTTTTTAAAAATTTTTGTTTTGCTTTTTCTTTTTTGGGTGTGGATTATCATTTTTCTTAGAAGGTAAGTGATGGCTTTATTGACTGAATGTGTGAACCACATGTCACACTTTTTCTTCTCTTGTTTTTGGTGAAGGAAGCATGCGGGATTTTGCTTGATATGGCGGGCAGAGACAGGTGACTTTCTTGCAACTGTGGGGTGAGTGAATTGATGAGAGGGACACCCACAAGTCATTTAAGATCCCTCTGTCCATTTCATGGGGCACCCAATCTCATTCTCAGCTGGCTTTACAGCTTGGATTCTTGAGAGGGCTGAAGTTCTAGAGGGCCTCTTGAAATTGTGAGTGGAAGTGCATGGCCTTTGAGTTCAATGTGTTGGTTTGCACGTTTTGAAACTTGAAAGAGACCTTCTGTTAATCTAAAGGGATAATAAAATAAATAATTCCTAAAATTTGGCCCAATATATAATAGTTTTTTAGACTTTTAATTTGTTCAATATAACATTTGAGCTTTACCTTAATATGCAATGCAGTCCCTAAACTTTTAGTTTATTTATGTGGCCCCTAAACTGTTGGCACATCTCATATTTAGTTTTTGTAGTATATGAAAATGTTCAGTGTTGTTCTTCCATTAATTCAAATTCAGGAATAAGATTAGACTTTTTCATATAGTTTAAGGATTAAATTGAATATATATAAAAAGTTAAGGGATCATATTAAAAAATTTAAAAGTTCAGGGACGATATTGCACATTGAGCTAAAGTTTAGGGGTCACATTGCACATTAGAAAACAAATGTAAAGGCTTGTAGCCCTTGTTGCTGTCGACTGGCCTCTGTTAGGCCAGTGACCCTCACTCAGATTTGAGGGAGGGCTGCGACCCTCACCCGTTCCGAGGAAGGGCCGTGACCCCCGCTAACCATTCCTCCACCGTCGAGGGCAGCAGAGGTGCTGCCCTTGCCTGAGTTTTCCTTTTATGTGTTTTTTTTTTAAGTTTGCTTATTTTTAATATAGTATAAATAAAATTTATATTAAAAAATCATATTTAGATCAAAATGATGTCATTTTAGTATTTCATTTTTTAGCCACGTTATTGCCACATAGGAGAGATAAAGTAACTTAAAAAAAGACACGTCAACATTTTTCGTTAACTGAGTTGGACAAAGTTAACAAAGAACTTGATTATACTAATTTGATAAATTTTTGGACTTAATTATATTTTTTGAAAGTTTTAGGATTCAATTATATTTTCTTGAAAATTTTTACGACGTCCGGTACACTTATTCCTCAAATGAAAACATCGGCACATGAGTATGTATCATTGAGTATTTTTCTTTTTCTAGTCTATTTTCTTCGTCATTTGGCCAATGGTTTTTTTTTCTTGAGGAGTTTGTGTTGTACTGTGACTTCGGAAAGACACTGATCGGCTGCCCACGTTGAGCTTAGTCAGACATGCAAAATATAGGGCATGCACCATGTTAATATTATATAATGGTTCTTGATAAATTAGAGAAAAACCTAGCATGATGAGCTCATCATCCAGACTAAACTCCGATAAATCGGAGTCGGTCCTCCCCATAGAAAACTCCAAGAACATGTTTTCAGAATGAAACCGGCCGTTTCATGCCGCCGATACCTTTCTTGTCTTTTCTTTAATCATGATATTTTCCGCTCAAAATAATTCTGTGGATCGGTTTCATCGCCCTATCAATGAAGATTTTATCTAATGCGCATATAGGCGCTATCCTCTAATAACTCAAACTTATTAATTATTTTAACAGATAAACCAACTCTTCGTACGAGTTGGGAATAAAAAAAAAAGGGGACTTATTTAGATAGAAAGTACTCGGACAGAATTAATTGAATCGAACCAAACACGGTACGGTTTGACTATCTTCTCCTCCTCTTAGCTAATTAGCACCCCCACAAAATAACATCCAGTACATCGATGACTCATTAACTATTAAGTGTAGCGGAAAAACATAGTAAAATTTTCAAATCTACTACCATGAATCATCATTTTTTACTACCAAAGTTTGGTACGTAAATTACGTCCGAGCTGAATAGCTACCATAAAGTCGAACGCAAAGAAGCTCGTACGAAGCTCTCGTCACTTTCGTCTCCATGCCTAGGCAAGTTACTTCGATATGGCCGAAACCCTAACCCCTGATGACAACAATGCTTGCTTTCTCATTGCTATGTGCTTGTATTCTTGCCTGGTGCAGAGAGGAGGAAGAGCCAAATCAAAAAGTCCAATTTTCCACCCCATAAATTACAGACATTTCCCTGCCGGAGTCCATTTATTTAACTGCCTAGTCACAATTATCGATTCTAATAAATTAATATAACAACTCGGTCATTCGCTTCGTCGGATGCGAGATGACTAGAGACAAAAATGACTCGTGTTCTATTCGCTCGCTCGCATAATTAATCAATCGTATCGATCTGTTCAGTGATTGGCTAAACGACCTCTGTTCTATGCCGCCCTCGAACCAACGACATTGTAAATGCAAAATGGGGTCGCTCCATTCGTGGACAAGCATAACGACTGCCGGATCTCAAGGCACAGAGAGACGACTTTCTAGACCGTAAAGACCCGAGATTCGACTCCCCACACTCTCGTCCTGTTTCGGATTGTGCCCGGTGCGGAGGATAAGGAGGCGACCTCCCCACACGCCACATCCCGTGACACCCGCGCAACCTACAGTGCCCCGATTTCCCCCTTGATGTCTTGATGCGGACTGGCAAGAAACGGGATCACCACATACTTTCGTTGCCCATCGTGTGCTCCATCCTCTTAGCCCTTCCCTTCCCATTTTTAGCAAAAATGCGGGTGGGTGGGTGTCTCACTCGACTGTAGTGGCGCTCGTGATGAGAATTGGTCACAGTACTAGCACCGCCGCCATGACATCACGAGGCCACACCATCGAGGAAGGGGGGCACAAGAAGACGAGGATTTAAGAGGAAAAATTGGACCACTTCACATGAATACCAACACTTTCGATTGAGAAACGGAAGCGAACGCAACAAAACGGGGGTCACGTCCATCTAGATTGACAGGAACATCGGAGAAAGGGGAGGTGTGGAAAAACTTGACCACAAAAGCGGGGAGAAAGTGGTGGGCGGGGCCTACTCCTCGGGTGGAAAAGTGATCGGCGGTGACAATCACGCGTTTAGAAAAATCGGGGAAAAGGACGTTTTTTTCCCGCTTTTTTTCCCTCCTCTCCTCCTCCTCCTCTGTCGGCCCCCACGGCCGCGGGTGGGCAAATGGGGCGGTGCCGCCCGGTGCGGAGATGACGAATCCCCTGTCGGAGGAGAGAAGGGATCGCCTCGCGAGGGCGGCGTCAGATAAATAGGCTTGACAGATGATGATACCGTAAGAAAGTGATTTTTAAAGAATTAACAATAGAGCGCGGTACTTAACTTCTTCTCTTTTTCGGTCAATAGCAACATAGCCCACGATTTCAGTAACTAGAGGTACCATGTGGATCCCCGATGTTTGATTACAGAGAGTGACCTCACCACAAAAGAGGAGCTGAACACCATCATAGGGTTTCCACGACTTGCCCATTCGATGGGCTCCACATTTCCTATTTTTTTTTTTTAACGTGCCAGTCGTCTCTAATTCCTTCTACGTCTTTATCTTCTTTGGAGAGTGGGACTACCATATGTGTGCTTCACATTTTAGGAATCCAGAGTTTGGATGAGGCTTAAGATGATGTATTTTAAGGACATGCTTCGTTCCAATCTTATGAAGGAGAACCTCCGGCTACTATCTTTTTCGAGGCGTGAGAGCTGTCTCTACTCTTTATGCGCTTGACATTCGAGGATACCGATTGCACAAGAAGCCCAAACACGCATAATTTAACGTCTTGCCCTAGATGAATGAATCCTTAGTGGATGAGAAAGAGATAGCCTCAGGAGGCCGGTGCTAGATAAATAGGATTGACGAATGATATATCATAAAAGGTCATTTTTAAAAAAGAGGGCGTACTTTTCTTTTCTTTTCTGTCTACAAGAAAAGAGCACACAGATTTAGGGATTTGAATTAGTTTAGGAAGATAGTTTAAATGATTATAATATTTTGAAAAAATCTAAATTCAGTTTCGAAATGAGGTAATTGGAGGATTAGTTGGCAATCACTCAGACTATTTAAATTAAGACTGTACCGATTGTGTCATATTTAAAAAAAAAATACCTTAAATAAAGGCATGGGTTTTCACAAAATTAAATACTGTCTGCTAATTTTTTTTTATGCTTCATTGACAAAACACGTTTATTAGATTTCGTCACAATTTCAACTAGAATGACACAATAGTAAATCAATGCTTCAGATAAACTTAATTTCTGCAAGTTAATATTAGCATTTTTATTAATCTGTAATCACTTGGAAAAATATAAACGGAATTTTTATTGATAATGAAAATAGACCATGGAAAAAAAGCAGAAAAAAAATTGAGAATGAAGATTGAAAAGGAAAAGGCCACAAAAACAGTGAATAAAACTGCTGTCTAACCTTTTAATTGTTATTTTCACAAAAATAAATACAGTCTCCTAAATTTAATAATTTACTTTTTTTATGTTTCGTGGACAAATCAGGTTCATTAAATTTCATGGCAATTTCAACTAGAATGATGCAATAACATAACAAAAAATAATTCAATAATTATTCCACATCCATATATCCATGATGACCCGACACCTTTTATTATTTGCCCACTTGAATTATATGAAGGTCGGTTTTCGGGTTTGCCAAAAGAATTGCGTAGTGCGTCGGATCAGGCGTTGGGCTTTATTTGGTGACTAATTATGTGATGATCTCCTACCTAATCTCGAATAATTAGATATATATTATTTCGGTCGAACTTGAAAAATTATATTTAACTTTGCGACGAACCGACGAACTTTCTCAGCATACCACCACACGTAATGCCCCGCTATTTAAAGCGACAGCGTCCCACTAAGGACCTTCAGAATCCATGCTCAATTTTATTTTAAGACCTTCTGAATTGATCGTGACCATGCGATGTCGTCGTCGTGTGTGTCCGGTCGTCGCTAGATATTCTCAAACCATTTCTCGATCGAGTACGTTTCCTTTTGTTGGTACGTGGTTAGGGAGATTTCTGGATGTAAATTTCATGCCTAAGTTTGATGAAGCCAGATATGAATTGGGCCGCAATTCAACCTTCGCCTCGCTAATTCCTCATTTGCCCGGCTCTTGGCTCTGCGGAGTCTATACACATCGTGGGTTTCCAACGTTCGGGTGAATTTCGGGTTTCTAATGGTTCGAGCCCCCAAAAAAAAATAAAGAGAGAGCAATTTTTGTTTTAAGGATTTTGTTAAAAAGTGCCGACAAGCAACCGAATAAAGAAATACTCCAATTTGCAGTGCACCGATAATTCTCGTGATATGCAAAGCCGGTGCTTCGATTCGTGTTTTCTCGATAACTATATTTCACAAATGCCCTCGTAACTTTTGCGCGAGTGCTCCTAGAGTATTTCTTAACAAGCTAGACCCTTGTTGTAATCTAGCGTTCTTCGAGTACCGCGATCTCTTCCGGTACTAAAAGCGAATGCAAATGGCCTAATGGCGAGGGTTTCGGGAGAGCTCGCCATTTTGCCTTCCCCTTCGACGTTTCCCACGTCAAGAAACGATTTTCGAAACTATCGAGTGTTGTCTCTGCAACTGCAAGTCATTACAGCAGCAGCACGCTCGATAAATCTCATCAAGAAGAACCAAACGTCCGGCCATGCGCCCACGTTCGAATCTCCTTCATCGGGGTGGCGCTGCGTCGACTGTCGCTCTTCGTTGTTATCCACGACGGACAACGTTGCTTTTTCGTTGTGACGACTGCTCGCTTCGACGTTAAGCACCGTCAGGATTTTTGATGGAGAAGGAAACAGCTGGCTGTGACTCGCGCCGCATGTACGACGGATGGAATTATCCGTTCAAAGCCTTGCAAGATACGAGTGTGGAATGGTCTCATGCGCAAGTTGAGTACGTATAAAGAACTCGTTCGGGTGGGTCACGATACGCGTGCGCGAGTGGCACCGTTCATTCGTTTTCATCGCATTCGATGCAGAGATGCGAAACCCCGTTGACCATTTTTTGCGTTGCGCGACGCCATTTACACCGCCGTTATCGTTGGACCGGCCGTTTTTCTTGCAAGCTTTGATTGGCTTATCTTTCCAAGGAACACGTCGACAATGTATTCGTAGTATTTGACTCAACCGTTATGATAAGCTTAAATTATCGAGATAATACAAGCAGCGTCATCGTTTGACAATAACGGAGATATAAACTATGTCCCCACGCGTAAACTAGACACTTTGGTTGTCTCGAAATGATCTGGTGTTTTGACAGTACTCCTCCTAAACCCCCTCGTCATCGATGATTTCGTTGCTCCGAAGTATCAGCATTTGCCTGCATCTTCGAGAAAACTGATGAGTCCACCGTTAGTTGGGTGATCTCAATTCACTGGACTCCACCGGAGTTTACCTCGATTAAACTCGACACCGAACCGATGGATGGGTGTTGGCTAATCCAGTTATAGCAGGCGGTGAAGGGTTAATTTCGATTTTGCAGTGACGGGGGGATTGAATGTTTTCTCGTCTCGGCCGGGCGAATCTCCTAGTGTGGTGGTCCAATCACGAGGAACTGCACAAACTTTCAGACCGATGCCCCTTAGTCTTGATTGCAGGACACTCACGGAACAATTTATCCCACGGGAGAAGATGAAGCACGTCCACCTTGAAGCAAACCGATGCATGGATGCCACTGCAACTGCAATGCAGATTTTAGAAGTGCTCCTTTGATAGGGGAATTAGAGTTGCAGTTACTCTGTCGAGCCCAATTAAGCCTTTTCCAAGGCCCAGTGCAACCATTTTCTGATCAATAATAAGGGGCCGTTTAGTTAGGTTTACAAGAACAATCGTTTCGGTAAGGAGTTGCTAATTAAGGCAAATAAACATTGATAACTCAATCGAAAAGTTGGTAAATATTGAAAGAACAAGTAAATGCCGATAAGTAACTCAAATGAGAGTTGATAATCCAAAATCAACTCGTTAATTTAATTTAACGATATTGATAATTTATTCTAATTCAAGTTGACATTTTCCTATAAGAGTTAGTAAATTCGAATGTAAGTTATCACAATAAACTTAATAAAATTCTTTGCTTGGCTTAAAAATAAAATTTGGTAAGTTAGTACAAAAATTGCTGATTTGCAAATTATTATCAAAGAGTTGGAAATTTCGTAAAAGTACCGATAAGTTACGGATACCTTAAGTGAAAAAAAAGGGTCATCTGACTTTTTTTAACGATCTACTTTTAGATACTCATCAATACCTACTGAAATTTACTAGCACGAATTTTTTTTTTTTAATTTTTCGCATGTAACCACAGTATTCTGTCTATCCTCTTAATTGCACGGCCTCCCGCCCTTGGAGCCAAAGTTTCGAGGCAGTGATGGTGATGGGATGGCGCTCTGAGGGGAGATGTGAAAGCCAAGAAAATTCATAGGTTATACAGCAAAAGGACAAGATTGAAGAGCAGCCACAGAACAAAAGAAATCACTTAAATGTGATGTCGACTGAAGAAGCAACAAGTAGATAAATACAAAGCTATTGGCACGAAGGGAACGTGCGGCTTTACGTTGGCTTTTGCCAAGTCTATGGCATCGATTCGAGATTTTCTACGGTACAACATTATTACAAGAATCCAAAGTTGTTGTTTTTTTTTTTTTTTTTGGTAAAGTAATCCAAAGTTGTTGTTTTTTTTGGTAAAGACGCTGCCTCATATTCAATTCCTTCATCCAAAGTTGTTGTTGATCTTTCTTGTTTTGTAAAAGTTGACTTGTCCCGAAATCGAACAATTTGCTTGACAAAATATGGTACCAGAGGCAAAGCAGAGAAAGTCCATGCGATCTTCCTTGTCTTTGTTAGTGAGAATTTATTGAGAGCAGGCTCGCTCGTGCAAAGACGAGGGGAAAATACCTCGACATTGAGCGAGCCGTCCGACTCCTGGACAAGATTTGTGAAAGGCATACCCAAGCTTAAGAATATCACCGGTTTTAGCAAATTTCATTTGCACATAATGGGACTACAGTAACGGGCTTATTCAATAAATAGTTTACATATCGTTGATACTTGAAACTGAACCTTCAAACTGCCAATGAGGCGTGTCCCGAGCCCGTTCAAACACTTTAGATGTCCCATTATTGGTTAACATGTTGCTTGAAGTAATCATTGCCCCACTTTTCAACTCTTTTATTCCCACTTCTTTCAATTTTCAAAATTAGAATTTTCGTCATTAAAAAGCACTCTCAGATTACACGGGAATGAGAAGGGCTGGATCCACCTCACTAACTCCTTCATAAAATACTAAAATTTTATTGATTTTCAAAAATTCTTTCGATTTTGGCCGCACCAATATGCCCCACCATCAAGAATCACATCAAATGACCGAATAATTAGGAAAACAATGAGCCTGTTGCTACCCAAGCAAAGTTATATTCAACAATATACTTATCAACTTTACTTTCCAAGGTTAAAAAAAAAAACCTTATAATATCTACACAAATGGACAAAACTTAAGAACTTAAGATTAGAGGCTAAGTTTGCCCTCGCCGAGAAACAAGTTCTAGATCCGATCCCGAAGGTAAAAAAAATGTTTTACAGAACCGCAGATTTCTCTCCCGACAAACCATATAGCAAGAAAGCTGCTTAGCTCAAACGGATTAATTTCACAATCTAAACGCATAATTAGCGAGCCATAATCGGTGCTTCAAGGCCACATCTTTGTCGAATTCGATTCGAAAGTACATCAGCCATCACGCATCTCGATCGGCCTTCAAACGCCGGACGCCATCGGGACTTGGCCCGGCCCATTCAAATCCCAAGCCCAATCAAGCCCAAAAGAGGAAGGGCCCACGTAACGCGCCCACCCCTCCCGCGAGTTCGCCACGTGTCGGTTAGGGAGCCACCCGCAGCGCCCAAGCGCTGCGCTGGAGCCCCCCCGGTCCCGCTCGACGCGAACCCTGTAGAACTTCGCCAGCACGTGACGCGCTCGTGACCAAACCAGTCCTCTACTCATCTCTCTCTCTCTCTCTCTCTTTTCGGCGAGTCCTAGTCCCGAGATAAACCATTATTTAAATGTCAGTCCAATTTGTGGTCATCATGCTTCCGTTTAGGGTTTTAACAACTGCCACTAAAATTTAATTCATTAATTCCCAAGTTAGATTAATCATAATCATCGAAATCCGCTGATTTGGATTTTCTTTAGCTAATGTACTTTGATTGAAAGAGTGGTTAGTAATTCGTCTAGAAATGACCTGGATTCCAATCGAAGTCTCAATTACAAAGTACAAGAACACAAAACATTAGTGACTTTAAGATCTCCACGTATCCATTGATGTGATGAAAATGACACGACATCTACGTGAACAAATATCACTGTCTATGCCTTAAAAGCCGAATCCTCTAGAAAGAAAAGTTTGTACGATGCGTAGATCCTGATTAAGTGATAGGAATTAAATTGACTTCATTCCAAATTCTACTAAATTGCGAGATCTTAGATAAATTTCCAACTAAATGAAATATTCTATAAAGACACGAGATTACACACTTTTTATCATTTTGATATGTACGAAACTTTCTCCAAATAGATTTATTTTGACTTCCATCCTTCTCTTTGTAAATGGTCACTTATTATATAAATAATGGGCTCCACTTTCTAAAAAACTCACAACTTTAAGTGAAATCCCAATTTTGGGTCTCGAACTTTCTTTTTATTTAAAAACAAGTTACAAATTTTTACTATCTTTCGCGTCCAAAGATCATCACTAATTTCTTTAAAATTATTCACATAAATGTCAGCTAAAGGTTCATTAACAAAACCTATGTCTTCATTAACATTTCACCTTTCTATGGAACAACAACAACCTCTTAATATTGATAGTTTTGAAAAAATCAGTGACGATTTTTTGGACACGAGGCAGCATTTGAATCAAATCTAAAGGTGAGCGTATTTTTAGAGAATTATGTCGTAAATAATGTGTCAAACTTATTTATTTACAGGGATATATTCATTGGAAGTCCTAAAACTTGTCATTAAAATGTAATTGACTCTTAAATTTGCAAAAAGTGTAATCAAATCCTAAAATTTATCAAATTGGTTCAATCAAGTCCTAAGTTAATACCATCTAACTTATTAACACAAAATGCTAACGTAACTTATTTTAATATTTTCTCTTTTTTACGTGGCGATGCTATAAAACATAAGATTAAAACAACATCGTTTTGGCCGGGGGACCTTCACCCTTGCCGGCCCCTCTCGACGATGGTGGGGCGAAGGTGAGGGCTTTTTCCTCCTCCTTTTTTTATCATAAATATTTAACTTATTTTTAAATTTTAATTATATTAAAATAATAATAAAAAAGTAATGTCATTGTCGCATAAGATAGAAAAAATAATAAAAGAAATCATGTCAATATTTTCTATTATTCGAATTGAATAGAGTTAACTTTAGAATTCAATTTAACTAATTTGATAAATTTTATGACTCGATTACATTTTTTTGTAAATTTTAGTACTTAATTATAATTTTTTGATAAATTTTAGGACTTTTAGTGAATGTAAATTTTTATTAGTCCCAACGAGAAAGACCTAATTATTTAAGGTGGTCTAATGTAAATTTTCGCCCTGTGGCGACGCGAGAGCACGCTCCCATGACAATCATCACGGTGATGGATGATTCGTAGCTGCGTGGGCCATGAGCCTATGACCAGTTTCCACAATCTCACGGCGAAGCTGCAATCGTCTTCCGCCGTCAGATCGGCCTGCGATCTCTCCCTCCGCCTCGCCCGCGCCTCCCTCCGCCGCCTCCTTCTCCGCCCCCTCCGGTCCCTCCTCTCCTCCCTCTTAGCCCTCCGGATGGACGACCTCCTCGCCCCCGACGACCGCCTCTTCGACCTCGACCCCGGCTCCGGCTCCGGCTCCGGTTCCCTCCTCCTCTACGGGGACGCCGACGACGGCGACGGCGGCGGCGGCGGCGGCGACTTCGAGGATGATCGCGGCGAGTCGGTCTACCTCGTGCCTTACAGGTGACGAGTTTGTTTGTTTTCGTTGCCTCCTCGTCGCTCTCTTTTCTGCTTTGTGTTTCGAAAGCCGCGGCGAGGCGTGTTCTCCTTCTCTTGCGCGGTTCCTTGTGGCTTTCGTCGCGTTCGAGTGTGATCGGTGAGTGGTCTAGTGAGTCGACTGGCTTGTGTGGTCGCGTTCGGTTTGACCGTGTTAATGTCAGGGGTGCCGCCAATTCCTGTTGGACTTCTGAAAAGGAATCACCGGGGAAGTGAAGTGGTGGAGTCTTTTTTTTTTTTTTCGTTTTATCGCAATTCGACGGCCAAAGTGGGTCTAGTGATCGTGTTCCTTTTGTTTTTGGCCTTAGAAGTGTTGGAAAGCGACCAAAGATCGTGTTTTTGCCCCTTCCTTTGCAAGCTCTGGTGAGAATGGGCCACAGAGATGAATCTTCGGCGTTCTTCTAGTGGGATGAATTTGCATACTGATATCAGTGATCAGTTACTTGCATGCCCATTGTCTGTCAATTTAGTCACCGGAGTCTTTCAGAAGGGAATTAATCGAAAGGCAAGGCATGATGTAGTTCAACAGAGGAAAAGAATAATCGTGGCAAAGGAATTCTAGTATTTTTTGCTGAAAGTTTCACTGTTTACAGAATCCTCATCATCGAAGTTAGATTTGCAAGGTCTGTTCTTTCGTGAGATTTTGCATGGCAAAAATGTTGGAGCTGCTCCAAATTGTTTGAAGGAACTGAGTTCCTTATATCATTATATGGCGTATGCCAAAAGCTGGCCTACTTATATAAATGGCACACTGCACGCGAAGCTATGGAAATTCATAAATGACTTTCAAAGACAATGCTTTTCATACTTAAGTTGCTTTGGAGATGACATTGCTTCTGAAAATTAGTCCGGTCTTGTCAGCAATCGGGTTCATATAAAGAATTATCGGCGACATGGTTATCTATGTATAATTGGCGAATCTCTCCTCACCAGCAGAGCTTCTTAGTTTTCCAAGTGATGATTCCACTGTTTTGCGTCAGTTTTTGCGTAATGCTGCCCAAGAAATTTTATGTCACTGAAGGATAGATCTTTGCTTTCCGCATTCTCATCTTTTTGCCCCTAAATTTCAGGTGGTGGATAGAGACAAGGAACAATGTGAAGGAAGTAGTGGGTACCTTGTACGCCGCTACCTCAAAAGAAGATTCTGCCAAGCAGATCTTGCTGGAAATGAGTAGGGAAAACTACCATAAGAGTGATAATGAGGAAGAAGGGTTTTCAGGTGGCGAGTTTGCTTTAGTTCCGGAAGCAACATGGTTGCAGACTCTTAAATCGTGAGTTGACATATTTTTAATATGGTTTCCTTAAATGTGTGCTACTGAAAAAGGCGTTCTTTGTAAAACACGGTGAACTATGGCTACTTAGTCTCGCTAAAACTTATGTCACCGCGAAATGTTTTCAGTATAAAATACGGTTTGTTTATTGTCTAGTTGTTTTCAGTTTTTAAAATAAATTTCACATTAGGATTCTTTTGTTTGGTTAATACTTCTACATCGGCTGCATTGCTGAGATTTCACCTATTCAGCTGAGGCAGTTACTTATGATGTAACGTGGAATTCACGCTCTATGTTGGAGGCATATACTTTTTATATAATGTGGAGGTCACACCGTGTGTCGGCTTTAATAAGGGATATATGGTAATTAAAGCACTTAACCTTGGATTAATAGCACTATTCACAAAGTTAAGCTTGGTTGTTTAGGATTAAGCATAAGCAAAAGCACTTTTTTGCTTTATCGCCAAAAGAACCTTACCTGTCATCCAAATTTCAAAAAATTGAGAAAAAATTATATGCAGTTCTATATGTCAAAATTTATGTGTTATAAAAAGTTCATGCATTTGGGATTATAAAAAAGTTAAAGCGCTTGCATCAATAAAATAGAAAAGCAAAAAAGATATCCAGACATGCTCAAACTCAATGTTAGCAACTTCTAACCTCAAGGCATTCAAGAAGAATATCCTGGGCAATCTCAATTTAACATATTTTCAAAGGGATAGCTCATAGCTTTCAAAATGGAAACACAACTTGCTGAGCACAGGGAAGCCAAAGTGAATTGCACACGCTTTTCCATTAGTAAACAAATGCCATCTCGTAAGCAGTATGATCCAGCTGTGAGATGCGGAGGATAAGATGGATTAAGAAGACGAAGGAAGAGGAGGAACAGAAATATACGACTCTTTTGGAGGCCATTAAATCTAACTTTTGGCAAGCGACATTTGCTGCAATGCATGATGAGACGCATCTAGTTAAACCCTCTTACAACAAGAACTGTACATAATTGGATAACTGCTACAAAATGAATGTGTTCTCTAAGAGAATTTCTGCATTGGTCATGTCATCCCATGCTCATACCTTTTTCTTGTAGTTTTGTGGTTATACTTGCAAATTTATGGCATTGTGATGACATGTATGCATAAATAATGGATTTGACACTCTTGCATTTGCATGGCCAACCATCTGGCATGGTGATCAAGCATGTAATTTATCCTTTGGGAGCTGATGGTGTGAATAAAGGAACTGTTTCTTTAATTGGGATATGAATATATATACCAAATTAATATCCAAAAAAGAGTCTATAATCTAAATAAATAGGTTATGTGCCTAGCTTTCCTACAGCAGCAAAGTGTAAAAGTGAGAAGTGACGTGTGTAGCTTTTCTGCAGGCACAGCGACTCTATTGGAGTGAATGATATCGGCACAATTGTAGCTGCAAAGAGCCAGATGCACGACGTGTTTCCTTTGCAGATCAGGCTTTCTGTTTCACAGGGAACAAAATCATTGAGAGCACGTATAAGCCTAATGGTGGGTTACCTCTTCCTAGCTACTCCTTGTGCTAATGGTGCTCTAATTACTGAGTATGCTCTTTGGTTGGGAATAATTATGCAATATGCTGCAAATTTATGACAGTTTATGGATTAGCTATATCATTGTTATTGATAGTATTGACAGTAACGGTACTTATTTCCATGTTTTCTGAGCATCTGTTACATGATCTCATTCCTTTGATATAATAAATTGTTGCTTTGACTCATTCCCTGCAGATATGAAAAATTTAATTTAAGATGCAGTTAGTCTTCTGGTAGTTACAGGGTTGGTAAGGGCTTGTGGATTTAAATAGACTAATTGAGTTAGCAAAAGATAATGATATTCCAACCAAAAAAAAAAAATATTGATATGTTTGCATCACTAGCCAATGAATCAGGAGCGGATTGGCTTGATTAAGCTAAATGGTATTTAGACTGTGCATGAATTTCAGATGAGGGAGAAGCATAGCAGACAGAATAATCACTAGTTGCTTTCACAGTTGAGAGTATGTTTTTGGTGTAGTATATAAATTCTGTTTTCTTTCAATGTATTTAGTGACTTGAAAAGCTTAATACTTCAATCCAGTAAGCAATCATGAAAAGCATCTTGTCTAAGTTTTTGATTTTCAAAGTGGGTGTTTCTGAAAGCATTTTCGTAGAATCCTAATCTCTGCATATGCAACCCGGAAATTTGTGACAGAAAAGGGATACTTTTGGGACTGGTTAAATTGAGGACATGCTTTGTCACAAGAGTAAACTTATACATGATAATAGGAGCCAGTAGTATGACATACCAAGTTTTTTTCAAACATAAAAGTTGATTTGAAGTATGTCCAGTGCTTGATGGATAATTTCAAAATCTTGTAGTGGTTCAATGATGAACTGAATCTACCAATCAATGACCAATTGCCATTTGATTAAAGGAATGCTAATGTTAACAATAAGCATGTCTTTTCATTTCCTCTCTGTTACTTAAGGAAGTACTGAAGCCTTCTTTGAACCCGGTGTCCTGATTTTGCGGCCATCTCTTACTTTCCATTAATGAATCTTGTTTTTCCTGAAATCCTCTGTCTCGGTTGGTTGTTTATAATTGTAATCCTTTTACTTGCTCATGGTTGACAGCTCCTACAAGCACCATCTGCTGGAAAGAGCATGCGCTCCCAATGTCATACCTATTATTTGCTTTCAATTTACTTCTAATGGTCATGGATCTCTAGGGTCTTATGTTGTTTCATAATTTTTTAGAACCTTTTTAACATGTTAAACTAGCTTTGGAAATGATGAGTTCCTGATGGAATTTTACACTCTGCTCTTGTTTGAGAATTGGCTTGCTTACCTCTTTAACCAACGAATTCAAGCTAGATGTTAGCGCAGGAACTTTGCATTTTCCAGAATTTATTAAAGGAGAAGATGGAGTACAAGGCACATGTGACTCACTGAGCATGTTTTTTATTCCAATGCATAGTGACCACCCCCTTGCTTAGAAGTATCCTTAAGCTGCCTATATCTCCCTCACTTACTCCTGCTTTCTTCCTTAAATAGCCCATCAACTTCCTTCCATTTGCCTTCATAGAAGTTGTGTTGTTGAAAGATGCATCATGGATAGTATGAAAGAAAGAAAGTGTATATGATAGGCTCCATAAAGTACTAGGACAAGATTCAGTGGCTGGAAAAGAAAAATACTACGACAAGTTTCGGTTAATGAAGGACTTCAACAAGATGGACTTGTATAGGTGATTGTGATTGCAGTTAGCGGCACAGAAGGTGCATAGCATCTAGCCCATGGTTCTTTGCCTGTCACAATGCGAATATTTGCCTGTTTTGCTTGATATCTCGAGTGTTTTTCAGTTACAAATTATGGTCCGTATAAGAGTAACAACCATGTAAAATTTGTGGGTTGTGGCATCATCATGTAAGCAAGACCCAACTTAGTCCTGTTGGTTGACTTCACATCCCATCCCGATTGAGGAGTAAAAAAGTGTCTTGTATGCACCGTTTAAAAATCCAAAAATTCCCAGTTTTTGCTCGTCTATACCATCTGTTAATGAAAATGAATGTGCTTTTTCCAGGATAATCCTATTGAGTGTTATAGGAAGGCCTGCAGTGTTTTTCGACCCGAAACTGAGCTGGTAAGTTATTCAACATTCTTCTGGTTTTGCAGGTGAAGTGGTCCTAGATTGGTTCTTTGATGACTAACTTATAATCACCTTTGAACAGTTGCGCTTATGGGACTTCTCAGGGCAGACCACCTTATTTTTCGTGGATGATGGAAATGACTTTGCTGCTGACTCTCCTAGGCATTCAGGACAAGAGGTACATTTTTCAATTTGTTTATATTTACTTAGTTTCCTGTTATGGTAATTGTGGTAGCTTCTGAAAGCAAACCAGCAGGATAAGCTTCTGTGCTGGTTGCACTATTTTGATTGCTGAATTATGTTGTCTTGATTAATACACCAAATAGCATTTTGTGTCTGAGCCATGAGTAGGTTTAGTGAAATTCCATTTAAGATTTCTACGTCATTTAATAGTTGTCTATTGATAAAATGAGAATTATCTTGCTTGAGAGTTCTCCCCATTTTTGAGGGTGAAATAGGGGACAAGGGGGTGCTGACCAGATAGGCTACAGCCACTTGAAACTTAAAGTAAAGTCCAATTGCAAGTTAGAGATGTACAATGTCTGAAGGATTGACTCGCCACTATAAGAGACTTAACATTTTGAATGATTAGCCTGTGATGGTAATGACTTTAAATATCATACTTTCAGCAATACAACTTTACTGTCAATTGTAAGCTTTAAATAGCCACATTGTACTCGTTGAAGTTGGTCAACTTCTGTTTTTGACTGGTCTTCACCACAATCAGTATTAATTAACCGACTGGAGACCAGATGGGCTGCCAGTTTAATTATCTGATCTGGTATACATTGGTAAAATGTTAGATTTACATATGTTTATGGCATGGGATAGAGTGATCTGATATGCATGGATATTCTGATCTCTAATTCAAATCCTGCCTTCTTCTTCTTCTTCTTTTTTCTGGTAAGTGAGAAAAAAGTTATCTCTGAGTTCCAAGGGCTAGCGTGTATATTTCGGATTAACGGTATCCAGAACTTTGAGTAAAGCACATGATCTCCGAATAAGTTTGCTCCTTACAAAGAGTAATCATGCGGAGGTCCCTACTTCAAGCTCCCATATGTTGATAAAGTGAAGAATTCTACATGCTATATTTGGTTTTATCTTTCAACAATTTCTAACAAGAAAACTGTTCATTCTCGTGTGACATTTGCACATATTGAGGATACTGCTTTTAGTTCTTAGCCGTTTATTGTATATAAGTTTGCTGATCTTTGCATAGGAAACCCTCTTTACTTACATTTTTGCTCATTATTCTAGATTTTACTGGAATTACAAGTCCATGGTTTGTCCAAGAATGGCATGCAAAGGAGGGAGGATGATACAACATTTGCCGACTCTAGAATGGGGGGTACCTTTTCTACCGGCATATTAAGGTTGAATGGGAGCATTGACATCTTACAACCGTATGGTAGAACATATGGCTTATCAGAATCTGATGGTTATCTCAGAGAGACTGGCCTTCTGGGCCTAAAAGGACTCCAAAATCTTGGTAATACTTGCTTCATGAATAGTGCTATCCAGTGCCTTGTTCATACGCCAAAGGTTGTTGACTATTTCCTTGGAGATTACAGGAGAGAAATAAATTCCACAAACCCTCTAGGAATGCAGGTTGGCCTACTTGACAATTTACAGTAGAAGAAAGTACTACTTGGTAATAATGCAATCTTTTTACTCTCCCATCTGTAGTAATAGCTTCTTATCCAGGGAGAGCTTGCTTTGGCTTTTGGAGAACTTTTAAGAAAGCTATGGTCTCCAGGAATTAACCCTGTTACCCCCAGAGCTTTCAAATCAAAACTAGCGAAGTTTGCTCCTCAATTCAGTGGCTATAACCAACATGATTCTCAAGTTAGTTGCATCTTCTCGCTCTTCAGATGTGGGTGTTTGCATGAAATTTTCATGAACTTGTAAATTGATGGAACATCGACAAACTTGTATTCAATGTTCAAGTTTTTGAAATATGTAGGGTAATCGAAAGATTTGTCTGAATCTCAAGTTTTTTATCTAGGAATTTCTTGCTTTCTTGTTGGATGGCCTCCATGAAGACTTAAACCGTGTAAAGCAGAAACCATACATAGAGATGAAAGATGCGGCAGACCGTCCTGATGAGGAAGTTGCAGAAGAATATTGGCAGAGTCATCTGGCGCGAAATGATTCCATCATTGTAGATTCGTGTCAAGTAAGTTTTTTCATGGCTTCAGGGTTTCCTAAATTCAAAACATCATTCTATTGCTTATCTCCTTGGTGCTCCAAAGAGAATTTACCGTGAAATGGTTAGATTATGGCATAACTCAATGATGCTGTTGGTAGCCTTTAGACTGAATAAGAACGTTGCAATTTATGCTTCTTCAGCTGAAAATGGCTAATCTTCAATTATTCTTAACTAATTGACTTATGCTGTTATAGGGTCAGTTTCGGTCAAAGTTGGTTTGCCCTATGTGCAAAAAGGTGTCCATTACCTTCGATCCATTTATGTACCTATCACTGCCATTGCCTTCAACAACAATGCGCTCGATGACTGTAACTGTAGTAAGTACTGATGGGGTTGCATTACCATCTCCCTTAGCAGTATCAGTTCCCAATTGTGGAAGTTTGAAGGACCTCACACAGGCTTTGAGTGTCGTATGTTTCCTAAGGGATGATGAAACCCTGCTGGTGGCTGAGGTATGTAGTTGTATCTTGCATATTTAAGCGGGATAATATGTTGAGGCATTTAATTTAATAATCCCTATCTTTCTTCCGCTTAAGCAGTTTTGTGTGGGGCATAGAAGTGCTCTGCGTGATCCTTGTCCTGGGAAAATTTGATTCGCAAGCAGGCCCATCTTAAAGGCTATACATGATTTTTGATCTGGTCGAATCAGATTACTCCTCTACATTCTAAGTTCTACTTACATGACCTAGACAACAGTCAGATGATGTTGAATCTAGTATAAATATGGCACATATGTTTGTGTCTGTCTTTCGCGTCCACGGAAGTGTGTTACTTCTTACTTGGTCTCATACATGCTTGGATTCTTTCATATAGTTTTTTAAAGGGAAAGAGAAGATGACAGAAAGAATAACTTTTTTGAAGTATTATCCTACGTTGATTGACAACGGGTCTTAAATGCTCTTTATATTCATATGGTCTCCCTCCACTTAATAGCTTAAGCTTTTGGGTTGGGCTTTCTAACATGGTATTGAAGCCAATGCTATCCCTTTCACGAATGTGCGTAGTCAAAATTTCACGTGCTACTCGTAATCCGGCTTGCACATGAGTGGGGGTGTTGAAGATTATCTTACATCGATTGACAACGGGTTCTAAATGCTCTTTATATTTATGTGGTCTTCCTCCACCTAATAACTTCAACTTTGGGATTGGACTTTCTATCAAACTTCATTGTAACTACTGAAGCCTGTTGATTTCTAGGTATATAATTACCGCATTCTTCGGTACCTGGAGGAACCATCTGATTCAATAGACTTGATCAGAGATGATGATCAAATTGTTGCTTATCGCTTACCAAAGGGTTCAGAGACATCAGTTCTTGTTGAGTTCATGCACGAGAAGGCTGAAAGGTATGCTTAAAACATGTTTGCCCATTTGAAGTCCTGTTATTTCTTCTGGCCAATCGAACATCTGATTATGCCACAAGTACCATCCAGCTACTCTCTGAGCCTCTATTATTTATTTCTGGTAATTTGAAGTTTATGGTAAGATTTTCTGTAGAATTTCTTGTGATGTTTTCATTGAAGGGATGATCTAGTATCTTGTTTCCAGGATCCATTGTCTGATTGTTTTATTTATGTTCTGCAATTATTTGATTGCCAGGGATAATTATTCTGGGAGGGCAGAGCCTCGGATGTTTGGCTTTCCTCTCGTGGCAAGGCTTACTGATCTTTCATGTGGATATGATGTTCGGCAAGCATTTCTCAAGTTGATCAACCCATTCCTTAAGCCCACGGAAGATTCATCATATGATCATGATGATGCTGAGCATTCTGTTTCTGCTTGTGAAGATTCCGAGATGGAGGATACTCAGAGCCTCTGTGACACAGAATCAGATGCTGAAATGGTGGATGATCCAAATGAGTTTGAGCTTTTCTTAGAAGGCTCCTCCAAGTTAAGGATGTCTGAGCCAATATTTGTCTCAAGGGCTAGGAGGAGCTTAAGAATTCGTGCTTTTTGGCCAGAGAAAATGCTTGAAAAATATGATCTGTGCTTCCTAGGTTCTTTGCCAGAGATTTATAAGCCCCAGTTGTTTAACAGGAGGCCTCCAGACTCTGTTTCCCTGTACAAATGCCTTGAAGCCTTCTTGAAGGAGGAGCCTCTAGGGCCAGAGGACATGTGGTTAGTCTGTCTTTTTTTTGTCTTTTTTTTTTTGTAATAGCTTCTGCTGTTGCGTCATCTAAGCCTTTTTACCGATTGTACATCTTGAAGACGGTAGCACACTGTTAAAGCGTATGGAGTTTTGTTTTTGGTTAACACGAGGTGAGGAGAAAGTGGGGGAATCTGACTCGAACCCACATCTTATACCTGGGAATAGGGTGGCCTCACCAGCTGGGCCAACCCTTTGACTCAAAAGCTGCATCATTTGGGTTGATGCTCTGCAGCTTATTTGCGGTTACTTTTGGCCTTCCCCATTGTCACATCTTCATTTGTCTACTTGAAAGAACAGACGTGCTGGCAAATGATATATCTTATATTCACGTTTATTCAAATGACGATTATCATAGATATGTTTTGAAGTCTTAAATGTTGAAGTTCTATGTGAATAAGGTACTGTCCAAGCTGCAAACAACATCAGCAAGCCAGCAAAAAGCTGGACCTTTGGAGATTGCCTGAGATTCTGGTTGTTCATTTGAAAAGGTTTTCATACAGCCAGTTCCTCAAGAACAAACTCGAAACATTTGTCAACTTCCCCATCGAGGATCTTGACCTTTCAAGTTACATTGCTAATAGAAGTTCTCCTTCCTCCTGTCGCTACGTGTTGTTTGCTATTAGCAATCACTATGGAGGATTGGGAGGTGGTCATTATACAGCATTTGTTTATGTAAGTGTCTTTTTCTCCTCTAGGTAAATTCATGATTTTCTGTTTCCTTTGCATTGAGGAATTTCTCCTAGATTCTTTGTAGAATTTGTTGCAAAAGCAGAGTCCGGATGAATCTTAATGTATATGTTAGAAAAAGTATGTTGAAGCTAGTTATTCAGAAGGCTTTAGTGCAACCTAAGGAATCGTATGTTTGGACCACAACATTTAATGTCTACTTGTTCATTTAATTTTTTGTTTGGACTTCCACCATTTACAAAATGTCTGTGGACTTTTTGTGCAGCGCAGAAGTTTCTACTAGTGTGTTTAATGTAGTTAGGGAAGTAAAGACAGTGGAAGCAGCCAAATACAAGGCAAGAATTGAGAAACTGGAACAGAGAATAGACACTGTAGGGTTTAGCCAAGCCAACAATGTTTATTGAAAAAAGAAAAAACTGACGAAAAAGTGATTGAAAGATCTATTGACGCTATAATTACATACATAAGATGATATCAAGCCTTAATTTAACACGATCACTTCTGATTTCTCGCACCCAACCTCATTAAAAGTCAATCATGGCATGAGCACTTATTAACCTAATAACATAAGCAGAGACTTAAAAAAGAAGAGAACCTTTAAATTCTAAAAATGATTATGCTCTTGTATCCTTGTCCCATGGTTGGAAACACCTGGGCGCGGTGATAATATCCTTTGACAGATTCAGCATATATCTCGTGATCAGTCTCCTTCATCCCCTTTTCAGAAACCATGGACTTTCTGCAGCAAATTCATCCAACTGTTTCACCATGAACTTTCTATATATATCATTCTTTTAAGTCAATGTCCCCTTTTGTTTTTCCTGATTGGAAAAAACTTGACCTCGAGTTCTGAGATGTGGAATCATCATACGTATCTACACGATCTTAATCCTCCTAGTCGCTCTTGAAATCTAGTGAGAACTTGCAGAACAAACTAATTTAATAAATTTTCTAAATATTTGGTATCACAATATCATTTTTCACGACAGATTGCTTCTTTATTTTGTCCTTGATTTCTCTTTTATCTTCTTCACCATTTCCATATGCTTGTTCCTCTTTCTTTGTAGCATAAATCCTAGCTGGACAGTCATGAGCTAAATGAACCAATTCTTCTCAAAAGAAACATGCAATATCAATGCGCTCATGCTTCCTTGTTTTTTCTTCTGATAGCTGTTGCAACTGTAAGGCTTTCATGAATGATGGACATGTAATTTTGCGTAAGGAAAGACTAGATAAAGGAGAGAAACATTTAATACTACTACAATATGATTATGATCCTGCATCAGCATTATATTTGTAGTCTTGTTCTTTTCTGTTGTGTCAAATCTTGTCTCTAATTGACATTGATGATGGGCTTTTTTATCCAGTTGTATAATGGCCGCTGCCTTACCTTGAATTCAACTTAGATCCTTCCTTAGTATTCACAAATACTGGCCGGTAGTTCAGTAATTTTTGGTAATTATCAACTAAACTGATTTTAATCCACCTTAGTCATTCCTGGTCAGTTCTTTGGGGGAGATTTATTGCTAGAGAAGGGGTTGTTTTGATACCTATAGTCATAGCAATTAAACGGGTCTTCTCCCCTCTCTCTCTCTAGTTCTTGTGCAATTTTCAGCTTGCAAATCTGTCTTCTCTATACCCACAGTTGCTTGAGACTCGTGATTCTGTGTCAAAAACTCATTCCAATATGATCGTTTCATCTCAGTTCTATACGCATTTTCCGCATGCTTGAGCTTGGTTTTGTTTGGGACTCATGTAAGCTTATCACCATCCTTCGTGTTTTTTATTTTTCTGCAAGCTCAGTTGTGTTCATACTGGCACCAGATTGTAGAGTTATAATAATTGTGAGAACCTCGATTGACAAGCTCTTTTCTCTGGCCTACATTGTTTAATTCGTGGAAACTCCAACAATCTGCAGCATGGGCACAATCGATGGTATGAGTTCGATGATGAGAGGGTCTTCCCTATTAATGAAGAAGGGATAAAGACATCTGCTGCTTACGTCCTTTTCTACAGGAGGGTCCCAGCAGCATGACTGGTGGATATTGTTGCAGATGTACAGTTGTTCATAAGTGATAACATCAGGCAGGTGCGATGAAGAGCCGTCTATACTCTGCCATATTCTCTACTTTTGAAGAGCTTTGGACGGCATACATTACTATTTTTACAGTACAGCTTGGAATACAAGAGAATTCAAAGGAAGAGTGGAAGCATAGAAGATTCGACACTGTACAGCCCCCAAAAACTGCAAGTGTTCTGATTTATTCGATTGGGTTAGTGTAAATACATTTGATTGACAGAAAAAATAAAGCTGAAACATCATTTAACCTTTCCAAGTTGGAAGAAGGCCAAAGAGAAAATCGATGCTGTTTTAGTTTGCGTCCATGAGCTATCTAATTGTTACTGTGAAGAACCGGAGCGGCATGTCCTGCTTGCTCGGTTCTGGTTACCGTAAGGCGCGAGTAAAAGAACCGGGTTGGCTAGGACCAGGAGCTTACATTCTGGACTATATTATGCACGAGTAGCTATTACAGATGGTTAAGTTAGTTTTTTTGGGATGGTCTTTTTTCCCCGTTTCATTCTGTTGTCCCATTTTGCTTTTGAATCTAACGAAGGACTAGCGTATACAACGTAAGACCATACTGGTCTTGTGTTCTTTCTGTAATCGCCTCTTTTTCCAACACCTCCTAGGGTCCTAGGATTCAAACTCAGACTCTTTTGGTGTTGAAGAAAGGTAAGATGCTTCTCATGTCAAAGTCAAAGAACTGAATCTCTTCTTCCCTTGAAACAAAAGTGCATCATACGGCAAAGGGTTGACAGTACCTAGCCGCGGTCTCATGGACTCTTTCCAAGAGCTCTTTTTCTTCATCTTTCCATACGGCCACATTGGTGGGGGCTCTCCCAACTTTCATCGGGCATACGTTCATTCTCGGGTCTCTATCACTTTGTCACCTAGTCTCGTATGCTTTTTCCATCGCAATTGTAAGGGAAAATAACACAAATAATCTTTGAATTTTGGGTCAATATGTAATGTAATCCTTGAACTTTTAATTAGTTCAATGTGGTCCCTACACTGTAGTCAAATGCGCAATGTGGTCTCTGAACTTTTAATTTGTTTAATGTGGTCTCCGGACTTTTAGTACATTTCCAATTAAGTCTCCGAATTATATGAAAATGTTTAATGTCGTCCTTGAATTTGAATTAATGGAAGGATAATGTTAAACATTTTCAGATTGTTCGGGAGCTAAGTTAAACATATACCAAAGTTTAGGGACTTTATTGAATAAATTAAAAGTTTATGGACTACATTGTATATTGATCCAAAATTTAGGTACCACTGATGTCATTATCCTTAACTATAAGGGCGGGTTGCTTCTAGAAATGAAGGTTGGGGACATAGAAAGATCAAAGTCCCGTTCATTCAGGTCCGCCGAGCCTCCAAAGTGTCCCTTTCGATTTTGATCAAACCTCCGGAAGAAGCCACGACCAAACTAAAATACCAAAGCCTCCAGTGGAACGATGATAATGCCGTGTCTTTCTGGCAAGAAAGAGAGCCACAAAACCGATGGCTTTCATCTCCAGAAACTGTATTCACCATCCTTGCTTTGAAAACCGACTCATGAGTGAATCGATTGATTGTGTTCCGGGAATACATCCAGTTCCTCGATGCAAAATTCCACGATTTTTTTCAATCTAAGCGGACACTATGATCGAACCAACTAGCATCTATTAGATAGCGAATGATAACCATTCTGTTCCAGAATGAATTCTTGAAATAGAAATAGATTTTTCTATTTTTGGTTCCAAGATGAGTTTATAAGAAAAGAAACTCGTTTGATAACAACCAAAATTTACTATTTCTAGAATAGAAACCCGTTTGATAACAGTACAAAATTTTTATTTCTTGAAACAAAAACCCGTTTGATAAACAACACAAAATTCTCTTTCCAGGAACAAAAATCCATTTTTTTAGAAATGGAATAAAAATAATTAGAAAATCCAAAAAATTCCTAAAAATCTCAAAAAAAATTCAAAAAACCCAAAAAAAAGAAAAATTCTAGAAAAATTCATCACAATTTCCAAAAAATAAAAAAAATTCAGATTTCAGGAAAATAGGAAATTTGTTGAATTTTTTTCGAAAAAAATAAAAAATTTCAAAAATTCATAAAATGGCTTAAAATACATGTGGCCATCCACTTTTAGTGAAATTTAAATTTTTTTAGGTTCCCAAAAAAATCAAAAATAAAAAATTTCAAAACTTCACAGAATAGTTTAGAATACATGTGGCCACCCACTTTGAGTGAAATTTAATTTTTTTAAGGTGTCCAAAAAAATTCAAAAATTCAAAAATTTCAAAACTTCACAGAATAGCTTAGAAGACCTGTGATCACCCACTTTGAGTAAAATTTTAATTTTTTTAGGTGAAAAAAAAGCAAAAAATTAAAAATTTCAAAACTTCACAGAATGACTTAGAATATCTGTGACCACCCACTTTAAGTGACATTTAAACTTTTTTAGGTGCCGAAAAAAAATAAAAACATAAAAAAATTAAAAATTTTAAAACTTCACATAATGACTTAAAATGCCTCTAGCCACCCACTTTAAGTGAAATTTAATTTTTTTTAGGTGCCCAAATGGTATTTTTGATTTTTTTAAATTTTTTAATATTTTTCAGCACCTAAAGAAAATTAAATTTCACTCAAAGTGGATGGTCACATGTATTCTAAACCATTATGTGAAGTTTTGAAATTTTTGATTTTTTTTTCTTTTTTTCTGCACCTAAAAGAAATAAAATTTCATTCAAAGTTGGTGGCTACAGGTATTCTAAGCCATTCTGTGAAGTTTTAAAATTTTTTTCTTTTTGCTTATTTTTATTTTTTTCGGCTCCTAAAAAAATTAAATTTAAGTCAAAGTGGGTAACCATATGTATTCTGAGCAATTCTGTGAAGTTTTGAAATGTTTTTATTTTTTTTATATTTTTTGGCACATAAAGAAATTTAAATTTCTCTCAAAGTGGATGACCACAGGTATTCTAAGTCATTATGTAAAGTTTTAAAAATTTTGATTTTTTGCTTTTTTTTATATTTTTTTAGGCACCTAAAAAAATAAATTTCGCTTAAAGTGGGTCGCCACAGGTATTTTAAGTTATTCTGTGAAGTTTTGAAATTTTTACTTTTTTGCTTATTTTTATTTTTTTTGGCATCTAAAAAAATTAAATTTCGCTCAAAGTGGGTGGCCACATGTATTCTGAGTAATTATGTGAAGTTTTTTATTTTTTTCGACACCTAAAAAAAATTAAATTTTGCTCAAAATGGGTAACCATAGATTTTAAACTATTCTATAAAGTTTTGAAATTTTTGATTTTTTGCTTTTTTTTCCCACCTCAAAGATCGTGATTTCCAGATAAGCATGTGTTTTGAAAAAGGAGTTCTCTCAGAAATGATTCTCATTTTTTATCTAGAAATAGAAAACTTACTTTTTTTTTGTTTTGATTTCTGATTCAGAATCGGTTCTAGAACAAAAAGTTGTTCCAGAAATAGAAAAATAAAATTGTGTTACCAAATGGATTTCTGGTCCAAAGTTATTTCTGAGAACAGAAAATCAGTTCTGGACAGAACTAGAATGGTTATCATGCGCTATCTTAGTCTTAGGGATTGGTTGAGCTCAGGAAATAATTTTAGAAAGTCACGGAGTGATCTTATGCTTATTTAAAATTTCAATCGAAACAATGGGAAAGAGACAACAATTACAAAGGCAAATGCCTTTGCCTATTAGAGTACCAGCCTTTATCCCGAAAAAGCAAAAGAGTACCTATAACTGATTGAGGATACGAGCAGATGAAAGATATGTTCTATCGACCTAATTCTTACTCTGATCAAGAATCATAATTAGTAGTATTCTCCTTCAAAGTACTTCCTTTCCTCATTTGGTGTGCGTTTATTTCGTAGAAAATGAATGATTTGAAAAATGTTTTCATAAATATAACCATTTACAAAAAATGAACGAACGAAAAAAAATCCCATCGGCCACGAATATATTTTAGACTTAAATTGTGAATAATAAAGAAACATTTATATTAACTGATTATTTTAATCATATAAGCGATCGTTTTAAAAAAAATTATTTTTTAAATCATTGGTCTTTCGCCTCAGTCAATAGAATTTGTTGACCGACTATCATGCACAGGTCAAACTTGGACAGCTTAAGAAGTTATGTTCTATTGATTTTCTCTACTTTTGAATCGCATCACCGTCTTTGACCAGAAAAGGAAAAAATTGCATCACCGTCGAAGTCATAGACTCAACATACTGATTTTTAATTTGGTATTTTACTAGTCCTGTTCTGAAGAAGGTCAGCAAGAAACCGTCCCAAGGCTCCTGTATCATCTCCCAGCGAACATGTCATAATGGATTATTTGCTTATTTCGTAAAAAATAAATAATTTAAAAAATATATTTTTTAAAATGATCATCTGTATCGCTTAAAATAATTAGTTAATAGAAATGTTTCATTATCGACAACAATTTACATCTAAATATTTTCGTGAATGATGGAAATTATTTTTTTCCATTCAATTTTGTAAGAGATACAATTAATTATTTTAAGAAAAATATTTTCAAATAATTCATTTTGCATGAAATAAACACATGCTAAATAAAAAAGAAAGGGATTCAATGCCTTCCTTTCCTTTCCTTTTTTTTTTTGTGGTCCTCTTTTCAGGCAAAACATGAGTCCTCATTGTTGTTACATCAAGATGTTTAGCGTGAATTTAAGTTGTTTTCTCAGTATATTGAAAATCGAATTTGACAGTATGATTCGACAAATTACCTAAAAGTAGTATTTCGTGTTTATCTATTATAAGACATGATGTTTTCAAGTAAGCGTTAGGATCTTGGAAATTGAAATCTTAATTTTCGAGTGCATGTGATGTTACCTATGCATGAAAACATCTAATTTTTCGTTTATTTTGCTAAAAGAAAAGATTACGTTCAAATAAAAAGTCACAAATATTTATGTCATTATCATTGCCTTATAAAGTGTAAAGTTCACATTTAATTATGCAGTGACTATCAAAATACAATCTTTAGCATTGCTTAAGTTGATGAATACATATTAGATCACAGATTTGCATCGACTCGCTTGCAATTTCAGAAAATTAATGAATCGCCGAACGGGTGCGTACCGCTGAGGTCGCGAATCCGTACGAATAGAGAATGATATGATGTGGACAGCTATGCAAGCCCGTCAACTCCGTCGCAAAATTGGCTGGAATCCCAACGTCCGCACTGAAGTCCACGTGAAAGAGGGTTCATCCATCGGAATCAATGGCATTAATTACTCAAGCATCAAAGTACCATTGCTCAGTCATTTCTCCCTTCTCTGCTCCTCTCTTTTGTACCTCGGAATGATAGTTGACTCAAGAATGACCTTTCTTGCTTAATTTGGAAATGCACATCTTTAGAGTTTCTCTAGACTCTCTGGCTTGTCATAAAGTGGGGGGAAGGATCTTCCCATACGCAAAGTATTTATGACGGACAGAATCGGAGATCGGGACAATCAAGTAATGCTTTCGCAATGCCCGAGGCTTTCTTTGTTTTTAAGGAAATGTTACATTTTTTAGAAATGTTCTTCAGAAAGTCATCAGAGAAAATGACAGTAAATGTCTGATATTGGGCTGAAGCCTAAAAATAAACCGAAAAATATTTTTCATAATTTAGTATGAAAAATCTGATTTAATTTTTCTCAACAGAAAAATATCATTTGGGTGCTAATATCTTACGGATGGATAAATTGAGAACTGGGTATGGGCACCAACGTCCTAAATCTAGCCTTGATGGATCGTGACCCGGGCTTCGAGGATCGTGGCATAGACACCGAGGTATTGGGGCTCTGCCTTGATGGACGAAACTGCGAGCATGAGTACCGGGCTTAGCCTCTATATAAACAAGCGAGGGCATCGTGGTTTTGAGCCCGACCTTAAAAGACTCGGGCACAGGCGCCGTGGTCCCGAACCTTGGCCTTGATAAATCCTAACTTGGCAATAGGGACCCAAGCTCGAGCACTGAGGACCTGTGCTTGAGTACTGGGAACTAGAGCTTGAGTATCGGGGACCCAGGCACAACCTCTGTGGGCTTGGGCCAGGGTGTTGGGATTTAAGCTTAAGTATCGGGATCCCGCGCTTGGCCTTTATGGACTTGAGCCCTGGTGTCGGGGCATTGGGCAAGGCATCGGGGCTTCAGGCCTAGCCTCGATGGACCTAACTGGGCATCGGGGGCCCAAGCATGAACACCAGAGTCCTGAGCATGGACACAAGGGTCTCAATTTTGACCTCAATGGATCCAAGCGAGGGGCCGGGGACTCAGACATAGGCACCAAGGTCACAGGTTGGCCTCGATAGACCGGACCTAGGCACTAGAGACCTGGTCTTGGATGTCGAGGACCTAGGAACCAACGGTAGGATTTCCGTGTCCAAATGTAAAGTTTCGAGTCTATTTTGGAAGATGATTTCTAATTTTTAAAAAGGAAATTATTTTCTTGAATTTAATGGAAGGTTTTCGTTGACTAAGTATTTTTAGTTGACTCATCTTCTTTAAGTAAACTAAATGTCAGAAAATGAGGAAAATGTTTTTTGCGAAACAAATTCTAAGTATCAAACTCAACCAATATTCTCCTTCTCTACACCTTTTCCAGCTACTCCAACTCTTTGTTTGATAAGAAGGGAAAATTACACAAATGGTCCCTAAACTTTGGCTAGATATACAATGTCGTCTTCGAACTTTTAATTTCTTCAATGTGGCCTTCCCTAAATTTTGGCTCAATATGTAATGTCATCCTTGAGTTTTTAATTTGTTCATGTGGCACTGAACTTTTGGTAAATATTTGATCTAGTCCATATAATTTTTGAAAGTATCCAGTATTATCATTCTATTAATTCGAGTTAACAAAATTTGCTCATACAGCTTCTAATCTGGTACGCTTGAACGATGGAAAAAAAAAATAATGTTACACATGTATCATCCACATATGATGTTCAACTCAAATCAAAATATAATAATTCACGTCATCAAATACCATAGATAATTATTTTTTCAAAATTGAACGAATTAAACAAATTAAAAGGATTATATGCAAATAATTCAAGTGTAACGTGTTTTTTGGCTACCGTTCAAACTCACCGTATTGGAAGCCAAATCAATAATTTCCGTTAGTTTGAATTAATGAAGAATTACATTTAAACATTTTCATATAGTCCATTAGAGATCACATTGAATAAAGTAAAAGTTAAGAAATGACATTGCACATTAGGCTAAAGTTTAAATATTATATTGAACAAATTAAAAGTTACACATACGTTAAATATTGGACTAAAATTCAGCAACTATTCATGTCTTATCATTTTGTTAAAAAGTGACCTTGAGACATTTGTTCAATCATAAAAAAAAGATTGCATGTTGGGAAAGCAGGTGCTATTCTCGGTAGCACAGCACAATTACACCTTAAAATCCGAATATGTTCTTACTTAGCACGATCGATGTGCGGACCGCGGAAGGCGTACGCAATAACTGTGTGGGGTCAAAGCAGAGGCGTATCTTATGCTCCTTCTTCTGCTGTGTGGATCGCCATGACAACGAGGCGTCGACCCCCATCACTGCCACCCTTCGCACCTCCACGTGTTCCTGTCTCCCCTCTTCAAAGCGAGTCCCGATGTCTTCGTCCTAGAGCGAGCGAACGAGCGTGCGTGCGTGCAAGAAACGAGTACACACGCACGCCCGCCTTCCACTTCCTCAAAGTTAATGAATTTGTCCCAACCGTTCTTCTGGGTCACCCCCCGTTAAATTCCCACTTCTGTAATTTGCGGAATCTCGCTTTTTTTACCCGCGTCGTTGGTTTCTTGTTCTTTCTCTGTGGGGTCCCGCTTGGAGTTGTTATAGCACCAGCTGTACCTTACCCTTGTGCTGAAGCCAAGTGAACCAGCTGTCTTGCTTCCTTTTTGTTCATTTCGTGATTTGACCGTATCTATATTCTCTCTCTCTCTCTCTCTCTCTCTCTCTCTCTTTCCACTGAGGAAGGATTGGTGGGTTCCATTCGAATTCATCGGTAATTCTGCCCTCTGTCTGGTGTTCGTTAACTTCGATACGGACCCATGTTCCATAGCCGTCTGGGCGTTCGAGCAGCTGGTGGCTCTTGTCCCTCTCTTTCTTGACACGAGTAATCGAGTGATCGATAGCTGTCGAGATCGGGGAAAGCCATTTTTGGAGCGGGTAGTTGGTGGGTGGGTGTGGAGGTGGGTGGTGATTCCCCAGTTTCTGCGTGAGTAACTTTTGGGCTACTCTGAGTGGTTGCTTGATGCTTTGCTTTCTCTTCTTTTTCTCTTTTGGGTCGGTTGGCTTTGTGCTTTGCTTGTGTGATCAGGCTCTGTTTGAATTCTAGGTGCTCTCATCTGGCTCGCTTCAGGTGGTCTACTAATGGGGTACTTGAATTTATTTTTTGGTATGAGAGTTTTGGCAATTTAGCTGGTTGTTATATTTTTGCTGATGGGAGCTGGATGAAATTGTACGATTTGGATTTGGAATGGTAGGTTAATACTGGTCCAACGGAGGAACTAGAAGGTTTCAGTGTTTTTCAGCAAAGGCGTGTTCGTAGGACCGCAAGTTGGGGACTTTGAAAGTTTTCAAAGTCAACAATAATTGCAATTCTACATCATTTACTCTTCTAGAATAATATTGTTGATCCAGTCATGTTTCTGTCTCCATGTCGGCTGTGATGCAAGTTGTGAGAACTCTCGCACAATTACGATAGCTTTTTATCAGGAACGTTCATTGTGGTGCTGAAGTCGAGATAATTTGGGATGGTTTCGAGTGCAGGAGGTGATTGTGAATTCTGTTTGAGGTTCATGTTGCACAAGAAGGCTTGAAAGTTCTGATTTCGGATCTAGTTTTTCTGGAGATGCAAAGATGGGCACAAGTGAAAGAATCACCAAGTACAGGGATAGGCTCGATAAGACTCTGGCATCTCCTGATTTGACAAATGCAGACACGCTTAAAAACCTGGTGAAAGATCATCTCCAACGTTCTTCACTGGAAGAAAATGAAGGTAGAAACTCTATGGCGGGTTCTTGATGACGTTAGTGATTTGTCTTGTGTGCTATTACTTGGCCTTTTTCGTGAAGGATGCTGTTTGAGAAGGTTGATCTGGATTTTACAATTTCTGACACTGAGGCAATTTGATTTTTGAAGTATGTACTGAGATTCTACTGGAGAGGAGGACAAAGGAAGTCTCTCATTTTCTGGATATGTTGAGAAGTGCTTCGGTTGGCAGTGACGGATCAAAAGCTTCTCAAACGTCACAAGCTGAATGGAAAGTATGTAAAATGTAATCTTGCGGTTTGTGAGCAATCTAAAGTTTTTCCTTAGTCCAATTTACTTGATTGTGAAATTCTATCTCAAACATCTTTTCTCTCAATTCGTCTTTGTAGAAAACTTGTTCAGTTGAGTGGCCTTTGTTCCAGAATAATCTGATCATCATTTCTACGTCTCTCAATCTTTGGGCAATAAGCTTTACCTTTGCCTAGCTTGTGCAAATTGTAGGCTTGTCTCGTAGTTGCAAGATAGCATGTTACTAATGTTGCTTTGGCTTTCTTTTGATCCAAAATTCCTCATGTTTATATGTCTTTACAAAACTTGGAGGGCATTTTTCGGACAACATTTGAGCCAACGTGTACTGTTCAGTTGCTTTAATGTTTTAACTCCTCCCATGATAAAAAGATCTCTTATTCACCATTTAGTTGATTTTCATTTTTCATATTTATTCTTTGGAATAATCCACCTTTTGGAAGCTATGAACTTCTGATCGATATGATGTTGATGTGAGTTCTCTCCATTTGACAGTTAAAACAAGATAATGAGGAGTTCCGAGTTATGTATCGAGAAGGACCCGAAGGAACTCCATACCATACATTACTTGTGGAAGGCTATGTCGATGGCCCCATGGATACTTGTAAGTTTGACATAATTCCCAGAGACTCATGCTTTGACCACATAATTACATACAAAGAAGAAGCTGAGCATACTCGATAGTTTTGCAGGTTTATGTCTTTCATGGGAGTCCGCCCTGTATAAGAAGTGGTAAGAGTTTTCCGCATCATCACTGTCTCGTGTTGATTCATTTTTAACGCATTATTTTTAGTAATGATTATCCAGTTATCTATTTTGTTTTACTATCTTGCTTCTGCTTAGGAGATTCTTACACATTGACATCTGGCTTAACAACCTAATGCTCTTTAGAGAAAAATTTTTATGCTTTAGCAACAAAAAGAGTATACAATGTAAGAATATTGAAGAACAAGGAAGAGAAATTATTGGGGCATGGGGGGTGCTCATGTACTGGGTAACATGTGTTCACATGCAATAGGAACCAGTAATATGTGCGTCTTTTCTTTGCATTTGCAAAAAGCATGCGTAGGCTTGCAATCCTACTGTTTAAGAGAGGGAGATTATGAATTTGCCTAGGTTTGTAATACAAATCTGCACCATTTTAACGAATGATCTAGAACTGGAACCTTAATCAGGAGTAGCTTCATAAACTAACAGATGAATCACTTGTAGTGAATGCTTGTAGTTTCTGTTTCAGAATACCTAACTTTGCAATGTGTAGATGGATGCTTGGAGGTTGAAGCAAATGAGATTTCATTGATTGCATTAAGTTGAACACTATAACCATCAGACCAAAACATGGAATGAACTATTTGAGCTACATAGATGACAGTCTCGGTTTGATTTATGGCTTTCCCAGGTGGCCCCAGTATACTATGCCAGCCTTCAAAATTACTTCTAATAAATGTCTCCAGAAGATCCGTATTGGAGAACAGATATCATCAGTGAGGTATTTCTAGATCTTGCTATTGAAGGACATACTATAATTCTTCTCTCCTTCATAGTTTTGATATCTTCCATGGTTGTTTTTGTAAGAAAGGGTGAAGGTGTCATGGCCACTGTCAGCTAGGGAGGCTATTGTGCACTTCTTTGAGTTCGAGTACTTCCAAGATGACCTAATCATCGTAATCTTGAACTCGGTAATGATTATTCTAAACTCAACGGTCAAGTTCGATGAGATTATTCCTTTCTTGTAGCAGTCAGTTACCTTGAATTTTGGCATTTTTCACGATTCTTATCATGTTTACAATTTCTGTTAGATATCCGAAACAGAGAAAATCGACAAAAGTACTCATGGGTACACTGGAGACATGATACCCGAGGCAAAAGATGTGACAAGGATTGGTGTGGTTGGGGGATTTGCTTTACAAAAGGTGACTCCTGAAAGAAGTTATTTTCGGTAAGCATTGATAAAGAGCATACTGCATACAGTACTCAAATTATCCCGTGGATGACTAGGTAGCTATATTGATTTGGCCAAAAAGAGAATCTAAAGAGTAGCTACATTGGAGTTCTGTTGGTGAAAGATAAAAAGTGAATGATGCAGTCAAGAACACATAGAACCGAAGTTGATTTGCTGGTGTGAGACACCATAAAAAGCGCAATTCCGAAATTTCTGCTAGTGACTTTTTTTGCATGTAATTAAGAGACTCTATATGAGTTGTAGATTTGAACTACAAATATAGCCTACATTGACAGTGGGAAATTTCAGCAAAAAAGAGGGGAAATTGGAGATAAAAGATTACTCTCCAACAAAACCATGTTTAGAGGTGGGAAGAAAGATGATTAGGTGCAAGAAAGATATAAGATCAAAAGAGTAGCTCTTCTGCCTCTCTGTTCCTGTAGAATAGTGATTAGGTTCACTTCTATTGCTAATTCTCTCCTTGAATTTACGACCTCTAATTGTTCTGACTTCAACTTTTGCAGTACGATTGCAAACGTGGACTTAAAGCTGGATTTTGTTCCTCCATCCCTCATAAACTTTATAGCGAGGCAGCTCATTGGCAGTGGGTTTAGACTCTATCAGAAGGTGTGTCAGGGAGCCCCTTTCTTTGGCTAGTTTGACATTCATTATTTTCTTTTGTGGAGCAAAAAATGGAATGGCAAACCTCAGCTAAAAGGACTTGAGGATTAAAGAAAAATAATAACACACGTAGAAATGGATAATGAATTAATGAAGTGACAGGTGCTATTGATAATGTCCATCAGCAAAACTTTTGACAATTCCTGCATATTCCAGTCAGTAGATTCACCTTTGCTACATATTTCAATCTGTTGTATACAGGCAGTTGCTTCTGTATTCAAGTCGGATGAGGATTTTAAGCAGGCTTTGAACGACCCTCTGTATGTTCGAATACGTAAAGCTTTTTATAGTATGAATCAACTAAATGGAGGTCTGGAATACAACAATCTGGAGGACAAGGCAAAAGTTCTCATCCACGAAGATATTGTAGATATTGCGGAAGATGACATAAAGGATGTAAATCAAGATATTCCAATCGATCAGAGTGCAGGAGAATTTCAGCCAAATGATGAACTACCTCGATATAGCAGCAATTATGGTGAAATCGAGGAGGTGAAGAGTGAGGAAGGCATTGAGGGAGGTAATGATCTTATCATTAACCCTTCAAATGGAGATGTGGGGGAGATGTCTTGCCTAGATCGCAAGAAAAAAGTTCATATCCGTCCTGAGGTGGAAGAAGCTCTTGGGACGCTGGAAAAAGTGATATCTATAGTTCGACAACATGGATTGAATGCACATAACTGTTCGCCGTCGCAAGATCTTGAAATAAATGCAGTTGGGGTTTCAATCTCAGAAAAAGTTGGATTCATTTCAAAGGATGACATTGGTGCTGAAGAATCAAACAGAGAAACCATAAAGAAATCTACAGAAGAACAGAGACTAAGCTCTGGCACTCACAGTTTGAGGTAATTACAATGATCAGGCAGTGTCACGCCTTGCTTATGGTTTCCTGTTTTCTTAATCTACACTTTCGCGGGTGTGATAGTCATGGGCCGCAATGAAACTTCGACAACTTTTTCACCATAAAGGCACTAATTTGGGGTTTGCCCTGCATTAATGAAGATAGACAGATACATAAAACTATTTAGTTGTGTATCGGGTGCCAGCTCCTGATTTTCTCCCGAGATAGGTTGCTGATGTTGAGTGTTTTTGGTGGCTTCTAATAAACTTAAAAGATAGGATTCTTGTAAGTAAAGTATATTGTCATCGGGTGGTGTTTGCTGTGCGTGCTAGGACCCCCCCTCTCTTCTAGTCTGAGTTCCAAGAGCGTGGTAATTGCAGGGATAGGAAATCAAATTCCAGTGCCACAAGGGAAGTAAGTCACAGCAAGGTAGTACCCGCTTCCCCGGAAGAGAGACTCTTGGCTCCTCATCAGATCGACCAGTTCGTTGCTTCATATTCTCTCGAGAGTGGGAAGACAGAGGCACCATTTTCGAACTCAACCATGAATGACACCAAAGAGATGACCATAGGGGCAGAGAGGGCAGAAAAAAATGGCATAGATGCAGAGAATTCGTCCAGACGATGGAGAAGATACAGGTTATGTTGTTTCCACCCACTACATGGACATTGATGGGGATGCACAGGATAGAATGTTTGGTTCCGCTCGACGCCTCTCTCCGTCAGAAGTTCACATGCGAGCAGAGTTACTTTCTTTCTACATGTGTTCGCCTTTCCTTTCGCTTTCCCCTCTCTTTTTTAAGGAAGACAGAGCTGCAAACTTTCCAGGTCTTCTTGTGGCCAAATCACAATCATGTATTATGATGAGAAACCTCAGGGAACTATATGTTCAACAGTTTCGGTTTTTAATGCCATTTTTCATGATATTTGAGACACAACACGAGCATTCATTGTCTAAGAGTTTCTGGTCTGGCGGTCTGAGTAATGGGATTTCTGGATTCAGCAGCTTATGGTCACCACCTTCTTTGTCGTGGCAGGAGATTTTTCCTCTTTTTGGGTCATCCCAGAATAATGGGATGAATCCTGAATCGCCACCTTCCTTGAACTCTACGAAGTTGTGATCATCCTCCAAAATGGTCACTGTCTCACCGATTCAGTGTTTCTCACTTCTTCAACAAGGCCTTAAGACTCGGACCCAAAAAAGTAACAAGGCCTTAAGAGGTTTTCCGTCGCGAGAAAGAATGTATCTATTTAAAGACATGAAATTTTTTTTTTTGACATTAAAGACATGAATTTGAATTGCTGCAAGATGACAAAAAAGAATTTAAAAGTGATATGAAAATTAAAAAAAAGAAGTCTTGTTTCGAATTAGTCCTTATATTCAATGTTTGTGAGAATAAAGTAAGCATTTTGACGGAATTTAATTGCTCGACACAAATGATCCTTGAACTTTGACCCCATGTGCAATGTAGTCCTCGAGCTTTTAATTTGTTCAATATAATCCCTGAACTTTATTTTAATGTGCAATATCGTCCTTGAATTTTTTTGTTTAGGTTTTATCTAATCACTAAACTAAATGAAAATGTTCAACATTATCTTTGAAATTGAATTAATGAAAGAACAATATCGAATAAATTTGAGATTTAAGTTGTACAGTGCACTAAAGTTCATAAATTACATTAAATAAATTAAAAATTAGGAACCACGTTAGGTATTGGATCAAAATTCAATGACCATTTCCGTCATTTTCTCCCTCAAAGTTCGTGGGCGAAGCGGAAGCAAGATCCTAACAGCTGCCGGGAACAGGAACTTGAGTACGTGGCGGAAGAACAATTGAATCGGCAAACTTCCGGAATTGCCCTTCTCACGTTCTCACGCCACTGCTTCTTGTCTCTCCTCCCCTGCTTCTGCGGGCGCTCCTGAGGCTCCCAGAATGTGGAAGAGAAGGCTCGGCGCTCCTCTCTCCGCCGCCGCCGCCCTTCGCCGGACGCCCGCCGCAGCCAGCCGCGCCGTCGTCCCGACCCATTCCGCTTCGCAGGGGCACCGGCGCCTCGCCGAGCGGCGCGCGGCTCCGCCCTCCGCCGACGCGGGAATCGCGGGCTTTCCCCCTCTCGACCGCCGCGATTTCCTCCGGCGTTCCGGGAGGAGCTGCTGCTCGGGAGGCGCTCCCGGCGGCGCAGCTCCCGGGTGCTGGAACTGCGGCGCCGGAGCTCGGGAGACCGCGACGGCGCCGTTCCTGGTGTGCGAGTCCTGCCGGAGCGTGCAGCCCGTGGACGAGTCGGTGGACTATTTCCGAATTTTCGAGCTGTGAGTATCTGGACTGGATCACGCGTGATGCTTTACTCGGTGACATTGATTGGTGTCTTCCCTTTTTTTTCTTTTCCTTGGGTGTCTAAATTCCTTACGATTTGTTATGAATTTGCTTCTCAATCTTCTGAAGAAGAGATTATCAGAAAATAACCTGACAGTTGCTGGACGTTGAGTTGAGAGTCATTTCAATCCAGTCGTGTTCAAAGTCTGAGTTTTGTGTTCATCGTCTGTTTCCTTGCGGAGACGTCGTAGAGGAAAGGATCTCATTCCAAACATCACACATCGAGTACTCAACTTTGAATCGTATGAGCAGCTGGTGAATTTTTTTAGGAGTGTATGGTTAATGGGCTTTTGAAAGATGAAAATCTGTGGGAGAAAAAGTCGAGGCATTTGCCTTGAGCGTAGTCGTGTGGTTTTGTCGTTGTGACGGTAGACATGTGCTTTTGTGGCTTCATTTTGTTTCTTGTCATATGCCTCGGTGTTCAGCGGGCATGAGAAGACGATGAAAACGATTTAGCCAATATGTATTGGCTACCCACATTTAAGAGTAGTGCCGTTTTACCAGGGAAAAGAAGTATGAAATGGATGTTAGCAATCTGGAGGGCAAGTATAAGGCTTGGCAGAAGAAGTTGCATCCTGATCTAGTCCATTCAAAATCAGAGGTTTGTTTTGGTTTCGTTGACTGGGGGACTTCTAATTGTATATGTCTATAGTTTCTAAATGCTCTTTACATCTTGTTCAGCAAGAAAAAGAATATGCTGCAGGCCAGTCTGCTCGAGTAATTGATGCATACCGCACTCTTAGCAAGCCTTTGACGAGGGCGATATATGTGGTAAGTGTTACTTCGTATTGTCATCTATGGGTATTCTCCCAGGATAATTCGTCTTCCTCATTGAGTTTCTGCATGCAAAACTCACTTACTTAGAGTGTGTCTGTTTTGCAGAAAATGAATGATCTGCAAACAATTTTCATAAAAATAATCGCTTATATTGACTACAAAAATGAATGAAAGAAAGTTATTTTCATCGTCCATGAAAATGTTTGGACATAAATTGTTTGCCGATTATGAAAGCATTTTTTATTAACTAATTATTTCAAATGATACAAGCATTTATTTTTAGGAAAATATCTTTCAAATCATTCACTTTCGCCAAAGCAAACAGAGCCTATTGCTGTCTCATATTCTTTTGCATTGTACACTAGAGGGTCTGCAAAGGGTTATAAATTCATTGTGAGGACTAAAGGTGTGGCAAGTGATATTCTTCTTGACTTGCCAGAATCTTTGCTTGCTACCTGCCAATGTCTCTAAAAGCTCAAAATGTTAACCTTTATGATGCATGATCTTCTGAAAATTACACTTCTTTTTATTCTTTGTATTTTGCTTCAAGCTACAGCTTTTCAGTGTCCATGATTGGCTTATGGTGTATCAAAATATTTTTATATGAAATTCCTTATTAAGAAAAAAGCTATGAACTCTGTTTGAAAGAGACAGTGTTCATCTAGTTCATCATTTACTTGTTACATAATCTAGTGCTAACATGACTTGTCAAGTTGAATCTGTTATTTCTTTTGCAGCTAAAGCTTGAAGGGGTTAACGTTGATGAAGAGGAAACCGTTTCAGAGCCAGAGTTGTTAACTGAGGTAAATTTGGGGCTTCCAAAACGTATATATTCCAAGGTTATGAATGAGAAATTAATTACTTATATTATTTTAGCTCCTTTCTGCCCTTATATAAAAATACTGCGAAAAAGGCTTTTTGCTATCTTCAGTTTATAGAGTGGGATTTCGAAGGAATATGCTGGTATGGTGAAAAGTATGAGTTAGAAAGAGGTCTTTTATATGAGCAACATGTAAATATGGTCGTTCTCTGTTGCCAGCGTTTTATCATTTTGATTAGAGAGAGGGAGGGAGAGAGGGATGAAGGCAAAGCTTATCAGTAATTTGAACAGTTGCTCCCTTTATCTGGTTTCTTTTTCAAGTTGAAGATTTTCTGGATTAATTCTCTCTTTTGTTGAATGCTAATGCAGATACTGGAAATAAGAGAAGCTGTAGATGAGGCGGCTGACTCTCAGGCTTTGAAACAGATTCAGTCTCAGGTATGGCAGGCCTAACATATATTGATAGCTAGTCAGACCATTTTCTTCAGTATAGAGTTGTGGAGACTGGTTTATATGGTAGGCAGCTTCTACGTGGATGAGTCATATAGTTCCATCATTTTGTTGGTGTTGAGCATTTGAATAGGATTGGACCGTCAAGGTATACTTGGCATCTTTTGAAAAATTATATTTCCATATGTTTGCCTTAGAACTTTATAGACATGTTAGGTTTCCCGCACTGCAACCCCTTTGAACTTTGACTTCACATCCTCTATAAACGAAACGATGGTCTTATTGTTTATTTTGCTGTTGCAAAGAGAGTAATAGATTCTCAGCCTGTACAATGACTTAGCGCTGTTACTTTGTTTCTCTTGTTAGATGGAAGACAAATTGAGACACTGGTCTAATTCTTTTGCCAGTTCATTACATTCCCGAAAATTTGAAGATGCTCTGACTTGTGTTAGGAGAATGAAGTATTACAGTCGTGTAAACGAAGAGATCACAAAGAAGCTTTGATATAGGTACTTGGCCAGAAGGCCAGAACCTTCTCGCGAGAGTACATGTAAGATTCTTCACCACAATATGGATCCTACTTTTCACATGAAGAGGTGCTTGCCTACTAGTTTAATTCTTTCTTTTTTATTGCCGGTTCTGTTCTCTCTTAATGAACTAACTTTAGTTATAACCATCTAGTGGTTTTCCTATCCTATGACATTTGCTTGTAAGAAAAATGAAAAGGTGAAGAAAATAGAGGAGTAGAAAATGGAGGTGGAGAAGATAAATGATTCTTTTTCCCCTTGATTGGAAGGGGATGAGGTGGATATGAAAAAAATGTGAAGAATTGTTTATACAGTGTCTATGAAGAATGGAAAAGGAAGAGGAAAGAAATTTGACAACAATGACATTTTTGCTTCTAGGTGAACGCCATAAGACAAGTCTAGTGATTGGAAATTCAGCACTCATTCCACTTTCATGCCACGAATTGGTGGTTAAAGAAATTTCTGCATGGCATACTACGGTGCTTAGTATTCCACCCATATTAGGAAAATGAACTAAGAATGTGCATTTAGCAGCATTCCATCTGCTTTGGTTTATGTATTTGTCCGTCCAGTTTATGATTTTAGCCATTGGAATATCATACTGCAGCTTCAGACTGGCTCAACTTTTAGATGATATGTGAGGATAACAAACCTGCATAAACTTTGCAGTCATTCTTTTCCCTCTCTGTTTTTCTTTATGGCATGCCCTGCTCACGATTGCTTTTATGTGCAGTTTCACATGCACTGTTGGAGAGTCAATCTTAGTGAGTGGGTCTTAAGACTTCCTGCTCTCAGGAATGAGAGAGCAGCGAAGAAACAGGAGGCATGAGAGCCACATTTTAAACTTTTGACCAACGTAAGAAGCTTTGGGTTTCCCATCACCTTGGTCATATTGGATCTTTGACACTGAACCGCTCGAATCTTCGTCCATTAAAGCCAGATTCAAGGACTGACAAATTGCAGGAATGGTTTTTTAAACAATTACACATTCAGGTACCTTTAAGCATACAAGTTAATGTAGATTGTAGGGCATTACAGTAACTTGTTCATGTTCTTTTGTTTTCCATCTTAATGCCTTGTCTAAGAGATTCTCTAAATGAGTTCATTTCTTCAACAATTGTTTCTGTTGTCTACCATCTTGCAAGTGGATAGCCCAATCTGTACAGAGCGCTAGATGAAGGATTAGTGAAAACAAGATATGGGAGTGGATAAAGGAGAAATCTTTGGAAAATGATTTAGTTCCTCCTTAAATAAAACTTTTATTCGATATTGCAGGGGCACTCATAAATATCAATCTCATTTCTGATGCAAGTGTCACCACTGCCTACTACCTGCATTTAAATTTGATTCTCAGGTCCCGGAGTACTTGACCAAAATATTTCACTCGTGATATGGACTAAAAAAGTTGCGAAAATCTGAGCGAACTCTTTATGTATACCAGAAAAGGGTAGGAATGATCATGTCGTCGATTTTCTCTGTGTAGCTAGATCTAACTTCTGTTGCCAGACCAAGCGGGGTATATCATACTAACCTTCCCCGTTTAACCCATAAAAAATAGTTCGGAAGTTGACACTGCTCCGAACAATCTTATCACCTAATATCTCTGATATGACACTACAAAAAAACGCTTTTTTTCCGACAAAATTACCAACGAAGAATTCTGGAAAATTCGTTGGAAAGGGAATTTCCAACGAATTTTCCAACGAAAAAAAATTCGTTAGTAATAGCTCGTTGGAAATTTTTCCAACGAAAAATTTCAATTTTCGTTGGAAATTTTGCGACGAATTTTATTTTGTTGGAAAATTCGTTGGAAAATTGAAAAATTTTAAATTTTTTTTTGGTCAAAAAATCGTGGAATTTTTTTTTCTAACAAAAAATTTTTCGTTGGAAAAATTACAATTTTTTTTTGGTCGAAAAATCGTTAAAATTATTTTTCCAACGAAAAATTTTTCGTTGGAAAAATTACAATTTTTTTGGTCGAAAAATCATTAAAATTTTTTTTCAAAAATTATAATTTTTTTTTGGTTGGAAATCGTGGAAATTTTTTTCCACGAAATTTTTTTTTTTTAAAATCGCCCTCGCCGCCGGCGAGGGCTAGCCTCGTCGCCGGCGAGGGCCGAGCTCGAGCTCGCCGGCCATGGCGAGCTCGGCCCTCGCCATGGCCGGCGAGGGCGGAGCTCGCCCAGATCTGGGCGAGCTCGAGCGTCGCCGGCGACGAGGCTGGCCCAGATCTGGGCGAGCTCGCCCCTCGCCGGCGACGAGGCTTGGTGGCGTCGGGGGCGGCCCATGGTGACCTCGGGGGCGTCGGGGGCGTTGGGGGGGACGTCGGGGGTGGCCCAGGTGGCCTCGGGGACGTCGGGGGAGTCGGGGGGGCGTCGGGGGGACGTCGGGGGCGGCGTCGGGGGGCGACGTCGGGGGCGGCGTCGGGGGCGTCGGGGGGACGTCGGGGGCGTCGGGGGGGCGTCGGGGGCGGCCCAGGTGGCCTCGGGGGCGGCCCTGGTTGGCCGCGGCGGCGCCGTGGGGAGGGAGCTGACGTCGGGCCGGAGCCGGAGGAGAAGGTGAAGGGGGAGATGGAGCGAAATATGAAGGTGAAGGAGAAGGTGAAGGGGCGTCGGGCAGGAGAGAGAGAGAGAGAGAGAGAGAGAGAGAGAGAGAGAGAAATATGAAAATTTTAAAACGTGGGAATAATGAGCGCGAAAATTTGAATAAGGCATAAGTTAGGTTTTCGTTGCAAAATTCGTGGGAAATTTCCCACAAATTTTGCAACGAAAATTGTACGGACTAAAATAATTGCTTGAAAAATTAAATTTGTTGGAAAATTCGTTGGAAATTTCCAACGAATTTTCCAACGAAAATTGTGCACAATAAAATAATAAGCCGAAAAATTGAAATTCGTTGGAAATTTCGTTGGAAATTTCCAACAAATTTTCCCACGAATATCAAAAAATGTTGAATAATACCAGGTTTTTTTAATTCGTTGGAAAATTCGTTGGAAATTTCCAACGAATTCGTTGGAAATTTCCAACGAATTTTCCAACGAAAATTGTACACACTAAAAATAATTACCCGAAAATTGAAATTCGTTGGAAAATTCGTTGGAAATTTCCAACGAATTATTTTTCATTGGAAATTTCCAACGAAAATTGTATACACTAAAAATAATTACCCGAAAATTGAATTTCGTTGGAAAATTCGTTGGAAATTTCCAACGAAAATCGTACACAATAAATAATTGCCCGAAAATTGAAATTCGTTGGAAATTTCCAACGAAAAAAAATTCGTTGGAAATTTCCAACGAAATTTCCAACGAAAATTGTACACACTAAAAATAATTACCCGAAAATTGAAATTCGTTGGAAAATTCGTTGGAAATTTCCAACGAATTATTTTTCATTGGAAATTTCCAACGAAATTTCCAACGAAAATTGTACACAATAAAAATAATTACCCGAAAATTGAAATTCGTTGGAAATTTCGTTGGAAATTTCCAACGAAAATCGTATACTAAAAATAATTACCCGAAAATTGAAATTCGTTGGAAATTTCATTGGAAATTTCCAACAAATATTCCAACGAAAATTGTACACACTAAAATAATTCCCGAAAAATTGAAATTCGTTGGAAAATTAGTTGGAAATTTCCAACGAACAAAAATTCATTGGAAATTGCCAACGAATTTTCCAACGAAATTTGTACACAATAAATAATTGCCCGAAAATTGAAATTCGTTGGAAATATCCAACGAATTTTCCCACGAATATAAAAAATTGCCGAACAATACCGGGTTTTTTTAATTCGTTGCAAAATTCGTTGGATATTTCCAACGAAACATTTTTCGTTGGAAATTTCCAATGAATTTTGCGACTAAAATTTTTTCGTTGGAAATTTCCAACGAATTTTGCAACGAATTTTTTTCGTTGGAAATTTCCAACGAATTTTATTTTTCGTTGGAAAATTTGTCGCAAATTTGCTACGAAAATTTTTCGTTGGAAAATTTTCATGGCAAAAATGAGTTTTTTTTGTAGTGTGAGCCCCAGTGCTTCTTCGGACCTACCAATTTTACACGGACAATTCGTGAACATTGAGTGAGTCCTGAAATCAGGCGAATGCCCTTCCGATTTCATTTGGTTGAAAGCACTCCAAGCATCAATAACCTTGACCACGCCCACGTAACCCTGGATGACCGCAGAATAAGTAACAATGGTCGGTTCACAGCTCTGGCATTTCATCATCTGGAGAACTTCCTCGGCCTTTTTCGATCTCCTTCTCCTTAAGATAATGCACTAGCAATGATGTACAGACCTGAACAGTGAACACAAGGAGAGACTCCCGCCTGCTTCATTTCGTCCACATTAGACAATGCCGCCTCCAAATTCCCTTTCTGAATAGCCTATGGACGATGCTCCCATACACATTTATTCAGCATTCTTGCTCTGCTCCGGCATCGTCCATCAATTTCAATGCTTCTTCCAAGTTACCCGCTCGACAAATTGCTCTAATATACATAGAGTAATTTAGTGTGGTCGAAAAACCGACTTTGCGCAGGAAATTCACACATTTCCCAGTGTCTGACAACCGGTCGCTTTCACATAAGCAACCTAGAAATTGTTCACATTTGACAATCGGAAATTAGTTTTGTTGAAACAGATGGAGCCCGAAAATCTCATTCAGAACCGGCTTACTAGGAATCCGTCACTACATTGTTTTGGACTTCGATAGTGATACGCCAGTCCATCTACAGCCTTTGAGGTGTGCAGTGGTTGGGTGCAATAAATCACGAGGGTGAAAACTTCAACCCAAAAGATTGATGTGACTCAGAATTGTTCATAACTTTGCATTCTTAGAACTTTTCTCTGAACGAAAAGCCTAACGCTGATGAAGACAACTTGCTAAATGATGTTAGTATGCATTAGACCAGATGTACATGACTGTTCACTGAACTACAGTATCAATGTTACGTGTTTAAATTCATCTCCGTTAAATCCAAAGCGCGCCTAACTTTTTGGCATTCGCCGGTTGGAAGCAACAGAAATCTAGAAGTCCACGTCCCTGTGCGACCCCCATGTCCTAAACGTCGGAATTTTCATGGAGCGATGTGATAACGACAAATCAAAATATAATGTAAACGCCTTCGTTTTAATCCTGAGTTTCAAGCATCCCAACGGAAAACCTGTAATATCTCTCTCTTCTCCCTCTCATTTTCCTCGGGATTTCCTCTTTGGACTTTCGCGTGTGAACTCCAACGAAGGAAAGCGAGCAGGAAAGTCGACGCCCCACGTGGGATAATCACGTCCTCCTCCAAATTCCCTGTTCATCATCAATCCATCCGTCCAACTGTAAAACCTGTCGAGGATTATTATATGATGGTTTGGACCACAGTTTTGTTTCTTTTCTGGTCGAAGTTCCCCAGTTACCTGGCTGTACTATGTGCACTGCCTGTTTTTTAGCTGCAAGCTAAGGTTGTTACTGGGTACGGTATATACCGGCTTTGGTCGAGCTAGTTCTCTTGGTCAATAAAATCCTCTTGTTGCAGGAACTCTGTAAGTTCAACCACCGTTTCATAGGAGAAATTGGACGGAGGAGGTGGGCAGACGATGTGCTGTGCAAACGTCAGGAATATATAGTTGTTTGGTGTTGATACTTATCAGCGGTTGTAATAGATGGGAAATATTTGCGTTCGTTCGAATTTGGTGTTTTGGCATCGATCGAGCAATAAAATGGATGGTCATACTGGGATTGCCGGTCAATTGATGTCCGTTGGTAAGGTCGCGAAGCAAAAGGGAGATACTAAAGCAATGGAAGAAGCGACACACGGTGTACAGAACAAAGTGCCACCATCGAGACAAAAGGAGGATGTCAAACCAGCGGGGCCGACAAGACCCATGAAATCTTTCCATGTGAAGAAGCCTTCGAGCGCAGGGCTCACAGTAGATTCGGTATTACGTACAAAAACCAGTCTCTTGAAGGAATACTACAATTTGGGGCGGAATCTCGCAAGTGGTCAGTTTGGTTCTACATTCCTATGCGTGGAGAAGGCGACTGGCACAGAGTACGCTTGCAAATCCATTGCGAAGAGGAAAATGTTGACAATGCACGATGTTGAGGATGTGAGACGGGAAATAGAGATAATGCATCACTTGGCAGGGCATCCTAACGTGATATCTATCAAAGGGGCACATGAAGACTCCGTGGCAGTTCATCTGGTTATGGAACTGTGTGCTGGAGGCGATCTCTTCGACAGGATTAAAAAGAGGGGGCATTACGCTGAACGGAAAGCAGCTCAACTTGCCAGGACTATAGTCGGTGTTGTGGAAGCTTGCCATTCCCTGAGGGTGATGCATCGAGATCTTAAGCCCGAGAATTTTCTATTTGTTAATGAACAGGAGGATTCACCTCTCAAGATGATAGATTTCGGATTATCAACCTTCTTCAAGCCAGGTATGCTGCACAAAAATTGATGAACTTCTCAGAATGTATTCTGATGATTTTGCGGTCAGATTTCTGATATTACTTTCCATCCCCACGTGATCTACGATTCTGTTTAATAGTCTGATTTTAGTTAAGAACGCCAATCTTGATACCTTCATTGGAGAGATTGACAAGAGGGAGTCAAGTTTGAGCCCGTTAACATATTCAGTTAGACCCACATTCACTCAAAAGCTTAAGCCAATGAGTTGTGGGTCAATTAGAATATATGAACTGCTCCTTATCACACCAATTTTCTGATGTGAGACTTCTCTAACACAATACACACGTACAATTTTAACATTTCTGCATTAGCTCATTTCAGGTCTCTGGCGATTAGAAATTTTAGCAATATCATATAATTACACTCTTTAGTAAAAAAATTAGTTCCTTGAATCTTAATTTTGAATCTGAACTTTGGCATCAGGGGATTGATCTGACCACGCTTTAGCAACAGCACTGGTTGCGTAAACTGCAGACTTGATGTTTATTGATTTATCTGTGTTCACATGCAAAAAAGTTGCAGGGAGAACATTTTCAATATTTTCATATTTCTACCTTTGTCACTAATAAGCAATCGATTCTTCTTAACATTGTAAGCTTCTGTTCCTTTTTCATTCTGCCTTTAGGCATGGAAATGTCAGGAAATTTTCAGATCAAGTCTCGTTTGATACATGTGTGATGATGCTAGATTTATGATGCTTACAAAATATATTGCAGGGGAGACTTTTACCGATGTGGTAGGAAGCCCAAATTATATTGCGCCGGAAGTTCTGCGGAATAGTTATGGTCCAGAAGCAGATGTGTGGAGCGCCGGTGTGATTATCTACATTCTCCTAAGTGGTTTTCCTCCATTTCGGGGCAGTAAGGATTTGTCTTGTGCATTTTCATGGATAGACTCTCTAGAGATCGATACTGAACATTCATTTTGGGGGATGTTCGTCTTTCCAATTTGGCGCAGAAACCAAGGAGGAGATATTTGGAGAGGTTTTGCATGGCGATCTTGACTTCTTACCATATCCTTGGCCTAACATATCTGAAAGTGCTAAAGATCTGGTCAGGAGAATGCTTGTCAGGAACCCTAAAAAGCGGATAACTGCTCATGAAGTCCTTTGTAAGTATGATAACCCAATTTGCTGATTCCATAATGTACGTACTCGTGAACGCTAGTCATTTCGTAACTTGCAAGGAAAGTAGGAAACGTTCGAACAAGATAGGCCGGGCCCCTTTTAGATTTCTACCTGTAGTGTAGACAAAAGCCTCTTCTCTACTGTCATAAAAGAGCTGTCATAAAAGAGGTGTTCTTGTTTTCCTTCTTTTTTGCTTCTTTTATAGCAGCTATTGTGGGGTTGCAAGGCCATTCTTAACCTGTTAGGAGTAGAAAATTGAACTGAAGGTTGAGAGGATGTAGATACAAGGTTACCTTACGCTTATATTTAACATAAACAGTTGACGGGTTAAACTGAGCGTGCATTCTACTTTGGAACTATCTAAAACAGGGGTCTTTGTCAGAATGTATACGGTCGAGAGAGACTAGTGCTAACAGCTGGGAAGAGCATTGCGTTAGGAAAGCGAAACGTCGAAGAGAGACCTGAGCTTGCATTCTACTTTGGAACTGTCGGAAACAGGGATCTTTGTCAGTATGTTTATTATGCATGAGCACGGTAAAAAACGTGAAACGTTGAAGAGAAAAATAGAGAAGAAACACAAAGTTTTACGTGAAGAACCTTTTCAAAATTAGAAAGATAAAAACCATGATGTTGTACTAGGCCATCTCTTCACTATCAGAATGAGTATCAAGTTTCAGAGTTAAAAGTTATAACTACATAAAATATCGTCGTAATATATAGCAGGAATTTAGGACATACAAAATTATGATGGAAATTACATGAATACCATTAAAAGTAGTACTTTCTTCTTTACTTTAACATGAAAATTACAAGTATCTCATTAACAGGTAAAAGCCTCTTTGCTTTAATATACCTTCTTTTATTAGACTCAACAATTCCATCAATCTCCTACTTGGAGGCTAATCTTCAAAACAATAATAGTTTTTCATAGTCTTCGCTCGTCTTTGTAACCCAAATTGTTCTAGTGCAATGGCCTTCCCATCATTGACCATGGAGGCCAACTAAAGCAATGTTTTGCTTCAATTTCTCATTGGTGACAACCTTGGTTAACATCTTTGTTGGATCTTCTGCAGCATGACTATGTCCCATCATCTATCAGCTAATGAATATGATGATACGTTCAACTCAATGTCTTTTGTTCTCGACTGAAAATCCAGATTTTTTGCGAGATAAAGAGCACTTTGACGATCATTGAAAAGAACACTGCTATCCTACTCCTTATCTATCTCCATCTGAAAATTCTTCAACTAAATCATCTCATTGCCAGCTTCAGATATAGCAACATACTTTGCTTCAGTGGTTGAGAGGGACACACACTTGCGAAGTCTAAACATACAATTAATTGTAGTGCCACCTAAGGTAAAAACATAACTTGAGGTGCTCTTCATATTGTCCAAGTCACCACCAGGATTTGCATCGACAAAGCTTGATAAAGTTACACTGTTTTTCATAAAACATAGTGACATACCTAAAATTCCTATCAGGTATCTTAATAGCCACTTTATAGCTTCCTAATACTATATTACTAGATTAGCTATATATCTCCTCAAGATTCCCATTGTGTGAATTATGTCTAGTCTAGTATACACCATAATATACATCAAACTACCAACAGCTGATGCATAAAGCACCTTAGCCATGTACTCCCGCTTTTCATCTGTCTTTCGCCACTGCCTCTTCGTGAGCTTGAAGTGACTTCCTAAGGGAGTACTTTTGGACTTTGTATATTAAACTTCAAATCTGTCCAGCACCGTCTCAATGTAATTTTCTTGAGATAACTTTAGAATTCCTCAGATCTATCCCATGTGCTTCATTCCAAAAATTTGATTTGCTGCTCCCAATTCTTTCATTTCAAACTATTATAACAATTGCCACTTCACTGTGTTGATCTCCCTTGTGCTAGATCTTGCAATTTGCATATCATCTACATGCAACACTAAAATAATAAAGCAGTCATCAAATTTTTTGAAGTAACAACAGTGATCTATTTCACATCTAGTAAACCCGTTACCACACATAAAAGTATCAAATTTCTTATACCACTATCTAGGAGCCTATGTTAAATCATATAGACTGTTCTTTAATTTGCAGACGTGATTTTGTTTGTTAAGCACCTGAAAACCTTTTGGTTGTACCATGTATATGTCCTCCTTCAAGTCACCATGAAGGAATGTAGATGTAAGTTCTCAACAAGAACAATACTCAACACTAGCTCGATAGTAGTCAACTTCACAACTTAAGTGAATCTGCGTAGTCAATTCCTTTATTTTGTTGAAAACCTTTTACTACTTACCTTAGTTTGTATCAATTGCTGCCATTAGGTTTTTTTTGACCTAGTATACCCACTTGGTCTGCAATGTCTTCTTCCCATATGGTAACCGAGTTAAATTCCCAAATTCTATTTTCTCAAGTGAATTCAACTCATCTCACATTGCCATCTCCTACTTAACAGAATCTCTAATTTGCAATACTTGTGAAAAATATTCTTGTTTGCCAGCATTAGTTTGAAGCAAATAATGCAATGCTGGAGAATACCTCTGTACAAGTTTAGATGTTCTACAAGATCTTCTTAAAGTGAGTTTAGATGTATGTGATTCTTGTTCTGATTTTTTATCAGAGTATACAACAACAGTTTTAGGATTTCTAACTAAAACACTCTTAAAAACCCCTCAAATTCAATTTCTCGTCTTCTCAATTTGTTTTCTCACTCTAGATGTACAACATGTTTTCATTGAATGCAACATCGTTTTTTCTTATTATTTTTCTATTTTGTTCATCCCATAATCGATAGCCAAAATAATCAGAACCATATCCAATGGAAAAACATTTTCTAGCCTTTGTGCTAAGCTTTGTGTCTATTTTCAAAATCTATATGCACATATGAAACATAACCAAAAACTTTCAGATGTGAGGAATTCGTTATTTCCAACACATTCTTCTTCTGTTGGCTTAAAATCAAGTTTAATCGAAGGTAGTCTATTGATCAGATATACTGTTGTGTGAACTGCATTTGCCCAAAACGTTTTCAGTAATCCTGCATGCATCCCCATGGGTCTTGCATGCTCATTCAAAATTATGTTCATCTTTTCAACAACTCCGTGCTTATCATCTTGATTCCATTCTCTACACAAAACTGTTGAACTCCATGACATCGTACTCACCGCCATTGTCAGACCTTAGACATTTAATCTTCGGGATAATCTCATTCTCTAATTAGCTTTTTATCTTTTAAAAGTAGCAAATACATCGTATTTATTTTTCAAAAAATAAAGCCATGTCATTCTGGTGTGTAGTTAATAAACGTGATGTAGTAGCTCAAACCTCCAACGGAATGCACAGGGGCTGGCCCCAGATATCTGTATGCACTTTCCTTTATTTGGATCTCTCCCAATCTTCGAAAAACTAACATAGTTCCACTTGCACATAACACAATTATCACATAGACCAATATCTAAGGATTTCAGATCAGGTAATTATCCCTTTGACGTTAATACTTTCATCCCCTATTCACTCAAGTGTCCAAGCAATTTGATATTAGCTTCCGACTTGGAAACCGTTGTTGTTTCTCTACTGCTTTCGGTCATGCACTATGCTTTTGATTTTGTTCCCTGTGCTACAGTCATAATATCTTTAACAATTTCCACGAGCTGTCCTCAAAATTAATTTTGCATCCTTAGATATTTAATTGGCCTATAGAGATCATATTTCTCTCAAGGCCAGGAACAAATCCGACACCATGCAACTTCCATTAATACCCGTTAGTAGTTTTTATGTCAGCATCACTCTTCCTCATAATATTCGAGGTTCATCACTAGCAAGATAAACTTTCAAAACCTTCCAGCAACAAAACTGTACATTGCTTTTCTGCATGAAGTAGAGTCAAATGACGCACCTGAGTCTAGAATCCAAGACTCAATCGGGCCGTTTACACTCAAAATTAAGGCATCATTGCCAACCGTCTCTTCAAGGGTTGCATTCACAAATTTCTCCTCTTGATATCAATCACGATGCTGATGAATTTTCTTCTTTGAGCTCTACAATCTCATCTCAAATGGCCTTTCTTTTTGCAATTCTACTATTAGAATAATTAAATATTAAATCATGTCTTAATCTAACAGCTTAAGTTTTTAGAACAATTGGCTGTGATCCCACCAAAATCTCTCATGGCTCCAGAGCTGGAGATCTTAAGTTCAAATCTTTTTAAATCCCATTTGCCTCCCAAATTAAATATGTTCACAGTTAGTACTAGGCAAAAAGACCAGACTAAGCATGAGGAAAAGAGTTAGAATAATTAAATATTAAACCACGCTTTCATCACCTCCCACCACACCTTCACCAAATCTCTCATCCAGCAAACTATTTCACCTACAACAGTCTCTTCCTCTGCCCTTGGTCAAGGCAGCGCCCGAAGATGCACTTGACTCTCTTTGGTGAATATCATAGCTAAGAATCAAATCTCAAATCTCTTGAAGCTTCAACCTTTTTTGACAAAACGAACTGCTCACTGCAATCATAGTTACACTCCAACTTTTAGGTAGAGAAGATAACAAAATCAAAGCTTTTACCTCATCATTGAACTTGATTTTCACCAAACTCAACTTAGGCGTGATCATGTTGAATTCGTTGATAAGATTTGTCATAGAACCACCTTTGTCCAACTTCAGATTGAAGAGACGATGCATTAAATATATCTTACTTGACGCAGAAGGCTTCTCATACATATTGGACTATGCTCTCATCAAGTCTGCCATTGTCTTCTCATTGGCAATGTTGAAGGCAATGTTCCACACCAAGTAAGACGATTCACACCTAGGGCTTGCCGATCTAACAATTCCTAGTCTTCTTGCTTGATCGAATCCTATTTCTCTCCCGACAGAGGCTGATGCAGGTATCTTTTTATACAACAGATCCTCGATCTGCATCTTCTAGAAACCAAAGTCCTTGTTGTCAAACTAATCGATCTCCATCTTCCCTTCATCCATCTTTGTTGCTCCCACTACTCTACCAAGCTAGTTTTGATAACGGTTGTTAGGAATGCTAAACATTGAAGAGAAAAAATAGAAAAGAAGACGCGTGAATTTAACGTAAAAAACTGTTTAAAATCAAGAAGGGAAAAATTATGGTGCCACACTAGATAATGTGTTCATTATTAGTATCGGTATCAAGTTTCAGAGTTATAAGTCACAACTACAAAAGATATCGTCCCAATACTTAGCAAGAGTTTAGGGCATACAAAATTATAACGGAAATATATAAATGCCATTAGCAACAATATTTTTTTCTCTACTTTAACATAAAAATTACATGTATGCCACTAACAGTAAAAAGCATTTCTCCTTTAACATTACTTTTCCACAATCATTCTCCACAATTTCATTATGTTAGCAGTAAAATGAGCTGTAGGCCGTCAATTTTCTACAAAACCATGAGGAGTTAACTCGCTCATAGGATGAATTGCAATGTCTGAGTAATTTTGGGAAAACCTGAACGAGTGTGTTTTCTCCTGGAAATAAACCGAGATGAAAATTAATCCAAATTCATAGAGGCTTAGTGCCAGTATCGACAGGTTAGAAGAGGAGTTAGTGGGACTCAAATATTCGTTTTGCCTGGAAGTACATGAATTTCTGGATAGTATCGAAAGTCTAAATCCGGTTCTGTATTCATGCAGGTCACCCTTGGCTTCAAGTTGATAGGGTAAGCGTGTTTTTTTTTTAATCCTAAGTTACTTAGTCACTACTATCAGTGCAGAGACATGAAATTGGAACTAAAAATCACAAGACACAGACCGGGTTAAGACCTTAATGCCATGATAAATCACCACTTACTCATGAATTAACACGTTATGTGTAGAGAAAACGGGCATCTCTCAGAAGAAATGGAATCTCTTGCTGTGTGATCACTATTTGAGAAAGTTTGTGTTGCCGACTGCCTATTTAATGTTATCAGATTTTCAGAGACTCGAACAGAACAATAGAAAGTTAGCTGGAATTATAATTGATGAAACAGATGCAATTTGTATCGCTTTCTAATCAGAAGTGGCGATGTCCTAATCAGCAGTTGTCTGACTACTCTGCTATTTTGGGAAACTGGAAATTTCCTAAGTTTTTATACGGTTGATGCGGTGAACACGTGCTCAAATTAAAATGTTGTTTACAGTTGAAGGCATCTAACTAGGTTCCGATCCTTTGCCACAGGACGGTCGCATTGACTGCAATGAGCTCGTAGCGATGATGCAAAAGGGAAACGCTGATCAAAGGGTCTGCAGAGTAGGAGTAGAAAATGGCGGTCGAGAAGACAATGGTATTCCTTCCCCTGGTTGGAAGGGGAGGAAGTGGATAGGAACAGGTAGTGAAGAATCGATTTAACAGCGTCTATGAAAAAGGGGAAAGGAAGAGAAAAGAGAAGGCCTTTTGGAAAAAATGACATTTTTCCATTCATTGTAAACCTTGAATGTGTGCGCAGATCATTTCGTGATTAGTATTCCATTCATTAACAGTGTTTATGGCATACCCCCGCAGTCAGTATTCCACTCATTTTCGAAGCATGAACTAAGAAGGATACTGCCTATTTGGGAGTATTCCATCTGCTTCAGCTTATGCATTTGTCCGCCGAGCTTATGATTTTAGCCGTTGGAATTACATACTGCACCTTCAGGCCGGCACAACTTTCAGATTGATATGTGAAGACAATAAACCTGCATAAACTTTGCAGTTGTTCTTTTCCCTCCTTTGTTGTTGTCTTTATTTCTTACCCTGCTCACGATCGCTTTTAAGTGGAGTTTCACATGGGGTAATGGAAACTTTACCTTAATGGCTGGGTTTTGAGACTTCCTGCTGTCAGGAATGAGAGACAGAAGCGACGGAACAGGAGGCATCTGAGCCGCGTTTTAAACTCTTGAAATGGACTCAAAACTTGCTCAAATCTCCAACCCCAACTTTTGTGTGAACTCTTTATGTACACCAAAGATGAATAGGACTAATCATGTCATTGATTTTCTTTGTTTAGCTAAATCTAACTTCTGTTGCCAGACCAAGCGGGCTAAATCATGCTTTCCTTCCCTGTTTAACCCAGAAAAGACAGTTCGGAAGTTGACGCTACTCGGGACAATCTTATCACCTAACATCTCTGATATGAGCCCCAATGCTTCTTCAGACCTACCAATTCTACACAGACAATTCATGAACATCGAGTAAGTCCTAAAATCAGGCGAAGGCCCTTCTGATTTCATTTGGTTGAAAACACTCCAAGCATCGCCAACCTTTCCCACACCCACGTAACCCCGGATGAGTGCAGAATAAGTAACAATGGTCGGTTCACAGCCCTCGCGTTTCATCGTCTCGAGGACTTCCTTGGCCTTTTCGATCTCCTTCTCCTTGAGATAATGCACTGCCAACGATGTATAAACATGAACACTAGGAGACACTCCCGCCTGCTTCATTTCGTCCACTTTAGACAATGCCGCCTCCAAATTCCCCTTTCTGAGTAGCCCGTGGACGATGCTCCCATAGACATACTTATTCAACATCTCCCGCTCCGCTCTGGCATTGTTCAGAAATTTCTGTGCTTCTTCCAAGTTACCCGCTCGGCAAAGCGCTCTAATGTACAGAGAGTAACTCAGTGCTGTCGAAAAACCAACTTCGCGCAGGAAATTCACACATTTCCTAGCGTCTGACAACCTGTCGCTTTCACATAAGCAACCTAGATAGATTTCAACGAATTCCTTATCCGGGACGTACTTGGATTTCATCATTTGCCTGAACAACTTCACGGCCTCATCCACCTTTCTACCTTTTCTCCCACAGAGAGAGATGATCAAGTACTTGTAAGTACTTCCGCTCGGCTCACAACCACTCGCCTTCATCTCCTCAAAGATCCCCAGAGCGATCTTTGTCAGGCCCGTCCTTCCATACTGCATGATCATGATGGTCCATGTGTGCGGTGTTATCGAGCAACCCTTCCTTCTCATTTCGTAAAACAGACTCCTCATGCGCTCAAAGTCTTTAGCGCCTCCGGCGATCTTCATGGCCATGTTGTACGTCTCCGAGCTATGATCGTAACCATCTCGCTTCCCCACCCAGTCAAAGAAGCGCAAAGCTGCGCCGCTGCGGCCCTTGCATCTGCGAATGACCTCGACCACAAGTTCAATAGTGAAGCTCACACTGCACTTCGCCAAAACTTCCCGAGTCGAATCCCAATCTTCGGGCCGTAACAGTAACACACAAACTTCCTCAACATCTGCTTCGCTGTAAACTGGGGAAGTCGACTCCAACGGATCAGAAACCCCCACCAACGGATCAGAAACCCCCACTTCTTGGTCCGGCCGGCGAACGTCAGACATCGACGCGAGATCGAGACCCTCTCTGTCGGATGTGGCAAAGCCCCGGGTTTTCATTAAACTAGCTCTGCATCCCAAGGATGTTGATGGGGTTCGGGCTCCACGAATAGAACCACCGCACAAGCCGTTCGAACAACATCTCCGACCAGGGCTTACATTGTCGCGGTTCGAACTCAAAGAACACCCGAGCGAAACACCGACGCGAGCCAGACAAGCAGAAACGCCCGAATCAGAGGAAACACACCTAGAGCACCGCCTGCGAACAGCAATCATACCCGAAAGTTCCCACGAAGTTCCCCCACATTGGAAATTCCTAACCTCAGCGGAATCGCGACGACGGCGTGAAGGGCTGAAGCTACGAGGCCAATGCGAGGAGGCAAGGAGGCCCCTTTCGATTCGCGACAGCTTCGGAATCCATGGAAGCGAGCGAAGAAGAGCTTGCTGTCGAGGCCGCGAGCTCGGAGAAGAGAGCTTCGGCCGTGGATGCACGACCCGCCATCGCATTGGGGGATTTGGGGATTCTAGGGTTCTCCTGTTCAGTCTTCCCAAGAATCGCAGTCGCTCCAGTTGAGTGACCGACCGTCACTCTAGCGGTAAAACTCAACGCTTAAGTCGCTTCTTTTTTAACTTCCGATCGAGTCGCTTCCCTAATTAAGTGATGAAGTACCGAATTTAACTTTTATTAAGATCAACATTAGCCCTTCGGCAAATGGTGATCGAGTGGCAAGATTGAAAGAATTTGGGAAAATGACATGAATGCTCCATGAATTTTAGCTCGATATGTAATATTATCCTTGAATTTTTAATATGCTCATTATGGTCCCTGAACTACAATGTGATTCTTGAATTTTTAATTAGTTTAATGTAATCCTTGAATTATATGAAAATGTTCAATGTTAACCCCGATCATGAATTAATGGAAAAATGATATTGAACATTTTCATATAATTTAATGATCGAATTATTGATTGCATTTCTTATGTCAAATGATTTGTGCGATTCGACCAAACAATATGAATTCCTTCCTTCTTTTATAAATAACATCGTGCTCCGATGAATCCTTAGAAGTCTTCTATTCAGAGAACTAATTTTAGGCACGAAAATTTTTCGACAGTTTGAATCGAAATACATATATCTATCTCTACTTTAATCAACACGTACAATAATATATCATTAGATTACGAGTTCATTTCATTCCGATATAGATGGTTCACTTTAATGGAGTGGATTGGACTTTTCCTTATCTTATTGGCACGTGTGCCCTTGATAATAGCCATCGAAAAAAAGAAAGAGAAGCGCTATAAACTGCCCAAAATTTGAATTCGTAAGTTGAACCAATTTTCAATCGACCGGTTCTCTAGCAGACTGAGCGTGCAATCTTCCGGGCACACATGGAATGCAATTGAGTTCTTTTATTTTCTTTTTTTTTGATCAATTGAGTTCACTACAGTTTCCAATGTTCATTTGTCAAATTCAATTGCACGCTAGAACTAACTTAAGCGACGTCTGTTGTCAATTTGCATTTCTACTTTCTAATCCCACACACAACTTTATCTTCTCCCCCTCGGTCGTCACCGAGATGATGCGATGCGAAATCTGTTTTACTTTCGGCGACGGAGCCGGTTTCGCCCCCACCTTCCACCGTCCCTGTCGCGTCGACGGCGTCTTTTAGTGGGTGTGATTAGGACCATTATCGGATCAAGAGGCTCTCGTCTCCAAGATGGCGGAACATTACATCGTCCCGACACATCCGGCCAATCGAGATTAGTGCAGTAAACCTCGGGGGTTAAGCCTCGTTGGTCGCACGTTCTTTGCTTGGCGAGCGTTTAGCCAGTAGTGGTGGTGTCCCATGATGTCTTTTTCTTGTTATCTTAAAGAATTCCCACGATGTCGTTTACCGAGTGCTCCTTCTCCACTTTTGCCTTCCTTTGACCAAATCACGTTCGGGCCCAAAAATGGTTGATAGAAACAGTCCTCGATTTACACTTCGGGACAAAATTCGCCCTAAAGTCCCGGTCGACAAAGAGATCGGCGTTTCGCGCACGGGCCACGTGATCTTCTTTTACGGATGGCACCCCCGGAAATTCTCTTCCGGGCAGCCCCGGCTCGTCTCCGGCGAAATTGCGATTACGGGTCTCGGGAGTCGACTCGCCATCGCGTTTCTACGGAAGTCAAACGAGTCGTTTTATGTGAATTGGAGTTGGGAGATTCCGCGAGAAGAATGTTGCCATGAGATAAGGTCAAAGGCGGAAAAAGTAAGGATGAGGTGGCGGGCGGTAATCTATTCTGACGGCTGGGAGGGGATCGTTCACACTGTAAGGACGGTGGGAGCGTCCGCACAGTAGCGGCAGCGGCTTGAGGGATCTCTTTGACTTTGACCCGGTGGCTGATGATGGCTGAAGCTCCAGGGGCGGGCGACGACGTCAAATCGAGAGCCTCGCTTTGGACCCTTTCCCCCCCCATCCGGCCACCCACCATCGAGTCTTGTCTCCGTATTCCAAGGACCGTCTCGTGATGGCTTATACAGAGACATGTGGCGCTTGGCGATTGGAAAAGATGGTTCGGTCGGTCGAAACAAGCGGAGCTCGAGAGACCGGTTCCGCACCAACTCGCGTGGAGTTCCGTCTTTTACGATGTGTTGGACTTAGACCGCGGCGAGTAGCTAGTCTATCTGACAACCCCTTGAGGGTCTGTAGGGGCTCGGTGCAAGGAATCAAGAGGGTAGGAACTTCCAAATCGGGAGATCGATGTCATTCAGAAGTTCGGAATCAAATTCATTGGTCTCCCATTGTCAGAAGTTTCCTTCGAATTAAGAATATTAACGCCGATGAAGACAACTTTCTAAATAATGTATGTATCTGACCAAAAAGGAAAGAAAAATGTATGTACATACATATTACATTGGATATATATACGTGGGTATTTGAAAAGTCCAACATATTCTTGACCAAAAAAAAAAAAGTCCAACATACACCTAGAAGAGTGTTGAAATATCGCGCATCGCTTGGTAATTGAGATTTATATACCCTTTTATATTCTTGTAGTCTCCATTCACTTAACGAATTATGAGTCTCAACGTCCTCTTTATGCGTATAAAAGGCACGCGGAATTTAACTACTAAGATGGATCCGCACTAAAAAGGCAGAGCCTCGATAAGTAAAGAGATACCGCATGAATATGAAAAGATCACATTGTCTGCGAAGTGAAAGAGGGGAGAAATCTCCTAAGGGACGAAATTGCCAAAAAAAAAAAAGAAAACTCCAATTAAAGGAATGAAATGGGAGTGAATCTGAAATCTGCCGGCGGGGGCCGGCGGGATCCAAAGCGCGCCAACTTCTCGGTGTCCCGCCGGTCCAAAGCAAACATGGTACAATGCGAACGAGCGCGGAGGCCCGTCCAAATAGGCCCCCACCCCCCCGCCGGGGGAAATCTCAGCCGTCCAACGCCCCGGCGGGGGACCCACTGTATCCGCGATTCCGGAATTTCCACTGAATCAACGTTAGAGAAAAAAAAAATTTGACGACAACAACGTCGGACGCGTCTTTGCCCTTTTGAAGCTTCCAACGGAAAAACCTGTAACCTCTCTCTCTCTCTCTTGGCACTTTCCTTGGGATTTCCTTCAAGTTCCCACCTTTCGCGTGTGAAATGGCGACGAAGGGAAGCGAGCAGGAAAATCAACGCCCCACGCGGGAACCTCCATCAGCCCTCCCCCAAAACCCTAACACCCTTCCTCCTCCTCCTCCTCCTCATCATCACCATCACCATCACCATCACCGACCCACCATCGATGGAGCTACAAAGACGAGGCCGAGTCCCACCTTCCCTTCTCCACTCCACCCCGCCCCGACCATTTCTTTAATCCCTCGAGCTCGACCCCATCTGAACATTTCGCCTGTCTCTCTCTCTCTCTCCCCTTCTCCACTTGTTTAGAGTCTCTCTGAATCCGTCAATCTCAGTAGCTCGGCGGGTTTCCTCGAAGCTTCGCAGCTCGTGGAATTCTTCGCGGGAGCCTTTTTTGGAATTTCTCGGTGGCGGCAGAGACCAGGTTCCTTTCTTCTGTAGGATTTGCTGATCGGCCGTGTTGCATAAAGGGACTGCCCCGGTTGATCGCTGCGGGATATCCTTATCCTGGAGGAATCGTTATTTTTTGAAGATTTGGACCGCCCTTTTTCTTTCTCCGTTCGAGTTTCGTCTACGAGTAGAGCATGTCGTTTTCCGTCACAACTGGGATCTGCGAGAGTTGAAATTGCCGCGTTGTTTCCGAGGTAGCTAGCTGTACTATGCGCATTGCTTGTTGTGGCTGCAAGCCGAAGTTGTTACTGGGTACCCGCATTGGCTTCGGTCGAGCTGGTCCTCTGATCTGGTCAATGAAAGCCTCCTGTTGCGGGAGTTCTTATAAATGCTTTGCCGGTTCAACGACTGTTTGATAGGGGAATGGGCCTGAGGTGGTGTGCAGACAATTTTGCAGCGCAAAGTCGGGAGTATATTGCGGTTAGTCATTGATACTTATCAGCTGTTGTTATAGATGGGAAATAATTGCGTCGGTTCAAGAGTTTCTAGAGATGGTTTCTTTCAGTCCATCTCGAACTCGGTGTTTTGGTATCGATCGAGCGATAATATGGATGGTCATGGAGGGACTACCGATCAATCGACATCCGTCAGTAAGGACAGAGAAGCTCCTCTGTCTGTTCAGGATAAGCCCCCGATGCACGTTGTGATAGTTAAGGAGGAGCCGAAAGTGGTGCAGGTGACGAAGCAAAAGGAAGATACTAAAGCAATGGGACTAGCGACAAGCGTTGTAGAGATCAAAGTGCAGCAGCCCTCGAGACAAAAGGAGGATGTCAAACCAGCAGCGCCGGCACGACCCAAGAAATCTCTCCATGTGAAGAGGCCTTCGAGCACGGGGCTCATGGCAAATTCAGTGTTACGAACAAAAACTGGTCGCTTGAAGGAGTACTACAGTTTGGGGCGGAAGCTTGGACACGGTCAGTTTGGCACTACATTCCTTTGCAGGGAGAAGGCGACTGGTCAAGAGTACGCTTGCAAATCCATCGCGAAGAGGAAATTGTTGACAAAGGACGATGTCGAGGACGTGAGACGGGAAATACAGATAATGCATCACTTGGCGGGGCATCCTAATGTGATATCCATCAAAGGGGCATATGAAGATTCCGTGGCGGTTCATGTGGTCATGGAATTGTGTGCAGGAGGTGAGCTCTTCGACAGGATAGTAAAGAGGGGGCATTACACTGAAAGGAAAGCAGCTCAACTTGCCAGGACTATAGTCGGTGTTGTGGAAGCTTGCCATTCCCTTGGGGTCATGCATCGAGATCTTAAGCCCGAGAATTTCCTATTCGTTAATGAACAGGAGGATTCGCCCCTCAAGACGATAGACTTCGGATTGTCAATCTTCTTCAAGCCAGGTATGCTGCACAAAAATTGATGGACTTCTCATGATGTGTTTTGAAATTTTTCAGTTCAGGCTTCTGACGTCACTTTCCGTCTCCTTCTAATATATGATTCCGTTTAATAATCTGATTTTAGTTTTGGAAAAGATTTGCTCCCTTTTACTGCAAACAAATAAAACGGCCTCAGTGTTTTTGGCATTAGCTCATTCAAGTCATCACGATCAGATATTTGAGCAAATATAATATGATTGCAAGTCCTTGGTGAAAAAATTAGTTCCATGGATCTTCTGAATCTGAACATTGACACATCAGGTGAATGATCTGACGACTAGACAGCACGGTCGTGCAAAAAACTGCAGACTTGATGTTTTTTGATTTATCTGTTTTCACATGCACAAAAGTTGCAGGGAGAACATTTTCAATTTTTTCATCTTACTTCTTTTGTCACATGGAAGTCTTATCATCATGCATAAAATCTTTGAAGTTCGATTCTGATTTTCTCCGTGCACTTGTCCTTACATGGAAGGCTAATCATAATTGGTAGACTCTTTGAAATTAATTTTCCTGCCCAACAACTTGTGTTAGCACTAATAAAGTGACTTGTCTTATCTAGTCTCTTGAATCATTATGAGTAAACTCTCAGTGATTAATTCTTCTCGACATTGCAGGGGAGACTTTTGCCGATGTAGTAGGAAGCCCATATTATGTTGCACCTGAAGTTCTGCGGAAGAATTATGGTCCAGAAGCAGACGTATGGAGCGCCGGTGTGATCCTCTACATTCTCCTAAGTGGTGTTCCTCCATTTTGGGGCGGTAAGGAGTTTGTCTTGTGCATTTTTGTGTATAGACTTTCTAGAGGAGATCGATACTGAGAATTCATTTTGGCGGTTGTTTCTTCTTTCCAATTTGGTCCAGAAACTGAGCAGGAGATATTTGAAGAGGTTTTGCATGGTGATCTTGACTTCTCATCAGATCCTTGGCCTAACATATCTGAAAGTGCTAAAGATCTAGTCAGAAGAATGCTTGTCAGGAATCCTAAAAAGCGGATAACTGCTCATCAAGTCCTTTGTAAGTATGATAACCCAATTTGCAGATTCCATAGTTTACATACTCAGGAATGCTACAGTCATTTTGTAACTTATGAGAAAAGTAGAAAATGATCAAACAAGATAAGCCGGGGCCCTTTTAGATTTCTACCTGTAGTGTAGGCAAAAGCCTCTTCTCTCCTGTCATAAAAGGCGTTAATTTTTTTTTTCGTTTTTTGCTTCTTTTATAGCAGTTATTGTGGGGTTGCATAGGCCATTTGTAACCTCTTAGTAGGAGAAATTTGAGCTGGAGGTTGAGAGGATATTGATCTAAGGTAACCTTAAGCTCATAAATGGCCGGTGAGTTGAGTTGAGCTTGCATTCTACCTTGGAACTACCTGAAACTGGTGTCTTTCTGAAAATTAGTATTATGTATTAGTTCAAGATGTCCAATATGGTCAAGAGAGAACCATACAAACAGTCTGGATGAGCATTAGTTTTAAAATATGCTGCTGCAAGGCCGGCAATTTTTTTGCAAAACCATTAGAAGTTCACTAGCTCATAGGATGACTAGCAGTGTCTGAGTAGTTTTCAGAAAACCTGAAGGAGTGTGTTTTCTCCTGGAAATAAGTCGAGATGAAGACTAATCCAAATTTATGGAGGCTTAGTGCCAGTATCGAGAAGTTTGAAGAGGAGCTGGTGGGACTCGAATGTTCGTTTTGATTGGAAGTATATGAAATTCTGGAATAGTATCGGAAGTCTAAATGTACTTCCATATTTATGCAGGTCACCCTTGGGTTCAAGTTGATGGGGTCGCTCCAGACAAGCCTCTTGATTCTGCAGTCTTAACTCGCTTGAAACAGTTCTCCGCCATGAACAAATTCAAGAAGATGGCCCTTAGAGTAAGTTTATGCAGCTTTGGCATTCTGGCGAAGCACATCAGCGTCAACCTTATGCTCATTATAAACTCATGTAGTCCATATAAGAGTTTTTGGTAGATCTTCATCATTCATACGACATCTCATCGACTTTAATGTGGAAAAGAACTGATACTTTAATTTCGCAGGCAATCTTTTTTTCTTCCTTTCTAACTGTAAACTCGTACGTGTAGATCATAGCAGAGAGCCTTTCTGAAGAAGAAATTGCCGGGTTGAAAGAAATGTTCAAGATGATTGACACGGACAACAGTGGTCAAATTACTTTTGAAGAACTTAAAGCTGGACTTAAAAAATTCGGTGCAAACCTTAATGAGTCCGAGATGCTAAATCTCATGAAGGCTGTAAGTATCACGTAACACAGGCATACTGGCGTTTAGACACATTGTCAAAGCTAAATCACGTCTTTTTTTTTATTCATTTTGACTTTTGTTTCTGTATTTCATTCATGGAATTGATTGATTTCTCGCCCACAGGCCGATATCGACAATAGCGGCACCATTGACTACGGGGAATTTGTTGCTGCTACTTTGCATCTGAACAAAGTGCAGAAGGAAGACCATCTATTTGCTGCATTCTCATACTTTGATAGAGACGGAAGCGGCTATATCACTCAAGATGAGCTTCAACAAGCCTGTGAGGAATTCGGCATAGAGGATGTCCGCTTGGAGGAGATGATCCAAGAAGTTGATCAGGACAATGTAAGCCTGGTCTTTTTTCTTTCAAAAGAAATTACTCGAGTCTCTTCTAACAGTGCATAGACATGAAAGTCTCCAGTATCAATGCACGGACATGAAATTGAAACTAAAAATTTCAAGACAGAGACCAGGTTAAGAACTTAAGTTAATCACCCATTACCCATGAATAAACATGTTTTGCATAGAGAAAACGGGTATATTTAGGAAGATATGAATTCTCTGACTGTGTGATGACTATTTAAGAAGTTTGCGTTGCCACTGCCTTCTAATGTCGTCTGATTTCACAGACCCAATGAGACCCCTGCAACATAAGATGAAACTTTAATTGATGAAACAAAAGTAATTTGTATCACTTTCTAACTGCATGAGTATACCATTTTGCGACTTAAAAGTTAATACAACACGATCACAAGGATTGGCCAGAGGCGTCGATGTCCTAATCAGCAGTTGTCTGACTACTCCTCCTTTAAGAAAATTGGAATTTTCTTTTCAGTTTGAACACGGTTCATGCAGTGAACATGTGCTTAAATCAAGATGTTGTTTACAATTGAAGGCATCTGATTATGCTACAATCCTTTGCCACAGGACGGTCGCATTGACTACAACGAGTTCGTGGCGATGATGCAAAAGGGAGATGCCGATCTTGGGACAAAGGGTCTAAAGAGCAGGAGTTTCGGAATCGGTTATAGAGAAGCACTGCCCGTCTGTTAACACTGGGAAAGTCCCCTGCACGAACTGTGTCCATCCGGCAGATGGAGCGGGGTCCATTGCCATCAACAGTTGCGATTCACCCGGTCCACGGTGGTCCTGGTGCGAACAAGCACTTCACGTCGACACACGAGCGAGGCTACCCAATTTCTTCTCCCGCTTTAAAGTTTATTTTCCCACAGAGAAGGTTACTTGCGTAGAAGTGGCAAGAAAGTTCAACGCCAGCACGCGCCAGTAAATAGTAGAAAAAATCCTTGATTTTTCCTTGGTGATGTTCTTAGCTGATCTCCTGATACATAGTCGAAACAAGGCCTTTTTGGCAGACCACACGAAATCATAGTATGTAACATGTGCAGGAAGGAAAAATAGACAGATGAGACACTGCCCATTTAAGTAACGGGGCCCAAGCTACGACCGTTGCATGTGGAATTCATAGTACATACACAGTTTCTGTACTGAAGTTTCGACACAGACCTTGACAAATTTTCTACCCAGAAACATGTAGAAAAACCAAATTTTCAACGTGCATGAATGATTCGCAAAAGAAGAAACAACAGAATGCACTTGTAAAACCATTGCTTTAACCAGTGCACAATCAATTTTCTGATCAATTATAAACTCAACTTAACCAATGATTCACGGGGGATGTGCTAAGAAGTTTCAGTAGGACTTTATTAACACGACATGGTAAGCATCCGATGGTCATTCGCATGAACCTCTAACATCTTGCATTTCGTCCTTGGTACTCTAGAAAATATCGCCGTAGTCGAAAGGAAAAAGTGTGTAATAATGTGATCTAGAACATAAGAGTCATTTGTGAAAAATTCAATGTATATCTCATTTGGAATTTGGGATTGGTGCACCTCCACCTCCTGAATTATGGACGAGTCGATTCTTTTTTTGCTTTTGAAAATGACATTTGGTTTCTAGTCCTTTTAGAAATTAGATTTTCTCTCTTCCAGCCGCATGTGACACGGGCATAGAATGCCCGATGCCAACTGAGGAAGGGGTTTGAAAAAGCCTTCGGATGACTTGGCAATAGCAATCAGCTTCATGTTCACTGTCTTACTCAGTTAATGCCATGGAATCCTATGAGCACATCCAGAAAAATGCTGTCTTGTTTTCTAATACGCGATAGCGATCCCGGTGTGGGGGCAACAACATGATGGGGTCATGGCCTTGTAGAGACGGGGCACACTACTCGCGAAATTATCGTGATTGAAATTCAACATAGAGCTTGCATACATCCTCAGCACGAGCACTCCGAGAAAAATGCATCTTGTTTTCCAATACAGGATAGCAATCCCGGTGTGGGGCAACAACATGATGGGTGGTCTTGTAGGGACGGGGCACAGTAGCTTCGACGTGGGCTGATCTTAAGGATCGCGAAATTACCACGATGGAAATTTAACACACAACTCACACACGTCCTTAACACGAGACTTCGCTCAGCCTCGCATACATCCTGAATCAACTCGAGAGCCTATTTCTTTTTCGTCGGATCAACAGACATCAATCAAGACACGAGTATTGGATAGGAACTTGGTAATTTCGGGTCTCGAGCACATTGCATTCTTCCTAACTGATGCAAATAGAAAAAAAAAATGTAGTGTAGGAAACAGAACTCGAAGCGATGCGTTACTCTTCTTTTCCCCTCTGTCACGCAGAAGTAACGCCGATGTGACATGGCCACAGCAATTCTCTCCAAGCACATAAACTATGTGACTCGGTCATACTCAAGTCTTCAACGTATTGACCCCGAGGAGCGGTTTTGTGATCATGATGGATATCTAGATGTATTTATTAATAAATCAATCGATTGTGTTTGTAATGACCCACACTTCATTTCGCAGATGTTATTCAAGTCATCAATGATTGAAGATTATCTTTTGCTTGGAGAAACTTAGTGTTCTGCTGGCTGATGGCTACACCCCATTCCTACTTATTCATCCAAGCACTGAAGCTTTGGTTAGGTCTCTCTTACTAATTGAGGATAAGCACTACTCCACTCAAAGAACGCTTTCATTTTCCCTTTTTTTCTCGTTCTTTTCTAATCAAGAAGGTCGAAAATTGAGCATTCGAGCTGCTGAATTATCAAATTCATGTGACGAGACACCTTATAGAGAGATGTCAATTTCATTGGGTTTGTGAATTATCAAGCCGTCCGTACCGTGTTCATCAATTATCGGTCTTCTTTGGTTGCTGCAAGCCAATACTTGGTCACTGATGACAGGTCCCGATTGCTACTCATCAAGCCCACGTCTCGCGATGACCTTTGGGTCGCAATCCTGGGTAGCCAATGATCGGTCATGGGTTGCCGTCGATTTTGATCAAGTAGACCTACGTTTTGCATCAGCCGATCCTCAACCTCACTGGATAATCCCAGTGGCCTCGCACCGGTCTCAGGCCACTGTCAATCGATCTTAAGTCACTTCTTGAGTCGGTCCTAAGTGATATCTCCCCGTTCCCGTTCATATATGCCAACTATATGATAATCGTTATCTTGCAAATTATTTTTCGTAAGAAGGTTGTTTGAAAAATATATTTTGCAGCCGCAAGATAATTCTCTTGGAGCACCAGCCAACCTTACCTCCATTTCCAATTTTACTTACCATTAGCCTTCTATAGTGGGGCAAAAGTGTCCAAAAAGTCTTACACCTTTGGCATTTGTGCCAATTTAGTTTTAAACCTTTTTTTTTGTGCTAATTCAGTCTTAAATCTTTTGCATTTGTGCCAATTCAGTTTTAAACCTTTTTTTTGTGCCAATTCAGTCCTAAACATTTTATATTTATGCCAATTCAGTTCTAAACCTTTTATCATTGTACCAATTTAATCCTTTCGGTCAATTTTGGCCAAATTTTACTAACATGGACGCCAACTGGCCACCGGCATTGACGTAGATAAATTTTAATAATATTTTTTTGAATTTTCTTTTTTTTTTCCTCCCCTCCCTCCTTCCTCTACCCGATCATTGGACCAACGCCTGGCCAGAGGCCGGTGAGGCGACCTCACCGGGTGGATGCGAGGGCGGCCTCACGCTGGGCGGGCAAGGCCCGACCTTGCTAGATCCGGGGAGGTCAAGCCTTGCCATGGCTAGGGTGAGGCTTGACCTCCTCGGATCTGGCAAGATCGGGCCTCACCCAGCTGCTGGCGAGGCTCAAGCCCCCGCTACAGGCCTTCGACCTCACGACCTCCAGCGAGGTCGGGCCTTGCCTGCAGTTGGGAGGCTTGAGCCCTTGCCGGAGGCCGCGAGGTTGAAGGCCTCTAGCAGGGGCTCGAGCCTCGCCGGCGGCTGGGTAAGGCCCAACCTCGCCGAATCTGGCGAGGTCGAGCGTCACCAGCGGCTAGGTGAGGCACAACCTCACCAAATTTGGCGAGGTCCAGCTTCGCTGAGCCATGGCGAGGCTCGCCTTCATCGGCCTTTGGTCTCTGGCCGATCGTTGGTTCGAAGACCGACTGAAGGAAGGAAGGAGGGGAGGAAAAAAAAAGAAAAGAAAAAAATTCAATTTTTTTTTAAATAATAAAAGTTGTCCACATCAATGCCGATGACCGCCCAGCCAGCGTTCACATCAGGAAAATCCGACTAAAATTGGGCAGAAGGACTGAATTGGCACAAAGACAAAAGGTTTAGGACTAAATTGGCATCAATACAAAAGGTTTAAGATTGAATTAGCACAAAAAAAAGTTTATGATCAAATCGGCACCAATGCCAAAGGTTTAGGACTTTTTTAACACTTTTCCCTCTATAGTGGTGTTTCCGGCCAAAAGTTCCTTAACATAGAAGTATGTATTTTACTATGTTCAGCTCCTAATCAACCTTTATTAACGGTAAGCACAAATTTAGGAGTTATGTGAATATTTTATTCTTGAAAAGCTTAAATAACAATTACCCTAAAACCACTGATTAAGACCACTAAAAGTTTCTGTAAAAAAAAAAGACCACTAAAAGCAGTAAAAACACGTATAAAAGCATTTTGAAATCGAAAAAGAACATATCAAAGCACTCTTTCGAAAGACCCGTTTCTTCTTTTGTTCAATCGGAACTTACAACATCCAATGAGACTATACGAGTACCGAAATGTCGAAGGAAAAAAAGCTTCACAAAGTGTCGAAAGATGGTCATAGAAATGGACAAATCACATCATTCATCGCCTTCTTAAAATGGGGGACACCTTAGCTCATCCTAAAACTGCTTCATCTTAGATCTCGTCCAGACATCGGGATCCTCAGGATGTAAAAGCGAAGAAAGGGCATCCTCACCTCCCACGGAAAAAAAAAATTTTGAGGGGAATTACGGGAACATGGTGTGCGGGCACCGTCACGGTAAAATGATAAACGCATTTATGAAGTCCGTCGAGATGGTGCGTTTTTTACAAGGGGGGCAACGGAGACTTCAATTCACTTGACGCGCAGTGGACTTCCATGCCGTGGCATTCTAAATAACAATTACCCTAAAGGCACTAGGTAAGGCCGCTAAAAGCAATAAGAAGCCACACATTCAAGCATTTTGAGAATCGAAGAAGAACGTATCGAAATAATCTCTTGCGAGAGCCGTTTCTCCTTTTTTCGCCACGCCCGGCGAGGATTTACGAGGTACTCCCGAGACGACGACGAGGGGGAAAAAACTAGCTTCCCGAAAGCGTCCGAAAGAGGATCATGGAAATGGGGCAAAGTCACATCATTCATCGCCACCCTTCTCGAAAATGGGGGACACTCCGATCCGCCCATGACGATGAGTGCAACGTACCACCCGCAAGATCCCAAAGCCCCGAACAAAAATCAAAAAGGGGGTCCGGCACGAAACGTGGGCCGCCCCGTCTTGAATCGCTCTTGTCTCTTTGACGTATTCGGAAAATCGGGAGTATATATTCTGAAAATATTGACAGAAAATAAAAAAGCCATTAATATATATATTTTTTTTAACTGAATTATCGCGACCGTGGAAAGATCCGATGAACGGGTTAAACTCGGTAATATTTGAATCGTGTGAAATTGGGTTATGGGGATTTTCGTTCGCTTCTCTCGTTTTTCTTTTTCCTTTTCCTTTTTCGTTTTCTTTTTTTCCCTCAAATCGACGGATTTTTTGGCCCTAAGTTGACGCGCGGGGGAGGGTGGGGGCCCGCGGGGGGCGCAAGCCGCCACGTCGTGACAGCTCGCGCGCGCGGTTGGCGGCGGCGGTTACGTGCCAGCACGGCCGGCGCAACGTGGGGCCTAACCACGTTCCGCGGTCGCGCCACGTCAGCGGGGGACGCGGGGCGGGAACCGCCGCCCCCGCGCTGCGGAGGAGCCGTCCCCCTCGCGTCGCCGCTCCGCCGGCGCCCTCGGGCCGCTCCGGCACCGCCGGCTCGGGGGTCCTTTTTTACGGTTTTGCCCCCCGCCCACGTTCTCCAAGCAGTTGCCCCCCACCCCCTCATCCGTTCCCTCAATCATTCCTCTCCCGATTTTACCTCTTTGCCCCTCGGTTAAATTCCCGCGGTAGCTCCGCCCCTAACTTTTTACCGTGAATTTTTTACCCGTATGAGGAGCCTGTGTGCCCCCTCTCGTTCGTCTGAAGGCTAGATGCACGTTACCAGTTCTGTACACGTCGCTACTAAAAAAATTGCATCCGGGTATTTTGCTCCGGCAAGCGTTCGGTAAGTTTGGGATGGAGTTCAGGATCGTCCGACGAGTGCATCGAGGGCCTCGGGTAATCCCTTCTCTGTACGACGAAAAAATGACTTCCGTGCTACATATTTGTAACGGGACATTGGCATTTACACGAGATCTCGAGATCAATGTACGCGCGCTGTGGGCGGTTTGCTAAGGGAGGAGTTTTGAGTTCGATTTTTGGATCATTGGATGGATGTCATGTCCGGGCAAATTCGGTTGAACTGTGTTTTTGACACCGCCGAGGATGCTAAAAAAATTCCAGAACAGGTAAACCCGCTTTGCTGTGGAGCGGTCAGGGATGATGCGTGCGGGGGCGTTTATGGTCATTGCGACGGCTTTCATGGCTCATGAGTCCGTCCACTTCGCTCCATTGAAACGATTGAAAAACTTGTCCGACTTTTTTTAGCTTTGTCTGCCCACCCATCTCTCTCTCTCTCTCTCTCTCTCTCCTCCGAGTGTTCTCGCATCACCAACATCCTTCCTTCCCTTCTCATAATTCCACTTATCCATCACAGACGCAGCAGCAGTCAGCAAGCAGCCAGAGTTATCATCATTACCACCATCGATCTTCTTCTTCTTCTTCTTCTTCTTCCATAACTCGACTTCGGAATTTTACACCTCTTCAACTCCATATCTGAGTTTCCCTTGGACTTCTCTGCCTCCTTGGGTCCGGTCTATAAGTATCTCAAGTTCATATCAGAAAGACCCAGAGCCAGAATTACCAGGTGCGTGTACTCACAGAACTACCCTTTACCTTTCTTCTTTAATTCATGCTGAGCCCGTCTTGAAAATCGTTCCTTTTGTGGGTGAGTGGGTGTCAAGTGTGTGTGAAATCTAGGAATTGCAGTTGATTGTCGCTAGTTGTTGGTGCTTTGGTTCTCTTCGTCAGTTAGCCTTATGGTGTTTTGGCCCTTGGATGACATTGACTCTGAGAGATGGTGGCAATTCTGCTATCTGGTTGACTCCTAATATGTATGGTGTTAAGAATTTAAGATGATCTCTCTGGTTCTGTGGATGGTCGCTATCTGAAGTGAGAAGTAATATTAAGTGAGGGCAATGTGGAAAGCTGAAGGAGTTTGGGGAACTTGCTTCGTTGTTCGGCACTTTGAGGAGTTTCTGATATGTTTGATGAATGTCTTAATGTTGTATTCTACTTCATTTATGAGTCTTGAGTGAAAATTGGAGAAACTGCCGGTAGATTTTCTTCTCAAATTTGTTCTTTCTCTCCATGTTAAACTTTAATTTATTCTCTGTTTGAGATGCTGTTTTATCGGCGGCAATTAAGATGGACTAGCATTCACGATGACACTCGACTAAAGGTCCTAAAGAGAATGTAGGCTTAATGACATACTCCTCAGGGGAGATCCTCATTTTTCAGCCTACTGAATTTGAAGTGATGAAAAGTAAGGGATAATGTAATTTATGGATCACTTTTAGAGGACTCTGTCTCAGTTTCATGGTGTTGCATTCTCAAAAGATCTAGGGGCGGTTTCATATTTGTACTTTATGCAAAAAAGAACGACTAATACATGCATTGATGATCACTGTCTTTTCGATTGTTTAAGGATTATGGTGTTTTGTGTCCGTGTTCTTCCCATCTACATTGTGACTTTTTTTGTTAACTTTATACGACTTGACTCGCCAGTAGAGCTTAGATTGTTTTGGCATCAGAAACGGGGTACTTCTGCTGGCATCCTTGGGATGGTAAAATCGTGGCATGCAGAATATTGGAAGATAAAACATTCAGAATCACGTCCCGCATAAAGGTTCAGTTTTCATTTAGTTAGTGCAGAAAATAATTAGTCGCAACTTTTTATTATGTAATGAAGGCAGGCATTTAGGTTGTCTAAGATGCATTTTCTCACCTGGACCTGGGAGCATCACGTTCAGTTCCACAAGGATCATTTTTTCTGCTAATCTTCTTTTGTTAATTTTTTATCCTTCCTCTTAGGACCTCCCATTTGCATTCGTTTGGTCTTGATTCCTAAGGGTCTCCTGCAGTTATTCGACTTGAAGTGATTTTGGCAATTCTCAAATGCTTATTTTGGTGCTCCAGGCATTTGATAAATGGACCCTGAAGACGGGATAGCTTCTGAAGACAGGAAAGGTGTTAAAGAGGAAACTTCTGCGGAAGCAATCATACCTGTTTCGAAGCCCGTGGAAGTGACCCCTGAGATTGACTGCTCTAAACAGGTATAGAGAAATTAGACGAAATAAACTCTGTTCCTGTGTCATGTACATACTTGGAATGGTATTCATTTTGCACATTTCCTTTATCTCTTCAGGATACATCGAGCGCAGGTGTTGGACCACCCAAACTCAAGAAGCTCTCCAAGGACAAATTGAATGTGAAAGGGACCGCTCTGTCTGCTCAAAACCGGAAGCCGGTTCTGTCCCAGAGTTTGTCATTCCCGGCAAAGGGAATCCGTGCTAATGGCATGAGGAAGAGCGTTGATGCGGTCCCAACAAAAGCCGATGCCAAGCGTTCCAAAGCAAACATGTCTGGCCATTCTAATGGATCTGTCAGTTCAGTTGCCATCACGGGTCAACGCGACCGACTCATGGCCAATGGAGTGAGCTCGAAAGCGTCTAACTTGGGAAATCGACGCTTATTGGTAAGGCTTTGTAGGGATTTGCTGTTTTCTTTGTATCGTTCTTGCCTTTTCTTAAATTCCCCTCCGAATGTGATTGTGTTAGGCTCAGAAACCTGGCTCTGCAGAGGGAGTGGCCAATGCTCCTCCAACCAAGGTTTCCCTGTAAGTCATGTCAGAGATTCCATAAAAGCTCTTGCCGACTCTTTTGTAAAACTAGGCCTTGTTTACATTTTATTTGACGCAATTGAATATGAATTTGGCATCAAACATCCAAAATAGTGCCCATTTGGAGTCCTGCTAAGTAAACATGTTCTGTTCCATGTAGTTGCAGCTCGCTCAGTCAAGACCGAAAAATCAACAGATCAACAAACCAGGACATTGAAATTGATGATACCCACTCCACTACCTCGTACTGTTCTTCCCCTAGATATTCATGCTATTTCTGCTAATGAGCATGTAACATTGTCTTCAATATCACATAGAACTAGTTTTTCATAGTCCATGTAATTGTTTGTCAGAACTGCTACTCCTCGTGGTCGCAAGAGTGGCGTTTCCGGATTTGCCTCCAGGTTGACCGAGCGTGCTGAGAAAAGGAAGGAGGTTTGCCAACTTAATTAAGCATTAATATTCGCTCACTGGATCTAGCTCTCTAGTTCATTGTTAATTAGTCAGGACTTAACTGCTCTCTTTCCCACCAGTTCTTTTCTAAACTAGAAGAGAAGATTCAGGAAAAAGAAGCAGAAAAAACCAGCTTGCAAGAGAAGTCAAAGGTCTTACCACTGGCACTTTGATATCCGTTGGTTGTTTCTTTTTTCCATGCAAAATTTCCTTACCGCTCTAATTTGGTCCTTGAATATTGTTTCCTGGTTCGATGCAGGAAAACCAGGAGGCAGAGATCAAGCAACTGAGGAAGAGCATGACATTTAAGGCAGCTCCAATGCCAAGCTTCTACAAAGAACCTCCTCCGAAAGTTGAACTTAAAAAGGTCTGTCATCTTTCCTTCTGTTTTCGAGGGAATACTGTAACAGTACAAAGAAAGCAGTAGTTATAATTTCATGTGTGGATAGACAAATAAGAAGTGTATATCATAATTACAGTTTGATTTCTCTTTACATAACTTGGAGGTTTAGTATGTCATGCAAACTCCTTCAAGATTAACCAGTCGGTAACAATGCATGGGAGTTTCGAATCCCATTTTCATTTAAGATGTTTTTACTCGATCGGCTGCATGTAAGTTATTCACTGTATGCATATTACTGTGAGATATCATATAACTTTTGGCACAAACCTTACGGGATATCATCCTTTGAAATTGGAATATTTCCATAGATACCGACCACAAGGGCAAGATCTCCGAAACTCGGGAGGAAGAAGAGCTTGGTCACTACAATTAATAACTCTTCTGAAGGTGGTGGATCTTGTTCCATGCCACATCTAAACCAAGAAAGCAAATCGTTCAAGGGATCTCAGGTGAAACAGAATAAGGACGATGTTGCTACAAAGATGCCGCTTAAAAAGACCAAATCTAGGCTGACCGCGAGACAGAAGAACATTGCCAAAGAAACAGAAGTTGAGAGCCGCAATGCCGGCACTGAAGAAACCGCAGAATGCCAAGACCAATACGCAAATCTTGTTGATCACGGGTCTATGGGTGACACTTTGGTTCAGTCGAATCAAGCACAAAAGGATGAAGCCACCTTGGTTTCTGCTTCCGAGATAATGCCTCGAGAAGTCGCTGTCGGAGGCTGACGACGAAGACACTAGAACTGTGTATGATAGGTCTCGTGCAATTTATGATTCTTTGTGGTGTTAATATTTTTGTGTCCTGTCATGTGTCAAAGTTATATATGTAACTATAGTTTACATATTCGTGTTCTTTTTTGGTTGTCATTTGAGTTGGTTCCTGGAAAACCGTAGGCCGCTCCAACTAAGTACTCCATTGCTGTCACATGCTAGAGTCCATTCCACAGCTTGAAATTTGTATGTCCATGTTCGTGTGAGTAAGGTATACTTGATATTCTCTAACTGAAGTTGTTCTCGCTAGGTTTTCTTTACATAGTTCGATGTTAATCATGTGCGCATTTTGGTCCTCTATTTGTCAATCGCAACTCGATGATGTGTGAGTCAGTGTTTGATTAATTTGGGATCGGTTGCAAGGTTCCAGATCATTCCTGTTTCATGAGATACTACGGGAATGGGAAATGTTGTTTCGGTAAGCTCAAAGTAAGTTTAATACAAAGGGCCAGTCGCCCTAACTTTTTCATACTGTGCATGGTATCGGTTTTCGACACGTGGCATCCTATTTTTGGCTCTTTCGATCCATCACGGACGGCCACATGTCACTAGCCGTCTCGCAGAGCTCTCTTACAACTAATGCTCGAGCTAGCAGGGGGTAGTACTGTCCTCACAACCCATCTAATTTCATCCTAAGTCCAAGATGATACTGTGGTGCGCTGCGCAACGCCAACCCTTCTCAAAGACGGGCCATTCCGAACCCCGAACAAGCTATTCTAGGACAGGGCCTGATGTGAAAGTACGTAAAATGTCCTCCATCTCAATCTGTCAAAAGAAGATGATGGGTTACTGAAAAGAGAAGGGTTATTCAGCTTCACGAGCTGACTTTGAAAGATGGTAGGTTACTGAAAAAGAGAAGGGAATAATTCCCGGGTCTTCAATATTTGGCATGGCTCACATTCTTGCTTTCAAAGTCAGCCCGTGAAGCTGAATAACCCAAACTGCAAGGAAACTGTGAAGCGATTGGCAGGGACCCACAAGCCCCCAGAAAAGTCCCATGATTACTTGAGAAGCAAGTCAGATTTTGTGATCAAAAACCAAAAAGCCAAGACCCTCTCTGGTGGGTGTCTCAATCTCACCTTCAGGACTTGGTTGCCAGTGATTTGCAATCTCTCACCTGGAGTCAAATATCACTTCAGAGGAGATGTCGCCACTTGGCAAAGAGTTTTGTTGGAGAGGGACTGACTTTTGGCAATTTGATGGTTATAAGTAATATTTCCTTCCACGTTTCAAGCCCTTCAGTTTAAGGTAGGTGATGATGCATGCTACAGAAAAATTGCCCCTGCACCTGTGAGCGAATACAACCTTTTAACTCAATCGAATCTTTTTAATAATGTCATAAATGCCGAGAAAGTTTACAAAATTGTTTAATCGAAGGGGCAGAACTTATGTTATGTATAGCATATGGCATATTCTTTTAGAGGCTTATTTGCAATCTGTCGCGTCACGTAATATTTCTAGATTTGATCTTCCTACATTTAGCGATTGCTCAGAATCTTTGTCAGGTTCAAGGAGGACATCAGGGGTTGTTGCGAGTCTTGATTAGAGCCGTGGCTCATAATGTTCAGTTGCTTGTCCTCTAGTTTATAGGAGATTGGACCATCTCAACTGCACAATCAAGAAAATGAAGATCTAACCAAAAGTGGGGACAAAGAAGAGAGAAGCTTAAATGTCTTCGGTACTTTGACGAAAATACAGCTTTGATAATAAGTACCTTTCACTTTGTGTTATTGCATTTATGGATGTTATGGAAAGGATGGAGAAACAAGGCCCCCAAATCAAAGACTCTGCTCTTCTCGTATTATCAATAATCAATGTACTAAATATCGCAATAATGGTTATTAAGCCGGTATCTCGAGCCATTTGTTAAAGTTAGCTAGACCTAGATATAATTAATTAAAAATAATTGAGGAATAATTACAAGAAAAATAGCCAATCCCCATTAACTCCCAGAGGTTAGAACATCATCTCAATGTCTACCGCTCCACGATGTTTTCTTGGCTTCTAGAATGTTAGCATAATGTCCTAATGACCCAATAGAAAAATATATGATAACCTGTACAGAAACTGCCAACTCCATCCAAAGTGAAATCTCAACCAAAGATATGAATTACTTATTTGTTTTCCAATGTCAAATGTGTCTCTGCTCCCTTACTTCCACTTTCACATTCATGAACTTTATAGTCACTTAGCCAGCCACATTGATTCGTTTGGGCTTTATTCAATGAAGAGGACAGGGCAACACCTAAGCAAGGACCAGCTACTCCTACCTGTCATCATCACCACGAGTAATTTAATCAAACACCTACTATACCCTTCCCATTATCATCGCCTTATTCTTCTCCTTATTAAATATACCGCCAACCACAATCAAGCAGACCCTTTTCCGGTATTAAAAAAATGCAATAAGCAGACAAAACAATAGGAAGCAAATTTTTTTTTTATATATGATTTTCATGAAACCGACAAGTTTAGTACATTTAATTGACAGGCAAAAAAGAACCACCACTTAGATACAAAGCAACACGCAGAGTCTCACAAGAATGGTGCCCATGGATTTGCAGCGGCAGTGTGACAACACAAGAATAATTATACAAAAAAAAATCGATTTTGGTAATTACAGTATTAAATTTCCAGTAAATGAAAGATTGAGAACATCATCATCTTCTATTTTTATGGTTTTAAGAAAATCCCTGAACCCCATTTATGTCCCAGCCTCATCTATGGATCCCACTGTACCAGAGTCATCCTGATCCTGCAGCATCAAATTCACAGATGTTCTCAGAAACAGCTCACCAAGCATCAGAATCAGAAATTTTTTTTGGTCCTTTAAATAAAGAATGGGTTTTTCACCTTGCTCCATGTACATGCTTTTGCCTTGCCTCCTTGAAGAGTTTAACTGAAGGAAGAAAAAAATTTATTTATTTTATTGTTTTATTGACATGAGGAAAAATGAGAATGTTGCCCAAAAGCTCCAAGCATACGGCATGCTACTTCCATCAACTTCCCTGTCATGTCAAATGGAACAGAACCGTATTAGCTTTTTGGTAAACTCATTATTGTTTGTCACATTAATCATACGCATAAATTAAATCAAAATGACAAAAAAAATCGACCGACAAGAATTAATGCACGGCAACAATGCAAGGTGCCCGAATTGACTGGTCACTGGTATGCGAAAGGAAAGTCAGCCATATGAAAATTTAGAGAAAGAGACAATGCAAATCATCACAGATGAGCTGGGAATTATATATAGAAGCACCATACACAATAAATAATAATAATAAGAAGAAGAAGAATGGCCAACACATTAGTAAAGACAGGCTGTTGGTGGATATTCAAGACCGGTGGTAGGGTTGGGGGAATGTGGCTGACAGCTGGGCAGTTGTATCCTTGGAATCAAAGACAGAAAGCCCATCAATTTATTTGGCGGAGATTGGCAAATTACGAATTATTTCTCCGTATAATTTACTGGATCCTCGCTCAATATCACTAACCAATCAAGCATTCGCATCACGTCAGCCAGTTAAGCCCGTGATGTGACTGGCTTGGCAATACTAAATCCGACGTGTTATGCGGCGGTGCAAGCACTGCCATATTAAAAGCACTTATTACCACATGTGGGTGGGTGGATCTTCCCTTAACGCCTAAGTTGTGTGCGCTTCCTCCAGGCTATACTCAAAATGAATCCTAATCAACTTTAGTCAAAAGAGCGAAGGTGAGATCATCACAATCTGTCCCCAGCAAACTCTAAATGAGCTGCTTCTGAATTAATTATTCAAAAAGTACACAAACTCTAGACCATTAAGAAAAAGTTGCTGCCTTCCTCTCTGCAAATCCCACAAGACACTTGAAAGAAAAGCAAAGCCAAACTCATCGACAGAACCCCAAGATCGTAAAGTGTAATCCACCTGTCTCGTGAAAGCTGTGTTCTGGTAATGTCACAACAGATTCTACCCAAAGTCGGTAACAAAGAACACGTTAAACCCGGACACCGAAACGATCACTAAAAACGATCGAACTTTAGTCCGACCAATGTTTGGGGGAAGCAAGTAATATGCCCACTTTAACGCGTGGCATCTGTCTACTTGCCAACCCAGAGAAGGTGTCCTAATCTTGCTTGTTACTACACAACAGCTCATCAATCAAAAGCACACCAAAAGAGAAAGAAGAACAAACTACGCGTTGTGCGCGCGATTCCTATGTGCCCTACCATTCACCATCAATTATGAGCACCCACAACCAAAGCAGCGTCCGACCCACCTCACACATTGGAATGAACCTTTTTTAACCCACCCATCGACTTAGTTATCATCAATCTGAGGCTCTTTCTACGTCTCTCTGACCTAATATCTATATGGACAGAACTAGTCAGGACCGGAGACCAATGCAAGGCTCTCAGGTTTCATCTCCTTGGATTTGGCGTGTTAGGACATCCTAATTTGCTTTAGAACCAAGCAATGTCCAAGGCTGGCTCAACATATTCCCAATTCTATGCTCGGTCATGTGGCCACGCCGAATCACATGTCACTCGACAATTTCATACATGTTGGCCCAGTGAACATGGAGTCGAATTCTAATAAATCGAATGCAAGACGGTATCACAGATATTTCACGCCGCTCAATTGACAATTTTCTAGCAGATTTCGCTCCAAATTCAACTCTACATAAGGTCCAATTCCGAAGTAGTTTCTATGTCAATATTAGCAACAACTAACTGCAGTCGGATCAAGTTTAAAGCCAAGAATAGACGAACAAACGATAATCAACAAGAATCTGGCACTAAACTGAAAATCGACTGACACATACCTCTCCTGGGCTTGGCAACAACCTTGACCACTTTCTTCTCCGCCGCCGTCGTACTCGCCGGCGCCGTCTCCTCGGGTGGGAACAGAACCCCATCGATCCCCTGCACCGAGATCCTCCCGTCCGTGTAAATGTCCGGGTCGAACAGGTACGCCGACCCGTCCCCTTGGCCGAACTTCACTGACCCGTCGGCCTCCTGGGCCACCATTTTGTGCGGCAGCCGCAGCGTGTCGTACCGCACCTTCCCGAACCGACGCACCGCATTGTACATACTCTCCTCGGTCTGGTACTCCGGGATGATGTGGTAGTACACGATCTGCTCGGGCGCGCCTGGCTCGCTCAGCTGGTCGGTGGTCAGCTTCGCCATGGCCTCGTCGTTCGGGGCCAGCACGGTCAGCACGTACCCCTCCGACACTAGCCGCCCCATCTCCACCGCCAGCGACGTCAGGTTGACGAGGATATCGGCCATCTCGTTGTAGCCCCCGTAGTGGAGGAGCGTGTGGATGAAGTCCTTCACCAGGGCCTCGCCGTGGAAGTGCCCGCGCGGGCCACCGGGGCCCGGCGCCGGCGCGGGGGCTAGGGACGGGCCGGGGGCCATCGCGTCGTAGATGGGGAGCGCCGGAGGGGACCCCGCGGGGGCCGGCGGGGCGGGCTTCTTGAGGCGGTGGGTGCGCGGGTCGACCTCCGGCGCGCCCTCCGGCAGGACGGCGGCGATCGAGCGGAGGCTCCTCCGGCGGTTGAAGTCCTCCTGGACGGCGCGGGGGATCAGCAGCTGCCGGATCCCGTGGATGACGCCGTCGGGCCTGACGACGTCGTCGGGGCGCACGACCTCCGCCGTGTCGACGGCCTTCAGGCCGGAGCCCCTGGCGAAGGCGAGGTGGACGGGGTCGGAGCCGAGGGTGGGGTGACGGGCGGGGCCGGAATCGGGGGCGGGCCACTGGTGGGAGCCGAGGCGGCGGGGGACAATGTGGAAGAGGAGGAGGGACTGGAGGGATCTGAGGTTGCGGGGCTCGAGGAGGAAGCGCTTGAACTCGGGGTCGAGGCCGCGCTCGAGGGCGTCGTTGCGGGGGGCGAAGATGGTGAGGTTGTGGCGGCCGACGGCGTCCTCGAGGGTCTGGAGGAGGAGGGCCTTCTCGACGAGCTCGGCGAGCTCGGTGTAGCGGGAGTCGAGGAGGGCGACGAGGACGGAGTTGGAGTTGATCTGGCCGCCCCCGCCGCCGCCGCCGCCCCCCGCGGTGGAGTTGGAGGGGGGGCGGTGGGGCAATGCGGAGGAGAGAGGCAGGAGGAGGAGGAGGAGGAGGGCGCCGGAGACACCACGGGCGCGGCGGTCCATGGCGGCTCGAGAGGAGGTGAGAGGAGGAGGAGGAGGAAGAAGGAGGAGGCGGCGGAGTGGGGGCGGCGGTGTCGTGCTGATGCCGATGCTGCTGCTCCGTCGTCGCCTCCTCTCTCTAAAAAAAAATGGGGAGGACTCGGGACAACAGCGGGTCTTTGTGGGGGAGGAGGGTGGGGGGTTTGCGTAGGGAAGGGGAGAGATGGGGACACGTGGGAAGAGACTTGTGAGGGAGTAAAAGTAAAATGCTATTTACTACTACTACTCCTACTGCTGCCACTGCCACTGGAGAGAGAGAGAAGAGGAGAGAGACTGTTCAACACTCTTGCATTAAGAGAGAGAGAGAGAGAGAGAGAGAGGGGAGGGCCTTTTTTAGGTGGGAGCTTGGGACATCAGACAGCCTGGAAGTGGGGTCCACGCGTCCCTCCCTGTCTCTCTGCCCTTTGTCTCCCGCTGTCTCCCTCTCCCTCTCCCTCTCGCTCGCGCTCGGGCGCGCCGGCTCCTTCGTCGCGGCTCCCTTCGGGGCCAGGTCAAAGCGGCGCACCCGCGAGTTGCGACGGCGTGATCTGGCATTCCTTCTCGGTTTTGGATTTTTTCCAAATCACGTGGAAAGACTGAATTTAACATTTTCACACCATTTAAATTATACTGAACTGATTAAAAATTCAAAAATCGCATTAGATATTAGGTTAAAGCTTGCGGGCCATGTTGAATGAATTAAAAGTTCAGGGATCGTACTGCATATCGAATCAATGTTTAAAGACTATTTGTGACAGTATCTCGACAAATTTCGTGGAGGTTGGTCGAAGGGTAGTCCATCGCTCCTCAACAAATGCCCTTCGCGCCGTTAAGTTAAAAAACAGTAGTAAGTGTCATAATATGCATGACGCCACGAAAACTTCATTTAACGAGGACCTATCAAATCAATTAAGATCGGCATAACTTTTTAGCACTCTAGGGACATCTCGCGTTTCACGACACTTAAGGATCGTCGTGTCTCATTAGTCCAGGCATCATAACCACAATCAGCTTAAATTATCTTTTTTCACGTAAAGGAAAATCAGCAATTCTTTTCTTTTTCTAGAAATTTTTTTTTTTGGCACGAGTAAAAGAGAATCGAATGATCCTCGCTGGCAAAAGGATGGCAAAACTCGATGCTCGCCTGGAAATTGATATTTCAGAGTCCATATACGGTTCACGCAAAAATCGGGAAAGTAAAATGACAGAGAGAAAAAGAGTAAAGACATGTGAGCGTGGGGGGCTACAGGAACAAGAACTGACGAGACGAGACGAGACGAGACGAGCCGAGCCTCGGCTGAGGAAGTCACGTGTTGCGGCTCCAAGGCAAATTGTCGGTGTCTATAAATGAAACAAATTCACTTTTATAAAAAAAAAACTCCGAAAAAAAAAATAATAATAATAAAAAGAAAGAAAACTGCCCCCCTTCTCGATATTCTACGCCAAGGTACCGCCCGCCCAATCGCGACGGGGACGCGTGAACGCACGATGCAGCGAAGGCGTCGCTTTACTGCATCCTCGGGGGACGGCGACGTCTCGTCCGCCGGCGGATGCCTCGTCAACCTCGCCCGCCCGCGCTTGACTTTCGCGGGCAAAGGCAAAAGCAATGGCAAAGGCGCACGCGCAAAACGTCGCACCGCCGTTTCGCTCTCTCCCCTTCGGAGGTTTAAATATGAATCCGTGGACTTTGGTCCTAAGCAAGACATTAGACCGCTTCGTTTAGGTTCCGTGCATATCTCCATATCCTTTGAACGTAAACTAAAGAAAGATTAGAGCCGGGTATTAGGTTCAATAAAGATACGATCGGTTTAAGAAATTAGGCATGTGGGCACGATATGTTAAAATAAAGAATACGGTCATGTCGGTTTGTTAGGTGTATACATTTAGACGAGCCGGACGGCTCCAATCAAAAGCTTGCTTCCCTTACAGGAGTGAGGTACCTCGGTAACCACCACCGTGGCAAGCCCCCTAGCTCATTTTTGGCGTTTAACCAAAATTAATGAGCAATATTGGGCAGAAATACGATGTCGGGCCATGCCAGATCGGCCATGTGAAGGAATCAAGTGTTCGGGCCCCTTAAAGCACCTATCGAATCCCACCAAATCATTGATTAGTCCTTTCTTTCCTTTGCGGTAGTGATCGACGACCTTGAAAATCGAAGTTACAAGAGATCGGATGCAGAAACTTTGCGAACTGTTTCAACTCGATGGATCAAAGAAATAACACTTAAAACTATGTGGATTGTACTATATGAGCGACAGAAGCTCGACCGTACAGTTAATTTATTAAAGGACGGTTGGCCTGACTGCCCCCGAGGCTAATATTCCTTGCACCGGTCCTTTTAATCAAGACTTGGAAAAGTTCATATCTGCAAAATACACAAGAGATCAACGGTCAACACTTTTATAGTCGGTATCCCAAGTTATGTTGTCTAATTTTGCTAAGTAATGGTCGTCTAATTTCTATTTTACAGGCAATTGGGTTCTTCGAACTCTTGCCTGATTAAGTCTTCTAATTTTCTTGACGTGCGCAATCGAGTCCTTTACTTCTTGTCAAGTGTGCGAGTCCTTTGATCTATGAAACTAATAACATTGCAAAAATTGCCATGCATAGAGTCTGGAAATGCTCGATAGATAAAATTTAGGACTTGTGAGATACTTTTCTTGCGACCAAGCACGTTTCGAATAGCTAGAACACCAAAACTAACCAGACTCGAGTAAGAAATGTTACAATGGAAGAAGCCCTCCCAAGAGGCCCCGGAGGGAGTAATAATTACATGCTCCTAATTAGAGGTGGTCAATGGACGAACTTGCATCGGGCCCAAAATATTGTCCAGGCTGGCAAGCCGTTGGGTCCTATTGCATCTCCATCACCGGGTATAGAGAATGAAACATTTGATGCCTACCGATTCCATCCATCCAACAACTAATAGGTACCCTAAGCAATACGATCGCAATACATATTTGAAATCTCCTCAGGTTATGGTGGGTAAAGTTGGACCTGACCCATTTATACACCACCAACACTATACGAGAAGAAGGACAAGAATTATAGCAAAAAAAACTCAAATGTAACACAACACGATGCAATCAACTCGTATATCGACATAGACTATAGGCCTTCCTCGATAGCAATTCTTGTTTTCTGGAAAGAGAGAGAGAGAGAAGGGAAAGAAGTAAACGGATGGTGCGGGCCCTGCGATTACCTTCCAAACATGAAATGCTGAGGCCCATGGACTATGTAAAGCCCAATTCTAGTTTCGCAGCGGATGAATGCGAGGGTAAGGATGGATTTTTTTATTTTTATCGAAAGAGGGAGGGATGTACTTCGATGCTATACATATCTTCATTTTTTCCGCAATGGATTTGAGCATCTTCTCGGCACGGGAACTGAGAAGAGCTTGGATGATCGGGTCGAGAACATCCAGTCGGATGAGATATTCCGGTTGTCAATAAGTATGCACTCAATCCTTTATATCTCGTGATCCTAAACGTGCTCATATAATCGTATCGGCGTGCTTGTTCTATCACAGCATTACCCTCTGTATTGGAAAGGTAATTAGAAATGAACGTGAAAATCCACAAGACTTTTTATATTAATATATAGCTTGATGGTCAAGTTCCACCTCACACCATCTCATGTTTCAATTTCCGAGTCGTTCCGCAAGAAAGGGCTCATGCCAATGCCAATGCCGGTGCCGGTGCCGGTGCACCACCCACCCTTCTCGAGTTAGAGTTAGCACGCCTTAGAAATGTCAAAGGGAAGGCACATCTTGTATGTCTAATCTTCTTATAAGGTATTACTTCCATACTGTACAAATCTCCAATATACGCATGCCTCTGGTCCTCGACCTACAGAACATTCCTAAGGAAAAAAAACCCTAGATGGTGAGACGGGACCGGAAAGAAACAGAAAGTGGGTCAATGGTTCACGTCTACTTGTCGAGAGACCAACAGAAAAACAGACTGTAAGTGTTGACGAAGTGGAGACAAAAGGGGAGAAGAAGAAAGAATGGTACCGTGAAATGGTTATAACTGTGCTTAGCTGGTCAATAGATTGACGGTCGACATGAAATCCAATAAAAGATCTCGGTGGGTGGGATCAAAGCGATCATAAACTTTTTGGGTTTTTCTTCTCGTGCAATTAACGTTCCCATCCCCTTTGCCGTTAAGCCAGAGTAAAGCTATGGACTGCATTCCAAATCGCTATTTTGGTATCATCCGACGGCCATATCAGCTAAGTTTGATCAGATTTGATGTCGTAAGAACTTGATAAGAAAATTTATGAAAGTAAGGATTTTAATTATGTAGATGAATAATGGGATAATTAACAAAAAAAATCATAAATATATTATACTGGATGCCAATTCAGTGCTAGACCTTTTTAATTTGGCTAATTTAATCCTGAACCTTTTAACGATTTACCGACATAATCCTTCCGATCAATTTTGATCTGAAATCACTGATGTGGATGTCGGCCGTTTTATGTAGCATATGACGGATGCTAACGTTGACAATTTTTATGATTTTTAAATAATTTTTCTGATTTTTTTTCCATTTTTTCTTTTCTATTTTGTCTTTCTTTTTTGTTTTCTTAATGTGAAAGACGGCTTCGGGCGAGGGCCACAACGCCCTCACAATAAGTCCTCGCCAACCATCATTGAGGTTGCGGACCAACGGATAGACCTAAGGGAAAAAAGAAAAAAGAAAAAGGAAAGAAAATAAAAGAAAAGGAAAAGGAATCCGTAAAATTTATTAAAAAAATTACAAAAATTATCCATGTCAGCATTAATCATACCACGTGAGACGGCCAGCATTCACGTCAGTGATTTTCGGCCAAAATTAATTGGAAGAACTTCATTGATGGATCGTTAAAAGAATTATGACTAAATTGATCAGATTCAATAATTTATGACCGAATTTGGTATCTGTACAATAGGTTTAGCATTTTTTTGGTACTTTTTTCCAATGAAAAATATTGGGACTTGCTTAGAAGAGCTTGAAATGAAAACTAAAGTTTTTCTTCAAATTTACACATCCAAAAGAAGAAACTAGGAATTGGGTCAACTGTGAAAAACAAAAATCCTCGAATAACCGTGACAAACAAAAATCCTCGTATTCGAAGAACCTAATACGCGCCATGTACATGACAATTCTAAATGTTAAGGAAGAAATGATCGCCTTTGTAGTATATTTATTGTCTGATCTATACTTACACTTACATTGCTATTAAAAAAATATATATTTACTGTACAGAATTTTTTGTAATTTTTTTGAAACTTGAATGATATTTTAAATTTTGGCGGAAATGCAAAAAAATTAAATTTGGATCCGGTTGTTGAAAGGGTTCCCCCAGTTGGAGGTCAAACCAGAAACATCTGGATCTAACGAAATGCTGAAATGCTCTGACCGACAACGATGTATTGCAAAACGAAAAGGTAAGAAAATCTGGAAATCTAAGGCACAATTTCCACGGCGTTATTTACGATAGCACACTGTAAAATGATTTTAGGAATAATGACATTAATAGTCTCTGAATTTTGATTCAATGTATAATTTGATTCCCGAATTTTTAATTTATTTAATATAGTCCTTAAACTTTAGACTAATATTCAATGTGGTCCCTGAACTTTTAATTTATTCAATATCATCCTGAATTTTTTGTACATGTTCAATTCAATCCCCGAATTATATGAAATTGTTTAATGCAGTCATTTTCATTGCATATTGGATTAAAGTTTAGAGACTACATTGAACAAATTAAAAATTCATTTATCAAATTATATATTGAGTTAAAGTTTAAGGACTGTTTATGTCATTTTTTCATTATTTTATAAGATCGTAACATGTTACGATGCTCTTGTATTTAATCGCGACGACGTGGCGTGTAATTATAAGTACAATTGGAGTGCCAATAGAAGTATCGCGATGGAAAAGAAAAGGCGACAAATACTTAAGCCACACAATAAAAGGACGGTGAGAAAAATTCAATGCTCGGATTAAATAAAAAGAAAAACCTTTGAAGGAGATATAATCAAATAAATGGCCAAGCAAATGAGTCCGTGACCTTTGAGTCCTGTGGGTGGCAATGCATGCTGCCGAGCCACTCTTGCCACTCCTTACAAAGAGACAACCTCGTTCGTTCTCACCACATACTATCACTAACCCTTCATTCGCATCGATTAACTTCACATGCCTCGATATCTTCCGTGAGGAACTTGATATTACCGGTAGTGATGGAATCTTGACGTTCGAGTGATGACAATGCTTTCGTGCACCAAGTCAAGTCTATTTCTCGAATTTGATAAAAGGCAGTTAGACAATCTGTGATTAATAAAATAAGAAGCTCTGCAATGAATTACTCTAATGCAACTTGGATCGAATTTAACCTTAAATGATAGGGCGCATATTGACTCACAGAGAGAATAGATATACTTTAAACGGGTCATGAATGTATGATCCATAGTGGCCAAAAGAGTGCTCTTTTCTCTTTGTTTTATCAGCTATGGACTACCTAAATGCATGGATAAGATTTAGGTCCACGAAATATCTTATTAATCTCATCGATCACATCAGTTGTACACAAGTCACACACAAGTCGAAATTGATAAGTGTGCACGATCCAAATGCATAATTGCCTGCACTCAATAGGGCGATAATCAAAATTTTTAATCGTGTGCTTAATTTACATAGAAACAGAGAGAAAAAATTCAGTCTTGGCCGCATCATTCCACCATGAACGTGCGCACCAGAAGACACAGAAGAAAAACTGGTTTTGATTGAATTCCTCATATGCAATCGTTATTTAAGACTAAAGTTCTCACTCGTGGTAAATATTTCATCTTCCTCCATCGATCTCAAACCAGTGCAGATGTACGAAGACGTATGTATTTTATAACAATGATAGTGCATACAACGAGGCGAAGGGAAAAGATGGAATTCTCGTCGACTTGAGCTAAAATTTTTGCAGAGTCGAGCTTTGCATGGCATTACATCTTTCCTCCTCCTGCCTAGAAGGGCTCCTCCAGAACCCCATGTTGGAGAACCTCCTCCACATCTCCTCCTCCATCTCCGCCGCCTCCTCCTCCTCCACACCTCCAGCAGCCGCCACCGCCACGCCACCCCTCATCTCCAGCAACTCCTCCAGCGTTATCACCGCTGGCCAGGCATTCTCCGTGCCGGCGCCCTCCCCATCATCAGCGCCATGCCTGTCCCTGTTGTGCCCCGACGTGCACTTCTTGCTGCTCCTGACTCCCCTCTTAGGCGCGAACGCCACCTGCCTCGTCAGCCTCCGGCGGCGGCGCTTCCTCAGGGCACGGCGGAACAGTCCCGCCGGCACCCGGTAGACTGCGAGCAGGAAGAAGTCCGCGATGGCGCACGGGCAGCAGCACCAGATGGCCGCGCACTCAGCAGCAGAGGCGCCTGCCACCTCAGCGAGCCGGGCACGGTGGGTACCGGCAGGGGTCGGCGGCGGGGTGCTCAGGAGCGACTCCCGGCGGTTGACCGGCGCCGGCCGGCGCACGACCTGACGTGTCGTGGTTGGCGATGGATTCTTGACTTTCTGGCGGGTCATTCGGAGTTGGTTTTTTTCCCGGGAGAACAAGGACGACCGAGATCTCTCCCTCTCTCTCCAATCCGTGTAGATCAGCTGATCACCGAATGGTAAATTCTGAGAAGGCAATCCAAGGGAGTCGCTCGGGTGACCTTGTGATTCTTGAAACGTTTCACGCAAAAAAAGAAAGATACTTCCTTCTCCTTCTTGTTTTTTCCCGGGAAAGTTCGGGGAGATGGAATGTCAAGACGCGAGGGTGGGTTCCTCCATCCCTTCCCTTGACCGGTGGAAGCTGGGGCGAGACGAAAGAACACGAAGGAATCGAAGAGGGACGTCAGGAGGAGAAGGAAGGAAAGGGCTATCTCGTCGAAATGGTGGACACCATTCGAAACCCCTCTTCCCCCAAAAAGAAAAAGGAGGAGAAAGAAGAGAATGCAGGTGAACGAGGAAGGTGATGTGGTTGATCTCTTTTCAGTTGTGTTTTGGATAATTGTGCTTTATTTGGGGCAGAGGGACAGAAAGATAGGGGGAGATGGTTTGCTGTCCCCGTGGGATGGGAAAGATGGATAGAGACATGGCTTAAATCTCGCAAATATAACGAGATGGGAATGGACTTTCTATTTCCTTTTTTTAGCATGCTTAGCATTTATAATCTTCGTACTTATCACGAGAGAAATTGTCTATCCCCCAAACTTTTTTTTACAAAAACTTGCTGTGAATGATCCAAGTTTGGTAATGGGTCATCAAATGTTACATGATTCATCTGATTGGTATGTATATGTATTCGATCGTATCACTCAAAATGACATCATTTATGGAAAATATTACTTTTTCCACTAGTGATATCCGAAAGAGAATACACGGGAGATAGATTTGACACATTAATCTGACCCATGCTCGAGAATTTGTGCGTTTCGATCCCTCTTATATTGAGTCTCGAGATTTGATCATTTATTGTATATAGGCGCAGTTTTAATGAGTCGGCCATTCTAATAATTCCATATCCTCAGCATGCTTGACATTAGAAAGCTAGTGCCAAACTATGTCATTACATGTGCCTATTCCAACTTCAAATACATAATTCGAACACAATCCCTACTCGAAAAATAGTTTGATTCATTAATACTCCCTTGCCATCTCAAAAGCTTCAATATATATGAGTCGCGCCTTATTTGAATTGATTTACTCTTGGCAATTACTCTCCTCTCTTATTGAATTGACGTGGTTTGCACCACAAAAGTGAGAAATATTTAGTTAGAAGCATTTTCATGTTCTCTTGCCAACTAAATTTAAAATTATCCAAAAACTCTTAAATCCTATTGTACTTTTACTAATTCAGTTATAAACTTTTAATTTTACCAATTGAGTTATAAGCCTTTTTATTTTTTGAGTTCATCTTGCCAAAATGCTGACGTGAACATTAGCCGTTTTACGTGACATGGCCAGTGGACAACTAGCGTTGACATGTACAATTTTAATAATTTTTCATTTTTTTTGTTTTCTTCTCTTTTCCTTCTTTATTTTTTTATTTTTTTTTAATTTTCTCTCCCATTCTTTTTTTTTCTTTTTTCCCTCTAGCGGCCATCGACGAGGCTAGGTGATGGTCGCCGTAGGGAAAAAAAGAAGAGAAAAGGAAAAAGAAAGAAAAAAAGAAAAAAGTGAAGAAGGAAAAGCTAAAAAAAATTCATAAAAATTTGAAAATTTATTAAAATAGTAACAAAAATCAACTTCAGCACCAGGAGTGCCACGGGCCAGCATACATGTCATCGATTTCTAGCCAAAAATTAATTGGATGGACTCAATTCGTAAAATGTGAAAAGATTTAAGACTCAATTAACACAATTAAAAGGTTTAGTATTGAATTGACAAAAATACAATATGTTTAGAACTTTTTGGACAATGCACTTCTATAGATTTAGGACTTTTATTCTATTTCACTAACATGCACTTCAATCCACCGGCGTGTTTTTTTGTAGTGCCAGCTACCGTTGCAAATGGATTGGATCTACTTGAACGGGCCCAAAGTCTTAATTTAACAGGTTCACGGGGTTTATAGGGTATTTTCATCCATCTCCATATAATCGGTTTTTTGCGCTCGTATCTTTGAGTTATATATAAAAAAAAAACTGCATTTCAAAATAAAATAATAATAATAATAATAATGAGAGAGAGAGAGAGATCCGAATTGGGTGCCATAAAAAAGAGATGTTTTTCAACTCATTGTCTAGGGGGTCAATCACATTGTTCCTCACGAAACGAGTTACTTCCACAGCAGAAACCAGTGCTCATTCCTGATCGAATGAGGACAAGTTACGTTACGTATCTTCCTTCCTTCTCTATCCCCGAAATGTAAATTGCTTTTCTCGTTCCGAGCACGAGATCGGCACTGTTTTGTCTCTTCACTCCTCATCTTTCCTAGCACAACTAGTTTCTTTCTCGGGGAAGTACGGTGGCACAAATCCTAGGGTTAGCTTATGCAATTCTTCTACGTAGCTACCAACATCCTTAAAATGAAAGCGGCCGAAAGCCCATGTGTAGATATGCCCACGGGCTAAGATTTTCTTATAGACCCATAGAGAGCTGCCCACCAAAAGCACGAAGTCTTTAGTAAGTTATAATTCGGGATAATCACACAAATAATCATTGAATTTTGGTTCAATAGGTAATATCATCCGTGAACTTTTAATTTGTGTAATGTGATCCCTGAATTTTGGCCTATTGTACATCTTGTCACTAGATTTTAATTTGTTGAATAATTAATGAATTATTGGTAAATGTTCAATCTAGTCCCCGAACTAATATTTGATGTAGTCATTATGTTTGGCATCATTTTCACATAGTAGATGAACTAAATTGAACATTTACCAATAGTTTAGAGACTATATTAAATAAATTAAAAGTTCAAAAATGACGTTGCAAATTGGATCAAAATTCAAGAACCATTTGTGTCGTTTTATCATGCGTGCATAGATGGTATAACGAAATCTTCGAGATAAATGAATTCTCTGATGTGAACGTCAGCCATTTTACATGGCACGGTTAGCGCTAGCATGGCATGGTTGGCGCTAACGTGAACAATTTTTATAATTTTTAATCATTTTTTATAATTTAATTTAATTTTTTCTATTTCTTTCTATTTTTTTTCCCTTCTTCCTCTATCAGTCTTGGCAATGGCCGGCAATGGCCAGCGACCAGCCACATGCGACGACTAGTGAGGGTCACCCTCGCCGGGATTTGGCGGCCTGTAATGGCTACTGTACAAATCCAACCATTGTTCTTCACTAAGACACTGAGAGAGAGAGAGAGAGAGAGAGAGAGAGAGAGAGAGAGAGAGAGAGAGAGAGAGAGAGAGAGAGAGAGAGAGAGAGGGAGAGAATGTTGGCGACCTGCAATGGCTACAAAGAAGATGAGCAACGGCTACGGAGGCGATGACCGATGACGTGGGCGTCGTGCTATGATGGGAATATGTTTGAGCTTTTTGGTTGAATTTCTGTACGTTTTGATCCTTTAGAGTGACATCCCTAACCGGAGATGATCTCTTAACTTCTCTTAAGTAAAGCTAAAGATATAATTCCACAATATTGACATAGGAAGAGAGGAGCAAAAACGTATTTAAGTTACACTCGCAGCGTAAGATTGGTTTCGTATTACAAAACGGAGTTAACCCTACCTTTTACACCTGCAACTCTCAATTTTGTCTCGCACGTTACCCGATCCTTAAAATTAGTGATATATTTGATTAGCCGGAGTTAGTTTACGAATAATACAAAGAATAATGTAATTAAATAAGTCTATAGTTCCCACACTTCATCGTGTAATTGTTAGAATAATAAGAAAGAGACCCACACAAGCAAGAAACCCAGTAAACTATCCTGCAATTCTTTCTTTTCTTTTTAATTTTTGTCGCAGTTTTTGTCAATCGCCTCCATTTCCATGTAGATCAGGCGCAATACATTATTGACATAACAAGTCAATGCACAAACCCCCGTCGCCAAGGAACTACAGAAATCTACACTTTTTCTTTCCTTGACAGATGCTGAAACAGTTTTGCTTCAGGCCAAACAGAAAGCCAGATATTCTATTTACAGTTTATACACCCGAAAGAGAAAAGGAACAGAGACACCAAATCCTCGAAACTAAAGTAGAGGAACAGCTATTCGATCAAACAAAAAAAAGTAGATGAACAGCTAGGTATGTTACAATGCATTGCAGCCCCTGTGCATCCTATCCTGGGCGAGCCCTTTATACAGAACCTGCCGGTTCATCGGCATGTCGAAACTCCGAGCAGTCTTGGCTTGGCATTTCGATCGCCTGTACTCTCTGTTGTCCGACAACGGCTCGATCACATCCTCCGCGAACCGGACCTTCTTTCTGGTCTCGCACTTCTCCGATGATCCTAATCCTAACGCAAGACAAGAACCGATATTCCAAAATAGATTCTTCTTACAGGAAAGGAAATGGAAGGGATCTAATCATGTTCATGACCCTTTTTCCTAGAGGAAAAAAGAGAGAAGAAAATGAAGAATTCATTCATACCCTGAAGTTCAAACTCAAGCTTCTTCATGAAATCAGAGAGCAAGCGCTTCTGGACTTGAAGGGCAATGAGGGCTACGCTTCCTGAGACTGCACAGACCGCCAACAACCCCGCTCCCATTGAATTCTCCATCTCTCTCTCTCTCTCTCTCTCTCTCTCTCTCTCTCTCTCTCTCTCTCTCTCTCTCTCTCCCTCTCTGATCTCTAAGCAAAACTTATGGAATCAGAGATGTCTCTTGAGACTCATGAAGGAAAGACAGAAAAGAAAGGTTAGGGGTCTGAATGACTTTTTCCATTCTAATATTGGGGGGAAGATGCGAGGAAGATGAGAAGTTGCCGGTTTTCAATTGTTGGTGCGTGGGGACCGGGAGAGAAACGAAGAACACGGAGAAGAAGGAGAAGATCATTTAAGGGTTTTAAAAATGGGCGGTTCACACAAAGAAGCAACCATGACCATCTACCCAATCAGCCAGTGAGAGGAGAGGAGAAGAAGATACACACGAAGATTAAAGAAAGGACTTTGATTGACCGATGCGTAGAGATTGGCGACCCCTGAAATTGACTTGATTTTTTTAATTTTTCTTGCGTTTTTTTCCCAAGGAAAATATCGTTTTTTTATCCAAGGACCCTTTCGTTTTTGATGTAATTGGTAAGCAACCCATCTTTATTTTTGTATGTCCAAAGGCGTGCGTGCCCTAGAAAACAAGTGAGCACCATTCTTTTTCTTGGAAACGAATCATAAAAAATGAGAAACAAACTCCACTCGGTCAATTGTTATCGATGGTATGGAAAGGCCTAAGGCTGCTGCTGCCAAAACCATGTCGACACCATCCACAGTTCTTGTGATTTGACCATTCTTATGGAAAATTGAGATTCTCAAATCTTTTGACTTTCATTTGGTTTGGTTTTTGATTTGATTGGGTCCCTTCAATTTCAGTTACGACTCCTCCACATCTTCTGAATTTTAGGGATCCTCTTGATGAGAGAAATTTTTACTGTTTGTGTTTTTGCTAATTTTGGGGATACTCTTGAGGTGTATGTTACCTGAAGATGTTCGTCTCGTTTTAGGGACTTGTCCGGACCTCATGGGCGGACATGCAAAGGTTATTGCCATTCGACTATCACTTGGGTGGTATTCTTGAGTTAATCCACATAATTGCAAGAAAAAATAGCCAAGGTTAGGGATTTTTTTTTCTGTAATTTTCTCTCTTGTTTTCTACATCGAAGGAAAATCTAACAAGTGGATGGCTCCTGATTTCTTGGGTTATTTGGGGAGGATTACAAAAAAGTTATAAATTTATTGCTAGTGTACCAATTCAGTCATAAACCGTCTAACGGTATCAATTGAGTCCTAAGTCTTTTCACGTTTTGTCAATTGAATCCATCTGATCAATTTTGGCTAAAAATTACTGACATCGACACCAGTTGTCCTACATGGCACAACTGGCACTGACATAGACATTTTTAATAATATTTTACTTTTTAAAATTTTTTTATTCTTTTCTTCTCTTGCTTTTTTTTTTTTTAACTTTTGGCATTAGGGAGGGTTGCAATGCCCTCACTAGATTTGGCCAAGCAAGCGCGCTACGGCCCCCGCCCAGACTCGACGAGGGCTGCGACGTCCTCACCCAGTGCTGGTAGAGGTCGGGACGTCCTTGCCGGCCTAAGTCAAGGGAAAAAATTTAAATAAAAGAAAATAAAAATAAAAAGAAAAAATTATGAAAAAACAAAATATTATTTCAAAAATGTCAACGTCAGTGCTGGCATGGTAGGATGGCCGACGTCTACATCAGCAATTTCTAGTCAAAATTGGTCAGATGGACTCAATAGGCATCCATAGTCGCCTAAGAGTTTCACTCACCACCATCGTATGCATGATGGTCAGATTTGGGCACTGTGAACCATCGTTTTGGTCACCTTGCTTTGCGACCGCCCAACGATGGTGGCACCTTGAGGCGATGTCAACTGCCACATGTTATCGTCACTTGCGCGTCCTCTAGTGAACCGAATCTATTCAAATGGCCACCGTGACAGGGGCAACATCCTTGGCGATCGCCATGGTCATGTGATTCCCACTATGGAGGAAGCTGTCAAAAAATGGCGATCATTACTGGTGGTGTTTGTTTGTAAAATAAACAAAAAAGGCTATTTCCTTGTCCCACATAGGAAGAAAGGAAAGTTTTAGTCTAGTTATGAGTTAAGGTATTATCCTTTATTATAAATAGAGAAAATGGATGAATATGCTAGATCCCATAATACCCGCATGCAGGTGTGCAATTTTAACGCGCACTTGGCACGTATGCACGCCGCGGACCAAAATAAGCCTTAATCAACAATCTATTTTTATTTTTATTTTTATTTTTTTTCTAATGACTGTTCGGATAAAACTATTCGTTTTAGGACACGAAAAGGTATGTCCAAAATTGATAGTTTTCATGCTCGAAGAGTTGTGTCCGAATTGTAATTTTTTAGACATGAACGGTTGTGTTCGAGTGGCGATTTTTCAGACACGAAGGATTATGTCCGAATTGTAATTTTTTAAACATGAATGGATGTGTCCGTATTGGCAATTAGACAGCAAGAGGTGTGTTCTATTTGCTTATATATATTGGACAATTTTGTCCAATAGAAAAAAATAACAAAACTCCTTTCATTTTCGTCTTCCTTAAGAGAAAAACGAGACATCCATTTTCTCAATTGTTTCGTAGAGAGTTTTAGGAGAAATACTGAAATTGCTATCCAGTATTTTCATCGTGACTTTGTTATATCCTGTAGGAAATTTGCCAATAATCTATAGCAACTTCGTGAGGCAAATTAATTCTAAAAGAGAGTGATTACACGCTTCAAAGTCCGACTACATTCTGATTCCATTTCCTACAAACACATTTTTCCCAACAATCACCACAGGCGGTGGTCTTTTTGCACACATAATATGATAAGTTTTTTTGATCCTTTAACGTATTCATACCGAATGATACATAGAATATAACAATCCTCTCGCATTTTTATCCTATTCTATCACAATCCCGATCTTTCCCTTGGATCAATGGCAGCCTAAGAAGCTATGACAAACTTCATACCACAGAAGCTATAAACGGTCGAAAGAGCTTTTCTACCCAAAAAAAAAACTCCAATTTCCTTTCGAAACTTAATACTGCACCTGCTTTTCTGGCCAAACAACATTGTGCTTTAGTCCATTTCAAGCTATGTCCATTCAGGTAGCGTAAGCAAGCAAATATTGAGCAGGCAACATAGGTGTCAGCATCCTGAGATCATGGAATTGATCTGATCGATCCTGTTTGGCCTCAGTAGAATTTTCAGTTTTCCTCGAAAAGAGTGATATGACTAAGCTATTGGGCAAGGGCAATTGAGTCAATCATAGAGCCCAAGTAATTTGCTTTTGTATAGGCCAAGACTTTGGCGGGCCATTATCTAGAAGTAACCCTTCCAACCACCACATGTTTTGGACATTTTAATGTGTTCATAAACGTGGCGCAGCAAACTCTATCCGTGCGAATTGACCCCGAAGATAAAGAAAGACTCGTCTATCCCATCCAAGTTCAATGCATCCGTACTTTTCATAAGGTACAGTGAAAAACTTGGATGCCAAGTCACAATCAAAAGGTTAAAAATAGAAGAGAAGAAGTGAGGATTTGCAACTGTATAAAGTGAAATATTCCTTCTACATAGCATGTGCGAATTTGTCTTGCATGTGCTTTTGTGTGTGCGCGTGCACTTGATTTGTGATCCCATCCTTGAGACGACGGTCTCTGATAGTTATTTCTAAGGAATAATATCATAAACAGTAGTTGAATCTTTGCTCAATATCATCCCTAAACTCTGTTTTTGTTCTATTTCGTCCATGTACTTTTGAGGAAAAATTACCAAAACAATCAGTAAACCTATTGCAATTATGTCAATTTAGTTATAAACATTTTTTGTGCCAACTGAATCCTAAACCTATTGATTTTGTGCCAATTAAGTACATCCGGCTAATTTTGGCCAATCGACGCTGACATGGACGTCGGCCGTCTTATGTGACACAGTCATCGCTAATGTGGATAATTTTTAATAATTATTAATTTTTTCAAATTATTATTAATTATTTATTTTATTTTTTCATTTTTTTTCCTCTCTTCATCTTCAACCTCTAGTCACTTGCCAGTTTCGGCAACCGGCCAGAGGTGGGGGTTGGCGAGGTCAGCCCCGCCAGCCGCTGGCGAGGGCTAGCCTCAACCTCGCCATGGCTAGGCAATGCTTGAACTTACTAGCCATTAGCGAGGCTCGTCGTCGCTAGCGGTGGGCAGGGGCCACCTTGCCGGTCCTTGACCTAATCGGCTAGAGGTTTAAGATGAAAGGAGGAAAAACAAAAGAAAGGGAAAGAAAGAAAAAACAGGGAAAAAGAGAAGAAAAGAAATTAAAAAATTATTAAAAAATTATCTATATCAGCGTTGACATTCATGCCACAGCTCTGACTAACTAAAATTGATCAGATTGACTAAATTGGCATAAAAGCAAAATATTTAAAACTCAATTTGTACAAAAAAAAATATTTATAACTGAATTGATATAATTACAATAGTTTTAAGACTGTTTGGTAATTCTCCTTTTCTTTAATTGCAGTGTAATCATGTGTTTTTCTGCTGGTGTGGCCGCCAAATCAGCATTAGAGGCCCCCCATAACATGATCTGGATTGTCAGGTCATATGCCTCTTCTTCTTCCATGTCCTCCCCCGCCAGCTCAAATCAGCATGAAAGCAAAGCAAAGTGTCTAAGTCGAACACAACATAATCTTCAATCCATCGTAACTTTCTACATACGATCTCACCCATCTCCCCAAGAAAGGAAGGGAAAAAAAGAAAGCACAAGAACAAGGGAAGAGGAAACCGAAGAGAGATGCAGAGAGAGTCGCACTCCACGCATCAAAATCCAGAGAGCCCGGCTCCGCGCGCTCGCGTCATCTTCATGAGTTGATGTATTCACAAACTGAAGCGGGAAAAGAGAAAGAAACGAAAAACCCAAGCCACCGCATTTGGAGAGTCCTCTTCTTCTTCTTCATCTTGTTCCAGGTGGGTGCTATCTGGACTCCTGGACTGGGAAGAAGGACTCGAACATGTCCTGAACATGGATGGGTCCGTTCATCAGGAAGTGAGGTAAAAGACAGGATGGAGAATGAGGTGGAGAAACTTCAAGCAGGCGCAGGACAGGGACAGGAACACCACCCCGTACAGCATCCTCAGAGCCATCCCCTAACGCGCTTTTCTCTCCGCTTTTCTCTGCGCGTCTGAGAGAGACGGAGAGACAGAGATGAAGCTGAGAAGTGGGAGGCGATGGTGACGGAGAGAGACTGGATAAGGTGTTTATGATTTGTCGATGGGATGACGAGGTTCCCCTTGCTGGACGTGTCAGCCCATCGAGGCCTCCGCTCGACACGTGTGGAGAGTTCCATTCGGCTGTTAACTCTGCATGCTTCTTGCTTTTTTGACCAAGCAAAGCGCATATCTAGATCTAGGGATATGTTATTCAATATGTTCTCTGTTTCTTTCATCATTCTTTCGTATTGAAGAAGAGATGAGTGACCGGGACATCCGGTCTTTACTTTTCTACGGCGGGTTTCTATAGATCTCGAGGACCGGTCGCTCAGCCACCCATCGACCGTGAACTTTTTAGCCTACTTTGTATAAGGGTTTCGACGAAACACAAGTGATTACAGTCGATTACGATAGGGTGAATCAGTCCTCCTCAGCACTGTCAGATCACTAAGGCCTACTTTTGTCCCTGCTCAATGGGTGGATCTTATAGATGGACCGTAGAAGAGCCTCTTATTTATATCGTCAAACTCTGTCTTGTCATAGACATGATAACACAACATGTAGTTAAACATGCTCCGATGAAGTCTAGTCAAGATCCTAGCATGGAACGGGCAAATTGTGGATTAACCTCTTAAATCCGTAACTCACATGCTTAATGCGTTTCTCAAAATCGGGGTCACGTTGCCCATGGTAATACAGCGGCGTTAAGTTTAGATACATTGATAGATGCTTGAACAAATTATTTTTTATACCTTTCTATACAAGGTTATATTTTTATCGTGTTAATTGCATCATGTCGTGTAATTTGTTTAATGATAATGTCATGGGTTCAAATTGAAAATATGAGACGTGTGCAGTGTCAATATTCTAAAAATATACTTCCCTTTCTTACTATAGTTAAATAGTGACTTCAAAATGTTCATCTACATAATCCTTATGTATGTGTTTTTTTTTTTTTTGTGGATTGACATGGACATCCTCTCCATGTAAAAATAATCTCGCTCTCTATGGTGTGACGTCCTCTAAATGGAGTACATTATCTTATGAAGGGAATTTTAATTTGTCTTAGATTATGTTATTAATAGGGCCTTGCTGTCTTCTTCTTGTTCTTCGTTTTATAATCAAGGGGCACCATAGCAAAGGCCTGATTATCTGGAGATCTATAGAATAAATTGTAAAATCTACGAAACCAGCCTTTCATAATAGTAGCACACAATTGGTGATATTAAACAAAAGACATTCAGTTTCTCGGTTGAAAGTCCTTTAATTTCCCGACTAGTTGTGTCAATTCTAGAAATTATGTGATCATGATTTAGTGGGGAAAATTATCAAAAAAGTCATAAATCTATTGTACGGCAGCCAATTCAGTTCTAATCTTTTAATTTTGCTAATTGAGTCCTAAACCTTTTTAATTCTTGCTAATTGAGTCCTTTCGGCTAATTTTGGCCAGCCGGCACTGACGTGGCCGCCGGCCTTCCGGCCAACGCTGACATGGCAATTTTTTAATCTTTTTTTTAATTTTTTTTTCTGATTTCTTCCTCTGGCCGGTTCGGCTACCGGCGGCCTGCCAGAGGGGAAGGCCAGCGAGGTCGACCTCGCCGGCCCCTGGCTGGGCGAGGTCGAGCCTCGCCTTTGCTAAGTGAGGCGACCTCGCCCAGCCAGGGGCTGGCGAAGCGAGCTTCACTAAAGGCCGGCGTGGTCGACCTCGCTGGCCCTCCCCTTTGGCCGGTTGCCAGATCGGCCAAAGGAAGAAATCAGAAAAAAAAAATAAAAAATTGAAAAAAAAATATTTAAAAATTGCTACATCAGCGTTGGCCGGATGGCCGGTGTCGGCCGGCCAAAATTGGCCGAAAGGACTCAATTGGCAAGAATTAAAAAATTTAGGACTGAATTGACCACCATACAATAGGTTTAGGACTTTTTTTGACAATATTCCTTGACTTAGTGGCATCAAATTTAGTGGAGCGGAGTATACCTTGCGTGAGCTCAATTGAACTTGAACAAGCTCCTCCCAATTTGATTTTATTGTGAGAAGGGAAATTTCAAATTAAGCTTAAGTCAAGCTCGAATTCTAAATTGACCTAGAACTTAAAGTTCCTTTTGTTTCGTAAAAAATAAATAATTTGAAAAATATTTCTCTAAAATTGATTGCTTGAAATAATTAGTCAATGTTTGACAAAAGAAAAATCATTAGCCAATCAAATATATTTCTTTATCGACAACAATTTATATCTAAACATTTTTGTAGATGATAAAAAAAAATTACATTCGTTTATTCTTGTAAGCAATACAAGTTATTATTTTTAGAGAAATGTTTTTCAAATCATTTATTTTTCCCGAGACAAACGCATCCTAAGTTCCAAAAACGTACATCAAATACTCAATTATAGGCGTTTGAGACAACATTTTCTAGTTTAATCTCTACAAAAAAGATATTCGAGTGACATGAATTTCGAAAAGAAATAATTTCAAAGTCGAGATCGAGTAGCTTGTGAGTTGGAGAAGATCGTATTGTGTTAAGTACTCAGTGCTATGACAAAAAAAAAAGTACTCAATGCACCATATCGACATGGTAATCCATGTTAGTTGATTGTGTAATTAGTGTGGATAATTCGTGATTAACTTGGAGCACAAGCATGAATTAGATGACATCGATGTCTGCAAACGAAATTACTGCTTCAGTTTTACCTCGAATTGGGTCCAGTAAACTTATAGCCATTTTTTTTTTAATTTGGAGGTGCACGTCTCGTCGATTAATCCGTGGGAAAGTTAGGTTATGCGAGGCGGAGACATAGGCCATGTCAAATAGTTTAAAAAAACCAGAAAAAATGAAGGCAAAGCCAGGGTCCATAGCTCAGTGGTAGAGCATTTGACTGCAGATCAAGAGGTCACCGGTTCGATCCCGGTTGGGCCCTCTCCTGTCCTTTATACGTTTTTGGGAAATCTTTTGTTGTTTCAACCGATGTGAAACTTTAAACTAAACATAAATAATCTCCTTGAAGCACTTATTAAGACGGTTGCACAAAAAAAATTTTGAAATTTCCCATGAGTATTTTTTTCTTATGATTTGCAATAATTAATAATTCTTTTCTTATTAAGTATGATCAATAAATGTCCTTTGACCCGATTCTTTACACCAAAAGGGGAAAAAGAAGAAACAATGCAGATCGGAGAAGCTCCATTTGCTCTTTAATTTAACGATTCATCCTCACTCCCTGTCACCGCCTCCTTTATTCGCTCACTCCATTTTACTTTAGTTGGTCTTTCCACTTTGTTCAGGATTACCGCACTCTCTCTCTCTCTCCCCAACAATGCCTAACCTCACGGCTTGAGGATTGATCTCGCTCCTAACGCAGATAATCGTTATCGTTGGCCATGTTATGGACAGATGAACTTGAGCGAGAAGGTCACTAAGCCGATGACAGTCAACAGACACTGGGGACCAGAGAAGCGAAGACGGGGGGTTTCAACAGAACTTAATATATAAAAAGAATACAAGTTATTAGGGGGATCTCAACACTGATCTCATGTCGTCGTCGTTCAAAACTCAAAAGCACAATGGCACAAACCAAAATGTCAAGAAAGAGAGTGGTTTTTGCTTGCGAAAGCTTCGTCAGTTCAGTTAATTCTGCGAATACTTCCATCATTTGTTTCCGGTATTTAGAATCTCTATCCAGCTTCCTCAAACTGGTCCGGTGGCACCAGTACGAGCTTCTCGCTCTCAGCTCTAGCTCCTGCAGTTTTGTTTGTTCGAAGGAGATCTCTTATCTCTATTCGCCTTCATTCACAGGCACGTGGTCCTGACTGAATGGATACTATGCAATTCTTATTCAATAGCATTTTTGCCTCTCTAAATGAGATTTCCTCGTAGAAGAAATCATGTATTTAGCCATCTTCATTGCGGTATCATACATAAATTATTAAAGCACGGTAATGTATCTTCAGTCAATCGTCATACTATAAACTTGTTAAAGTATTTGAAGCCTTCACAGAAGCCAGGTCAGATGATCTTTCGCTCCTGCTACCGATGACCATGTCTGATGCAAATGTAGCCATGTCCATCCATCCAAACCGTCAGCATCCTGAAATGAAAATATTGTCGTCCCTGAATGAACTCGAACGCATTTAAGCAAGAATTTCATGTTTCAAGATGTGTTGCAAAACCTTACCTTTGTAACCAATACGGCAGAGCACAAGCAACTCTGCTGCTCCTCACCTTAAAAATTCAGAAAGCAAAAATAAGGCCAATGAGATGTCAAGATTAGAGCAACACATATATAGAAAAGCCACAAATTGGTCACCAACTTAGTTTCATTGTATGCCATCATTTTTTTAGGCTCTAATAGATGGGAAAACTTTGAGAATGAGCGCAACGCAGAAGCGATCTCAAACAGGGAAAGCCAGTTATATCCATCAAAGTAAAATTCCTTCTAAGGTTGCCAAATAAGGGTAATTATCATAAGAAATCACTTTGCAAAATGGAAAGACAAAAACGACCAACTTGCCCATCAGAATGGCATTGCCAGCCTTACATCATCAGGTCAAATTTTCAACTGTGCAGAATTACCAAACCTGTAGATTATGGATCATGCCAGATCTCAACCTTTCAGTTCAGATGGTTCTTCACACTTATTAAAACATCGCAACATTTGAGATATCTCCCAATGTGAACCTCACGCTAGATAGGCATGAGATAAAATCACTAAGAAAACAGATATAAGTAATGAAGCATTTAATCTCCTGAAATTGCTGCATCATCATGAACGAGATGGACTTTATTTTATATAAGATAATCAAACATGTGAGATGGTTTATCATTGATTGACGGTCTTTCCTGGAACTACTAAATAACAAAATTTCGAGGCTTTCATCTGAGTTGATTAAGTTCTTGTGGTAAAACCAATAAAGAAAAGGATAATTGTTAGGTCACGATAGTGTAAAAGTATTCCTTACACATTAACCATCGCATTGGTGACATATGTATTTGGAGCTAGTCTTATAACTGAATCCTTCAACATGTCAACAATCCAATGCATGAGTATGTAAATTATTTCTTACACTGGCAGTTAACCTAATGTAGGCTTTTATGTTTCTCTCTATGAAATGAATTCTTGCACACAGCAGGACTGCAACTCACAATGATTTTGTTCGCCACAAGAACCATGCAATGAGCAGCGGAAAACAACCCAGACCTAAGTCAAATGGGCATTCATAACCCATTTATCAGACTTATACTATCCTCTTTAATTTACCTCGTCCTAAATGTCACATGGACATGATAATTTCAAACCATCTTCAGACACATCTTAAAATAAGATTTTTGAATGACTGAGTACCAGCTCCATCTCCCCGATCAGTCAATAGTAAGTATTCTATGCCTTCAAATAAATTACAGGAATTATGCTGAAACCAATGCCCAATCTCTTGTTAAACCAGCAAAGGTTGTAATCTTGCAGTATTGTTGGAATGCAATTTATGATGCACTAAACAATGCCAGTAATTTCTGGAGAGAGCAAAATTATGATGGGCAGGTATGAATTTGTATATAATACAAACTTGCAGAAAGCTTTGAAGGACATCATACAGTAGTTCTCTCATCAATATCAAGAAACCAACAATGATGCAAAACCAAAATAAAAAGTTTAAGACCACTGGAGAGCTGGAAAAAGAGAATGATGTATAAGAAATTTGAAAGATGGGAACTATAATGGACCCAAAAAAATCTGTACCACCTCACTCAAAGAGGAATGGAATTAAGAAAAGGGTCTCACCATGCATCTCCCACTTTTGAAACTTCACTAGCCAGGTGTCTGAACCAATCTTTGTAGGAAATACTTGATCAACCCAAACTCGATATTGTTTCCCTTTTTGGTCTCCATGGTTCCCCTTCAATGCACTTATGCATTCACGAAAAGACTGCTCAACACCAGATGGATGGACAAAAATCCCAGGTGGTTGCTGTTCAAAGGCAACAGAGAGAAGAGGATTATTAATCATTTCACATGTTGTGCTCGGAAAAAATGCTCGTGTACATATGACCCTTCTCATCTCTCCCCTTTATACTCCCCGAGTCACAATAGCTGTTCTCATATTTGTGAAAGAACATAGAAGACTGTCAAGGACACAGCGATGGGAGAAAGTAAAGGCCCACCTAAAACCGTTGCAATATATATTAGCAGTCCATCGTCAACAAATGCAACTTGGGTTCTAACGAGCCCATTATGATGATGCAATTGTCTTCAACGTCAGTTAGCCTCTAAGACCTAGGACCAGAAGAAAGAATACAGGACAAAGGCCATCGCCTCTGGCTCGGACATCCCTAAGCCACTAGTCTGCCTAACCAGAATACATGCTAGATACAATTTAATTAGGTACTGACAGATCAATTGCTCTGAATGTAAGGAGCAACTTGCAAGTACTTGTCAGAGCATGTGAAATGGATTCTTTTGCATACATTAAAAGGTTATACCTATTCTTAATGAAATAAGTACAGTAGAAAGGAATGAGACGCACACAAACTGCTTCCAGAGTTGTGATGTAACTCTCAGAGTTCTCAATCTCCCCACGTCTCCATTTTTCATGCAGTAAGTAAAATCTCACTACTTCACCACCAGGACTGAGATTTTCCATTTTAGAGCCTAAAAGGTCGGCCTCATCCCTCGGAGATGTATTTGGACCCAGTCCAAAATGACCAATGGCCTGAATGATGCCAGAAGCACACCTTTCTGTGGCATGAATGACTTTGGGGTTGTCTTTGGCATTTTCAGCATGCCACAGCAACAATTCTTCTTGAGCATTGCTCACCTACACATCCAAAACGTCCGTGAAATAAATATGATTACCAGAGGTAAAACAAGTTCAATACAAATTAATGCAATACAAAACTACTGACCATGACACCATATACATCTGGAATGCTGAATAGTTCAGCGTCATTTCCAGAATCGCCACAAACAAGGGTATTATTAGGAAGCTTTCCTTCGACCTTAAACTTGTTTAACAAGTATGCAAGAGCTTGTCCTTTCCCAGCACCTTGTGGTAATATGTCCAAATCCATTCCTCCACTGTAGATAATTTTGACATCCAACTGAGAGGGAAAGAAGAGACCTATAAGTTGCCAATGACATAAGCATACATTAAGGAGGAAGAGAGAGGAAATTGACTAAACAACAAGTTCCTAGGAGATTAATAAATTGTTACCCCTCGATTTGTCAAAAGCTCTGAAAGCTTCTTCGTCACATCCTGAGCCTTGCTTTTGTCAACGTAGAAGCTAACCTTGTGTGGTCTTTGTTCTGTTTCTGACTACATTGACAAGCAAAAGTCAGTTAGTCTTCTTAATGTGACACATATCATTGTCTATATGACACAAAAGAAAAAAATTTCTGGGGGGCGCATAAACAGAAAATGGAGCAATAATTTTTGTTTACATGTCTAAACAGAGAGGACTCCTTGGAAAGAAGCTTTTATGCATGAGACACACCTGAAGAGTAAGTTCAGGAAACTTGCTTGTTTCCTCTTCTACAATTTTTCGGTCCCATTTCTGATTTAAAACTTCTTCCCAACCACCATCTGGAACCATCAAGTTACCATAGGTTATCTCAGTCCCAACAGACATTATGGTGATGTCTGGAGTTAACATGGGCTTCTCTTTTCTCAGCTGTTTATATAGGGTTGGTGACCTTCCAGTTGAGAAAACTAAGAGGGAATCACGACGGTAGCTGGATTCCCATAAAGCATTGAATCGGAGCAGGGAGATGTTCTCAGGGTCATGGTGGTCAACCTGCAGGGCCTCTTGTTCAGAGATAAACTACATAAAGTAACTGGGCTGATGTAAATCTAAAGTTCCCATTACACAACTTACCATTGTATGATCAAGATCCGAAACGATCATGAGCTTCGCTGAAGAAGTGAGCCGCTCCATAGTACTCGGTTCAACCTTCTAGTGAAATAGAGCAAAGCTTTAGCATCCGACGAGTAAATAACAAAAAGTAGTACAGATTCAGCGCAAGTTCTTATCATTGACTTGTTTCTCTAGATTGTAAAATAGGGAAGTGAGGATATAAAGAACAATCAATCACATGACTAAGCGCTATATGTTGTGATTGTAACAAGGCCTATCCTCCTTTGAGGGGAGAGAAGTTAATAGGCTTATCGGTTGTCATTTGCTGCTTCAAAAGCACCCCAAGTTCTCGATGCAAACTAGAAAGACAGACCAGATCGCGCACAAATAGGGATACCGGATCGCAGAATCTTGCAAGATGATACTCTGAATACAAGGAACCTTCAATTCACCAGAAGATATTTGTAGAAAAAGAGTGAAACTCGGGACCCTAAATGACAATTGGTCGCATCAAGAACCCCTGTTCTATATGGCCTTAACCATGGACATGCACAGCAGAGCAAAACAAAAAAGTCTACATAAATGCGCAATTTTCCAGGAGGAGGCATCTCGGTGAGAGTTGTCGCAGCATTTTGAGCAAGCTAATAAGGTAAACTCGCTACCAATTCAGCAAAGTGATGCTGCAAGCCAAAATTAGCGCCAAGCTCACCTATAAGAACCCGGAAACGAACGGTGAAGGAACCTGATGAGCAGTCATAGCTCACCAAAGTCATCATAAAGGCATTCTCCTTCAAGTTACTCCCATTATGCGAGAAATTCTCTCACTCTCTCTCTCTCTCATCCTTATGAGCGAACATATCACGAGCAAGTGCATGTTCCTGCCATCGAGCGCCGTCATTCTATTCAGCTCTAACTGCTTATCCTAGCGAAGCTAGGCAGCTCCGACGGGAGGGGAGAGGAAAAGGGAAGAGGCGTTCCGAAAAGGGAAAAAAGGGCGAAGAAGCGCGAATTCAAGCTCAGACAAGCCTCGCGCGCTCGCGCGCCAGCGACATTCACCCGGGAAGAAGATCGGTAACGTTGCAAGAGATCTCCGATCAGGCCGTCGTCTTCCGGGAACCAAATCGGAGCGAGCGGCAGAAAACACGGATTGAGGAATCCCCCAAAATCAAAACAGAAACGTGCTCGTAAAACAGAAACGTCACGATCCGATCACGTTTTCTCGCGCTAGAGAGAGAGAGAGAGAGAGTACCCGGGGGAATGCGATAAGCCACTGAGCCGGTGGAAGCTCGAGAATGGAGTCGCGCTCGCCGCTGACGGACGCGCTCGGGAGAGCGAGCGAGATTTGTGGACGAGCGATCGGGCGAAGCGATAAAAGGGAGAAGAAGACGGAGGAGGAGGAGGATCGGATCCAAATTCGTTGGCGCTTGCTCGCGAAGCGAAGCGATGGGACCGGGCACGGATACGGGCCAAATGGGGCCCGAAACGGGTTCTCTTTGGACACTTGTCCAACTCGACTGCGCTTGTCGCGCGCTTGCGTGTGGGGGCCCCACCACCTAGGCAACACTTACGCGGCGCCCGAGTATACACCGAATTAATCGCAATCATTGATTAGGCGTATTTTGTGTATATTTTGCAAAATCTATAATGTGATTATACATGATTCACAAATCCAAAATCGAGTATTTATTTTCACTGAGTTGATTGATCGCGGTTATTTTTTCATCATATGAATAACCCATGTTGTCCTTGCTTGCGACGGGCAACAATCCCCCTGATAGCGCAACAACAGCAGCCATACGCTGCACTCAAATCCTACGTGAGGCAAATCCAGCTCGGCACCTGAAAGTGGGATCGAAGCAGCAACGCCACACGTGCGCGCATGAATTAGGGACATTGGATGGTTATCCGAGTATATAAACCTTTGATTCTAAGTTGGCCTTGAGAGGAAGTACGTAGAGAAAACAACAGGAGCGCCCGTTTATCATTTGTTTGGTGCGCATTTGGGTAAAATGGGTCCCGGAATTCCAGCGAACAGGAGGATATTGGCATATTGGCCGGAGGTACATTCTCGGTATATTCCGCTTCTCTTGAATTTCGTGCTAAAATCAGGAAAAAAAAATGCTACCTTACGATTTTTACAATACAATCTCATTCCTTCGTAACCCGATTCCATCATTTTATTTCACTCTTTGAATTTTTTTGGTCTTCTTGGATGATTCTTTAATAGTTCTCCATTTGAGATGGAATGTTCGATTTGAGCTATACCTACTACTTATTTCATATGTGCATGTTACTGCAATCTCTCAATGTGCTAGTTGGAGAGTACAACCGTATACCACTAAGCCAATCACCAATGCGGTCGTTGTGATGTTCTTAGTGAAGCCGCAGGTGTTCACTTGTTGGTTGGACCAACAGGACAACACTTCAAAGTACAGCTCAAGATGATCCATTTGTAACAACATGGTTCACTCTACATGGGTCAAGATCCCCAATACGAGTATTTTGGGTAAAAACATAATGTAATGCCCACTTGGGATGGTGTTACTTATGGATTATTCAAAAAGACAACTCCCTTCTGATGTAAGACTTGGGATGCCATAAGCTCTCCCACTTCAAAAACCAACATCTTGCTATTGTTGATGCTTATGACCTGTGATGCTTCCTTATTCGATGGGTGGCCTGATCCATTTCTGCTTCCTCTGTAATTTTGAAAACTTGTCAGAATCCTTGTCTTGTTTAAACCCTCTTACCTTGGCTATCACTCTCTGCTCTCGTCAAATCCCATACGGCCTAGTCTATCCATAAACCAAACATCTATTAAAGAGGATCATGCTCTAATTATACCATATGTCAAGTCCCCGCTAGGTCCTCGTGGGCGAAGCCCTTGAAAGAGTGATCATAGGAACAATATAAGGTAGTAACCATTCGGAAGTGATAGCTTATTTATTAATTACTCAATTAGCGCTGCTCCCACTTGACACAAGATCTCGAGATGTGTGTTTCAAGGATAGACTAGGCTCGTATTGAATTTCATAAGAGCAGAAAGACGAGAGAGCTCGGACAAGTGAGGGCTCTTGGCAAACTTATAAGATAGTGGAGAGAGCAAGAGTGGGGAGAGTATAATTGGGCGACACAATCAACACCACACAAAGACATTAGTTTATTAAGAGGAGCTTGGATGAGAACGGCCCTTTGAATGATCCATAAGCAAACATCCACTCCAAAATGTTCACCACTTTCTTTGATTACTTCAAATATTCTTTTCAATGGCTTAGCTCCTATGAATCAGATTAGGTTAGATTGGGCTGCTACACTATTGTTTGATCATAACATCATCAAAATTTGGCAGCGACAAAGAAATATGTTAAATGTGTTGACTTAATTTGTAGGGGCACCGTGGATTTTCAATTAAACAATTAGAATCCTACCAATTGTGTGCAAACCGTTATGGGCTAGGGTCACTTGCACGTACCAAATGTTTAGGCTTTACCAATTTGAAGATCTTGGAGGATATTTTATTAGTCTCCAAGTAATTCAATACTTGTGTCCTTGGATTATCAAAGAAAGAGAAATGTCCGATTAACCTTCAAGGATTGATTGATTGGTGCTGGAATGCACGTGTAAGTTGTGTCAGATAAATCATACATTAGAGATTGGTGTGGGATAGAACATTTAATATCATGACTGGCTAATAACTTTTTGAGTGCATGTAGGTTTAACTGAATATGTTCACATAATCGGACTTGGACTCCTTCTCGGTGATCTCCCCAAACAAAAAGTATCAAGCTTCCACTGCAAGCTCCTAACATATTGGTATTTTGGCATTAGGCGTGATTAATGCAGGTCCGGTGACGGACTTCAAATCTTGATGTAGAACAATACTTGAATTAGGCATTTGATTGGGATGTAACGGATTTTGTGTTCACAATCCCGAGTGTCATGCCCATCACTTTTTTATCAAAGTCTTACTCGATGCACATCGCTTAGACGCTTTTCTTGTATTCCCGAGCATTAGTAAGCCGAAAGATCCGCATACTCGCGACATCAAAAACTTTAAGAAGAAACAGAGGAAAGAGTAGGAGGAGGAGAATGGTTCGGGCCGAGCTGTCCTAGTTTGGGTATCCGTGTGGAGGTCCAATCCTCTCTCCAGCTTCCTGCCTAACGCAAGTGCATTTCCCTCCAATGGAGGACCCAACTCGGCCACCGAACTTTTGTTCGTTATCCGTTTATTATTCGACAACACGCCCCCTCGATCTCTCTCTCTCTGCTTTGTCCCCGGCCTAGTGGAATCATGGAGTGGAATCACCACCCTCTTCGTTCTCCTATATACCTCTCCTCCTCTCCCCAACCCATTAACTTGTCGTGCCGAACCCACACCTTCTTCCTTCGCCAACAATGTCGTCCACGCCCTTCTCTCGTTCCCTTCCCGTTCCCGAACTGGCGCGCACTTCTCCGCACGGCTCCATCGTCCCGATTCGTTACCCACGAGCTCCCAAGCTCGCGCCCTCAAGACCCACCAGCGAAAGCCGGGGGCTTTCCGGTTCTGGCAACCTGAGCACCACCTTGTTGGGACGACCCAGTTTGGCCCCGAACATCGGGAGCGACCCATTGGGTGTCGGAAAGTCCGAGCTTTACGGGTCGAGACGGAGGGAGGCGAAATTCGGCGGCGCGAGGCCGCGGGCGGTGGCGAGCGAAGAGAGGGCGGTGGAGAGGGAAGGAAACGGGAAAGTGGGCGGGCGGGAAGGAGAGGACCGCTATGATGCCATCGTGATTGGGTCGGGGATTGGAGGCCTGGTCGCGGCCACGCAGTTGGCGGTGAAAGGAGCGAAGGTTCTCGTGTTGGAGAAGTACGTGATTCCCGGTGGGAGCTCTGGTTTTTATGAGAGAGATGGGTATACGTTTGATGTTGGGTCTTCTGTGATGTTCGGTTTCAGTGACAAGGTCCGCTTTTTTGTTTTGCTTTTTTTACCATTTGCATCTTCTTTTCTATGTCATCTTGAGCTCTGATCGTAGATGTTCTTTTGAAATAAAAAGAGTTTACCAACTCCTTCCCGTATCGCAATTTGCGTTCCGCACTCGTGGGGGCGTAGACTAGGTTGATTGAATGAGTGATGCCTTGTGGAAGAATGTTGCTTGTCAATGGGAGAGTAGTTGCTGCATCGAATCACTTTTAATTCGATGAGTTTGCTCATGAATTTCGTCTCCGCTTTCAAGAGAGAAGAAGTGTTCTTCCTCTAGGTCTAATGCGGGCTTTTGTTCATATATACTTACTTGTTAGCTCTAATACTGACATAGTTGACATTTCCTTTTTGCTTGCATGACTTATCCGGTTCTAACTGATTAAGTACATATACTCTGCTCTTGCTGATTAGAGCTTTGAATCTGAGCAGGGAAATCTAAACCTGATAACCCAAGCACTAGCAGCTGTGGGCTGCAAGATGGAAGTGATACCTGATCCAACTACAGTCCACTTCCATTTGCCCAATGACCTTTCTGTTCGAGTGCACAGGGAATATCGTGATTTCATTAGAGAAATGACCAGCAGATTTCCTCACGAGAAGGAAGGGATTCTCAAGTTCTATGGCATATGTTGGAAGGTTCATCTTGATGAAGATGACTAATTTTGTTTTAGCACATTTGCCTCTGACTTAACATCCAGACCTCATATTATTTATTTTGCAGATTTTCAACGCCTTAAACTCGCTGGAACTCAAGTCACTGGAGGAGCCAATATACCTTTTCGGACAGTTCTTTCAGAAACCTATTGAGTGCTTGACACTTGGTAAGTGTTCTCATTCTTGCAACTGAAGGAATTCTGGTCCCGTCTAAGATCCTAAGAGCTTTTCTGAAGGAAATGCAAGAGGCCAAGAGGGCAGTTCATCATAAGGAAACCAGCATTAAGTTTTGATGGGCTAATAGAAACCTTTACGTAGAAATATTAAACTTGAAGGAAAAAAGTTCTTCAACTTTAACTATGTTAATTCCGACCTACTAATGTTCCAATTTCGGACCATCTTGTAATGGGGCATCGAAGATCCATTCTATCTTTGAATCGCTTTTTGTTAAATCCCCCCAACCTTCTCTCTCTCTCTCTCTCTCTCTCTCTCTCTCTATGCATGCCTACTTTGGTGGTGTTGGGGACATCACATGAGCGAGTTACGTGTTGCATAGATCGGTCACTGGTGTGTTAATGGACTTGTGTTTTTTACCTTGACAGCCTACTATCTCCCTCAGAATGCTGGAGCTATAGCTCGGAAGTACATAAAGGATCCGGAATTGTTATCTTTCATTGATGCAGAGGTGCAACATCCTTCCTTTGTCCTAACAAATTTCAACCTGATTGAAGAATCTCAAGAATCATTCTCTTTCGTTGTTTGCAGTGTTTTATTGTGAGTACAGTTAATGCATTGCAGACACCAATGATAAATGCAAGCATGGTAAGGCTTCTCATTGGCTGTTTGTCGTTTCTACCACTCAAAGTTGCCTTGCTTCCTCATGTACCTTTATGCACCAGGTACTTTGTGACCGGCATTTTGGGGGTATTAACTATCCTGTTGGTGGCGTTGGTGGAATTGCAAAGTCCTTGGCAAATGGGTTGGTTGAACAGGGCAGTGATATACAATACAGGGCAAACGTGACTAATATCATCCTTGAGAATGGAAAGGCTGTGAGTCGACATCACTTAATTAATCGATGTCTCTTTCGTGCTTGGCCATGGGAGCTCTTTTGCTTATGTCTATTACCCAATCGTGAAGGTAGGAGTCAGGCTGTCAGATGGAAGGCAGTTCTTTGCTAAGACCATAATATCTAATGCCACGAGATGGGACACATTTGGTGAGTTTTTGGGGAAGCATTTTAATGTCTTTACAGCTTTGACCACAACCTGTTTGCATTTTGTTTGTTAGGATGGTTTACACATCTCTCACTGATAATCTCAATATATACCGTCGTAGGGAAGCTTTTAAAAAGAGAAAATCTGCCAAAAGAAGAAAGAGACTTTCAGACACGTTATGTTAAAGCTCCATCATTTCTTTCCATCCACATGGGGGTCAAAGCTGAGGTTTTGCCCCAGGATACTGATTGCCATCATTTTGTGCTTGAGGTTTGGTGTTCTAGTCCTTGATTCTAGTCTCTGGGCTTTTCGCTAGGAAGATATAACCAAAATGCCTCCTATGCTGTCTTTCTCAATTATGTAGGATAAATGGTCAAGACTAGAGGAGCCTTACGGCAGTATATTTTTGAGCATTCCAACCATCCTTGACCCATCATTGGCTCCTGAAGGACACCATATTCTTCATATATTTACAACTTCTTCCATTGAAGATTGGCAGGTTGGTTGAATACTTCTTGTACTTTGCTTTGGGCATTGATGCATGATATCGGCACTCTGAAAAGTGGGATTCATTTGGTGGCAACAATGAGTGGAAACATGCTGTTTTCTAATTGTTTCAGGGACTCCCTCAAAAAGAATACAAGGAAAAGAAGCAGCTTGTGGCTGATGAAATCATAAGAAGATTAGAGAAGAAGCTATTTCCAGGACTCGAATCTTCCATTGCCTTTATGGAGGTTTGGGCGACATTCATGTTTTTATTTACTGTCATTCAGAAAATTCCTTTCTTTACATCCTCAATTAGATGATAGTCATCACAAAGATGCAGAAAATATGTCAAAAATATATAAATATGGCATAAATTATAAGACCTCCCATGCCATCATTGGGTATTCTGGCATGTGATTGCAGTAAATAAGACAGATAGAATGTCTTAGGCTGACACAGAATACTTGTTACAGGTTTGATAAGATATTCTCCTTAAACAAGTAGTCATTGTGAAAGTGGTAGAGCATTTCATACGTTAAACAAATCCTCTTACCGAAGTCAATTGTATGACTCCTATTTGATCTCCTTTAAAATACCGTTGTGAGCATACTCAAGACTCTGCTGGCTTTAGTAGCATGTCAGTAAGTTGTCACCCATTTGCATGATCACTTCAGTCTGTACCATGATAGTACATCTAATTTCTGTAGGAGAGACTGGACTAAAATCTTGCATTCATTATAGTCAAACTTACATTAGTTATTGCAAAGGGCTAAGAAACTGATGGCAATGAGAGCATTTTGGGGTTATTAGGAAAAGAGGGAACAGCATATGTGCAACTTTTGTTCTATTTTCTAAACGATTCAGCTGACTGCATTTGTCTATCCTAAAGAGAGCTAGTTCACATTGTAGAAAAATTGTACCTGTACTGCAACGAGAATTGATTGAATCTAAAGCCTGATCATGTCAAGGAGATAATGTGGAAAAATGGAAGTAAAGAAGATGGGTTACAGAGACAAAAGAAACTTTCATGTAAATATTGTGTCCTGTCTCTTGAGAGCTTTCTCTCTAAAATCCAGGTGGGGACACCCAAAACGCACCGGAGATACTTGGCACGTGATGAAGGAACTTATGGACCAATGCCACGTAACGTTCCTAAAGGCTTGTTGGGAATGCCTTTTAATACAACAGTAAGTACTTGTTGTCAGCCTTCGCTGAACCTCAAAATTTAGTATTCTCAGTTATTAAGAATCACGAAGTTGCTAATCATTGAGCAAATTTTCAGGGCATAGATAGCCTTTATTGTGTGGGAGACAGCTGCTTTCCAGGACAAGGTGTCATTGCAGTAGCCTTTTCTGGCGTGATGTGCGCTCATCGAGTAGCTGCTGATATTGGTAAGCTGCTTTTCAGGGCATAGATAGCCTTTTCTGGAATGAGATTATGGAAGATAAGTTTATTCATCTATAAAAGAATGTTATAAACACCTGTAGACCTGGAGAATCTTGTGCCTATCTATACACAGCATTATCGATGTGGTTTCTTACTGCAGATTTTCTGAATTTCCTGAGCCCATTTATGCTGTGTTTAGCTCTGGAGTCTCGAATTTAGTTGTTTTACGATGTCGGTTCTTCAGCATAACCTCTCTCTCTCTCTCTCTCTCTCTCTCTCTCTCCAGGGCTTGAGAAGAAGTCACCCATATTGGATAATGCCCTTCTTGGTGTACTTGGTTGGTTGCGTTCGTTAGCCTGAGATCATGCTGAGGAATGCATCATCAAAAGACCAATTGGATTAGAATTTTTTTTTCCATCAAAATTTGCCGCAAATAGTGTACGTGATGAAGCCCCGTGGTCTTTGCAACATCTTTGTGCATCAGCAGAATTCAAAATTAGATGCACTAGATCTGCTATTGTGAAAAGTTGTCTTACTGCACTGATTAAGATTAATTTTTTATAATCTACTAATTATACATAGTTTTGATAATCATAAATGGTAGCGGAGTTCTCAACTACTGCGTTAAGATTGTGAGAGGATCTTTGCATTATACCAATAAAAATTGTATTAAGAGGAACTCGTGATTAGACATCTACTGTCTTTATCCCATCCCTCAAGAATCTGTTCCGACCCTAAAATCAGTTTGGAAGGTTATCAGGAGGATTCCTTGGCTATTCTTTTAAGTCTGTAAGATGAGCGAGTTAGCAACTGATTGCTTATGCGAGGCCCTGTTATTGCATCCACACTCGGTGAATTATGAGTGGAAGAGCTAAATAGCATCTTGTGTGGGATGCTGAAACGTCTTCTCTATGGAATCAACAAGTGTAATATCATATTACATCGCCATTTCATTGCCTTCTATCCCTCTTAATCTCCACTATGTTCTGAGACAGCTGCATTTCAAAATACAACTTCTACGCTGAAGAAATCTGAATGCAGCAGATGGTGTCTAAAGATCATTTAGCGTCTTCATGATGACGGTGTCAGTGATAAAGTAATGGGACTACAACTGATTTCTGAGCTCTAGGTTCAGGAACTTATATAAAGCTGCCATTCCAAGTAATGTTTTGCATACCTGATGGATCCAAAGTAAGACTGAGGAGGAGCTATTCTGTTTTCCGTAGTTTCCATCTGAGCTAAAAATTCTTGATAAGGTGAAAATGGAAACTTCAAATCACATAGATGGGAATAATATAAAACGGAAAGAGTGATGACACCTATGGCAAAAACAGAAAAATGAGTAATAAATACAAATAGCAAAGACTCTAGCACTCTATCTCCTCTCTTTTAACACTTGATTGACCTATACAAATTACAGAAGTATGCTTCGCAGACCGCTACCTAATTAGCACATTAGTGGCCTCTAACCGTTACTTTTTCACCTACCCGGATCATGTATTAACGTGGTGGAAGCTTTACTTCTTTGCAATACTCTAGCTGTTAGCTACATTCATGCCGAAAACAGTGTCTTGCATCATAGCCACAAACTCATTGTAGTCGATGCGTCCATCCTGGTTGGGAAAAACACGATGCGTGACCACTTCTGTATTCATGAAAAGCAATGCGAGAAGAGATATGAGCAGAGAAGTCTTACATTGTCTTGGTCAACCTGGTTTATGAGCTCTTCTATGGGAACATCATCTAGGCCGAACCGCTCGCAAGCCTGCTGCAGCTCATCCTTGGTGATGTACCCACTCCCATCGGCGTCGAAGTAGGAAAAAGCTGCGTACATATGATCTTCCCTCTGGATCTTGTTTAGATGGAGCATTGCTGCTATGAACTCGCCATAGTCTATTGTACCGCTGTTATCGATGTCAGCCTGCATCACGAGTCATGGAAAGGCACTCAGGTTTGGAAAGACGGGATGAAGCATTAACAGTCTCTGCCAAAAGGTTTTCTTTGTAATCTTAGCCTCATGTCATAGAAATGCTCAAAGTCTATCAAATCAAAATTTTCAAAATGAAGTTCCGAATAAATATAATGACTACTTTGTCACTCTTACAAGATGATTTTTCTCATGGCTGGCTTTGCACAGAGAGTCAAATATCAACTTACTTTTATAGGTTCTATTGTCTAAAACATGTACTATATGCATGGAAAACAGGGACGGATTTTAGTACTATATGCATGTTTTTATCAACTGACGACTGCTTGAAAGGTAGTAAATGAGTAAAGACATTTCATTTCAAGTCCTACTACATGGTTATGTCTATGAGCCGTAGCTGCCAAAGTTCATATGATGAAGATTCACCAAAGAGAGATGTCCGTGAAAATAGCTTCAATCTCCCATATTTCACATATACCAAAAGATGATTAGTTTCACGATAGAGGCTGTAGATTTCGAACCAACGCTTCTCTACACGATAAAATAGATTAAAAATATGAAACACAGCCTCCATGTAGAGTCTGGACTAGAACTTACTGCTTGCATAAGACCATTAATTTCTGAATCCTTCAAATTTGCGCCAACTTTTTCCAAGCCAACCTTCAGTTCCTCCACAGTTATGTTCCCACTATTATCTGTGTCGATCATCTTGAACATTTCTTTTAGACCAGCAATTTCTTCTTCTGAGAGGATCTCAGCCATGACCTTTATAAGATGCATTCATCAGTGGAACACACTGGAAAAATGAGAAAAGCCAAAGAGAAATGCATGGCAGATGCAATTTTTTCCGATGCAAAAAATTCCAAGTAATTCAGAAAAGTCTACTTTCAATAATTTCAAGTGGAGACAGTATAGAGAGACTTTGTGTATGGTATGTAAACCGTAGAGTAATGATCAGTGTCAACATAAAGCCTTAATTCTGTCATAATTGGACTAAACTTGCATACTCTGATTGCTATCTTCTTGAGCTTGTCCATAGCAGAGAACTGCTTCAAACGAGTCAAAACTGCAGAATCGAGGGGTTTATCAGGAGCAACGCCATCAACCTGAACCCAAGGATGACCTGCACAGGGCAAAAGCATGTTTGTTTATCTATTTGTTGTGAGAATCATGAAAGGAAGCGGCAAGGCTCTCAATCGAGTCAAGGTCTGAAGTCAAGACAGTGAGGATCTAGTATTTCCAATGGTAATGACCAAGAGAATTGGCAAATAGGAAGCAGTCCCACGAAGTCCCAAAATGTAACATGTTCGAAGTAACTTAGTAATTTTCAAATAATGAGGGTGAGGCAAGTGCTTTGCACCTTCTGAGAAATCGGTCTATGGACTCAATTCCTATGCTGCCACATTGTGCTTTTGCACTCTCAGCAATGCTATGGACATGCATCATGATACTTCTTGACAACAAACAGCAGCAGGTGACAATAGCAGGGATGCAACGAATTGTGGTTTTGAAAGAACTAAAAGAGGCAAAATACATATGTGTAGCTCCCAAAATATCAAAAGCAATAAGAATTGCTACTTACAGAGAACTTCATGGGCTGTAAGCCTCTTCTTTGGGTCCCTTACAAGCATTCGCCTCACCAGATCCTTGGCGCTCTCAGATATGTTAGGCCATGGTTCGGATATAAAGTCAAGTTCTCCTTTTAATACCTGCTCAAATATCCCTTGCTCCGTTTCTGAACAAGAAGGCAACACATAATTTCAAAGTCTCAGTTTTAAGGGTCTTCATATGCAGATCGTTATAGGGAACAAAGTAGAAAGCATTGAAAGATAAATAAGAGATGCACACCATCCCAAAAGGGGGGGACGCCACTCAGTAATATATAGATGATCACCCCCGCACTCCAAACATCACATTCCGGGCCATAATGCTTCCGTAGTACTTCCGGAGCCACATAATAAGGGCTCCCCACCACATCAGTGAACATTTCACCTGCAGATAGAAATGTTACTTCACAGGATGGATAGAAAGGAGCTGATAAACAGGTGCAACTGGTAACTTGTCCAAAGACAATCAGTAAACAATGGGATTAGAGTTCTTAAAAACTTGACCTCCTTCATCCTTTATTTAATTTTGACCTGTCTGCCAAGTCCCAACAAATTTTTTAACTACTGAGAAAAATCAAAATCTCGCGAAAAAACACTTCCTAAGTACCACAGCTTGATCTCCATCATATATAGCTTGAAGTTTGTATTAGCATCTTCAAAGCTGGGTCTTAGACCTTTCTTAGTTAATATACTTCTTTAACTTTTCATAAGCCTATTGCAGTATATAGATGTTGAATAGGTAATTACAGTATCATATCTGTGAAGCAGAGCCTAGTTCCTGATGAAGATAAATCACTTGACAATTTAGGATGGCAGAGAAAGTTTAATCTCTAAATGTCTGGTTTCTAGCAGATATGGGAGAAGTATGGGTTTAATAAGATGCTTAAATGTTGAACATCTGAATATTGACACAGCAAACCTGCCAACATGAATATGCATCTAACAAACCGAACAAATATGTCATTGTCACTTCACATAGAGAGAGAGAGAGAGAGAGAGAGAGAGAGAGAGAGAGAGAGAGAGAGAGAGAGAGAGAGAGATCATAGGCAGCAACCAATGAATGTCACTCACTGTCCTTTTACATACAATTAATGATGTCAGTGATTTTAACATAGCGATGGTTTCTGAGTATTCAAAAAAATACACCACGAGGTAAACCTACCAAAATTGTTAGCAGTCCTTTCAATTCATCTATTCATCCTACTGAACATTAGTTTGTGCTCTGCCCTGTGCACGACAACCATGAGGGAGAAAATCGGGAAAGACCAAACATTCATGTTCCTACTAACAAAACTGCCAGATGTATAGAGAATGGATTGCTTATTGACCACTATATCGAATAGAGTTAGGCATTTGAGATCAGCCTATCTAGTGTATGGACTAAAAAAATACCAGTAATGCAGATCAGTTGATAGCTACACAATGCATGTAACCTGATTCTCTTAATCTTGAGACAGCTAGCTACTTTTCCAAGCTTCTAGAAAATATTCCATGCCTTCTTATTCCTTAAGGATACACAAATCGCAGAAAATTGAGACTTATGGGTGAGGAAACAAATAGCTAAATCCCCTCAAAGAGCAAATTTCTTCTTTCTTAGACTTTTCTGAGGCCATATTTACGCCACATTAAGCAGATACTGCAGAAAGGCATCTGAGGACCCGGAAGTTCATATCTTAAAACTATCGCAGAGTGAAGAATAGTGCTAGTGAAAATTGTGTCGTCCATACAGTCACAACCTCTTAAAATGATATGGTAGATCCAATTTCACAAAGAACTTTTGATTTTTGTCTACTTGCAGGTCAAAATGCAGGGCACTGAGAATTTCAATGATGATGCTTCCGTTCCTAAAAAGACATTTCGCAGTAGAAATTAAGAGCACAACCCACGATGTACCTGGCTTGAAGAACACAGACAATCCAAAATCAATCGTCTTAAGTGCAGCATCCTCTTCATGGTTCACAAAGAGGAAATTCTCGGGCTTCAAGTCCCGGTGCATCACCCCTAATGAATGGCATGCCTCCACCACACTTACAATCACCTTTGCAAGCTCAGCTGCTTTCCTTTCTGAATAATGTCCCCTCTGAATGATCCTGTCGAAAAGCTCACCACCGGCGCATAACTCCATCACGACATGAACCGCGACTGCATCCTCATACGCATCCACAATCGATATAACACTTGGATGTCCTGCCAAGTGGTGCATTATCTGAATCTCCCTCCTCACATCCTCCACATCCTCCTCCGTCGTCAGCTTCCTCTTCGCGATCGATTTACAGGCAAACTCCTTATTCGTCCCCTTCTCTATGCATAGAAATGTAGTTCCAAATTGACCTTGTCCAAGCTTACGGCCTAAACTATAGATCTCCTTCAGATTCCGCGTTTTCCTCCCCAGCACCGAATCCACCTGAAGCCCCGCACTCGAAATTCTCTTCATGTGCCCTGGCTTCTTCGGTTTCGTTGCCTCCGGAGGTTTATTTACCTCTTCCTTGACCGTTTTTTCCGGTTCAGCCTGTTTATGCTCCTGAGCATCAATCTTCACAGGCTCAGGAGGTGCGCTTTGAATTGGAACAGTGGAGGACTTGGATTTTGCATCATTGGTGCCGGTGCCGCTGCTACTCGCATTCTTGCTGCTGTTCTCACCATTTGGGGGAGGAGGGAGGCAGTCCTCCGGCGGTCTGGAACGCCATATCGCCGCGCTCACAGAACTTAAGAATCCATTCGCACCGAGTTTCGGTCCCACGCATGAGTTTCCCATCAAAATTTCACACCAATCTAGCTAACAAGTCCTTCCGAACCCTCCCTCAGGCATTTCAACAACTGGGTCGTCTAGGCGGTTCCTTGTCAATCCCACTACGCCGAAATGCAATCAAATTCGTGGCTCTCTGATCCGGATCAGAGACCCATCAACAATTTGAGAGAGATCGTTGCACTTCAGCGGAGGAATCAAACTAAAAACGACGCATGAATTAAAGGGTGCAAAAACCAAAAGAAAAGACTTGGTTTTTGGAACACCCAATAGGACCGAAAGAACAAGAATCCGGAATCGATGAAGAACGCGAGAACACACGCGAGACCCAGAAAAAAAAAAAAGAAGGGATTTTGCTGCAGGAATCTTAGCTGAGTATCGGAGGGAAAATCCGAAGAAACGAGGAGGATCGATTCGCTCCGGGAGAAGCTTGCTGGTATGGAAATGCACGCGCAAAAGGGGAAGATCATCCAGACTTGTGGCGTGATAAGATCGTGCGAGCAATGGTTATGGTTATGAATTACGCAGGTTGCCGGTATTCGGCACTCGATGCATGCACGTGCATGGGGGTTTCAGTCCAACGGCCATGTCGAGACACATATCCCCATCTTATCTGATTGACAAATTTGACCCCTAAGGTCTCCTTGTACATGGAGCTGTCCATATTTAGTTGGGAATCTCGGGATTGAGTATGGTATAATTGGACGGCCCAAAAAAAAATTCTATACCTTTTATTGTCTAATTAATGGAATTTATAAGATCGGATTTTCTTGCCTTCTATAGTGCAATTTGTCTGATTTGTGCAGCATGGGGACTTTGATTAATGGCTGATAACAACTTTGTCGATTGCCAAAATTTGTCGGGCAGTGTTTATATGGGGTCGATACAGTATACCATAGCAGCGCTTTTCAAAGGAATATTAGACGGAGAGAGGAGGAGGGAGGTCAAAACTCATAAGATGACACTAGAGGACGTAGATTTTTCTGTGTACGGCTAACGTGGCATGTCGCAACAATATATATAGTATATTTTTCTTTGGAATAAGTATACTAGAAGTCTTAAAACTTGTCATAAAAGTGTAATTGAGTCCTAAAACTTTTAAAAAATGTGATCAAGTCCTAAAATTTTCAAAAAGTGCAGTCAAGTCCTAAAATTTATCACGAAAGTGCAATCAAGTTCTAAAATTTTCAAAAAGTGCAATTAATGGAATGACTTGATTGAACTAATTTGATAAGTTTTAGGACTTTATTGCACATTATGAAAGTTTTAGGACTCAATTGTATTTTCGTGACAAGTTTTAAAACTTTCAATATACTTATCCATTTTTCTTTTATAATCTGATGGCACGGTACATAAAAATTCAACTACCTAAAGATTCATGAAAGACGATTAGCTCTGAACTTTTGACTTGTGAGATAGCCCCAACCTGAGCAACTGGCCTTGATAAATTGCCCTTGCGAGTGATGGCTAGCCAATGGCCCTTGACCCTCGCCACCATTGGATTAGGGTGGCTAACCCTTGTAGGCAAGGGGCCAAAGATGTTTCAGCAAATTGATGAAGTTTCAAATGGTAGGTGATAAAAGAGTTGAGTTTTGCAAAAAGTAGATAGATCACGGATCTTGACTGCACAAAACAAGGTATGTCAGAAGAATGATAACATTGTACTTAACCCGTTGTCCTTTAGCAAGAAGATTTCTTGCACGAAACATTCGAAAAGATTGTTCAAAGCTCTCTTTTTCCACGATCCATCGCAGAGATAGAGCGTTTGCGGCGGCTGCACAGAACTTCAGTTTGACTTCTTCGTACGCCACATGACATCATCTGTTCGAATGATTCTAGTTCTTGACCTTGTCTTGTCGCTCAACTGCTTCGGGCGCCACTTGCCATCATTCAGTAATGAATCACTACTAATTCTAGAACGAACCCAACTTGGAAAATTGCTGAGAATGACATTTATTTATTCGAGCACAGTAGGAAAGGACCGTTTCAAAAATCTCAAGACGTGGACCAAGTTTAGTTGTTTGCATGGGGACTTAACCCCCTTCCAAACTCCCACGAGACACGGTCTCTTCAAGTTATCCTTAACCTCTCCCTCACGCACATATATATAAGTAGATCCATGCAGCATGAATTCTCACTGATATATCTAAAAGAAACCCTCCATCATTTCAGGGCACGTCATCACGGGTCGCAACACGAAGAGATATAGACGATGAGTTCTCAAACAAGAAGGATCGTGGATAACAGGCCACTGTTGTTGCAGGGTCCGAGGCCTGAAGCGATGGCTGTGAACAGAAGCTCCACAAAGATGATACAGGAGCAAGATTTTGCCCGGGCTACAACCGCGAGTCGTTGCAGAGAACCGGTTACCAAGATTGTGTACTTGAGATCGCCCAAAGTGATTCACGTGAAGCCTGATGAGTTCAAGGGTCTGGTTCAGCATCTTACCGGGAACCAGTCGTCTTCTCTTTCTGCCTCTTCATACGATGATGATGCTGTGGGGATCAATACAATGTAAGAGAGAGAAAGAGAGAGAGAGAGATTGCAATATATCCATGCATGAGATTCTGATATGTATATCGAAAGATATGTTCGTACATAATGTACGTTAGTCATCGTTTTCCATTAATTTTAGGTTTTATAAGATGAAAGTAGCATGGATCATCTGTTGTGTAGAGATGTAGTCCATCATAAGGAGAATGAATTGTACTAGGATCGATTCGGAGCATTACAAATTTCACAATAAAGGTCAATCCTTCAAACGCAGCAACTCTTGCAGAGCATATACTTGTCCAGTTTTCCAATGATTAATCCATCTAGCAGAAAATTCAAACAGCGCGTGTTCTACCCAACCACTTGACGAAGGGACTAATTAATACGCATCAGAGATTTTTCTCCATTTTGAAGCGCAAGTTGCATTGAAATATAATGCAGAAATGACAGGATCTTATAAATTAAGTCAATGCAAAAATACCAGAAAAATAAACGATGAACAATAAAGGATATCAGAGATTTATGTGGCTTGGTCCGAATATCAGTACCTACGTCCACTATAATTGGAGAATTAGAGTTACAATTCCCTTATACGCTCGAGTGTTTTTCACATCTAGATTTAATCTCAAATTCAAAATATTTACTAATAAATAACTCACTGCCCAAATCACCGTGATTCTTAGAATTCCTTTGTGCGATTTCTCTTCGACGATCGCAACTTCTTCCCATGTGGCTCTTCGCAGCTTAAAAGAAAACCCACGATTCTTTTACCCGATATATTCACGCAGCCGCCGCTGTAGGTTCGAGAAGAGAAAAACAAACCCTTGTTTTCCTTTACCAAAAAAAAAAAAAACAAACCCTTGTTTTCTCTCACAATGACCTTTATGCCCTTGGATGAGACAAAAGAACAAACTCTGCATCCGCATGACCTGAATGTTCTGATCTTCTTTTCTTTTACCCTTAGGCCCACAAACTACCCCATAAAAGAAACATAAAAATTGTAGAATAAATGTGCCCATCCTTTTGTCCTGTAATGCGAGCATGCTCTGATTTCCTTTTGCGAGCAATCTTGAATATTATCTCCAATAGTAAAGATATCTTCACGGTCAAATATGGAAATTTATCCGAGCAGGTCACGTTACGGAACTTGTTCAAACTCGAATCATAATTTAACGGGTTGCATTATCCTCCTCATATCCAAATTGAACAAGATTTTCCTCCTCCCATCCCTAAAATGTTTTGAAGTTTTTACACGAAGTGACTCTCACCCACTCAGTTTGAAAACTTCAATTGTCAATCCTAAGTTTTCTCTCGACCTCTCTCCTCTACCTTCACCTCCCTTCCTCTCTCAGATCAGCCGCAACCTCACTCCAACCACCGTCCGCCCCGCCATGCCAAGGTGCCACCGACCTCTCCATGAAGCCGATGTCAGCCTTGCTGCGACGCCTCTAGCGATGACACCGGCCCCACTTCTCACTCCTTCCTCGGTTTCGATAGTGCGTCGTCTCTCTCTCTATTATGTATAGTTAAAGCCGGAGCTAACAAATGTTTTGCCCACGTGACATTTAACTATACCTTTGTGATTTTGCCATGTGGCTGTCCAGGTGACTTATACTCGATCGATTAATATTAGTTTAGTGGATAGGGTATATGGTCACGAGTTTTTAACTTAGCCATTATAAAGATTTAGTGAAAAGTTATTTAATATGAACCCGGGTATATAAAAACGCACATGCTCTAAAATAAATTAATTTGCGAAAAAAGTTGATAGTATTTGAGCTTTTCTATTTTAGGGAAACTGCCCAAAAAGTCAAAAACCTTTTGATTTTGCCAATTGAGTCCTAAATTTTTTCATATATTGCCAATTAAGTCCATTTAGCCAATTTTGGCTAGAAATTGTTGACATGGACACGGGCGTCCTACGTGGCGTGGCTGACATTAATATAGACAATTTTTAATAAATTTTTGAATTTGTCTTTTTTTCCCTTTTTCTTTTCTTTATTTCCTTTTTTTCTTCTTCCCTTCTTCCACTAGCTTGTCGGTGGGCCTCAATGATCGGCCATAGGTGAAGGGCGGCGATGTTGACCTTGCCAACCTCAAGCAAAGCTCATACCTGTCAGCCACTAGTGAGGGCAAGGCTTGCTCGCCCTTAGCGAGGTCAACCTTACTCTCTTGCCGTCGCTAAGTGAGGTGAAGTCTTGCTAGTGGCTAGTCGAGCTCGTACGACAGTAGGCGTCTATTTCAGTGATTTTTGGCCAAAATTAGCTATATTGACTCAATTGGGAAAATTGAAAAGTTTAGGGCTGAATTGGCAAAAGTACAATAAATTTAGGTCTTTTTTAACAAAATTTCTCTTCAATTTTTCTGATGTGCGTATATAATTCGTGTTCCAAATTTTTGGCTGCATTTTGCATGTCCAATTCGACAAATATTTTACTTAGCATACTCAATGGCTTATTCCCCAAAACAAAATACACGAGACGCTAATAACATAAAAGATAAACACATGCAAATACATTTACCAAAATAGAAGGCCACATAACTAGCTGCATAGAGTTTCCGTCCTTCCGTGATTGATCAAAGAAAAAAAAAATCTCACACGACTATCAAATTCGAGAATTTCATTACCGCATACTAATAAGATACAGAGAAAACGACACAAATGGCCCATGAATTTTGATCCAATGCGCAATGTTCGACATGGTCTTTGAACTTTAACCCAATGTACAATATCGTTCCTAGTTTTTAATTTTGTCGACGGGATCCATGAACTTTTGGTACATGTTCAATTTAAATTTTGTACTATATGAAAATATTTAATATAGTTCATGGACGAAATTGCATATTGGACTAAAGTTCGATGACCATTTGTGTAATTATCCCAAAGATGTACACGATCCCATACAAACTGGATCCATATAATGGGCCCAAGACCCCGGGGGCCCAGTTAAAGGCCCAAAGCAGCCCGCTGCCCCTCTGACGCCGTTAGCGAACGTTGGCGCGGTCGAGGCGGCGCCGTCGCCGTCGCCGTCGCCGTCAAGTCCCGCATAGAGGGAAAATCGAAATGTGTTCAAAACCAAAGACCTCCAAGGCTCCAACTCTCTCGATCCCCTCCTTCCACTTTTTGCCTCTCGTTTTTTCTCTCTCCTCTCTCTCTCTCTCTCTCTCTTCATCTGCACCTGCGATCCGTTCCCTCGATCGAATCGGGCTAGGGCTCGCCGCCGGTCGCCGTCGTCTTCCCGGAAATGAGGTGATTCTCGCGAAGGTATGGCGTTCTCTATCTCTCTCTCTCTCTCTCGCTCTCGTTCCCGTCCTCGTTGTTCCGCTTCGTCCCTGCCCTCGTTTTCCCGGATTTTTGATGCGAGGTGCTTGCAGCGCGATTTAGCTGGAGGCGCGGCCGAGACCGTGGGAGCGGCCGGGGCGAGTATGGCGACGGTGGCTGGGCCGGGCTCGTTTCCTCCGGATAAGTTCCATCCCGGAGGCGGCGGCGGAGGAGCTTCCAAGATGGGCGTGAAGCTGAGAAGGAAGACTCCGTCGGAGCTGAGAGTAATCATCTAGAGATTTGTGGCGATTCGTTTTGTGAAAGTGTTTGTTTTTTTTTTTTGTGGCTGTGGGGACGAGATTATGCTTAGCTGGTTCTCTGGATGATGCGCGCCGCTTTGCTTTCTATGGTGTATTTCTATGGATTGCGACATAGCTTAAGATGTGACTCGCTCTGCTTGAGCATGTGACTTTTGTTTGAGGCTCCAAAAGTCACTAGCTTTTTAAGTTGGCACGCTGATTCCAGTTACTCTTGCTTTGTTACTCGAGTCTTCAGTTTGGTTGTCAAAAAAACTAAAGAAGATTGACAGCGGTGATAAATAATTAACGTGGCTTGACTGGATTAATGTCCTTTACAGGGAGAGCAACTGAAACGCGTTAATGTTATTGAGCTTGTAGATGAATCTGCAGCCCCTTTACTCGATTCTCTGAAGTAAGTGTTTCACTGATCGTATTTGAGTTTTCATTCTATAAGCACGAGATTAGTCATTGAGAAGTTTTCTTTTTCCTTCCAGTAACAATGCCGACACAAATGATGGTCTTAAGAAGCCGGAAGTGTTTAAACTACCAAGATACATTGATACGCGAGTTAATGAAGTATATCCTGCCAAAAAGTCAAGGTTTAAAATGTCATCGCTGAAGGAGAATGTGAAGGTAAGGGCATTTTCCGGTATAATTAATAGATGTTCTAGATTCTGCTTTATGTCACTCATCTGTCTTAATTTCGAGAGCTTGAGCTTCGGGGGGAGCTATTGTCTATCGTTGGCGTGCTAGCAAGATAAAAAGTTATTTCCTTGGTTATGTGCTCTTAAGCAGGAAACCAGTACAGTGGAACAGAGTCATGCAATGAAGAATCTTGCTGTGCCTTCGAACATGGCTACAAGAAGCAAACAGCATCTTCAATGGTATTGATGAGATGCCCAATACTCTCTTTATGTTGCTTAATGATTATTGATGAAGTCAGCACCTTCTTATATGTTTCGTTCCTCATATCCCTGCAGTTCCGAGGATTCTATTTTCTCTTCTAAAGTTGCTGAAAATCATGGAGTACAAACTCAGTCAACACTTGAGAGGTGTAACCAGAGTAGATTCCGTACAGTTGCCGAGATATCGTCTAGTTCGGAAAAACTATCTGGCTTGGCTAATATCGATATGGTAATTACTCTCATCTGTTTTCCCTTGAGCCGTTGGTATATCCTTCAGTAATATCACCACTATCTTTGTAGGATAAAGCTCTAAAAGGATTGGCTGCTCGAGAACCATCTTCTCATTTATTTGATGATTGTTCTGAAAATTTTACTTCTACCTCGACTCACTCGGGCTGCTCTCAGTACAACATAGTTAGCCAAAAGGCTCCTCTGGATTTCACTTTGAAGACCGTCATGCGGATTGCAGCATCTTCTTCAGTAAATTGGTGTGTGTACAGATCCCAAATCTGCTAATGTATTTTGCAGTTAATAGTGTTGTGAGGGCTTACAATTGCTTGGAGGCTCTTGGGGCATTTCGTTCCTAATCTGGAGATATTTCAATTTTGGTCTTTACTCTATAGGGTCATTATGAAAATTATTTTTAAATCTTGTATTAGGGTTTGAAGATTTTTCCACTGCTTGTGCTTGATGACATCTTATATAATTCTAAATGGCATTAAAAACATGGGAAAAAATATACTTACACCAAAACCTGGTGCTGCTTGCACTGAAGATATTGTATGAAACGGGGAGCATCACTCAATTTGAGAAATTTAGCTGAGTTTTCTACTTGCCAATTGGTCCCTGAATCATTTTTATTTATTGGAAATGTCTGCTCTCATCTAAGAATATAAAAAAATTTACTTTCTTAAAACATATAAATGGGTGGCACACTATTCTACAACCTGCATGCAAATTGACAACTTTGATTAATAGCACGAGTTGTGGCAGGGTTATTAATTTTCACACACCATGCTCAAGCTATACTGACTTCTTTGTTCCTTTACTCATGTAGTTCTTTTCTATTGCTCAAGGTTTGGTGTATGCTTTCTTGTTGTCTGATTAACTTTTTTCCTTCATTATTTCCAGGATTTACAGGTTAATTACAAATGGCAGTTACAATAGTGTTCCCAATCATACATCTCTTTGTGCTTGCTCTGATGGCCAAAGAACTAGCCATTGTTCAAGAACCCACATCGCTTCCACGAGCTTTTGCTCTACGGCTTTGAATTCATGGATATATCCTCAGTCCACTCTTCCACTTTCTCTCATGTCAGTGCTGACCTCACCAGCTGCAGAGAAAGGTTTGTCAAATGAGATATAAGATATGGAGGGTGTCCCCCTGAACTTGTCACTAATGCTCTCCTTTTTGTTTAGTGGAGATGGACTTCTTAAAGAAGCGACAATTGTCATGGGAAGAGTCATTTCGTAGTCTTTACTACTTATTCCGGAAGAACTTATGTAGCGTATTTTACGGTAATTTTCTCCTCCTTGAGATGCTTAGATACTTTGCAGACTCTCATTTTCTTCTGTTGGAATATATGTCGAAGTCATTTTCCACAAATGTGTATGACGTAGTGCTGCTATTAGTTAAGCAATGCAAAGCTTTGCCGCTTTGTTTGTATAAGCAACTACTTTCCATGCTTCTTTCCGATTTTTTCGTTTTAAACTTGGACCAATAGCTTCTATATATCTGAGTATCTCGAGTTTAGGAAGATAAACCGCTAATTACCTGAAAGTGAATAGGCTTAATGTAGGCCAAATCAATGGCATCTGAAAGAGCTCCTTGTGATGACAAATGCAAGCTAGTATTTAATAATTTGCTGGTACTCATGAAGAGCATGTTTTGTATTAATAATAACATTTCAGTTATTTAAAAATTGGAAGATGTATTTGTGCCCTTACGGTGCCTAAACCTTCTGCAACGTCTAGACTATCCTTGACTCTTGATGCTGCTGAATATCTTACACAATGGATCTCTCACGACTAAATAAAAAGTCAATTCTAAAAGCAAAGCAGTAATTTTGCCGTGTGAATAACAGGACTTTGTTAGAAGGCCATTTTTTGCCAAGAACTATATCAATTAGTTCTTTCTGGTTATTTTTTAATCATTCTGTCTGTTGATTTTTTGCCCTAATATGCTATTTTATTCATGGGAATTAGTGTGCACTTCTCAATTTGTGGTAATGTTTACTGCTGATGGTGACTCCGGAAGAAGCAAAAGGACTTGCAGTGCTTATGTGTCCCGGTCGACAAGAGGTCTGCGGTCATTGTTTAGAGAGCATGTAAGTCGCAGCACTTGGTGTTAGCTTCTGTTGCTGCGTGAACCTTTTAGTTGTTAATAGTGCTTATTCCTTTCTGTCAAAATTTCCTAAGTGGCTTGCTCAGCCAGCAGAAACCATAAATGGGATTTGTCAAGACTACTTTGTTTAGCCTATTTTATACAGCAGAAGTTTATTCCTGTTAGGCATCATTGTCCTGTTGTTAGCATTTCAATAAAGATATTGCTGATGCATACATATCTTGTTATCAAAATATCTGGCTTGATTGCAAGTTGCTCACTAGTCAAGTTGTATAAGTGATCCTGAGATCAGTATAAGATTGCTTTTATTGCCCATTTGGACATGATCATGGTCTGTACTTGTTGGCTGTAATTTATTTTCCATCTTATGACCTTTTATTTCCGATAAAGACAAGAAAAAATTTCTATTGTTGGAGGTCTTATCTATCATATTGGTCAAGCTATCATTGCGAATGATATGTATCAATTAGTTCCAGTTGTCACATTGACCAAATTAATCCCTTTTCTTGAACTTCCTTTTTTCTGGAATAATTCCTGACCATTCGGTTTTGTCTGTTTTAATTAGGATTTATGTTTTTCTATGCCTCTATGCCATTCGAAGGTGGAACAACTTGCTACAGAAGATCTGGTTGAGCTTTCAGAGATAGAGAAGCATAATTTAGGCCAGGTAAGGTTTGTGCTTTTGGTAGATTGTTTTCATTGTGGGCGAGAGCAGTAGGGCGAAGATATAACTAGACATACTAAAGTTTGTGAATATTTTGTTTGACAACATATCAAGCTGAGAACTGTTCATGGTCACTTTAATCTTAGTAATTCTTTCCTGAGCCTCTCATTTAGAGCTGATTTCTGGGGAAATTCACGTGGCATTAATTGTTGGTTTCGTTTAGTTGAGCTGTCACAATGTGGAAGAATACAATTACTTCACGTTAAGATTAGCATATCTAGTTCTTGCATTTAACTAGCTTTGTGGTTAAACTGTTGGTAATGCAACCTGCCAAAATGCTCTCTGTATTGTAACTGTAGAAGACAAGTCCAACTCTTTTACTAAAGTGGCATTAGCATGAGTAATAGTATATATGCATCTATTCGAAAGGGCATTAACCTACCTTTTGTTTTTATGCTAAAATCACAGACTCGACGGCCCAGTTCATTGTCCGATGTTGATAATACTCCACAATCTTTGCTAGCTTTCAGTGGAAATAAAGATGTTCATGGTCTCTATGACCTTTTGTTAAATTATAGGTAAGTAGTGGCCTGTATACTGTGATATGCTTCATCTATCATAAAGGCATCTATAAATTGCTTTCTATACATCAAGTTTCTTGTCAGTGGTCCTGAATTTAAAGTTCTTGGCAGATCTTTCTTGACATTTCTGACTGGGGTGGATATTCCGGTATTATATTCGCCTATTCCATTCCAAAATGCTGCTGTGTCTGTTCCTGAGGTGTGTCTTTTTTACCTTTTATGATCATGCTATAAGATTGAGTTCATTGGCTGTGTGATATGGACTAATTGTTAAACGTTTCATTTGAAATCAGAAAGAGACAAAATTTGGAAGACATTTTGATTGCCATCTTTTTGCAGTCATCTAACCTCGAGAAATAGTTGCCTGTTTTCATTAATGTATCTGATGGCTATAGCCCATAGGTCCTCAATTCCACCTTATTTTCAGGTTAGATGCATGGAAATGAGACCAGCAAATCATATTGCTGATTCAATAAAAGAAGGCAGTAGCTCGGGTGGTGACTGTACAGCTGGCCTTTGCTATACTCTTGAAATTACAGATGCATATATACCGCCATGGATTATCTGCAATATATGTGCACTTCTTGGGTCTCAAGGCAGATTTGAGGCAAGGTATGTTGAAAACTCTGATGTCTGATCAAGTTGATTCCTTGCATCTCATGTGTGATCGCATGTATCTCAGGTTTGAGGCAAGGTCTGTAGAAAACTTTCATGTTTAATTCCACTATGGAATATCTGCTGTAGTCATGTTTGATCGCATATGAGTTAACTTAATATATCTGCAATATAAGGCTCTGTTTGTTTCGTGAAAATGAATGATTTGAAAAATAATTTCCTGCAAATGATTGCTTATATCACTTACAAAAATAAATTAATGAAAAACATTTTCATCGTCCACTAAAATATTTAGACATAAATTTTTGTTGATAATGAAAATATTTTTTCATTGGTCAATTATTTTAAGCGATACAAGTGATCGTTTTTAGGAAATATTTTCCAAATCGTTCATTTTCCGTGAAACAAACATAGCCTAAGTGGAAAGATCTTAAAGAGAATTGAGATGTTCCTGTGAATTCAAATTGAAGTTGACTGCTGTTCTCTGTAGAGTGTATGCACCATGGCTTTTTTGAGTTCCTTATATATTTGAAGGCAATGAAAGTATGTAGGCATTTAAGCTCACGTGTTCTGCATCTTTAAACTGAGTGTACGTTTGGGGAATCATTAATGCATGCCATATACTCGGCTTTAATTTTGACATGGTTGCATTCAGCTTCGTGACAGAGAGCACCTCAATTGGCTTGAATGCTGTTCTTGAAACAATTTTTGGCAAGTCTGATTCTGAAGCCCTGGCAAGTGAAGTCTTGGAGAAGACTGATATTTTTGGTATGTCTGAAGCAACCGTTACTCCTCACTTGCGTCTGGGTCTACTGAAAAGTTTGAAGTACTGCAACGGTTCTTACACAGCTTCAATATCTCCTGCATGACAGTTATGGGGGATCTTATTTTCTCAATGCTGGATATTGTTTTTCTCCAGCTCTAATCCTTCAATTTTGCGGTTTTACGTCAAGCATGGTGCAGCAGTGATGTACATCATTGTATGAGTTAAGCTCTGACCTAGTAAAAGAATCAAATGCCATGAAACAATCAAGCTGTCACCTTTAGTCTCTATTTCGTGTAATGAATTCGTAGCTTTTTTTTTTTTGGTTTGGAATAATGAAGTCTTAATTAAAGCATAAATTTTTCAAGTAAAGTTTGAGATTATGCTTGCATTGATCAAAGTCTGGATAACCATGATGTTTGCTAATGACATGTCACTATCCTTAAAGTAAACTTAAAGTCCTATGCCATGCTCCAACTCTGTCATCTCATTGTTGTCTATGGAGTTGGAGAGACTTGTTTGGGGGAGACAACTCTATCATCTCATTAAAGTATTTAGGGGAAAAAATTATTTTAAAAGACTCGTCATTTTACTTCATCTTTTTGGTTATAGCGGTTAGGCGCACTGCAATAATTGTTCCGGCAGTCAGGGATGGCATGAAAGCAAGGGAAGTAATCCAGCTTGACAACTCGACTAAGTTTATGACCAAAAAAAAAAAGTCAACTAAGTGGTTGTAGTCGTTGTCAAGCTCTAGCTGTAGAACAAACTTTTCCAGACCGGCTTAGCCAATCTTTGCTGCCTGATCTGGGAAAATCATTTCGCTATGCGAATACACTCAGTAGTTTCCCGAGAAGTACTCTTGCTAGCAGTACAGTAAGGCACATTGCACCTGGCTCCTTACAAATGTCATTTTTCCCTGGACACAACCACCAGCCAGCGGGACCCTGATTGCATCTCAGGAGGCTATTTCGTATAAAGAATTGGAACGGGAATTGGAATTGGAAGAGACAAATGGTGTTCCCAGTGAAATGTACAGTCTGATTTAAGTGGTCAAATGCGCACAATCTGTACCAAATGCAGAATTTGAATGCAATATTATGACATGTAGTATAAGACATGTCAAGACTATACACTTGCATGTTGTACCAGAGCAAAGAGAGCTTCATGTATTCGGTGGTCGACAATTGGCAGCAACGAATTTCTGCTCTTGAGTGTCATTTTAGACAGATGAATCAAGAAAAGAGGTGCGACTTTGAATTTAAATTCGTCTAATTCTGTCAAGCTACACAATGACTGTTTGTCGCTAATCAGAGTCCAAGGAGACGCTTTGATTCGTCTTCCAATATCTTGCCCTGAACAAGGATCATGGGCCAAGCCAGGAGCAAGAAAGACGGTTGACCGCTCTCATACACACGCGCACATTGTTTCACCAAAAATCGAGGCACGAACAAGCTCCGTCTTTGAAATGATGGAATCGATTCCGGTCTCTAACGATAAGTTCCCGATTGAAGACGTTTGAGATCAATTTAGTAGCCTTGTGGCAATCCTCACATACTCGTAGATTCTTCACTATCCGAATCGGCGCGTCGGCACCTATTTTCATGATTCCATAGGCAATAGCAAGCTTTTCGCTATGCCTGTACAGCGCGCTCTCCTTTTCTTCTTCATCTATGTCGAACAGTGCATCATCGGTATTCCCAGTATATCCTACCAATCTTATCTTCATAACAATCTCCTCCCACTTCTTCTCGATCTTATGTATATCTGGGTGTGATTTGTCTCCCATCATAAATCTGTGCATTTTCCCGTCAATCTCGATCGCGCTACACCCGGGTTCTTTCTTCACTCCCTTCTCTTTCATCATCCCTCTCATTATATTTACGCCTTCCCAATTATTTGCTTTTGCATAGATATTAGAGAGTAGCACATAGTATCCACTGTGCTCCGGCAGCAGCCGGATCAAAGTCTTTCCAACCCGTTCAGCAATTTTGGCATTGCGGTGAATCCGGCAAGCTCCGATAAGTGCACCCCATATCGGAGCATTTGGCTTCACGGGCATTTCAAGAACAAACTTCTCAGCTTCTTCCAACTTTCCTGCTCGGCCTAGAAGATCCACCATACATCCATAATGCTCCAACCTCGGCTCAATTCCATAAACTCTCTTCATACTGTCAAAAATCTCAAAGCCCTTTCCTACCAATCCCCCATGGCTGCAAGCAGATAATATTGCCGTAAACGTGATGTCTCTAGGGACTATCCCTGTGTTGAGCATTTTTGAGAAGTAATAAAGTGCCTTCTGCACATGGCCATGCATTGCAAATCCAGCAATTAGTGCCGTCCAAGTCAGAGCATCCCGTTCTTGAAGTTCCTCAAAAACATGAGTAGCTTTATCGATGCTTCCGCATCTGGCATACATGTCAACAACAGCTGTTCCGAGCGTCATGTTCAAGCTCAAGCCGTTTCTGATCATATAGTTATAAGCTCTTTCAGCCAGTTCCAAAGCTCCCAAATGACTGCATGAAGATGCAACGCTGACCATGACCGTCTCGCTTGCCTTAACACCTTCCTGCTGAAGCAACTCAAACAGCTTGACAGCTTCCTCGAAACGGCCAGCCTTTGTGTACCCATTTATCATTACACTCCACGTGAACATGTTTCTTTCAGGCATTCTGTCGAACAGCCTACGCGCAGACAGCACATCCCCGCACTTGCAGAAGCCCGACATCATAGTCGTCCAAGAAACAACATCTAAGCACTTCATGCTACGGAAGATTTGACCGGCCGCTTCGACATCCTCAAGCGATGAATACATGTGAAGCAACGAATTTTGCACGTGAACCTGTCCATCAAACCCACGTTTTAGAGCCTGACAATGGGATTGAGAACCAGACACAAGAGAGACCAATCTGGTACAAGATTTGATCAGGAACGTGAAGGTCAGATTATCAGGGAGCAAGCCCAGCCGGCACAGGTCAATGTACAGATCGATCGACCTTTCTGGGTTTTCCCGATCCGAACATCCTCGGATCAACGCGTTGTACATGAAAAGATTGGGGCTTGGCACTTGAGAGAACACCTTGAGGGCATAAACCAGCGAGCTAGCATTCTTGAATAACGTGGTGTCTACGCAAAGAGCGATCAGACGGCTCGTCGCGAAAACATCGAGGACGAGATGGGTCCTGACCATGTGGCCGTGGATGATCTTCAGATCGGAGAGGCTGGAGCACGATTCGAGCAACAAGAGCTTCGGATTCTTCAGCCTCAAGGTCTTGAGTATAGAGCTGCTACAACCGTTCATCTGTCAGGTTTTTACATGTTTTGGTCGTTCAGAAGACGAAACACTTCAAATGAGATGGCTTATATAGACTGAACTGTTCTTGAAAGTCTCAAATTTGGAGGTTGTCAAGTGTCCAACAGACAAAACAGTTGCTTGCTGGTAGTGCAACACTGGCTAGACAGGCCAAGGAAGTTGATTTTCTTGGTTTGGAGAGAGTGATAAGATATAGTCGAGTGAGCGGGCCTGTAACCACCAGTGGTCGACCAACCGACTCTGTACTGGCCCGCCGAATGATCACGTCTAGTGAAGCCGACGATGATATCACCAGAAAAGAAATTCGATGTCTCTCGGGCTCCGGGCTCATTTAGCTTCAAATGCAAATTATTATGATGGCAAATACTTCCTCATGATCCACATTGAATCTTATTATCAGATTACAAGATACTTGATCTCTTGTCACCTGATCTCTTTAACTATTGCAAATTCAGGATTCAGATAAATTCAAGCGGTTAAGGATGAATGAAGAATAACACCAACCAGCAAATGTGATGGAAAAAATACTGAAAATTGTAGATTCAATAAATAATGGTGTACAGCAAAATTTTCGATGGTACAACAATGGGTATTACAAAGGCAACTTTGATTCTCTTCCAAAATCTCCAGTGTTCTCAGGAAATCAGAAACTGGAGGTGAAAAATTGCTGCAAGCGTCGAAATCCATTAAACTGCAGGTCTCCAGGATTGTAAACTCAAATCTTCTCTAAATAGGATGTGAAAGTTGAGTAACTTGATATACTAGAAAGAGAACTTGAAGGCACCAGCCTTAGAATCTGTTACTGAATCCCAGAAAGAAGGTCTCTTCTGCAATGCCGCCTTCTCCTCTGCTTCGAGCGTCAGCTGATCAATCTTTCCTGGAAACTTGGCTTCGATTGCATTTTTAAACTTATCATGAAGATTCACCCGATCCCTTGTTCCAGAGACTAGTGTGCTGGCATTCGGCTTCTTCAAGAAATCCAACACATTCAACAAATTACTCCTGCAGCAGAGAAGATCCATGAAAAATTTTGAGTAGATTGACTACATATTCACCCAAAAATAGCAGCAGCATCTACCAACCCCATTTATTTAAGGAATGTAAGATCAAGCTTTGGGCTCTTCCGCATGGTCTAAACTTCATACAAGAGCCTATATCCTTTGAATAAAACAGAAAATTTAATGTCCCGGTTAAACCAAGTAATCACCATCAGGGATAATATTATTTCCCATAGTGCCAACCCGAAATATTTCAAGCAATACAACTAAAGGGGCACCTCTTCTCATGCGCTGATGATGATGTGCACACTAAAGGATTCTACAACCACCATTCCACACTACTGAACCCCCATATACATGGATGTTCAGAAGCACAATCTCTTCAAATCTTCGGAAGGGAAAAAAAGAACAACGAACTATGCTATACAGATGTGGCAAAAACAAAAAAAAAATTGCTATACCAAGTTAAATCCCTTTTAATCTGCAGAAGTTTTCAGAACTTACTCCAAAAGTGCTTACAAGAAGATCCATCTTCGAATTCTTTGAAACCAGAATAACTATATACTCTATCTAATCCTTAAAAACACCATTCCACACAACTGAATCTCCAGATCCATTGATGTTCAGATGCATAATCTCTTCAAATCTTCAAAAAAATAAGGACAGAACAATGAGCTATGCTATACAGACGTGGCAAAAAGAAGAAGGCTAAATCCCCTTTCATCTGCAGAGATTTTTGGACATCACTCCAATAGTGCTTATAAGAAGATCTCTCTTCCAATTCGTTAAAACCAGAATTACTATATCTCTGACAACTTATCAAACTGCTAAAACTCACATGAAAAAAATGTAACCACTTGACTCTACAGTCTCTGTGTTTGATTCAAAAGAAATAAATTTCCACAACTACCCCATGGAGATCATCTATGTTACTGATGCAAACAGATATGAGGCTCACATGACAGGCCCAGATGTCATATGATCAGATATATTATGTTTTAGGTTATAAGAAGCAAACATTAATCTTTTACTGGAAGGAGTGCACAAGAGTGGACTTACGAGCTGACGTAATTCTGCGTGATAGCTATGGACTCCTCCAAGTTAATCACCAAATGCCACCATCCACGAGGCACAAAGATCACCTCTCCGGTCTTACAGATACACTCAACGGCCTTCTTTTTCCAACTCTTTGTGGCCCCATAAAAGTTCATGAACCACTCGATTATTGAAACGGGACACGCTACCTCTGCTCCATCAGGGCTCGGATGAACCCCTGGAGGAACGAGATCAGGAGGGAATAACAGCCATTTCTTAGACCCCGTGATCACCGCATTCCAAGCTGAGGTCGAATTGGGATCTATATGAAACGACGAACCAGAACCAGATGGTCCAATTATAATCCATCGATAGTCTGGCCTCTCATTGCCCAAAACACTAAACAAATCCTCCCTAAAATAAACGGGAACCTCATAATCCGACCCCAGAACCGGCACTTTCTCCCCAAATTTCGGGTCGAACAAGTACAATGGTCTTTCTTCCCTGGCTTGATCCGAATAGCGAAAATAGTCTTCCAGTCTCATCTCCACAGGACCAACTGAAAAGCGGACACCCGCGCATGTTTTAACCAAAAAATCCCTGTTCCATTTCTCCAATGCCAACCAACCATCCATACAACCTTCCAACAAAACCGGCTTATTCGGCTCCTCAAAGCTCCTCACGAACTCTTCAACAGAAATCCCTCTCTTCCTAACTATATTATCCCTCTCCAGCCACTCGGGCTTCATCTCGAGGTTGGCACAGAGCCAACTCTGGAAGATATAATCCGAATAAAAATCCCGAATCTCCAAACCCAAATCCTCGACTCTACCCACATCAAATGAAGGATAACAACCAGCCACATAAGTAGATTTCCAAGACCCATTGAACGAGAAATCGCCAACCAAAGCCTCCAGGACGAGGTTCCGCCAAAGAGGCTCGTGGTTACAGAATATATAGAACGACTTACTGACAGTGGCCAAAGTCCCCAACTGGGTACTGCTCAGAAGCCCCAGAATTTCAAGCAGTAGCTCGTCGGTCAAGTTCTGGATGGTACCTAGTCCGGCGTTTCTCGAGTTGGCGGCGCTCGGGCTGAGGAAGAGATTCCCCAGGGGTTGGACGCCGTGCGCGTTCGACCGAGCCGAGTTCTTGAGGTGGAAACCCAGCTCTCCATCTTCTTCTCCTCCTCCTCCTTCTTCTTCTTCTGGGACGGTTTCATGCTGGCGCGGTGGTTGTCGCGGTTCGTCAGCGACAGTATCATCATCGCATTGCCTTCTGGGAACAGCGTCTGATCTCGCGGCGCGAGTCTTGCGTCGGGTTTTGCGGTTCTTCTTCCTCTTCCTGGAGGGACTAGAGAGCAGAGTCCGGAGACGAAGCATCGCTCGCGACGGCGACGAAGAGACGGACGCCGAGCACGGAGGCTTTCGAGGGATTTAGTCGGCTACGATTAAGAGGGTGTGGACGGGCCGGTCCAACCGGTCCCGGTTCTCTCGATAAACCCGGTGGAGAGAGACCAGACAGGCTTATTGGGTCAAGCCTAGTATGAGATCTTCCGGGTCTTCGAATGAATGCCATCGGATCCGGAATACACGAACTCAATTCACACGAGATGGAGAAGATGGACGTGGGAAAAAACTGATCTTTTTGCAAATTTCGAATAGCATTAATCGCAGCTTGACAAGGCCCACTAAGGCGTCGACTGTCCTCTTGCTAATCGATTTCTAAAAACCCGCTCGAACGATGAACCGTCTGTCTGGGTCGAAACAGCCAAAAGTCGCAAACAGGTATGTTACTGGTGAATCTACTTATGATCTGAACAACGCAAATGGACAAACGAGCAGCTCGACTTGGGGGAACGCTAACATTATCATCTCGAGACCACGGTTTTGCTCAGGATTCTTCTTGTTGCGTAAATCTTGGTTTATGCAGATAAACGCATTTGTGATTGTCCGTGCGAAATGTCCAAGGTTTGCGTAGTGAAATGACTAGTAAAAAAGAAGTAAAAAGCTCCTAAAGATGAGAGTACATTTAGAGCATCAACCAACAGGCCAGTACGTGCACATGGGCAATCCAACGCTCGTCCAGCAAGAAAACAAGAACCAAGTAAATATCATGAAATGTCTACTCTTGTCCATGATGTTACTTTGGGAACACCCCAGACCAGGACAAAGAGGCAAACATCATACTATCTTTTAAGAATGAAAGTACTGGGCCTTTCATGCTCTTACGGATGCGATTCGTCAGTCGGCGAAGTTTCCCTCCTCTTTCACAGATGAGGCGAACTTCTCTATCGTAGCAAGCCAACAGAAATCACATGAGCAAGATATCAGCAGATTTCTCCATAGTTAGACAAGTAACAACAGAAATTATGCCGTATGAGCACTTCATGACAAAGGTGCCATATCGTGAACTTATAGCCGTGTAACTTGCAATATGTAACGTTAATTAGAATAATCTCATTCATACTTCTCTGTGGCTGTGAAAGGCCTCCATGAACCGTTTGGATATATCAACACACAGTCACGTCAACAAGTTCGAAAGTTTCAAGACTTTCCAGATGAAAACACAAGGATGCTGCGTTGGGATAATACGGAAATTCAAATAACATGAGTTTGGAGGCCTATGAAAGCTAGTGCTTTCGGGGAAACCGTCACTACAACATAACTTCAGATGATAACGCAATTCATTACACTCCTTGCAGTAAATGAATGGGAATTTCTCAACTACCGCTCCCCTCATGAAAGCAGCAAGTCTAAATATCTAGTTTCTCTTCCAAGAATCCCCATTCACAGTTGAAGCATTCCCAATATCCACTAATCTTCCCAAGTCTCTATCAAAATGCAAATATGCTAGAAGTAAAAGAACACACAAAGTACCACATCCGTTTCCTTCCACTGAACTGAGAAGTTTATGTAGCAGCATTATCCTTCTCAAAATGACAAATAAAAAGAATGTCCCTGTGGAGAATTTTCCCAGCTGGACTGCCTGAAATTTGTTCATCGCAATCCCCAACTTTTGTATCTCATATATGACACGAGAACACGTTGAATGACTAGATAGTACGGAACCAAAATTAAAGGGTCCTAAAAAAGATTCAAAATCAGACATTTCAATAAAAACCGACAAATATATACAATATGAACCCTCAAATGAGAACACTGAAAGTATAGACTAGCTATGTGATGGGGAAAAAGAATACAGGCACTGCACATTTGAGTGGAAATGTTACAAGAATAAGCAATGTACAGGGAGGAGTACCATAGAATGGTACCTCAGTGTCGAAATCCAACAAATCATATGGGCAAGCATGTGCTTACGCAGTATCTGTGATTCACTCACCAAGCAGCAACTCAATCTTTAGATCTCGAAAAAATAATACAAACTAACACCGCACAAAGCCATCCAATTTCAGCATGAAGAAGGAAGCCATGAATAGAGAGCAAATACTAGAAAGCAGACTTACTAAATCCACTTCCCATATATGAGCACAAGCTTGCAATACGTAGAAAAACTTCAAAACCTGCTTTCAAACTTGCGTACTTGTAAGACATCTCCCCAGCCTGATTCGGGGACTTTTATCCAAAGCCAACAGCAAACCGATATTGCTTGCTGCTAATCCAAACATATACCTGCAACGGAATGTTATGCAAGACTAATATCAGTGATCTGGGTTTGAAACATGAGACTTCACATAGTGCAACAATTGTCGTATTTAGCCGGATGATTATAACAAAGGCTCAATAAGAAAGCGGGAAAAAAAAATTAGATTGTACAAAACACAGCTTTCTAAAATGAAATATCATTATTCTGCTGCCCTTAATCAATTGCATCAGAGCATAATTACATTACTGTCTTCAAGCCTCAACTAAACAACGTGCGAATCACTACTATTCACTTTTTCCTAATTACGTTACTGTCTTCAGGGTTCAATTAACACTACTATTTACTTTTCCTACATGTCATGCCAAGGTCCCTTGTATTTGCTGCTCCCTGGAAAAGACTTTCTTTTTCCATGTTTCACTATATCACAGTATAGTTAATTGAGTTCTTCAGTGAATTCTTTTCTAATGTGGAAGTTTTCCATGCATCACATGAGCTGCACTATGCATCTCAAAATTAATACCCAGTCAGGGGGTAGTTCTGCAACCACATCTCTCCATTCATGTAAAATGTAGTTGACAGGATACTTCTCAACTTTAGTAGGTGTTCAAAACAAAAGCAACAAATAAGAAAAGAAATGATGTAAAGAGTTAGTTGGCCGATCACATAAAGCCATTTCTGCCATGTCCTCCGCGCTATATCGTAAATTTCAAAAATAATGATCCTTGGAAGTTCAGTCCAAATCATACATCAGTTTACCGACATAACATGATCAGAAACTCCAGGAAATTGGTAACTAATTTGAGCTCTGCTCAGTGCAACTGAAGGATACAAAGAAGAGTAAAGCTGCTGGAAAGAAAGAAGCCAATTCAAATAAGAGTGCAGGACTAGAAAACAACTCACTTGCTTCTACGAGCCTTCTTCCTCCAAAAGACAAAGGACACAATCCACTGGATAAATTGAAAGAGGAAAACATTCAGGATATGCAGTGACATTCAAGCAAAACCCATATGTATCTAATGATAATGCTAAAACTTTTGAGCATTGATTTTTTGAAACCAACATAAACCTTTTGGTGAAACTATCATCTTGCAGATGCATGAAGGGACATATGGAGATATCTTAAAGGCCAAGCTATTATACCTATTCCAGTTGGATGAATAGAAATAACTAAGCATGAAGTAACAACTATTGAACAGATGACTAATCAAAGAAATTAGTCATGATATGAGCACACCATTCGTGTATGCAGAGAGCAGACTACCTTAAAAATTGACATAAAAGAAAAGGTTTTAAGGACCAATGGCTTTGCCACAGGCATCCTTCTTTCAGGAGACATTTCCTTGCACAAATGTTGAGCTATTTCTTTCAATAATACCAGCTGCGCTTTATCTGTACGCATTGAAATGATTGCCTGCCTCATCGATTCCCTGTCGGCCTCAAGTGCCTGAAGCCTCATATAGAGCTTCATAATATCCGGATCTCCAATTTCAGCTGGATTCATCGATTCCCGTGGAGTAGTCATATAATCATCACAGATCCCAACTACTGGTTTGGGCTCTGTCGTACCATTATGAACAGAGTCAATGGTATAAATTCTATCACTCATGTCATCTCCAGGTTCTGATGTTCTGTCCAGCGTTCTCAAGTTAGAGTAATCCTCTTTTCGAGATATATACTCCATTCTCTTGATGCTAATGTTGGGTCGCGGAGAATCCTTAGCCAACTCAGGACCAGTATCCCTTCCCAATCCTAGAAAGGAACTTGAACTGTCATTAGAAAACCTCCTCAGGTGCCTTGGCCTTTGAGGAGATTGACCAACCATGACCTTCTCTAAGGTGTTTTTTGCACCAGGGAGATTGCCATCCAACTGATCATTGCTAGTACTTCTCTCCATTTGGCGAATTCTATGCTCCAAGTCCCTCAAATCCTCCTGACCACGAGGGGTCTCGCCAAACGGATATTTCTCAACATCAGTGTCATCATTCTCACCTTCTAAAGGACCATAATTCTCATTTAAATTGCATCTCAAGGGAGGATAATCATATGGATGATATTCCAATGGACCATCAAAGTTCTCAAGCATGCTCTGGCTCTGGCTATACCCATGACTCCTCTCACCATCCGCCTCTGCCTCAGTAAGTCCATAACTCATCATTCTATGCTTGTACGCCTGAGCTTCACACGTCAGGGATTGAATTGCTTGCTCTCTCTTGTACAACAATTCCTCCAGTGCTGTCAGCTCCTGCTGATCATGTCCCATCTTCTCCTCTGCGAAACGCTTGAATTGCCGAGCTTCCATTTGGATCTCCGCCTTTTCCCTCTGCAACCTCAAAATCATGGACATGGCCTCATTTGCAGCTGACGAAGAGGCATTCCTCTCCTCATCCAGTTCAGCAGACAACTCTTCTATTACCTGCTGTTGATTGCCAACCATTTCACGCAGCGCAATAATCTCATTCTCTGCTTGCACCCTGGCCACAGATGTGATTTCCAACGCAGGTACAAAGAATCTATTGCCATCTTCATACTCATCATATTTTCGTTTCACCGAACGAAGCCAAGTTCCAGAATAAGGGCCCAACGAAGAGCAACTACACCCACAGCTACAACATTGGGCTAAATCTGTCAGAGGTATTAGCGCTTCTGACTCCATAAAATTGGAGCATTAAACCCCAAAAATATTTCAAATTTTCTCAACTACTTCACCTTGCAATCCAAAACAAATTATTCAGAGCAATGGATCTCTCCAAATTCACCTCTCTCGATTCTAGATTCGTCAGCGACAATTTTCCTTCCCTCTTTAGCTCCGCCTACCAGCAATTCCTCTCAGATCTACATAATGCCACAGAAACCCTTTGGAGATCAGTGAAGGTGGCATAATTAGCAAAACAACCAATCAAGCGTTCGATACATTAAGAGGTAAAGATTAGCGCCAGCATTTTTCACGAGATCATGATACACATAATGACAAAAAGCAGTACTCTTCCCGAGCTCAAACTACATGCGATTTCAAAACCATTTCTTGCCTCGAGCTCAAAACTAATCTTTTTAGCAATGAAAACCTTCTGACGACGGAAAGAGAAGCTCAAATTCAAAACTTTTTCAGGGGAGAAAAACAAGAAACCGTACCCGCAAGCCCATAATCTCCGAAGCGGACGTAAAAAAAGGACCCAGATGAAGGAAACAAGAACGTCGCCTCCCCTCGGCAAAGAGCTGGCAAATGGAGGTGGAATTCTTCCAGCGACGACGTGATCCGAGAAAACCCAGATGAATCTTCACGCCGCAGCCCAACAAGAAGGCCCGCGAAAGGAAGAAAGAAGAGATTTTCCACCGCTTTCTCGGGAAAAAAAAACAAGAAAATGGGCATTCAGCGGGAAGGACCCCAGTGTTTTGGAGGGAAGGAAGATGGACCCACGGAGAGCGAGAGAGAGAGAGAATTGAGAAACCCTAAAGATTTTCTTGAATAGTGTCTTGCTGTTCTTGGAGCTTCTGCCTCGATGGGCGTGTCGTGTCGTTGTTACAGTTGAGAGAGAAACAGCCGAGAAAATAGGGAGGCGTTGGCGTTTGTCGTTGGACGGAACAGCGAAGCGGAAGATGGAAATCGGATGGTTTGGATTGGATTAGAGCAGGAACAAGATTTTGATTTGCCTTTAAGACATCGTTCCTGATGATCCTTATTATCTTCGGCTTAACCTTTTTCGGCACACGATGATCTGTGCTGTTTACCTAATTTTAATTGCTCGGATTTCACAACCAAAACAAAACACCCCCAGCCCCCCAAAATAAAAAATAAAAAAAAGAAAGAAAATGAGAGCGTTTTTTTTTCCTTTTTCTTAAATTTTAAATGTTGGGGGTGTGGTGTGTGCTGAATTTTCAAAGCTTGTTTTATAAATTTCTATTTTTGGGGATTTTTTCGAGGGGGGGCAAAAGTGTAAGTGTATCCAAGAAAAAGATGGCAGCTTCCTCCTCGTTCATCAAACTTTTTGCCAAAATTCATGATGGGCACGAAGCATCCTGCCACTCGTATCTTGAATTGGTCTGAAGATTGATATTGACTAATGTCTTGAAATTAACGAAAAAGAAGGAATTCTTAAAAAAATAGGATTCCATTGGGATTCGTAAAGCCGAATGACAATTGAGTAATATGTCATTACTGGAAATAAAGTTAAATACATTGTAGGCATCAAAAGAAAGGATACTTGATTCCATCCAAAAAGAAAGCTAAAAGCATCTCACGTTTTTCTTTTTGTTCGTTTAATGTGATAGATTTTGACTTATCATATCAAAATGACCCGCCGTTAAATATAGACCAAATAAGTAAATACCATGTTTAGTTAGATTGACATTATACGAAATCTTGGTAATTTTTAACTGATATCTTTCTATCAATCATTCATCTCATGCTTGCAAGTGTCTACATAGTAAAGAAGTCACCCCCCATAGATGGATCAGATTATTAATTGCTCAAATGATTCATTCATGTGCTGCAATAGGTTTACAACTAGTTCTCTTAGATTCTTAATCATGAATATTGATGGCGAATCCATCAAAACAGTGCAAGGTCAACTCCCAGAAGGCATCGTTGTCCTGTTGTAAGCATTTTAACCAAGATATTACATATTTTGTTAGCCAAATATCTGGCTTGATTGCAAATTGCTCATTATTTTGGTAAATGCCCCGTTCATCTTTACATCAGAAGAGGGTTCCACGTATGACCCATTTCGACATGATCATGGTCTGTACTTTGTAGTTTACGTTTACTTTCCCTATCTGATAACCATTTTTCCCTTAAAAAAAACAAAAGAAAGAAAAGATTTTCAGCTATTGGAGGTCTTGTCTGTCATGTTGCTCAAACTATCATTGTGAATGATGAAGCTCAAATTACTTCCGGCTGTTGTTGCATTTACAAAATTCGTCCCTTTTCTTAAACTTCCTTTCTCTAAGGAGTAATGCGTGGCTTTTTGGTTGTCCGTTTATGATCAGGCTCCTTGTTTCTCTGTGCCCTTCTGAGGTGGTACAACTTGCTACAGAAGATCCGGTTGGGCTTCCAGAGAAAGAGAAGCATGGTTTTAGGCCAGGGAGGCGATATTTGGGCTTTCGGTAGATTGTTTTCATTGCAAGTGAGAGCGCTAGGGCGAAGAGCTGTCCATGGTCACTTGAATCTCAGTAATTCTTTCCAGAGCCTCTCATTTAGAGCTGATTTCTGGAGGGATTCATTTACCATTATTTGTTCTTTCATTGAGTTGAGCCTTTACAACTTGAACGAGTATAATTTCTTCATGTCACATTGGCATATTTAGTTCTCGCATTCAACTGGGGCCATGGTTGAAAACCTGCCAAAACCTTGTCTTGCGTTGTAATTTTCGAAGACAAGTCCAACTCTTCACTACAAGTGGCATTAATGTGAGTTACAGTATATATCATCTTAAAGGGTTTTAACCTAGCTTTTGTTCTATGCCGAAATAACAGACTCGATTGCCCAGTTCAATATCCAACATTGTTGATGCCCCACAAGCTTTGCTAGCTTTCAGTGCATATAAAGATGTCCTTGGTCTCTATAACTTATTGTTAAATTATAGTTAAGTTTAGGCCTGTGTGTCAGCATATGCCCCATCTATCCGAAAGGCATCTATTAATTGTTTTCAGTACTTAAAATTTTCTTGTCACGGGTCCTGAAATCAAAGGTTTTGGCAGACCTTTCTTGACGTTGCTAACTGGGGTAGACGTTCCTGTATTATATTCGCCAATTCCATTCGAGAATGCTGCTGTGTCTGCTTGCTACTTGCTATAAGATTGAATTCATAAAATGTGATATATAGACTGTTCTCGCACGCTTCTTTTGAAAATTAGAAAGAGACTAAAAATTTTGAAGTAATTTCCTTACCGTCTTTTCGCAGTTATCTGACCTGCAAAATTGTTGTTGCATGCCCTGTTTCCATTGATGTAATTCATGGCTATGGCAGGTCCTACATTCCACTGTTATTATCAGGTGAGATTCATGGAGATGAGACCAGCCAATCGTGCTGCTGATTCAATTGAAGAAGACAGTAGCTTGGGTGGTGACTCTACTGCTGGCCTTGGCTATAGTCAACTAGGTCTGTAAAAAAGTTCGAGGTACTGCAAAGTTTCTTAAACAGCTTCACTGTCTCCTGCTCAACTTCGACGGTATGATGGTGATGGCTAAGCAGATCTGGGGATCTTATCTACTTAACGATGGATTCCCCAGCTCTCATTCTTTCTCATGTCTTTCAGTTGTATGTTACATGCTAGAGTAACTCAAAGTGTCTTCAAGTGTGGTGGAAGATTGATGTACATTATTGTATGATTTAAGCTCTGACCTAGTAAAAGAAACAAACGCCACGAAAAAAAAAATCTAATTCGTCAGCTTGAGCCTTCATCTCTTGTGATGAAGTCTTCGTTACCGAGCCATTTCATCTTTTTATTCGAAGCTTCGATTCAAGTAAAACATTGAGATTATGCTTACATCAAGTGTTTCAACATGGAGGATGACGACATGTCCATCTGCTCGGTCAAACTTTACTCCGGTCCATCGGCAACGATCTTCGCCATTCTAAGAAGAAAGGAGGAGAGTTTGTATGAGAGATTTTGTCCGAGCTGGAGCAGAGCATCCCTTTCTTCTTCAAATCAAATGGAGGAGGAGCTTCTATTTTTGCACATGCATATACATGCATTGTTTAATATTAATAGCTTACTAGTACAAGCACTTTCCCACTGTCAAGTCCCGCCAAGAATAATGATGAAATTGAAAACAAAATGCATATTTCACGCAAAAGCCACTCGATTAGGCTTCAAATTTTTGGCTCAGGTATATTTATTGAAACTTTGGAAAGTTGTTTTCGACCGGGTTCCTAAGAGTAGACATAGCGCAGTTATAGAGAGGAAAAGAATGTGACAGTGAATTAAACCAATTATTCTCATACATCACTGTGTAATTTAGGGCTGTCAAAGAAAGTTGAATCGGTACAAGTTCTCAATTTCTCAAGGACTGGAGAAGTAGAAAGATGGGCGTGTCTGGTTTGGTCTTTGAGTGAGAGTGTCAACGGTTCGATTCGTTTCGGATTCCACGATAAGCGAACCTAAAGCGAACCTAATGGGATGCGTGCATGTTTTGACCTGGATCGTGACACAGACCAAAGAGGGATCTTGGGCATTTTGGGATAATCGCACCCCTGTATAGCGCTGGGCTGGGTTTGCCTCATGCGGCCCAGCTCATCGTCATTAAAAAAAAACACAAACAAAAGTAAGAGGAGAGGGCTAAACGGGCAGGGAAGATAGTAGAAAAAGGATAAGCAGAGAGACCGAGGATTTTGATGGTAAAATCTGTCAAAATCGGTTGAAATTTTAGTAGGTTGTTCGTGAGATCAAGAGTTACAAGGCGAATGGCTATATTCGTTGAAATTCTTTTTCAAATTGTCTCTCAATTTCTCCGACAGTAATAAGAATTTCTTGCTCATTTTATCTTTTTGGTGTTAATCAACCTTTGTGGTGATGATATATTGATATATTGTTGATATATCGAGCCTCTAGCTGTGTGACAAGAAATGAAGTATTGCGCATCCTACTTATTCTTGATGGTTAGTGGAAGTTTTGAGCGGTCTTGTGGTTTTTCCCACGTTGGATTTTCCACATCAAAAATTTGTGGGTGTTGTTGGTCAAGTTTTGGAGAAAATATTAATCCTAGACAGATTTAAGTATTTAGTAAATTGTTGGCTTTCTCCCTAGAAATATACCTACTTCGTAAATTTATAGAATCTTGATTGATACATCGAATGTCCCTAGACTATGATTTTGGAACACTTTGTTGTTAGCTATTCAAATTATTGTGGTGAGTTCGAATTAGTTTGCTTTGGATCATTGATGGTTTTATGTTTCCTCACCAAAGAGCAAGAGCCGAAGTTCCGACTGAGGCTGCCTTGCCTGTCCAGATATATACATTTGACAAGCTGATAGGACTGCATCCTTAGTTTAATATGTCGGTACCCGTACATCCAGCCCTCCTAATTTCCCCATGAATCTTTTTCTTCCCTAGGAGGTAGGAATACCCTCTATGTGTTTAACATCCGAGAGATGTCGAGGTCCGCATGAAGTCTCAGATGAAGTAGTTTAACCTCTTACTTAGGAAGAACGAACACTTTGTTATTAGCTATTCAAATTATCGTGGTGAGTCCAAATCAGTCTGCCCACCTTTTTCCTTGTGTCTTAAGCCACAACCACAAGACAACATAAATATTCTCAGATAAACGGGAGAACAGGAACAAGACCATCAAAACTCAAAAGGTCTCATGGCCCATCAAATCCATGCCCCTCCTTTCAGCTCTTACTTCGGCCCATCATATGTCGGATATTTTAGCAGTTTTGAAATATTTATTATAATTCATTATTATCATAAAGTCATCATTTTGTGACGGTTTTGCAATAGTCTTATAATGGTTTTGTAACGTTTGATTTAATTCTTTATAAAGCCTCCATTATTTTATAACGGCCATAAAACGATCACTTTTAATAATTACCAATTGTTTTATAATAGCTTAACAGCTCTCTTTCTTGTACGTATAAATTGTTACTTTGAGCATAATTGGAAAGTGATATATATACATATCAAAATAAGAATATTGTTTTTTTTTGGTAAGAAAAATAAGAATATTGTTTGTTCTTTCTTTTATCTATCTTTTCTTTCTTTGCTGGAATATACACATAACGTTGTTCATGCTCCTTCTAATATTCAGTGCGGAGTATAGAAGAAGGTTTATTGTATCTTAGAAGATTAATCGGTAGAGTCTTACGCAACGAGTTTTATACTCCGAGGGGCAGAGTTATCCTTAAGGACAGTGCTTGCAATGAGTTTCATACTCCGAGGGGCGGAGTTATCTTTAAGGACAGTGCTTGCACGCCTCATACGATTCATATTATTTTCTCATGTTTTTCAATAGATTTCCCACAATTTTTATTTTTATATTATCTAATATATTTGTCCAACAATCTTAAGGATAATTGCCTAATGGTTTCTCAACCTGGAACTGCCGTTGCTACCACCGCTTTTGGAATCAAATGAGGAATCGGAGATGGTGAAGACAAGAATCGCATATTTGTGGCCGGTTGTTGTGGGACAATACCGAGCATTCAAAGCAAACGAAAATGCCTTGCAAGGGACACGTAGAAATCAAAAGGGTTGCTCTCTTCAACTATGGTAAGCTCGTCATGTTTGTCGACCAAAACCAGGTATGCATTCCTCCTCTTTCTCATGGCAAAGTTAAGAGGGAAAATTGACATGAGCTTCTCTGGTGTGAGAAGGTCCATGTGATTATTGTAATGGTGCATGTGTCCTGGTTGCGTGGATCTTCTATGGCTGTGAAGTGTTCCGATTTGCGAGAAATAATGTTGTCTTCTTTGAGTGATATTTGATTTGGAAGCAGTCTTTGAGAATGCTTGTGAGATTGTGTTTCTAGCTGATTTATCGGGTGAATTTTGGTGAATCCCGATTTCATCCTCAAAATGCAACGCTCCAGTTTGATTAACGATGCTTCTTCATTTTCATCTGGGAATTGTTCGATTGACTGTGCATGATCATGTGTTTCCGAGGCCGATTGGGCTGTGCGTGTCTGGATCGTTTAAATGTAATATGCGGTGAATGTGTCGTGGCATTCAATCTGAAACTTTTCAGATCGTTTCGCTTCCTTGAGATCCTGGTGTGATGAGAAGTTTTAGTTTGCGAATCTGTGGTGGTTTGATGAAATGTCGGTAAGTTTTTAGGGATTGGTTCTTATTTTGTGCCATTGCACTTTGCGTACAGGCACTTTGCGTTCAGGAGGATGTGCGAATGAGCACGTAACAATAGTTTGAAAGAAATTAAGTTAGGGTTTTGATTCTTGGTTTTAACATGGCAATTTTCGTGGATCGATGATGCGCGGTTTCGTTTGTTGGTTTGATTAGATGGGTTAGATATTTTTTGTTCACTGCAACTTGATTGCTCCGATTGTTTTAATTGGTTGGCCACTTGATATTAGCCATTTTGTAGTGACCCCAGTTTATTCTTTAGTAATTGAGAACAGACGGAAACACCGTAATTTTGTGAGTAAATTGTTGTCACGCCTCGTACCCCACTGGAACGCAACATCCCGTCACGGTCGATTATGGTGCAACGCTCCCAGGAAGCATTGTCGACCCAACGCCCAATCAGAGATCAAACACATGCGGAAGCAACGTATATAATTAAATATATACACCCGTACAATATAATACATGAGACCAAGGTAGTACAACCATCAAACAACTGATTTGAAAATATATATACTGGTATTGCCGAAGAAAACTTTTTACATGATCACTACAACCAAAAAGGAAACACCAACAGCTGGGAAAAACCAAACAGTCACTTTTCCTTTCTGCTCCGTCTCCACCAGGGTGCATGCTCGACGAATGCTGGATAAAGTATGGTATTCCAAAAAGAGATGGTGACCTCGGCATCCTACTGCTGGGGGTCTGAAAATGTTTCGGTTTACACAACCGTGAGATAAACTCAGTGAGTTCAACCCCTAAACCTAGGCTAGGCTAACATGCAATCTCCTGACCGGAAAACAGATATTTAAATCACAATTCAACAATAACAAATCATTCCTAGACCCTGCAGGTTAGGCAGTTCGATATATAACAACCACAGTACATACGCGGCACTCATATTCACATATATGCCAATCACATGCTTATGCACCGATTTTCACATTCTCGCATGCCAGTCTATGTATGTTCATGTATGCAAATGTCATGGACTTGACACGTGCAATTCCCGGCCCACTGGCCCACACTGGCACACTGGCACACTGCCAAATTTATTATTATTACGACTTGAGTCATCAATTTTTTTTTCACGGCCCGGTGCGTCTAGCCTGCTTCAAAGTGCATGAGGCGCAGCATCCGATCTGGCCCAGTGTCTCTAGCCTGCTTCAAAGTGCATGAGGCGCAACACTGTTCTCCTTGCAAACCAGAGCCTGCTTCAAAGTGCATGAGGATGGTCGTCTTCCGGACGTACCGGGCATCGTCCTGCTTCAAAGTGCATGAGGACGGTATCGACCCAAAGGTCACGACCCGTAGGTCCATGGGTGATCACACAACTCATTATTATCTGAACCCAGCGTATAACGCTTCAGGGTATTTTAGGTGATCACGCACTCATGGCAGACACGCATTCTCGCACAATTTCACAACATGCCACACTCCAGGCATACATAATGCGTGTCTATGATATGCAATGCAATGCACCATGAGCACCAATAAAATTCAATCACAATCAATCACAATTTACGAACAATCAGTCATCATCTCAATTACACCCGGTAATTTTCCAATAGACATCTTACACCTGGTAATTTTCCAATAGACATCTAAATTGATCAATTAACTCAATTTTTTCCCTAATAATTCCTCAATGAATTATCACAAATTTCCAATAATGATTTCCACCGGTCAATCCTCAACCCAGTCTAAAATTCACACTGATACTATCCCAGCCAGTCCAGAAAAACGCATTATCAGTCCTAATCCAAGTTTAGGAATCTTACTCACCTAATTCGAAGGTCACGATGACGGGGAATGGCGGCCGATCACTGGTGAACAGTGAAACCGGCGGCAGAATTCCCGGCGACGACGGTACGGACGTGAACAGTGCCGGATGAATAGTACCGTGAACAGTACCGTGAACAGTAACTGTGAACAGTAAAATCTGTACGGGACAGGCTGGGACGGCTGGAAAACGGTGGCCGGCGACGGCCGAGACGATTTTCCGACGGGGGGAACAGTAAATCCGTACGGAGTGAACAGTAACTTCCGTACGGACACTGTACGGACAGGGTGCGCCGGCGACGTATGAGGATGCTGGTGGCCCAGGTGTCGACGGTTCGGCGATCGGAGCTCCGGCGAAGCTCCGGGCGGTACTATTGCAAACCAGAAAAATGAGAAAAACAGTAAAAACAGTGAAAAACAGTGCTGTTTTGGGACAAAAACCTGGGCTGTTGAGGCTGCGCGAAGGGGGAAACAGTTGCTGGTGATGCTGGCTCGACGGGGGAGGCTCCGGTCGGTATTGTTCCGGCGTGAACAGTACCGAACAGTGCAGAATTGCGCAAAAACAGTGCAGAAACGGGAGAGAAAATGGGGAAAAAGGGAAGAAAAAAAATTCTGCTGCTGATGTTCTGCGTGAGAGAGAGAGAGAGAGAGAGAGAGAGAGAGAGAGAGAGAGAGAGAGTTTATCTTGGTCAAACTTAGTAGACTAGGGGTGCCAAGTGTCATAATCTTGGCTTTTGGACAATTTTACCCCTAATCCAATGGCCCAAATTCAATCTAATCCAATAATTCAAGGGCACTTTGGTCATTTGCCCTTAACCATGGGCTGACCAGACCTGGGTTAGCCTTAACTAACCTTGGTTAATCCCAAAATTAAATCCAAATTTCGGAATTAATTAAAAATGGCCTAGGGGTATTTTCGTAATTTTTCGATCCCGAACCGAAATTCCAATTTTTGCACATACGCGTTCCATATATGCGTGGCCAACATAATATGGCGTCGGAATCGAAAAATTCACTTTCTAAGCCCTCGAAAATCGACTGTGAAGATCTGGGAATAAAATAATATTATTTTTTCAATTTTTGTCGAAATTCCACTTTTTGTCCGAAACGACTCCCGGTATGCGTGGCCACTCAAAAATGGTGTCGGTCTCAAAAAATAACCTTAAACGTCCCCAGAATTAATTACCGACACCCACAGGGGCAAAATTGTAATTTTCCCCAATTTCAGTCAAAATTTCAATCTTTGGCTAGTTTAGCCCCAAATGTGCGTGGCCAGTATAATATGATGTCAGATTTCCAAAATTAGTCTCTTAAGCCTTCGAAAATCGACATCGAAATCCGGGCCCAATATCGCGAATAAAACTCGCTAAATTTTCAGTTTCAGGGTCTCTCACTAACAGGCGGCTGTTTAGAAGTTACGCGTATCGACCTAGGGTTATCTGTGTCGTAACGGTCTCGATCATTGAGAGAATGAGAAATTATTATTAGTTCCAAGGGTCACGATCGTTCAGTTCAGGTTTAGGACTGGTTGGCCACGTGTACTTTCGGTCTTGCAGAATCACCTGCGTCCCTATTATACATCGTTGGCCTTGGCCAAACTCAATCCATTACCCTTTTCTACGATCGGCCCACGTTGGCCCAGAATATTCCCTCAGCGTCTCTCGTGATCGGTGTCCGTTTCACGACAAGGTCCCCGGTCCACGTACCGTTTTCTAGTTAGCCATGCCCCATTGGTTAGTATCCCGAGAGTAATCAGCTCTGGGCGAGACTGGCTAAAATGAAATGCGAGTTAATATCAATTTTATTGATCCCGGAAATTACATCAAAATTTGGGCTGTTACAATTGTACTTTACAAGAAGACAATAAAAATGGTTTCAAATTCTTACCATCATACTGTCAACGACTTCTAGTATCCGTGAAGAATTTATTTGTCAGCAAGACAAGAAGTATGTCTCCGAGCTTGAGTTGATCTCCACCGTAATGATGCTATTGTTAACGGGATCATGTTCTTCTTCTTGTTTCTTGTTTCGGGAAATTAATTAAGGCGTGAGTTGTTCGTCCATTTAGGAGAGAGAACTAGTGACTGTGATCGTGTGGTGTATTTGATTTAACTCTTGACTTTTATATTGGCACGTTTTATTTTATTTGTCACTCATACGAGCTGAAAATTCTGAGTTTCATATTGGCCTTCTTTAAGCTCATGGAGAATAGACAAGGTAGAGTATGCGAAATCCAGCTATTTGTTTTCATGTTTAGAACTGTTGGTACTTGAATCCAAGGTTCGTGCACTTTGCCAAGGTTCTCTCTTTAGAACAAATGTGCCGTTAAGCTGAATGACATTATTTCTATATTTCCATATAATTGGGTTATTCCCTTTTTGTTTTTGTATGACATGTCAAGAAATTGTTGAAGTGTTCTGTTGGGATTAATTAGTGCGCTATCCTTGGCACACATCCAGTGGTCGGGTGGTGTAATCTTGCTTTTATTGCAATTGTGAATCATGAATTATGAATCATGTGACCGACCCTAAGTTTCAGATCACATACTATTTGTTGATTTTAATAGATGAGAGACACATGTGAACATTGCTGATATGTTCATTACATGTGTATATGTGTAAATTAGTAAATATGCTGAGTTGCAAGTGCATCTTATGAACATTGCTAGTTCGTTCATTGCAAGCATGTATTTAAGGTGCTGAATTGCATATGCTTTATGTGATCATTACTTATATGCTCATTGTTTATGTATTCATGCATTATCCTGGCGTCAGTCATTAAAGGAATGCATGATGGTAAAGACACAAGTGCTGGATATTCCACGTTGATATTTCTTGTGTCATTTACTTGTTGAATTTGGTCTATTATATGGTGTTAGAACTATGAGCAATAAGCCTTTCTTAAGCATATTTTATATAGTGGACACATAAACTATGTCATTTTCTAGCAGATTTTTCACTATATTAGAAGGATGCATTGATATAAAGTGAATGGATGTTAAGTGAATTTTGGATTTAGATGAGACAAGATTCGCTATAAGATATGGGTTCACCTTGGTGGAGATATTATAGTTTGGAAATAAGCCAAATAAAAATTGTGGGGGAAATGACAAACCTGCTAATTTGGCATATGATCTGATGATGTAATATTACTGCGGTCATTTACCAAGCCAATATTGTGGCTAATGTGAAAGAATGGGTGGTAAACTCAAGTGTTACCATGCATATATGTTGAGAACATAATGTTTTATCCTCCTACACTTTAGTAGGGGAAGGAGAAAAATATTTCGAGTATTGCCCAAGTTCTTGGGAAAGAGAAAATTCTTCTCAAACTAACATTTAAAAATGAGGCTGAGTAGTTGAGAAACTTCTTAGCACATGTTTCTTTGGGAATGAAATGATACATTCTTTGTCTAGACATTGTGATTGCCAAGAGGCAATAACCATTGCAAAACCGAAACTTTCAATGGTAAAAAGAGACATGTTTGATTGAGACGTGATGTGATAAAGTAATTACTTAAAGATTGAATTATGTCCATCGATTACGTAAAGTCAAAAGTGATTTTGGCCAATCCTTTGACTATACATCAAGGGGAATGGGATAAGCCAATCGAAGAAAATCAACAGTAATGGTAACCCAATCTATGTGATTGGCGATCCCATGAATTAGGTTCATATGGGTAATAACAAGTCACTTATTGATCTATGATGTGCTATTAAAATATTCTGTCCCTCCTAAGGTGAGAATAGTGCATGACTGCGAGGAAAAAGAGGGTAAGCCAAGCTCTTAATGTAATGACCCAAGGCCCCACCTTAGCACGATATTGTCCGCTTTGGGTTGGAGCCCTCACAGATTTAAAACGCGTTGTACTAAGTTAAGGCTCCTCAAGTCTTATAAGCAAGCCTAAGGCTCCCTCCCTAGGCGATATGGAATAAGAGAGGTACCTCACTTACCTGCGCACGTCTGTGGTAGTGGTGCAGACATACCGCCATCACTCCTCCCCAAGCTCCGCCGCTTGGCTTGGGTCGTCACACTTAATGAAATTCCATAGCCATTGTTGGTGGTGTATTAAACTGCAGAATACACTTGATGGAATCACCTATAAAAAGTATGGAGTGAGGCTGCTTCTATGAGAATTATTGGTGATAATCTCTAGAGCACTTGTGAATAAACCAAGCATGCGTGTGGCTTATTAGCGCAAAACCGCGTTGAACAACAAACCTTGTGGGGTTGTAATGTGATCGGTGAAAATCATAATTCACAAAAGGAATTATTGGTTCATAGAAGTTTCAAACTTCACTAATGATTTCGTGAATAATATTTCATTCTTTCTAGGGCCGGTTCATAGCCTAACAAGTACCAGTTCCGATGCATTACGCTCCAATAACTCAGCATTATTCTAATTTTTTCTTTTCAAAACTTTTTGAAATATGTGGGGGATTTTTGGATATTTAAACAGTTTTGAAATATTTGTTATAATATATTACTGCCATAAAGTTATCATTTTGTGACGGTTTTGCAACGGTCTTGTAACGGCTTGCATTTGATTTAATTCTTCATAAAGCCTTCATTATTTTATAACGGTCATATAACGGTCACTTTTTAATAATTAACAATTGTTTTATGACGGCTTAACGGTTCTCTTTCTTGTACCTATAAATTATTACTTTGAGTTGTATTGGAAAGTGATATATATATACATATCAAAATAAGAATATTGTTTGTTATTTCTTTTATCTATCTTTCCTTTCTTTAGTGGGATATAAACATAACGTTGCTCCTGTTTCTTCTAATATTCAATGCGGAGTATAGAAGAAAGTTTGTTGTATCTTGGGAGGATGGCTACTAGAGCCTTACGCACCGACTTTCGTATTCCAAGGGGCGGAGTTATCCTTAAGAATAGCGCTTGCGCGCCTAAAACGATTGACATTATTTTCTCATGTTTTTCAATAGATTTCCCACAATTCTTATTTTTATATTATCTAATATATTTGTCCAACATCATATAATTTAGAGTAGCTTCAACTTGAGAAAACACCTATAAGAAGCTTGATATTTTTCTAAAAGGGTGATTTTCTTTAAGAAAGTATTGATTGACTTAAGGTATCCAAATGAGTTTATGCATACTTACTCCATATACTTACTAGGGAAAGTCTAAGGATGACTGTGACATGACATAGTTGTAATATGGTCGTATATTTATACATTATATCACGTGGAATTAATGAGATGTTCTTTTAAATTACTCTTGCCAAAATTCAGATGAGACTTCATTTTCTTTGTGACTCAAACAAAGACACAAGCAATGCAACTAGTACTCATAGAAGCCAACTACCCTCTTGTACATGTCATACTATAGAACAATGTAATTATCCGGTAAAGACAATAACATTAGCTGAGGTGCTATCTACAAATGTTTACCGAGAGTATTTCTTTTTTATAAGTGATACGTGATTGGCAGATCAACAAGTAGCGAGGTCGTGCCCCTTGTTGAACTTGCCGCTTGTTGAACAACAATTGTGACATGCGAATTAGCCTTGCTTCAAATCAACCTTGGGTGCAAATATGGGGCAAGGGCTGTGCGAGTGCAACCCTCGCACGGATCTGTGTGAATGTAAGGCCTAAGGTGCCCACATGTGATAGCCAGGGTCACAACCTCTCTCTCTCTTTCTCCGCACATGCATGCGTGTGTGTATGGGGGGATCAGAAGCGACAGTAACGAGCGCCCGATCACCGGCGAGGGTCATTGGGCCTTTGCCAGTGGTTGGGTGCTGTCACTACCCCCCAGCAGCCTTCGTTACCCCTCCTCTCTCTCTCTCTCAATTAGCTAGGTCAGCACCCAACATGGCACAAGTTAATGTGGATTGCCATATCATTAATGTAAATCAGATACTTAATGGAAGGACCAAATTTAAATAAGCAACGCATATCTAGGGATCTCATCGTCTTATATTATGTCACCAAGAATCGTCCCATCAGATTTTCTCTCACCATCAGCCATCAACACACCGACGACCCTCTGGAAGACAGATCAGGCTTCGTTTTCTGCATGACTTGGGACGACAAAGACGCATGCCGATGCAACCGGTACTGGTAGAACCCCCCCTTACCGCCATGCACATGTGTCAAGCTACCGAAAGATCATCCGACAAAGACAATCAAAACATTAACCACGACGTAGGTGTTTACCAAGAGACTTCCATTTTTCAACGATCGACACGTGATTAAAGAGAGATTGTAACCCAAGAAGCCAATCGGGGACACGTGTTTGGAAACACAAGGTTGCTTTTCTGGCGGCTTTGGCTTTTGCTGTTTATGATTTGTATATATTTGATGCAAAAAGAAGGGAGGATTCCACGAGGATTCAATATAAAATGTCAAATTGATCAGGGATGATCATTACAGCATGATGATTCTGGGCCCATAAGATCCTCCCAAAAAGGGCAAATAGATTTTGCCGAATCTTGGTTGTTGATATCATCAAAGCCCGACTTCCTCGCTAACTAGCCATCGGGTTGACTTTTGTTTTTCTTTCTGAAATATAAAGAAGGAATCGGAAGACATGTCATGCATTGGTTGGTTGGCCAGTGAAAGAATAGTTTAGATAGCAATTACTATCATTATGCACTTTAACCCAAGTATTTTCTTTCTTTTCTTTTCCCATGCTACTAGGGAAACAAATCCATTAACAACTTCTATCTCAAAATTTACCAAAAAATTTCACGAAAACTCAATACTTACACTTTAAAATAAGCGATAATGACACAAATGATCTATGAACTTTGACCCAATATATAATGTGGTCTTGAACTTTAATCTAATGTTCAATGTGTTTCATGAACTTTAATATGTTCAATATAATTCATGAACTTTATGAAATCCTTCAATTAATTTAAGATCATGGACAATATTGAACATCTTCATATAATTTGGATACTAAATTGAACAAATTAACAGTATAAGGACCACATTGCACATTGGTTTAAAGTTTAGGGATTATATTGAATAAATTAAATGTTCATGGACCACATTGCACATTTGGCCAAAATTTAGATACCATTTGTGTCATTTTTTGTAAAAATAAACTATTACCTACATTGATATAACCCTAGACGGACTCCATATCATATTCTATGATTATAAATTAATTAATCTATGAATCCCCCATTTCGGGAAGGTGACTTTAACGGAGTTGTTGAATATGCCGCGAGTATCTCATCCTCTCGGCGTTGTAACAATTTAGGTTATATTTCGAAAAATGGGTTCATGCTTCACATATAATATTGAATCAAAGATACGAATAATTGGTTTACATTAATTTATATTCTTTACCAATCTACAGACGTTTCACTATGTTTCTTCACACGCATTGCGGTTTCTCTCCTCTCTTTTTCTAAAGAACATTATATCACATGCTATAATATATAAGAACACATGTTGGATAGCCGCCCTACATAAGTACAATAGCGACGGTGATCACAGTTTCTTTTTTATATTTTTGCCGACACGATGGACTCAATCTCGCCGAGCATAGATTGGTATTGCAATTATGCCAATTAATATAAAGATTCTTTTCACCGTTTCAATGGTCTAATCAATTAGACAATATTAATACTTGGTCATCAATGCTTGGAAGGACCTAGTGAAATTAGGACACGATTTCTCAATCTCCATTGTGCCTGACGAGGGCTTCTCTTTAAGCTTTTTGTTGGTAAGTACTAGCAGTTATTTGTAATAATTAGATGATCATGATGTATTGATTATCACCTGTCATATTCACTAAGGGCTGTGTCAATGACTATGTTTGGTTCGATTCGGTTCAGTTCGGTCAGGATTATATGGAGTAAAACACAGACTTTGGACCTAGAAAAAAATTATATAACGTGGATAACATAGTCTACAACACCAAAGTGATGTTCTATCTATCTAAAGGATTCCATGAAGTTTTCGTTTTATGAGATTTTCCCATGAAATTCCATTGATTGCTCTTATTTTTTAAGGCTTAATTATTTATTATGCATTTGGCTAAAAAGGATATACTAGTAATTTAAGAATTTTCTCTGTCACTTCTGGACAGCCCGGATATAAGAAAACTAAGAAGAGATGGGTGAATTGGTGTTGCTAACAAGTATAATAATATTTAGGGAAAAAGTCACAAAAAAACCCCAGATTATGTCTACCGTGACACATTTACCCTGAACTTTTTTTTGTGACATCAAAAATCATAAATTATGATCACAGTGACATATTTACCCTTAACTTTTTCTAGTGCTATAAAAAACCCCCCAAACACGTGCCTATGTGATATTTTTACCTTCCATCAACATTGTTTACTTTTTGATGTTCATGTAGGTAGATTTTTAATGGTTGTCCTTGGCAGATTTTTTGCGGAGGGTAAATATGTCACATAGGTACAAGTTTGAGATTTTTTGTGATAACAAACAAAAAATTAGGATAAATGTGTTACAGTGGACATAATTTAAATTTTTGTGGCATTTGCTCTAATACCTATTAGAAACATTCTATTAGCAAAAAAAGCAATGAATGGACTATAACTAAATATGAAGGAGTATAGGGAGAGAATAGAACTTTGTCGTCCATACCTACATCCTCTCTTTCAACGCAGAAAGAAATATCTACAAATAATATTTTGAAAAACTATATGTGAATCTATGGATGCGTTTGTTTCATGGAAAGCTCAAGATTTGGAAAACATTTTCCAAAAAATTGATTACCCGCATCACTTACAAAAATAAATAAAATCAAAATATTTTCATCATTCACAAAAATAATTAGGAATGAATTGTTGTTGATAATGAAAACATTTTCCGTTGACTAATTTTTCTAAGTGATATAACCATTCATTTTTCAGAAAATGAAAAAATCTTAAGTTTCCAAGAAACAAACGCACCATATATGTCAAGGTTTAGATATTATGAAAGTTTCAAGTTTTTTGGGTTAAAAAAAGAAATTAAAATGTGTCTATCACCGAATTTAGATTGAACAAAAGCCAAAAAGTAAAAATTTATCTAAATGATGGCAATTACGTATATAACTTTACATCGCAAACCTTTCCTTTTCCGTTTTATTGGTATCGAATAACTGGCGTTACATTTGTGAGATCCTTTCGATGCCAACTTTATCATAACCCATCATCTATACTATTGTACAAACCGCAAGAACACTTGCTAAGAGACGAGTGAAAAGAGAAAGGGAAAGCCCTCCTACATAGAGGCTAAATAACTTGATTACGGACCACACCCTCTACCTAGCAGTATTGCACACACTTTCTTTGCAAATCTCAAAATGAACATCGTTGACGATCCTCTCCTAATTTTGATTAATCGGAGCTCTCGAGCATGAACTTCTTAATGTCCTGTATGACTTGATTCCCAACATCCGAGTACGCATCGTTCGTGAAGAACCCATGCTGCCTTCCCCCGTACTCCACATACTTAACATTCTTCCCCATCCCTTTGAGCCTCGCTGCATAGTCTTGCACTCTATCTTTCAACATCTCATTCCCACCAACTATCACCAAGATGGGGTCGAGCGTCACTGCCTCAAGGCTAGCGCTTGATGGTCCAAACGGGTTGGCCAATGGGTGGTCTCTATCTCCTCCACTTGGCACCGATAGCCTCCAAAACCTGTTGAGCCAATCGATGCACACGCACAAGCATGTCATATGTCGCTTCCAATGACCAATACACGACATGTTAAGTTAGTACATTCGATCGTGAATCTAGTGTATGCATGATGTATTTGGATCGTGGGGATGGAGGAAGCGGGCGTGCGTGCATGTGTCATGTCACGCGACCGGTCCAATGTCAATGAAATGATGATTATCATGAGATTATCTTCACAAAAATAGGGGCTCAAATCCTCCACATGTCGAGGGAGCTGGTGGTGGATGGATGTCTGGTTCTCGTTGGTGATTCGGCGTGCTCCTATAGTTAATTTCGCTCGAGTCAATCGCATTGAAAATGAGGCACCGAAAAGAAGGAGTTTCCATCACGGGACATACATCTCAAGCCTGATGGACTTTCATGGTAAGATAGTGGATAAGGCACTTAGCTTAATTAGTATATTTTAGGGAGCTGATAAGGCAAGTAAAGATCCAATGGCGGTATTGGACCGAGCACTAACCCTAATATTACTTTGCTTTGCTTAGCTTTGATTGATCAGGGTTGTGTCGTAACCTTTCCCAAGCGTCACTTTCACAAAATGGTCCACGTAAAGTGCTATTATAATTCCTAGAGGGAACAAAAAAACCCATGATGTTGCTAGGAAAATCACAAAGCCAGGATTTTCACTAGCTTATTATTATTATTATTATTATTATTATTATTATAACAATCAAGGGCCTACCATATCTTAAAAAGTTGGATTATAAGTGGTGATTGATGACAGAAGCTAGATTAAGATGAGTATGACGTGTTTCAAATACTCCACTAGGACAACTCAAAATGGATTTTCACCCTTTCTCCGGATATACATCAATATTAATTATCTTAATGTCTTACAATTAATCAGGTACAGATGTCAAAGAATAGTCGGAACACCTCACAAACTGGCCCCAAAACAAAAGTTAGACCTCGCAAATTGCTTATATAATTCAATTTATTTTTTCTGCACTGACGAGTATATAAACAATAATTCTATGCTGGTTGGTCCTCTTTAATAAAGGCAATGAAAGTTAATTAAAGACAGCTCTTAATGACTCTCATTCACTGGTCAAATAGCACCATCTGAATGGAGGGATGAGGTTGACAATATGCCAAGAAATCTTGGAAAATTAATTTAGAAAAGCAACCGCAAAATCCGGTGACACGAAATTAGTCCTAATCTCCCTAGCTTTCTTGCAATAATGGTATGGATAATGACACGAGAAGCTGTCTCACGTGACTAATGAGATTCATGAACAAAGGCACCAACATGTCAAAAGTGGGTTGACATGTTTCTCTTCATACAAGCGAAATTTCTCGGCGAGACATGCGCAATATAATCCAAGAATTATTTAGTTAGTAGATGAAAGTCGGTCCTCATTAACTGCACTAATCTCCGACGATACATGCTCGTGAACTTTCTTTTTCTTCTTCAGTACCATGTCTATTCGAATGAATAATTGGTATTTGTTGTGGGGGAGAAATTGCGTGATAGGCGGAGACAGAATAAACTTTTGAAGCTACTCATGAGGCGCCGGTCTATTTTCGTGAATTGGACTAGAAAGCGATGGGACTAGAGGTCGGAAAATAGTGTGGACCGGCAGATTCTTCAAAAATTCTTCTGATGATTATTGGGTATTTTCACAAGAGGGGGTCACATCCCCCCCAAGTGGAACCGCCCCTTGTGTACGGATCGTGAGGCCAAGCCACTTTCAATCTTTTTTATGTGAAAATGATGTGCTTCGATAGAGAAATATGGTGCATTATGTCACCAAGGAGGAAAATTTTATGCGCCCGAATAAACTCTTGCCCATCATTTTCGAAGATTCCATGGTGTTGAAATTGTTTGGGCAAACATTAGTCACAAGTTTAATTACTCCCTCTTCCTGTAATTGGCTGAATCTATGCTATACAACAAAATAAGGTTATAATATTGACATCCGGATCTAATTTGCAAGTTCTCATGAATGTGATTATAGTGTTATTTTTAGTGGCTGGCAAGGCTTAATGAGATCGAGTGGAGGGGAAGAAAAGGCCTTTGCGATGAATGATCACTAAATGAAAGTCTACATGTATCCATGCGTGTATGATGAGAAATTGGATATGCTTAACTAAGATATATGGTGGGTTTCAATATATTACCTGTCAAGTATCTCTAGATTTAGCAAGCCTTCGCATGGTCCCTCTTCCGACTGGGTCCTGGTGACCCCGCCGAAGAACGGTGCGAGCAGCACGTAGCCTTGCACCCGGACTGGGGCCAACTTCGGCGAGCCGAACCCTAGATTGACCGCCAGGTGGTGCGCGATGTTCCCCCCGGACGAGTCCCCTAGTATGTAAACCCGGCCAAAGTCCACTGCCTTGAGATCTAACCACCCGTCGACGTCCTCGCTCTTGGCCTTGCTTTGGAGCCACTCCAATGCGCCGTGCGCGTCGTCCACAGCTGCCGGGAGCCGGTGCTCGGGCGCGAGGCGGTAGTCCGGGGAGATCACCAGGGCCCCGAGGCCGGAGGCAAGGCGGGTGCAGCAGTTGTGGCAGTTGGGCCACAGGCGCGACCCGACGCAGAAGCCGCCGCCGTGGAGGTAGTAGACGACGGGGAGCTTACCCGATGGCGGGGGCGAGGCGGGTCTGTAGAGGCGGAGGGAGAGGCTGTGCTCTTTGTCGTAGAGGTAGTCCTTGAGGACAATGGACTTGTTTTCGATGACGAAGATGTTCCTGAAGTCGATCTCGTCGGCCCGGTAGATGGAGCCGTCGCTGAAGACTTGGAGGACGCCCAAGCAATCTTCCACTACGTGAGGAAGGGAACCCATCTCTCTCTCTCTCTCTCTGTGTTAACGGCTGTAGTGGTGGTGGTGGTGTATGGAGGTGGGGGGTCGTAGGGTCGTATAAATAGGCGGAGGGAGGTGGTCACAGAGGAGGTAGGTGGGTATGTGGAGGGTCAGATTGGTAATTTGGTAGGAGAAATTATTGAACGTGGTGTCGCACGAACCGATGGAGATAGGGGGGGGGGTTTATCTTGATGGTTTTGGAATATGGACCATTAGATGAGCTCTTGGTGGCTATTGGTAAACATTTCATTGGAGCAATTCAGATTCCTTGAGGGCTTGCATCTCCCCTCCTCCCACGGCTGGTCCAAGTTGCTGCGCTCTAGCGATTCTGAATCGTGGGCTAAGTATCATTTTCCAATTATTTTCCTTTTTTTTTCTGCCCCTTTTTTTCTCTATTTCTTTTGTCATCCTTTTGTAAAGATAAGAATTTTGGTAATGTTACTTGTTACTTGAACAGCATATCGACTGAAAGATGATTGGGAATGGCTCTCATAAGCACTGCTTGGATATTTGCGCGTGTCTATATTTGGGATTAGTGGTAATTGTTGAAATAAAGAAATATTTTCATAAGCACCACTAAGACTACGATATTGGCATTTTTAGATCTATATTTTAGAAACTTGCATCGGTCCATCCCCAAAAAAGCAAAAACTCCCCGTTCTTTTTCTTTCGCTAGGGACAAAACAAACTTCCTTCCCAATCCTATTTTCCTTGAAATCCCGAGACACGATCGTGAAACCTAACTGGTTGGAGGCTCATAAAACACCTAGTGAACCCTAGAAATTGACTGAGCTCGGGCAGTTGGCTTGTGCAGCTTATCTTAACCGAGAACGGTTCGCATGCAATTCATGTTTTTAGAAAGGATGACTTCCCATTCTCGAGTTGAAAATCTCCTAACGTTCTAATCAATTGAGCTAACCCCGAGAGGTTTCCTCCAATCCTCTTTATGCGAAAGACTTTGCAAGTTCATAATGGATTTGAAAAATATTGTACGTGCACACTTGATTATCCTTCGAGCGTGAATTGCTACTAACAAAAGGTCACACATACGCACAAAAGTAGGTTGAAAATAATGTGCACATTTGCCTATTTTAAGTTCGATACAGCAAGAGCTGTGAGTGACACCAAAGTTTGTATATGATATACCCGTGACAATAGGCTCAATAGCGATCCACCAGGTCTTCCTAGATGGCCCCCGCGGTTGCCATCACTTTAAACAAATGCGTGACTCATTTTGTATAAAAAGGAGAATATTCAATTTTTTTTTTATTATTGCTTCCCTTAAAAATTCGTTCACGTGACGTGGCAATACCTGGGAAATATTGGTCTGCGCTGGAATTGTTTATTTTTACATTCTCTAGAATCATCAATTCTTGAGTGCTGCTTGCTTTGTCTTGACCCTCTAGAGGAGGAGTGAGTAACAACCTAGACGAACAAAAAGGTCGGAACAAAAGTAAAGTCTAGCACTTGAAACGCGAACCTAGAGCTCTGATGTTCCAAGAATTGAAGGAAGAAATCAGTTTGGGGAAGGATCAAGAGACCGAACCATCTTGATCTTTGCTATGTAGTGTTCGTTTCGTCGTTACAAACTACGGTTTTGTCGCGGTTGTATGTTTTGTCCCCATGGAAGATTTCCTATTTCTAGCGCGCCTGGTGTTCGCGTGACACATGAACAGTTTGGTCCATTCAAATGCACCCATTTGTAGATTGTAAATTGCCACAAAGGTTAGGGAAACATTTGGGGAACAAACGCTGCGTTCACCGGGGATGAAACACCACGGCGTCTGCAATTCTTTCGTCTTGCGTTTAGGCTATACGCCGGGTTAGCTTCGACTTGCCAGAATAAGTCCACCTTTCTTGATTTGGCCAAAATACAGTCACATCGGAACGGGTGTAAATCGGGCTTGGGGTTGTACTGATTAGGATTTGAACTCGAAGCATAACGTTTCGAAACGTCTTTCAATATATGCTTAGCACTATAACTGTCTGAAGCACATGGTGAATTGATCCACGGATAATATGGATTCATCCATGTAATATAAGCTAACCCTCTATCTCAGTTGAATCCCCATCGACTTTCACTCCGCAACGGCACGATGCTATGTCACGGACTTCCTCTCGGTCATGGATGCATCACGTTGAAGAGAACGCCGTTCTTCCACAACCTAAATGCCCATTTGACTCGAGAGTTCGCATGACTGGTCATCACCACCTCACACTGGTACACACGATTCACGTATACCATTTCAGTTTCTACACTTTGTTGGAACAAGAAACAACATATAAAAATTAAGAAGTAGGAGACATATAGCATCGTAGAGGCTTACCAAAAGCACGTAAATAAGGCCATTGGTTCGCCATACTTTAGACTGCTTATTCTCTCTAGAAGCTGCCGACTTCGATGAATTCTTGTATCGGAGGTTAAATTGTAAACAAATTGACGATGACTGTATGATGATGGACCGCAAGCAGTGGATGCCTATTGGAATCCAAGAAAAATTTACTTCTTGGACAGAAGAATGCAATTTGATATTTTTGCTTGTAAATTGTCTGGAGACCCCACCATGTTTATGGCCGTTTCTTGTGGGGATTGCTTTGATTTTGATTAGGAGATGTGATTGGAGCTTAAGCACGTTCGAAGGATGTGATTAGAGCTTTAATCCCTTTTTTTGTGCGAACAAATCACAGGCGAGTTCAAGAAGCAGCGATGACTTAAAATTTAAGTCTGCATGTATGATGGCGCGAGAAAATTCAGTGGTTAAGCACTTTATTTTCTTGCGAACAATCTCACGCCAACGTTTGCAGTTTCCTCATGTTGACTAAGAGATTTGTGCTTAGTCTCGATGGGTTTAGCGTTTTAGGGACGCAGACCTGCCGTCTCCCATAGTTTTTGATGGGATAATTGTCCAAAAAGTAATAAACTTGTTATACGACAGCCAATTTGATCATAAACCTTTTAATTGTGCCAATTTAGTCCTAAACCTTTTGATAATTTGCTAATTCAATCCTAAACATTTCTTTGTATCCATTTAGTGTTGTATCTTTTGAAGATTTGCCAATTTAGTTCTAAACCTATTATTTGGATATTTAGCCAAAATGACTATATTGGCAAATCATTAAATGGTTTAAGATTGAATTGGCAAGCCGTCAAAAGGTTTAGGACTAAAATAGTACAATTGAAATATTTAGGATTGAATTGGCAAATCGTTAAAAGATTTAAGACTAAATTGGCACAATTGAAATGTTTATGATTGAATAAGATTCCGTATAATATATTTATAACTTTTTAGACAATTTTCCCGTATTTGAGTGTTTTTCTTTTGCCGATTTTGAGATTTAATTTGAATTGTTACTTTAGATAATTTTGTTGATTGAAATGCCAAGGACACCATCCACATTGAATATACATAATGACGCAGATCCGCCGTCTATCACAGCGCACCCATCTACCGTCTTGCTCACACGATTGTGACACATGCCTGTCTACTTCAATAATGACTTGCTTGTCGATGGCGACGAGGTAGGGCTGATACGTGCCTCACTGACCTTTGTTCTATAAATCCCTTTACCTGCCATTTCGTTTTATCTCGGGATTTAGGTCTATATCGTAAAATTGGGGGAAAGGACATACACTAACTATGGATAGTGTAGACAAAAGAGGACAATCAACGATGGACTAGTGCTCTTTCTGAAGGAGCAATGGACAACCCATACGACGCTTCATTGATATATAGAAATGATCGATCGAGAAGCAGGGCCATGTGCCATGCCTTTAAAAAGCGATTCCTCTCCCTTGAATCTAGAATCCGGTTTTTTGACGAGGTCATCCGTACGATCCTCAACATCTTTATTGGTGGTCAAACCTGCAACTTGGGAATCTTGAGTTCTATCTTGTCTTTACACTTGTTTTGTCCATCGCAGCTTCTTCCTCCTCCCTATAATTAAGGTGACATAGCTCCCATCTAGTGTTTTCCTCCAGAAAATCCTCTCAATCTTTCAATTTTTTGGCCTTTTGACCCCGGTATTATGGGGAAATTCTCGAAAGAGATGAAAAAGTTCGATCGAGCACAACTTTTCTTTAATTATTCGAGTTTTGTCAATTCATCCTTTAGATTACTGGAATGTGACACGCTGCATATTGGAATATCGCACCATATCTATTAACTCAATGAAGTAAAAACAACCTAAAGAGTCACGCTCAATATTTTATAGTTGAAGCTTCACAAAATGTGCATGGATACAGATTGTGGGTTCATTCATTTGAATTGGTCGAACTAAAGGTTCATATATTCGCCTCATATAGTAGAGGAGTATTATGTGCGACTGTGTTTAACTCTAGAAAGCATAATTTCTTACTTGGTGCAACCACTTAGGATCAGGTCACAAGAAAGTGATTCTTTTGTGAATTCCCTAATCTCAGGCGTGGATGACTTACCTCTTACCACATCGGAGATGTGAACTTAGTTTCATGTTCATATACCCAGGCCTTCCCTCCCCCGCGCGGCCCTCCCTTCGATAAAGGAATGGAAATGGAAATTGAACACACTCCTTGCACGTGCAATCTCTCTCTCGCTGATCTTAGATAAAGGAATGGAAATAGGAATTGAACCACTTCTTACGCGTGCAATCTCTCTCTCTCTCTCATCTCAGATAAAGGAATGGAAATAGAAATTGAACTCACTTCTTACACGCGCAAAAAGGACAAGAGAAGAGAAAAAGAAATTCGTCCTCGCATTCATATGCCTTTCAATTCATTTACATACTGTTACCCAGATTTGTCCTTAGTCCAGTCCAAAGGCAGGTCGGATCAAGAACAGTGCAAATGGACGAAATCATTCAGCTCTGACCCTTTCCTGATCATATGTGTATGATCCTAGAAAACGGTCCACTGTTGAAAGGTTTGAATGGATCTGTGCGATCGCACACGCGTGCTTGTCCTTTTGCTCCAAGACCAAAGTTCCACGCGGAAAGAGAGAGCCAATGTCTATCTATAAACCGCTATTTAAAGATAGCGACACTCACCATTATGGACTTCGTTGATTTGATTCTCTCCCTCTCTTGTGCATATTTGACCATCGGAATTAAAACATGTTCCGCAAGTATGAACGTAACTTTTCACGAAATGATGTAAGTTTGGAAGTTTCCTAAGCTCAGGCCTCTGTGTGGCTCACGAAAAGGCAGATTCACAACTTTCTCGGTCAATGATCGATAAGGAGGAGTGGCCCATATGTAGCCATGTCCCATCACGCAAAAGTGGAAGAGCCGAAAAAAATATTGAGGTATACATGTGAGCTGTGTTAGAAAATTTCTTAAATAAAAAATTTGGTGTTGTTTGACTGTTAATATATTTCTGTTGGTATGTAATGAATCATCGGTTTAAGCTTTTGAGTGAAAGTAAGTCCGATTGAAGGGGAGCCAAAAACCAAACCGAAACCAAATCGAACCAAAAATTTCAGGTCTCATTCAGTTAGAGTAATAGGTAAAGGATTTTGGGTAATTCACCGATTTGGTTTGGGTTTCGATTTTCTTTATCTTTAAAAAAACGTAGATCAAAACCAAACCCCCCGCAATATGTAGGAAGATCCTAGAAAACCTTTAGAAAACATGAAGGGGTTTGTGTCTCGACCATCAAATATATTCTGAATTCAAGTCATTCCATTCAAGAAAATGCAATACGCTCCATTCGGGAAGAACTGCAGTCATCGGTGCTCATGGTCACGGGCTATTGTTGCTCACATTCTGCCTTGTGAGCAAATTCATGTTGCGTTTTGTAATTCAACTGCATTCTTATCTGACAAAATTGTTGATACTTACGTTATTTCCATTTTAGACATGAAAAGCTCAGTGAAGAAACCTTATGTTTATTCACGAGATATGTTTCGTCTCTAGTTCGTATTTTGTTTTACTTAAACTTAAAAAAAAATGGTTTGCATTAAACCAACAATTGCATGCTTTTGGACATGTCTATCTCTTGTCAAGCTGAAAAACATTGTTAATGGGAGAATTACTCCTATAATCTACGATAGCAGGCCACTGATGAACCCACGATTGCTGTACTAAACTTTACCTTGTGAGAGGGGGCCAAAAAAAGAAGAAGAGGTAAATTGAAAGCCCAAATTGAAACGAATGGGTTCTCAGTTCGGGTCATAATTCGGATCAGTTCAAGCACTCACCTTAACGGTTCGCAGTTTTCCTGGAAACCCGAACTGTTGATACCTCTACAACTGAGTAAGTTCATTGGCTCCGATTTGTACCATCTCCTGATGATTTCCTCATATGAAGGTATCGGATTTTTGTTCCACGACACAACCGATGGCATTAGAGCTGATGCTTGATTGGTGGCCGGAATAGAGCATGAAAAGTTTGAGTGAGGTCATCGGTCCCAGTAGAAGTTCTATTTTTCTGTACCCGGGCTCATACACTCTCTATTTCAACGCATTTGTGACATTTTGTGTAACTAAATTCTTAAAAATCTTATTTGATTGATGGATGAAATCCTTAAAAGAAATTCATAAGGGAGGCTAAATATGTCAAACGAATTGGAAACCAGCATCTAACCATGTGAACTTACTCAAACTATCAGCCAATCATGCACAAATTATCCACCAGATTACGCACAAGCTGTGAACATGAAATGCCCGATGGCTTGGCCCACCTCTCCCCGTGTCCGAGTACGAATCGTTCAAGAAGTTGTGATACCGACCCTCGGACACTTTGTATTCCACCGCTTTCCCCGTCTCCGTGAGCCACTTCCCGTAGTCGTCGATCCTATCCTTCGACATTTCACTCCTGCCGGCTATCACCAAGATGCGCCCGAGGGCCACGGCCTCTAGGTCCGGGCTCGAAGGCCCGAACGGATTGGCCCACGGGTCGTCTCTCGTCGCGCTGTCGGGCAACGCTAGCTGCCAGCACCTGCGAGCCCGGGCTGTGCAAGTGCTCTTCAAAATCTTATCTCGTTTCATCCGTCTCAATATCTATGTGAGTTGTCCCATCCCCCAATAACAAAAAAAAGGGACTCCTAACTCTACATCATACTTCTTAGCAATTCTTTGGCATTATTGTCCATTAATCTCATCTTATTTGGCTATAATTGTATGAATGAAGTACAAGACGTGAAATATCAATTATAAGATAAGCTTGAAAAGATAACTAAGACAAAATATGTTTTCAATCACACCAGCTATGGGCTTCATCAAGTGATAAGATGGCCGCATCTTCTACGTAAAATTCCTAAATAATCCATCTCAAAAGTAATTTCGTTTACCTTACTATATAACATGGTACGAAATTTGACGATTTAATTTAGCTATGATATTAAATTTGTTACGTACTATAATCTAATTTTCTTTTTTCTCCCATCTATAAGTCGGTCCATTAGTCTAGCCGTATCCTAAACCCGCAATATGATGGTTGTTTAAGGCATCTCCTTGATTATATTGGCTCAACCATGATTAATCCGTGCTTAAATAATAAGATCCAAGAAGAGAAGTGCGTAGTAAATAAGTTAGCAAAAATCGGACAAAATTATACCAATCTAGTAACTCCAAAGTCAACCACGGCTCGGTCGAATCCTTCTCCAATCCGGTCTGCGCGACCCCGCCGAAGAAGGGCGAAATAAGAATGTAACCCTGGACCCTGACCTGATCCAAGTTCAATGAACCGGACCTGAGCCGAACCGCCAGGTGGTGCGGGAGGGTCCCACTAGAAGAGCGCCCAACCACAAACACTCTCTCCAGGTCAACTTCTAACACCACCTCCTTCTCCTTCACTCAACCACTCGTGCCCTCCCCAACCTTCGATCCACCTTGTTACGGCTAGTGCTATCACCTAGAGGGGGGTGAATAGATGATTTTATAAAATTGTATGATTTAAACGCGCAGAATGAATATAGTCAAGGTCAACAACTCGTATGTTCAATATAAGATGGATACGAATTACAAACTTGTACATAAATTATCGTCAGATGATTGCGTCTAATAACTAAGATGATATTCTGACGAACTTATTTGATAGATATGTATGCAGTATAATGTCAACAATAATAAATGAAAGTTTAGGGATAGAGAATATTGCACACAGATATTTATAGTGGTTTGGCTTTATCAGGCCTACGTCTACTCTCCACGCTGGGAACTTATTGGCTGTGTTTCACTATTAAATCACTAGAAAATTACAAGAGCAATGTTTCTCAGATGATAGATTGCGCTGTCACGTACACTCTTCACTCAAGTAATTTTTTTTCTAAAATCATAACGTGGAATACAGTAATCACAAGTATATAAGATCGAAACACTATTCAAACTTTGGAATTCTCGATTCTGGTTATTCTCCTTATACGACGTTTGCACTCTTTTTATACTCCTCCATTTCCAATCCATCCATTGGATAATTCAAAGGATTGATCTCCAAATCAAATCGTTGGAGAAAACTTACCAAAAGAGAATGTATAGCTGTTAGAAGAAGAACCATTATCGCCGGGTGATTTGATTGCCCATACAATCAAATCAAGGTTTTCATAAGTGTAGTTCTTCGTGTTTAAGGAACGATCTTGTGATTGGCAATTAGGATATCTTGAGATATCAATTTGATTATCCTACATAAATTGGCAAAAATAACACTTATTGAATTTGACGAGTAATTTTGAGTCTGATGACAAAGTCCTTTCATCGATTAAGTCTGATGACTCGGCATATACCTACATCAAATAACTTAAATGTAATTCTGGTCAGTAAAAGATTGTTTTGTTATTTTTCAAAACTAATTAGGGATTTTTCTCAACACACCTCATTGTGCGGACGACATTGTCAAAGATGACCGGTAACCTGTGCTCCGGCGACAGCTCGAAGTCTGGAGCGACAACCACCAAGCCAGTGCCGGAGGTGAGGCGGAGGCGGCTGTTGTGGCAGTTTGGCCACACTTGAGAGCTATTGCGAAAGCCACCTCCATGAACATAGACGATGATCGGGAGCTTATCGACGTTGGAAGTGGTGGCAGGGGTTGATTTAGGTTTGTACATGCGGAGCTGGAGGTCACGAGGCTCATCGTATGTAAAGTCTTCGAGATAGACGGTGTCCTCGTTCATCACGGGGATTGCCGAGGAGTCCAGTTCGTCGAGATAAAGACGGTAAAACGAGCCATCGCCATAGATCCGCATTGGTTCAAGATCTTTTACTATGTCGCCGTGTGATGAACCCACCATCTCTCTCTCTCTGAATGTAGTTGGCAAATTGGCAATGGAGGGTTGAATGAGCGAGGAGTGACATATATGCAGAAGAGGAGGGGATGAACGCGGAGAAAGTGTCAGAATATGAAGAGTGATTACAGAGATTAGGAAGAGTTGAAGCTTTTTCTAAAGCGAAAACTTAGTGGAATTCATGGCAATTGGGTTAGATTAGGGGTGAAGATTAGCATCTTCTTTCTTTTAATATGTACATGTTGCAGCACACTGACGTTGGACACTTGTGCTGCACATATGTTATTAGGTCAGCGACTCTTGGTCGAAGCTGAACTCTCTCTCTCTCGGTTGATTTTAGGCTGAAATGACCCTTCTTGAGGTGAGCGACCTCAAGTGACACATAACATGAGAATGGATAACGCTAGATGTACTAATAAATCTTTCTAAAACTTCATGAATAGGGTAATAAGTCATAATTGGGTACTAAAACGAGTGGATCCCGCGAATTGAATGATTGACTTTTTTATACATCTAACGAGTGACAACTGTCATGTTGTTTATAAGTAAATTTCTTAGTATAAATAGTATCGTTCAACATGAGAAAGATAATGCATTGAAAATTGCAAAATTTCCTTACTTGGGTGATTAGCAAGTGTCCGTTGGGCATTCATTGATAAAATACTATTAAAAATGGTATAAATGTGTTTTCTTGAATTAGGAGTATCCACTTTCCTTGATTTTATTGGGACGAAAACATGGTTCTGAGGTTCATTTGTCTTGCAAACCATTTATCATTAGACAATAATTTCTTTCTCATTTCGATTGTTTAGGAAAATAAGTCAATAGAAAAAACCTTTTATATACAAATACTTATGATTAAATTCAAGAAAATGACGTCCACTCTTCAAAAACAGCAATAATTTTTCAAAATATGACTAGATCCCAATGTTGGAACCAAAATCCCAATGCTTAGGCTTGGGTTCCCCGACACTCAGGTCCGAGACCTCCCAAGGCTTGGCCTAGGTCCCTTAAGGCCTAGCTTCGAGACCTTAGTGCTTGTGTGTGCCCAAATACCTAGCGCTCGAGACCCCGATCGCCTAGCCTAGGTCTCCTGAGGACATGTCTGGGTCCCGTTCGAGCGTAGGTCACCCGAGGCCAGGCCTGGTAGGCGAGGACACGCCCTGGTCCCCAAGACCTGAAGTTGTACTCAAGACTTTCTCAACCGTGTCTTTCACAATTTTCTTGTAACATACATTGTTTAATGACTTCCGCATCATTTCTAAAATACAGTCAAATTTCAACAAAAAATAAATATCATCTTAAATTACTTCGCAGCAAAACTCATATTTCACGAAATAAATGGAGCCTTGGACTAAAATTAACTCATATATAACAAACTCCAATCAATACACACTTCCCATCTTATCTCACCGAAGATCAATTATTCTTCTTCTTTACACATGGTATTAAAATGTTTCAAAACCTCAATAATTTCTGCCCTTCCCTAGTTTATCCACCATTTTTGCCAACTTTCAAGTCATCAGCGCATATATAATGGGGTTCTCTCTTCCCGGCTTCCGTCAGCCTAGTGATGGTCGCCACTTGTCATATTAGAGAAGATGGTCATACAGAAGAAGGTGACTCTTGTGCCCGATTTAATTTCATCTAATTAATCCCTTGATCAACAACTAAACGAGGGAAGTTCATACAGGCCACTATGAAGAAGGCGACTCTTGTGCCCGATTCCATCACTATCTCACCTTGAAGTTTATACAGGCCACCATGCTTGATTCCTTTTATTATCACCAAAACACCTCGAACAACTTTCAGAAGTCCACGTTATGAAGAATACCAACACCCAGCTGAATCTAGAGCACTCAAGGAAATCAAATTTTTTTTCAACTCTGTAATATGCCTTACTCCAGTCAATGTCCACACAATACCATCATGCATTCTGATTCTGACATTACCAACACCAATAACATCGCATTCAGAATAGTTCTCGAACTGTACTTTACTACTGTCCGTGCACTGATAAGTAGTAAACCAGTTCCTGTTTGGTGTAGCGTGAAAAGAATAATCAGAATCCATAATCCATCTGCCAAACGACGAATTATCAGTGACAGACAAGACATAATCAGCATTATCCGAATTACTGTTTGCTATAGCAGCAACATCATCTGCAAGATCAACTCTAATTCCCTTACCCTTGTCATTTTTCAGCTTAAGGCAATCCTTTCTAAGATGTCCCCTCTTACCATAACTCCAACAGACAATACCACCGGTCCTAGACTGATTTCGTCTATTTGAGTTCATACTACTTCTGCTAACACGTGTATCAGTTCTTCCTCTATTTTCATCTACTAAGCCAGCAGATACATGTTCGCCAGATTCTCTTCTACGGATGTCCTTACTTAGAATTAAATCTCGAACACCATCAAACGTCAAACTTGTTGACCCAAAGAATTACTAATAGCAGTAACAGTAGTATTCCAGCTATCAGGCAATGAGGATAATAGAATCAAAGCACGTACCTCATCTTCAAAGTCAATCTCAACTGAACTCAATTGACTGACGATCACATTGAATTCATCAATATGATCAGTAACCGACGCATTTTCGCTCATCTTCAAGTTAAACAGACGTCGCATCAAATAGACTTTGTTGATTGTAGAGGGCTTCTCGTACATGTCCGACAGGGCTTTCATCAAACTCGCAGTAGTCTTCTCATTAACGATGTTAAACGCGACGTTACGAGCCAACGTCAGCCAAATAACACCCAAAGCTCGTCTATCCAGCAATTCCCAATCAGCTTACTTCATCGTCTCTGGCTTCTCCCCAAGGGCAAGTGCAGTTTCATCTGATATAGATTATCCTCAATCTGCATCTTCTAGAAACCAAAATCTTTCCCATCAAATCTGTCGATTTTCACTTTTCCTTCTTCTATCGCCATCGATTTGCTTCAACTTAAGCAAGTCTAGCTCTGATACCAATTGTTGCGGAAGCCAAGCGATCGAACAATAAAATTGATAGAATAAGAAAATAGATCGGACTCTAGATTTACGTGGTTCGATTGTAGTAACCTACGTCCACGGGGAAAGCAGCACGGAATTCCACTATATATCAAACGATACAACGTAGATTATAACCACACTCGAGTCACTCAAATACTCTCGATATTTTTCAAGCCCCAATTACACCCAATAACGCATGCAGTGTTTAGCCCCACAATTCCTTACGAAATAATCTTTCAATCTCGAGAAGGAATTGCACACAAATCTTAGCACAAGATTTAATCGCTATGAATACTTGAACTCTTGATGTAATTCCATAAAGAAAATCCACACCAAGCACTCGATTGAACACGACGCTTCAAGAATCGATTCTTCGTTCTGGACATGGACTTCATGAGAACCACAATGCTCTTCATCAACAACTGCGCTTCGAACCCCACAATCCGCTTTTATATGTATAGTCAGGAACAGGATGTGGCCGACTCAGAGTTGGATTTGGAGATCTGGATGACTCAGTCAACCAAGCATGGCTTGGAATGTCCTTTGTTGACCGTGACTCCTATGGGAGTTAGGAAAGGATATTTTATTCTTTTAATTTTTCTTTTCTTTTGTTTGCTGCCAACTCTTGCATATTAGGAAAGCAAATTTCCAATATTTCCTTTTGCTCAATTTCGGACGTCCGCAAAATATCAATTTGGAATATTCAGATTTTCGTTTCGGGTTCAAACTCGAGATATAGTTTTAATAGAGAAGATGGTCATACAGAAGAAGGCGACTCTTGTGCCCGATTTAATTTCATCTAATTGATCCCTTAATCAATAACTAAACTAGGGAAGTTAGAAATGAACACCCAATCATGTGAACTTTACTCAAAACCATCGGCCGACAACGCACAAATCTCGTGCCAAATTACGCGCAGGTTTCGAATATGAAATGCTTGATGGCTTGGGCCACCTCGCCGCCCGTTTCCGAGTACGAATCGTTCAAGAAGAAGTCGTGATATTGACCCTCGAACACCCTGTATTCCATCGCTTTCCCCATCTCCGCGAGCCTCTTCACGTAGTCCTCGATCCTGTCCTTCATTATCTCGTTCGCGCCTGCGATCACCAAGATGCACCGGAGAGCCGAGGCCTCCAGGTCCGGGCTCGAAGAGTTGAATGGAATGGCCCACGGGTCATCCCTCGTCGCGCCGTCCGGCAACGCCAGCTTCCAAAACCCGCGAAGCTGGGTTCCCTAAGCGCTCGGCGAAAAATCTTTCTTGGCAATTTAGCTGTGATATGAGCGAATTGTACATTCTGCCATTTTATATAGCACGGGCCATGAGTCTAGCCATATTCTAGACCCATGATGTGCTGGTTGTTAAAAGCTATCACCTTGATTATATTGGCTCAATCAATGATTAGTTCGCACTTAGATAATAAGATCAAAGAAGAGAAATGCGTGATAAAGAAGTTAGTAAAAGTCGTGACAGAAGTATACCAATCCAGTAACTCCAAATTCAACCATGGCTCGGTCGAATCTTTCTCTGATCCGGTTCGGGTGACCGCGCCGAAGAAGGGCGAGATCATAACGTAGCCCTTGACATCGATGGGATCCAAATTCAGCGACCCTGACCCGAGCCGAACCGCCAGGTGGTGCGCGATGGTCCCGCCGGAAGAATCCCCAACCACAAACACCCTCTCCAAGTCAATTTCAACCCTACCTCCTCCTTCGCTCAGCCACTCATCCCTGGCCAGACCTCCGATCCACTGCACCGCACGGATGACGTTGTCGAAGATGGCCGGTACCCGGTGCTCTGGCGCCAGCCCGAAGCCTGGAGCTACAACCACCGTGCCGGTGCTGGAGGTGAGGCGGAGGCAGCCGTTGTGGCAGGTCGGCCATTCGCGAGAGCCGACACAGAAGCCGCCTCCGTGAAGGTATACAATGATTGGAAGCTCATAAACGTCGGACGAGGTGCCGGTGGTTGATTTAGGTTTGTATATGCGGAGTAGGAGGTCACTAGGCTCGTCGTATGTGAAGTCTTTCCAACAGACGGAGTCCTCGCGCATCACGGGAATTGCCGAGATGTCCAGTTCGTCGAGCTTGAGACGGTAAACCGAGCCGTCGGCATAGATCCGGATCGCCCCGAGATCTTTTACCATGTCGGCACACGACGAACCCGCCATCTCTGCTCTCTCTCTCTCTCTCTCTCTCTCTCTCTCAAATGCAGTTGGCAAACTGGCAATGGAGGGTTGAACAAGTGAGGAGCGATACAGATGCGGGGAGATGGAGGCAGGGAAAGTGTCCGAACATGGAGAGAAACGACAGAAACTAGGGACATTTGAAAGCTTTTTCTAAAACGAATCTTAATAGTTTTCATCTGTGGTCGGCTTTAGATTCGATGAATAGTAAAATTTCCTCTCTTTCATATGTCCTAGTTGCAGCACGCTGACGATGTACGCTCGTGCTGCACGTTTTTTTAGCTTTTGCAAGGAAAAGAGTGTCACTGGACATCGTATTATTTTTATCAGTAGTTGGGTTATCTTTGTTAACCAATACTCCTAAGATACTTGTTAATCGTACTTAAAAAGAAAATATTTCGATTTTCAATACGCTTGTGACATATAACATGAGAAGGATAATTCGGAAGTACCAAGAAATCTTAGTAAAACTTAATAATATGATGTGGCAAGTTTCAATTTGGTACCGATACAATTGAGGCTCCATGAATTAAATGATTGACTTATTTATATATTCAATGAGACAGTGTCACATCCTTTAATAAGTGAATTTTGGTATAGATAGTATCGTTTCAATGCGCATTTCATAATTTTCCTGTAATAAATGTCAGAAAACGACTTTCCTATTATTTGCAAAATACACCCAAATATGGGGGAAATTATAGAAAGAATGCTAAATTTATTGCACTTTTGTCAATTTAGTTCTAAACCTTTTAATTGTGTTAATTAAATCCTAAACATTTTCACATTTTGCCAATTAAGTTTATCCGGCCAATTCTATTCGGAAATCTCTAACGTGGATGTCAACTGACCTATGTGGCGGCCAGCACTGAATTTTAATATTTTTCTTTGAATTTTTATAAAAATTTTGGATTTTTTCTTTTCTTTCTTTTTTTCATTTCTTCTTCCTCTAGCCGGTCACCGGGCCTTGGCGATGGCTTGCGACCGACCAATGGTCAAGGTTGGCGAGGGTTGAACCTCGCCAACCACGGGTGAGGTCAGTGGCCTTCCAAAGTTTATCCCTCTTCTTTGCACACGGTACCAAAGGTCGTCCAATACCTCAAATATTTTCTGTCCATCCAAAGTTCATTGACCTAGCGATAGGAGGCATTGTTTTCCTCTACGAACTCCACCTACACAACGAACTAATGAAGTATATTCACGTGGGCATTATTCTAATTTCAGCATATTTCTATTGACTTTCAAGTCGTCATCAACCTATATGAATGGGGTTCTCTGGTTACTGTTTCACACAGCGACTCTAGTAATTTCTTCTTAAAATAAGGAAAGGCAAAGTGCCTACCACATGACGTCTCCTTGAACTTTATCTGCTGACAATTATAACCTACAATCAGGCCGTCGTGTTCCTACGATAAAAGGAGAGACGATTCAGCTGGTTGCAATTCTTAAATCATGTCCATCTCTTGATTCCGGGAGAGGCCCCCCCACAACTTGCTCGCAGATTAACAAAACTCTCAGTCTAGTCAACTGTGATCTCTCCAATTGTAGAAACAAATATATATCAGCCACCAAATGCAGTTCTTCATAAATAAATAAATAAAAACTTATTTTAATTGAAAAGCTCGTGTAACGTAGCTTTCAAAAGAGATTAGGTCATACTGCATGTGAAAATTGAGAGGAAAGTCAAGCTTGAAAAGGATTTTCAATGACTTCAGCTAGGTGCATTCTGAAAAACACCATTTAGCTTGCAAGGAGAAAATGAAGTTCAAGGAGCATCATTAGAAGGAGGAGAGCAGGATGTATTATCATTTTCATCAATAAGATGACGTGACATCAATTTTCTATGCATACATCGATAACTCATATACTTTAACGATACATAATGTTTATTTGAAAAGGTTTCAAAAGCATACATGGGGAGGAATCAGCTTTCCTGGGTTCATGATGTTGTTTGGATCCACAGCTTGTTTTATTTTCTTCATGGTCCTCAGAGCCTCCATCCCGAGTTCCTCTTCGAGATACTGGAAAAATAAAGGGCAACCATCATCTGAATGAATCACTACACAACCAACATACAACAGTTCCTACTTGAAGACCCGTCTTGTCTCAAAAGACAGAGTGATGCACCTTCATCTTCCCAGTGCCAACACCATGCTCACCAGTGCATGTCCCTGCTCAGTCACAAAAGCAAGAGCTCAGAAAGATGCTTCACTACACTTTCTTTTTCCAATCTATTCACAATGCAATTTATCATATATTCCACCTACAATGGATAAAGGAGTAGAAAGCAACTAAGTATGCAGCATTTCCCGCCCACAGAACACAATCTATAAAGGAGGAATTTGCCACCCCACATTTCACACCATAAAGGAATAGCGAAATCAACCTTTCCCAATAAGAAGAAGCTTCCAGTTCTCCAAAACTAGCTTGAGAGATGACATACCTTCCATTGACAAGGCTGTGTGGACCATGAGATGGTTCAATCTCTCTGCTTCCTGCCGCTGATCATTTTCACTAGGGTCAAACAAAACAACCGTGTGGAAGTTTCCATCACCGGCATGAGCAACTACAGTGCTGTCATCATAGATATTACCACAGAAAAACATACATAATTCAGTCCTATGCAAGTCCCTCATGGATACAAAGAGCAAACTCATTCAATTCAATTAGCATGGACCTTATGGCTCGTACCAGGTAAGTTGTGATGCATCCAGCTCTTGTTTGGACCTCGATATTAGTTCAGCAAGATGTGACAAAGGAACGCAAACATCCTACAATGTTGAAGAGGGTTAGTACAGAAAGTTTTAAAACTGCTTTTGTTGGAGACTCCATTAGTCTGTTACCATAACATTAAATGGATATAGAAGTCATCAACCAAAAGTGTGAATCTAGTCAGTGCAATATGATAAAACATAATCGAGTTGAAGCAATATTTGTATCTAGTCAGTGCAAATAGATAAATTGGCATCTGATCAACTATACTATAGATTCTGCTAACAGATCATGTCATCTAAGCGTTTAACTGAACTGAGTCGAAAACTTGATGAAGAATCCATTTATTTCAGCAATTGTTCTGTTGTCATACTCGAGCCAAAACAAATTTAAAAATCAAATACAAACACAAAACTCATTAAAATCCACCAAGAAATTCCTTAATGAGGAATACATAGCAAGCAAAAGCCAAGGTTGTTTCCTTTCTAACGTATTCTGAGACCTTCTCTTGGTCTTTTTCATTCTTTCAAGCCAGAACATAATCTCTACTTTAGGGGGGATGTTGCACATGAACACAGAGTGAAAATAATAATAATAATAATAATAATAATAATAATAATAATAACTACAACATGAACAATAATAGTCAAGATGTATCAACAAATGGAGATCCTACGAACCGTAATCATAGCCTCGAAAGTGGGTTCCATAACAAAGCAAGCCCAAAGAGCTTCCTTTCTTATCTGCATATGTGCACAAAGATACAACCAAGTCTTATCTAGACAAAACCGATGTCAAGAAAATTTGATACACAAGTCAGACAGCAAACAGTAGCTTTCTGTTATCAGTGATCAAGCAATCATACAAAGTGAAACAAAATTACTCCACCTGATCACAGAGGTCAGGTATATTTACAAGCACCTTTAAATGGGCCTTATACAAGATTTACTAGATCGAAGTAAAGGATTATATAAGCTAACTTAGGAACCAACGACATCAGAATAGAATGATTTAGTAAACATACTAGCTAGCCATCCATAGACGAGGCATTCTTAATAAAAGATAAAAGGTGCAAAAAGGCACTGGCCATCAGTACCAGAAAAAAAAAATTATAAGCAGAGAACTACCACTGTATGCCCCTATGGCTAGTCCAACTCAGAAAGAAGAAAGGCATGCTTTTATATGGTTCTAAACTAACAATCATACCTTCCAAAGTTCCTTCTTGGCTTCAGGATCCTTTGCAAAAACAAAGTCCGAGCCGTTGTGCTCAGAAACAATCTTCTGGACAATATTTGTTTGCTCGAGTGAATAAGCCTCTATACTACAGCAAAAATGAGATAAGATTTGTGGCACCAGGAAAAGGGTATATGAAGGTGAAGAAGTGCCTACTCGTTTGAAGATTTTTAGATTTGGTAGTCAACGAAAAATAAAATGCAAAAGTTAACAGCACAATGAAGAAAGAGTAGAATATAAATCGTATTAAACATTCAAGTCACCAACCAGGAAAGATCGCCCTATGGCTGTTACCACCAAGAAATGATCTTGTACTGAACTTAGCGACTTCTATAATACTACACTCCATTGTAATTGGCTTTTAAATGCTAGCTACTATGTAATGGCTTCTTTTATCTCTGCGGTGAGATAAGCTATAACTTCTTCTGAGAACACAACCAGATTCCCTAAACATCTGAAAATAGTAAATACAAGTAACTAGCGAAACTAAAGAAGAATGCTATGCAGCACCAAAGATACATGCTCCTGGGCATGCATGTGGACAGGACATTACTGCATCAACAAGCAGGATTCACTTGGTCAACCCCCCCCCCCCACCCCGTTGTTATTCTTTGTCATTAATACCATAACCAGGTCTGAGACGTCGAGCCTTGGGTAACAGAAAGTAAGAAGTTGAGCCTGATGCTAATAGAAAATAAGTTGAAAAGAAATAATATTTAAAAAGCATCTTTTCACCTGTGCCAATAAATTCAAACATCAATGTGGGGAGTTCAGGCAAATTCTTTCCATTAGCAAGATTAACAGCCTTGATTTGGACCTCATCCAATAACTCAACCCTTGATACCTAGCCAGTAAGGACAGAGGTTGAGCAGACATTTGGTGGACAAAACATTTTTCTAGTGCAGACGAAAAGATAAAGGAAGTGCAGCTAGAAAAGTGGTTCAATCAGCTGCTAATACCTGTATACCCGAGTGCATAGTGGCAATAGCAACGTCTGCTGCATCTTTCACAGAGGGGAAGTTACACATTGCAACCTGCAGCATATCACAATCCACCGACAGAAAAGATCTCCATGAGTTTGAAAGATTATAATAAATTCAATTGACCAGCTCAATTTTCTAAATATGGATATACAAATGATATGAACTCTTCCTTACCAAAAAAAAATGATATGAACTCTTAATCAATTTCCAGAAATGCAATAAGCAGAGCACCTGAACTTCCATTTCACACATTTATCGCTATAAAGCCTCTTGCAAGAGAGCAACCCATGATCATTTCTTTTAAAAATCAAAGTTTCCTTGCATGTTCTTATCTACTCAAACAAAAGATAGTAACAGAGCAACAAATTGCAAGAGAGAATTCAAGTGTCTCAACATAAACACTCCTTTGGGTCATTTCTTTATCAATTATGGGAACACACTTATCTACTACTCCAACATCCTGAACTAACTCACTGGAAGTATGGTCCACTTTGGTCCATCCAATACTAAGCCATGCAGTTTTTCCTTCTATGTAAATGTAAGCAATTTCCCATAAGATCATCCGCCCCGATAATGCTCTCACCCAAGCTTGCTTGACATAGGAGTTTCAATGCTAAAGTATGTTCTTACACCAAAAGGCACCTCTTGTGAAAATATATAACTCATGAACACTATATCCCTGTTGAGTATGTAATTGGTTCTTTCCCGCTCTTCATCATCCCTAAAATCTGACATGAGCAGCACCTTGTTCGAACCCTTTTGTCCTCACCAATAACTCCTTGCCCTCATCAGACCGGTCCTTACCACTACTCGAGTAGACCAGAATATACGATGAGATGAAATAATAATAAAAGAAGGGCAAAGGTGGAGAGTAAAATGCTTCTCCGCATTGAATTTGAGATATTTTAACTGGGTTGGACACATAATAAATATGTGTACTATTGACACACACAGATGAAATTGCAAAGAGAGTTTCAAAGTACCACTGAATGCTGTGGAAGTTTCTGAAGTCGTAGGGTGACTTCTGTTATGACACCCAAAGTTCCTTCACTCCCAATAATCAGGCGGGTCAAATCATACCTATTATTTGAATAATCTCCAAAATCAGCAGCACATTGCAAAAATAATATATAGCTGAAAGCTAACTAAAACCAACATTCTAGAGGGGGAAGGTTTTTCGAGTTTTTAGCATTTGATTCATATAAGTTCATTCCCGCAAACCCTGAGGAATTAATTTTTCTGGAGCATATAATATTTATCAACTACTAAACCTCTCTCTAATGTCTCTAAAATATTGTCATGTAATTGTGCTCTGACATTCCACAAGCTAGTGGTCAAAATCTATCGAAATTTCTAGATCCCGAGTAAACAAGAATACAGAGAAAACCAGAAGAGAACCACCTGGACTGTAAATTCTGCCTAAAATGGAGTAATAAATCCATTGGAATGGCATTATGATGGACTATATGTTCATAAAGAAAGCAAGACCAAAGCTACAACCTTAGTGCCTAAATATCAAGAGTGCCTTTTACTTAAATCAATGGCTTGTCTACCCTATAATTTACAAATATTTCATCAATCATTTAAAGAAATCCTAAAATCTTGCTACGGCTATAAATTCAGAAACTCTGGCATCGAAAAATTTAACTTAGATTTCTTTATTACAAGTTATGCCAAGCACGAGTAAGAGAAGATATATAGCACGAGTCCCAATACAAGACGACCAAACATGATGAAACTTTCAGATAAGTTGTACTATATGCATACACACCACCTCTAACAGTAGGCAAATCTAAAACACAGCAAATACAGCAGTCAAAACTTTCATGACATTGGAACTCTATATGTAGCATCCCAAAATCCACGAACCTTTATTTTCTTCTTCTCTGCCTTCATATAAGCTTCACACGTCTCTGCTATTGGGATCTATACGGATGAGAATTTGTACCGAATCTCCATTTACATTTTCTTGTTTTTTTTGTCAGCAGTGGAGTACAGCACATTAAATGAAAGCTTGTACTCTTGCCATATCTCCTCTCGCCGGCACATAATGCCTTTTGCTAACCAGGTTTTAGTCAGCCTAACCCAACCACTCTTCCACCACAAACACCTTAGCTTTCTTTGTTTTTATTAGCTCATTTAATTCTCTAATAAAACCAGTTCCTCCATAAAAGCATATTCTATATTGAACGCAGCCTAACAAACTAGGGGATATTACACTATTTTGACATACTCATTTCAATTAAATTCAGACACGCGATATACCTGATAAATGAGAAAATAACATAAGGTACAAAAACTCGCTAGAGGAAAAAGAAGATGAGAGAAAATAATGGAACCAACCCTGCAGCACTTTTTCGAGCCCTAGAAGCAGTCTTTACAACATCTCCGTTGGCCAGAACTACCTAGAATACAAGCAGTTAGAGAAATCCTGCAGCAATGTAAATGAAACAAGAAGGAAGAACTCCACAAACCTTAAGGCTGATAACATTGTCACGCATAGTTCCATACCTACATGCTAAAAACTTGAGTGATTAAAACCAACAAAATCAGACTATCTTTTTAGGAAATAGTGTAGAAATTTACCATAGAAAAAAGAAAAGGAAGAACAAGATAGCAGTTGAAGCTTAATAATATGCACACCTTCATATGGCGGAGGGTTAGAATTCATGTTTCATATAGACAAAGGAAATCCAAACTCTGGCCGCCAGTATTGGCACCATTGGTAAACTAAGGAACCACAAACCATAAGTACGCTACTGAACTATGGCTACTTATTTGACAGGAACTTGCATGTAAATATGTTTGTAAATGTGCTTGGACATCACTTGCCAAGAAAAGAAACACACATAAGAGATTTTTTTTTTATCATGTGGCAAGTTTCTGACTAGCAATTACATCACATCATATTTAGCTGGGTCAATTGCTTCATATCATTCTGACAAAAAAAAATTGCTTCATATTATATTTAGCTGAAGTAAAACGAATAAGCTTCTTTTGAAACAGATTATCTGCATAATTTAGTATTCACACATTCTACAGAAATTGACTTGCTGGAAAATATACCACCATGCATCATCATTAAAACACCTGCTCTTTGTGGAATTTACCACAGCTACCTTCTTGAAAGACTATTTGGGATGAATTTTGCTTTTTACTTTGGCCTTTTCTTTGCTTGCTGTGGTTGAAATTGGACTTTTAGTAATTGATGAATACCTAAATCCTTTCAAAACATGCATATTGAAATGTAGAGTTTTTCACAAGTTTTTCTCTTTTCAAAAAATTCTTTTTAACATCTTCACAATTTAGGAGGGAAAGCAATAAATACTTCCTTCAAGCCCAAACAAATGCATGTAGTAGTTAATTTCTGCGGCGATTGAAGTTTTCAGGGCATTCTAGAATTTATCATAAAACAAGGAACTCCCCAAACCTTTCTGCCCGTCATCACTTAGACAGGAAAAACAAGTTTCACGTATTGGAATACTCCCCATCCTCTAAAAGAAGCCGGTTGGAAACAAGAACGGAAACCTAATCAACAAGTGAAGCACTCCATACCAATTAGCAGCTTGTTGATATTTGACATAAGAAGAAGGACGACTCTGGTAAAATTATAGCAAGACCATTGCAATCATCTAATAACATGAGGAAGAAACCAAAGGAACTAACCTCACAGCCAGAGAACCCGAGCAACGAGTAGCACACATACCCCCGATAGTTGCGCCAGGACCTGTTTGCCAATATATTTTGAGAAACTTTGAGATATTCCACACTAAACCATGCTACGGAAAGCGAAAACATCAACAAGACAAAATCTCTTTTACAAGCAAATTCCTTAAGACATTTCTTAAATGTACACTAATGACTTGAAAATAACTATTTTGGAGAATAAATCAGTCAAATAAGGAGGCCCCATAAGTTCCAGCATTAATAATAGTAAAAAGAACTGACATGAGGTGTTGATAAGTAAAGTGACCTGGATCCAGAGGAAAGAATAAGCCATAAGGTTCTAAATACTCATTAAGCTCCATCCAACCAATGCCAGGCTCAACAACCACATCCATGTCCTCAACATGCAATACTTTGACCCTCTTCCAAAAAAAAAAAAAAGAGAAATTTAAGCACCAAAAATTAGGAATAAGAAATTCAAATCAAGACAGGTACTGTTATGATGCCTCTTTAAAGCAGTCTTTACGAACATGGCATAATATAGTCACTGAAACTCTCTAGCCAATAGTATTCCATAAATGTGAGACAAACTCTAATCATGATCGGGTTATGCACAAGAAAATAACACCAAAGGAGATGTTAAAATGAATGTGATCGGCTTATGCTCATAATTAAATTCCACGCAGCATAAAATCTAAGATGAATGGGAAATTGCTAAGAACAAGCATGAGTATTTCTAGTGAGGCATTTGATAAAAAGCATCTAAATTGACACCGTGAATTGAGTCCTTGAAGGACGGCCTAGCAGAACTGTGCATGTCCTTGAAGGAGGAACCAAATTGATGAAGAGTGATGGAGCTCATACTTGACAAGAAAGAGAGGGACGATCAAACACAGAACTGATTGAAGGAGATGATGATCTAAATGCCCATTAATTCAGTATATTCCCAAACACAGAGGTGGCAGAACCTAAAGCTACTTCAGCAGCACTAGCAATGGACGATATTCAGAAAATTCACATCCACAAGTTGAAGTTCACAAACACAAACATGAACTTATAGATTTTCCTTAATGACTATCAGATGACATTAACTTTCAAACCACATCAGTAAAAGAAAGCAAATTTATAAGGGAGTAAAGGTTGTCATGAAATCTAATTTAAAGCCAGGTGCATGATCAAACTCAAGAGAATGTACATCACATTTTCTAATTCATTTTGAAGGACAAAAAGACTTTTATGAAAGGTACTAAGGGGGTGACATCCCCATACAAACAGGTTGATAAGAAGAACCCAGCAAAATAACCTCTTATACATAATCGCAGTATTCATACTCTAGGAAATGCTGACGAGCTACCATGTCAAAAACGAAATCAACCACCAAATTATTAAGAAATAAGTTGCCATGCAAAATGAGTTTGAAGGACATTAAGAGTTCCCATTGACTTGGTTTTCAATAGTAGAATTAGTTATGTGTATTTTTAGAATAATAGGCAGGTATCTACATAAAATATAAAGTACAAGGTAACTGAGCATACTTTCATCAATGTCATATCAATGCAAACACCACCATTGGGGGATAATGTGTGACCTTCAATTGACGTAGCTCCACCATATGGCACGATGGGAACCTGTTTGGGGAATTTTTTTAACAGAAAAAGTTACTACTTAAAGCAGTCCAAGATTTAGATGCAAATGCAGGTGCTTTCAGTGAGAAAATTAGGCCAGCAAAGGGAGAGTTGTCCAAATTTTTTTTAAGTTAACAGAGAGCACCGGCCAATTACAACCATAACAAGCATGTGATAATAACAGGAGTCTTATAACCAAATGAGTTTACTCAAGAATTTAACCTTGTGTTCGTTGCAAGATTTGACGATCTTGGAGACTTCCTCCTCACACCTGAAAGTCCATAATACACATTACGCAAGCAGGAGTGCATCAAAATTGCAAAAGCACAGGAAGCCAAGTTCTGGATTTCCCATCAAGTTCTTTTTCTGAAGGGAAAGATAGAGCTAATAGTTTAGGACAGTAGAAACTTGCATTTAGGCATGCGCCACTGAGAATTTCGATTTATACAACCCGATAAAATCAAAAGGCCCATCTTGGGACCAACATATTTTTGTTTCATTTCAGTCTTTCAGACTACTCATGATATCTGAAATTACTATTAGGAGAACTTCTGCTCTAAGCTTTTCGCAGGTACTGTAGATTAGAATGCCAGACACATTTCACATATTGTTCTCATCTGATGCATTTGAAGAGCATGCACAAGCATGAATGAGAAATCCCATCTGCTTCTAATTTGATTGCTCACAGTGCTAGTACCCAACCTCATCAACTCAAGACCCAAACAGATTAGAATCAGTTTATGGTCAATCAAATGAGATGGAAAATAGATATCGACAAAATACGATAGAAAAGGATATTCAACAGTACAAACTAATTAAAATATTCATTGAGAATGAGAACGAGTAAATTTGAGGATATAGGTTCTTCTAAGCATTCAAATGAAACATGTAATGAAAAACAGAATTGGTACTGAGTAGGAATATACATTAATTTGCAGCAACTTCTTTAAATATTTAATAAAGAGGAAACCTAACGTTGCAAACTTGCTAGATAAGTCAACAAGAAAATTAATATATAAACAAAGTTTATTTCCCCTGTAGAGGTAAATAATAATGTTCGAATGTTTTTTCTTAGTGATTATGTTATTAATCTATAATTCCTGAAAAAAGTCTTCAAACCATGACCAAAGTTGGTTTCCCCCTGTAGTAGTAGATTTTATTTGTTAGTGATCATGTTGTCAAGCTATAATTCCTGAAGAACATCTCAACACCACAAGCATCCACTTTACCCAAAAAAAAAACACCACAAGCATCCAGCTAAAATCATTCCCCCCTATTCCCCAGTATCCATCTGGCCGCTACACTAACTAATTGTATCACCATTTTAACTAAAAATCGATTGCCATCCCTCTTTACCTACTTCACCAGCACGCTACGTTCACTCTGATCAGATAGTAAGCAATTGATGTGATCCAGTGAAATTGAGCTAGGGTCTTGAATTTTCTACTTAAAGCACTATTTGGATACAAAAGGTAACCTCTGGAAAGGCAGGTAAGCCAAGCCTTTCATTGGTGCATATGATGTACTGAACAAAGATAACCAATCTTACCTAGGAAAAACAACAACATCAGGAATATTCACTGCTTTGTGAAAACTGTTTTGAGGCTTTCCATGAAAAAACCTCTCTTCATAATCCATTGTCACGTTTTCCTGCACAAGTAATGCCACAATAAACCAACACGATAAGCAAGGATGTCCTCATCCTACAGGTAACAAACAATTTCAACAAATTGTCAAACGTGAGATAAAGTACCCCGCAGATGGCCACAAGTTCGTCAATGAGCTCTTGTGGAACCTCCTTATGAGAGCCTTTCACCAGATATCCCGTGCTGCCTTTGCCCCCGACCTTGACAGCTCTGACATCAAAAGAATAGCTGCCACCAAATCAAGATCCTCACAAGCTCATTAAGAGTCGGAATGGGAAGAAAATTCCATGAGAACTAGAAAACAAAAGATCCAGAAATAAAAATTTATCATCCCACTGTTGTTTGTTAAATTGCTGAAAAACTTGGGGAAAAGCAGAATAACTTTGACTCCGGAAAACTTTCAGCACAAACATATAGAAAATGAATATATGTACACATTAGGCCAAAAAAAAGAAGAAGAATATACTTCCACAATATGAAATGGCAGAGACTTGAGGTAACTATAGGTAGTTCAATTACTTTCTTCAAATTTAAAAGCGTCCACCTTCCTTTTATCCACCTTCTTATCAAGGGAACAGAAGCTGAGTCTGAGACTGAAGCCAAAGCATTCAATAAATCAAAGTCCCAAATAATGGACAGCCTAGAACAAACAACCCGGACTCGAGCAGGTATTGAAAGTTCCTGGAGAATCATGGGAATTTGCCATATATTAATTCCTGAGATGGGATTTTCAACTACCTAAACAATCAATTGTTTTGTAATGTCAGTGACGATATTAATCATTCATAGTCCACTCCCAGAATGAGCCCAGCAACACCAAATAGGGCACAGTCATAAACAGCAAAAAGCATCACGAAAAAAAGATGATTCTAGCAGGGAATGTAACATGACCCACATGATACTCCAAAAAAAAAAACCGCAATTGTCAATCACTCCACAAACTCTCCACCGAGCAAAAGCTTTTTGCTTCATGTCATCAACAGCGAATATCCTTGTTTGATTTCATAAAGATATAAGACACAGGAAGATTCTTCTGCCGCTAAGTCAAAAAGATTTTAATTTTCCTATTGTCATTTTCACTTCTGTTCTTCCATCTTTATCTGGAGCAACATCGTTAGCTGCCTATTTACAAAGCTCGCACTCGATTTCAGCATTTAATCCCAGTACTCGACCAAAACAGGACGAACGTCGAAACCCAAATCGACGAGATAGCTCCATACCCAGCATCGAGATCGGGAGCCCCGCAGAGCGACGGCTCCGGAGAAGACCGAAGAGCGAGCGATCCGGCCGACGCGGCGACCGCGAGCGGGACCAAGGCGCTCGACCACAGCCAGAACCGACGGTCGTCGCTTCCGCTTCCGCCAGGCCCGGCAGCGGTCGCCGCGAGCGCCCTCCGGGCCGGACCCGGGTGACGGCCCCGGGAACGCGCGGGGCCGCGGAAACCGTCGAGGGCGGCCCTGGAAGGAGAAGAGGCGCGCATCAAGCGGCTGAACCAGGAATTGAAGGCCATGACGACGACGAAGAAGACGGCGGTGGCAACGGCGAAGAATCGCGAGACTTGGGAGGAGAAATCGGAGCTCGAGGGGGGGTCAGGTCACACTTGGAAGTAGCAAGTTGATGGAAGAAAGGGCGGCGCTTTGGAGGACTGGAGCGAGCGAAACGGACCAAAAAAAAAATCAAATCTTTACGTGGAGAATTTTGGTTTGTCGACCGTTCAGTGTTTCCTTCTCTCTCGCGGTCGTTGGACCAGACACGATGGATAGGACACGAACGTCAGCCGAACCGATGATGTCTTCGCCATGGATTCACGCACGATGCGGTTCCTTGTCAGTTGTCACCATCACATCCATCGTATCAGATAAATCCAAAAGCCCTCTCTGTTTTTTTTTTCACCCCGCATGACAAAGGTTAAAAGACTGATCAAAACGTTTACCAGAGACGAACGCACGATCTTTCGTCGCCCATCTTTTACTATTCCGTCTATTCTCGTCGTTATTCGTCCACGCGACGGCCAGCCCGACCCTCTCGCTGCATCAATGGCCGGTGATCGCCGGGGTGCCGACGGTTCGATCCGGTTTGGATTTTCGTAAACGCCGAACCAAATTATTAGGTTAAGCGATTGAACCGAACCAAACTGCGATCCAAACAGAATATGAATGTAATTGAAAATGACCAAGTTTTCGGTTTTTCTTTTTGTAACACTAAGAAAATGTTAGTGAAAAAGGAGAGAAAGATTGTGTAGACTATAATATTAAGAAGATGGGCGATTTTTGGTTCGGTTCGGTTTGGTTTGGTAACCCAACCGAAACTATTCAAACCGGAACATAACCATTATTCGATCCGAAACTCGAACAGAACCGAAAATGTATGAAATTTCGGTTCGATTCAATTCCGATTTCGGTTTGATTTTCCGATTTGGTTCTGACACCCCTAACGGCCAGCAAAGACAAACTTTAGAGCTTCCCAAATAAAGTCCACTTCCATTTCGATATTAATTTCATGGCTTTTCCATGGCACGAGAGTCACGTTATTGTTCTCTAAACAAGTACCGAATGATTTAGTGCTCTAAAGTACAGAACACTGCTCCGTACTTGAAATTGCATGACACTGTTGGTAAATATTAGATCCCGATAGTAACAAAAAGTTGATCGGCAACTTGCTTGGCCTATCACACGTTGGTAACGTACCTAACACTTTTAGAAAATTACTTGAATTGTTTAGTCCTTCCAGACAATTACATATCTTCACTTGAAACAGTTGGCAACAACCAAACATCAAACAAATATCGGTAATTAACTCAAATAAAAATTGATGATCATACAAGAGTTGCTGACTTAAGCAATGCAAGTAAATTTTTATCAATTATTAGAATTATCAGTAACTATTTTGCGGTACCAACTCTTCCGATGATTCACCAACTTTTAATGGACAGCCTACCAAATCAATCAACTCGCCAACTCTTCTAAGAAATTACCAAGTTTTATTTGAGTCCACTTATCAACGATTTGTTTTGATAATTACCAACGATACCTATAATTTACCAATATTTATTTGTTAAAATGGCCAACACGTTAAAGTTAGGGACAATGACACAAATGGTATCTAAACTTTAGATATGTGTTATACTATTTCTAAACTTTTAATTTGTTCAATGTGGTTCATAAACTATTTGGTAAATGTTTAATGTAGTCGTTCCGTTTGCGCAAACGACAATTTATACTTTGTTAAATGACATGGACTATTATTAGCCGATTTGGATTATTGAAAAATGATGAGTTAATATGTCCATTTTTTTTGGTAAGAATATGTCCATTTTTTAATCCATGCTAATTTAGAAAAAAAAAATTAGTTTAACGATCCGGTCCGACAAGGGTAGGGAGTGACCGCCGAGTTTGGGGAGTTTTCGAACATGTGAAAGTTACAATCAAGTAAACGAAGGTAAGTTGACGTGAATAAGAATTGATAATTTCTTCATAAAAGCTAGTAACTTTAACATGCTTATAATATCCATAAACAAAAAAAAGTCGGAAAATAATCTTCACCCCCATGTCAAACCTCGATCCGACAATTCCAACCTTTCAGTGAACCGTATAAATCAATCACAAAACAAACACATGCGGTCTTCAGCAACATGTCAAACCTCGAATCCCAACATCTACGTATTGTCGATACTGAACTCCCTCATAATTACTACACTACTGATAAATACTTCACCCTGTTCAATCACTTCAGGAATTTCATACGCAAAGGCTTCTCGACACAATCTTCCGTCCACAAAGCTTAACACTCCAGTCCTCGCGCATTGTCTCTCCGGAAGACAGAATGGCGTCGTTAAAAATATCCGATCATGTACTTCGTTTGCCTGTCCCAATACTCTTTAGACTGTTTCAACATCTCATCGCGTTCGGCGCTCAACCTCTCCTCCCAGTATTCCTTGCACCTGAATAGATATTGTAGGAACACAAAGGCATTGAATCTCCTTTTCTTGATCACAAGTAAATCCGGTAGAAAAGGTGAATTCGAGTTAGCTCACCTTTTCTTCAAGAGCATATTTAGCACCGACATATGCACAGAACTGCCATAAACTCCAGCCTGCAACACAACACGCCACATCAAACAGGGGGAAAAGAGATATTGCTGCAGAAGAAGTTACTCCGCTTGTCACATATGATTGACAAGCAAGAAGAAATCACACACGATGAAGGGGAAATGTCAAAGAAAAATATTGACTGCTGGAAAGCCGCTCTTTATAATTTCTAGTCAGCATCAAGTAAGAAGTACAGAGAGCCTGTTTTAAGATAGGCTATAAAGAATAATCAAAGAGAAGTATGCTGTGTCAAATCCCCCTCGCCCAAATAAGAATTCAACATTAAATTCACGTTCAGTCTTGTTATAATTAAGCCCCTTGGATTCAGATACAGTCAAAGTAGGTAACAGCAACCACATTGTTGACCCCAATAGGCCCATGAGAACCCGAAACTAATCAAGCTTAACTTGATCGATAGATAGTGCTGAATGCGTGGAGAGACCAGAGTCATTGCTCCTGAGGATACAAGATTCAAAATGATTCCTGCCAGAATATTACTAATGAACCTGGGATGAAGTTTAAAGAAAAACTCCACAGGCCCGTCCAATATCCCATGCCCATCTTTGAAGAGAATGCTGAATGTATGGATATTAGTATATTACCACCAAAGGTACTTAGGGATCGATATGCTTCTGAGCTATTAATAATATGTGATGAGGAAAAGCATTTCTGCAGCCTTAAATCCTGAAAGGAAATGACAATCTTCTTGTGGCGCAAAGCGAGAAGATCACCATATGAAGCATATAGAGACCACAAAATCAAAAAACATGGATGGTCAAGCCCAACCCCTCCAAACTAGTTAGAAAACCAGATGTTAGGCAATTAGCCTGCTTCCGATTGATTAGGATTATAAACCCCAAGCCTCAAATAGACGTTAGCACAATCAAGCACAAGATCACCCCCCCGGCATACATGTGGCCTAAAAGCTAAGTGGAGAATGATTACCTTCCCGCCTAGGAGGAAGCATTCCCTCAATAGCATTGATGCAGTAAGGTAGCCAACTAAAGATTTTATAAAGACCAAGCAACATGGTGCCCAACTTTTTGCACCTCTCTGGAGCTTATGCATAGATAACTTACAGTGAAGGCCATTTTGAGCCGAGTTGCTTATGATAAAATTCCATTTCGGAAATAAAGCACATAGATAGATTTCCAAAAGATTCTGACCAGAAAAAAAAAAAGATTTCCAAAAGATACTCACTATACTTGAGAGTTAGCATCACAGGTGGTAGTTGGATACCACTACTCTATTTTCAACACGAGGTATCAGATGTTATACTAAGGTAACTTGCCTGGACCAAGCTAAAATTAAGATAGATAGTGCACATAGTAAAAGAGTCTGTCATCCCAAACTAGTAGCTTATACCTCTGTTTCTGTTTGGTTTTCGTAATTATTGGAATTGACTCGATACAGTTACATGTTCAACCAATCTATCACATATATAGTTCAAAGTTGGCGATGAAAAAAGGGATGGGAATGAAGTCACAAAATCACTGGCAGAGAAAGACAAAATACACTAATCTTGTGTTAAACTAGTCTTGAAGGAAAGTATTACCGTATATCAAGGTTCTTATGACTATTTAAATTAAGAAAATACCAAGAAGGAAACAAACAACTCGTCTCCTTTGGAGAGTCAGAAAAGGGTCTCCTCTCTCCAGCGGCCTCATGGATGGCAAAGAAATGTAAAGCCCAAAGTGAAACTTTTGTTATTCATCTATGCTACAAAATTAAATATCGACTCATAGTCCTAGCTATAGATCAGAAATGACTTCTTGATAGAAAAAATTTTCACGACTGGAAATAATACCAAAAGGTTCTCTCTCCTCTATTATTAAAGAGAAAGGTGGTCGATTCAGCGATTCTAATTGCGTATCATGCTTCCGGCCAAAAAGAAGGATGGTGTATCATGCTACTGAGATTGTAGATTACCAGACAGCTGTTAGCGCATACAGTTACAGCTGCCCTATGGGACATCAGCATACTGTCTTAGCTTCAAAAACTTCAACTGTTGATACAATAAAAAGCACAAACCTCTCTACAAACTGGACATTTGGCATCCTCACTTGCCGCCTTAAGTCCTTCGGAGATCATCACAGATGCCGCAGAGCAAGCACATGACTTGCAAAAAAGATGTCCACAGTTAAGTGCATATGGGTTAAAAACGGTGTCCTGTAAGATCACAAGCCCTTGAGATTAGATAATACTGGAAACAAAGATGAAAACTTTTTTCTCCATTGAATACTAAAGTGAAAAATACCAGGCAAATAGCGCAGGTCAGATCATATTCTAGCTTTATAGAACCTGGAAGTGACATTATCAGAGCAGACTTTGTCTCATCAGAATGAAATGAAAACTGAGTGGAACAGTCAGCACACTCTTCAGAGTCTAATCCTCTGGAATTCAAATAGAAAGCTCCCAGTTCTATTAGCCATGGTGACTGCAAGAGCTCTATATGCTCGGCCCGCATCTTAGATCTAAAATGCTCCCCATTGACAGAGCCATGAACCTATGACAGATTGAAAAATTGGAGTATCCTCATCAAATAAGCAACTCGTAAGAGCACAAAATAAAGATAGCTCATATGGACAATAGAGTGTGCACCTTGTCATACTTCTTCAGGATTTTTCTGATAGCAATTGCATTCATAGTGACATATTCTATCAATATTCTTCCTTCTTCTGACAGGACTTGTTGATCGCCCTTAAAACATGGACGAAAGCACTGTATGTACCTCTGAATCCCAGTTGCAACAAGAAGATGGAGAAGATGTCTAACTCTTGAATTAAAGCATCCAGCTATTTCTGAAGCTTCCTTCATCAACTCAGAGAAAAACAGCTGATCACACACTGCAAAATGCAAGAATAGTCATTTATAAAATTTGCAATGCAATTTATAATATATTAATGTCCTGAAGGTAAAAAATAAAGTATAGTTTAGATATTCATGAGTAATAAAGAAATACCAACTCATTCAAATCAGCAAGAAAATAAGGTGACAAATAAGTCCACAAAGTCTCCATATCAATATGCTTGTTCCCTTTAATTAAATTTCATCAATGGGGGTTTAAAAAAAAAGAAACCTGTAACATGAAGATCAAGTTCATGTCAAACTACAGCAAATAGATAATTAAATTTCTTTTAAGCGAAGTTGTCCAACTCCAAAAGATTATTAAGAACTCCAGGAGTCAGCTTGTCACATATCCCTTCAGGTTATGCCAGATAAAAACCATCAATGACAAAGGGTCTACTTAGGTGACGCTGCCACTTTGAGAACTTCTATACTTAAGCAGGATATGGCATCCAATATAATCCTCCACGGAGACTAAACATCAATATTTTACGCTCACAGATAGTTTCTGTCCTCAGAAAAAATTAACAAAGCACTCACACTCACACGCACAGATTTCTTGTCATATTTTGCGGACTATTTCCCAACCTGTGCGTCAAACAGCACTTCTCCAATTATCTCTCAAAAAAGTAACCCCAAAAAAATTGAAAATAACTTAACAAAATGCCTTTTGCAATTGCTAGGAAAAGAAATGTGCATGTTTTACTTAATGCCACAAAGTTTTGAACATATAGTAATGTAAGGCTATGATTTTGTGGATGAACTATTAATAAGAAGTTGCAATTCGTTTTTTTTTTTTTTCAAAATCTTAATTGCCTCTTCTGTTGTATGATGTGAATAACATGTTTTTGGGCATGATTTTGTGATGTCACGTTGACCATTTATATCTTCACTAAGCATCGAAAGATAGTCAACAACATAATCAACGAAGGAATTGAGCAATATATTCACCCAAACTTTTGTTTGGTAAACAGCAACTTCTGTATTGAGTATTTGCTTGTCATAACAGCTGAGTAAAAAACTTATAGAAAGTCTTCCTGCACATACAGTGTTTTTAAACTCGAGCGCGGTTCATGCGCTGAAATATTCTTGCAATAAGGCATGATGTTCATATCCACTCTCCAAGGACTTCCTTTGTTCATGTTAAAACAGCGTTTTCAAATAAAGAACCCATCCAAAAATGCATAATAAATCATACACGTGCAGATCGCGAATCTAAAACACAGTTCCATTCCTTAATCACGCTGGATATCCGAGCCTTTTAGGGCACCTAATCTGTCACACTACAGCTGAAGCAAGATGCCCCCACAGGCAGCCCCAAGAAAATTGCCTTCGCCGGGCATTCACCCATGGCCATGCCCACTGTCTCGTTTTGAGACTTATGCAGCTTGGCTAACACGTTAGTCTCGCAATAAGTACCCATAAGAGGGCCAGCTCAAAATTTGATTCAGCAGCGAAACACAATACGCGAGGCTCCCGAAAGGGAGCAAAAAGCTCACCCGGACAAGCTTCGCATTGGCACAGCTGCGGCGACCCGTCCGCGTGCGCGTCCTCCTCTCCTCGCCCCGCGTCGCGAGGCCCGTGCAACGATTTGCAGGTGCGGCATCTCTTGAGGACCTTCTTCAGCCGCTTGTACTCGACATGAGAGCACTCGCCCAGGAACCGCTCCTGCTCTCCATGCAGGTACTCCATAAACGTCTCCCCGAACTTCATCCTCTTTCCGCTATCGCGTCGCAGCCAATCGGGACCCAACAACAACAGGCATTAGCCGCAACGTCCAAGAAAACAAAGGGGGGATTTAACCCTCCAGAAAAATCGATGAAACGTCGGGGCCGTCCGAGACAAACGCTACCCTACTTCTAACTTCTCCCGGTTCGTTTGACGAGGCGAGCACGAGCGAATATCGCCTGGATCTATGAACCACACAAGGACAAACGAGACGGTGAGAGGATCGTAATGGCCAGCAGAGACGTTACCTGGAAGGAGATTCGCGTGCCAAAAGTGGTCGCTGTCGTTGGAGAAGATGGAGGGATGGAGAGAGAGATTACGACGACAAAGGAGAAGCTTCAAACCTTTAACGGAACCCCGCGAATCCCACGAGATTATAAAAAGCCACCACAGGAGGGGTTGGGAGCTCGGCGCACGCCTGGCCAGCGCGTGCACCGCACGTGTGAGCCTCTTTCTTCTCCTTCTTTTTTTTTTTTTTCTCCTTATCATGTCTCTAACTCTCTCATCTCTCTCTTACTTTTACTCTGCCTCTTATCCCCATCTCTAATCCTACTGCCTGCAAGGCCCCGTGCCTATTGTGGGAGAGTGGTCTGGACCTAACTTAAGATTTACTGTCGAAACCCGACCGTAAAAAGCTTATTGATACCTTTCATCCAGATAGATCACCAAAAGAGAACTTAAATTTAAGAGTCTTAATATATCCAGTTGCATCGATCTTTACTAAAAAACTTAATTCGATGAGTTATGAGCTAACTAAAATATATTAACTACTTTATACCAAATCAAATATTCGATATTGGATTTTTTTTATACAACTCACACGTACAACCTAACAGATATTCAAGTTGAGTCGTACCGAAGTCAAAGTTTAGGAGGTCGAGGCTCTTTCGTACATCTCAAGTCAACTCTTAAGGAGAGATGTACCGAATTTCTATTAACTTGTAAAATAATACAAATGAGAAGAGGAGATCCTATGTATGCAAGTATTCTCCTAATCACGATCCCTTCAATCTAATGGTAGAGATTCGATCTTCCTCGTGGCATCCCACATTAATCGCAAGAATTCACATGAAGTCTTAGGTAATTCAAAGTCGAATATTTGAAAGAATGTTTATATTTTTTTTCGCTTTTAGTCGTTTAAAAATCACGTTGAAGTTTTTTCTTAAATTTTCACGATTCCATATATTTTCTTCCTAAATACTTTTAGAAAATCCAAATAAACAATTTATTTTATTTTTTTAGCATATATATAAATTAAAAGTTCATGGATTACATTACATATTGGACTAAAGTTCTTCTTGCTCCGAAAAGAAAACAAAGAGTTGTGGGCCCAAACAGGCCAGACCACATTTCGGGTCGGGTATTTTATTTCGGAGATCCGAAGCCTCGCGGGCCAACCGAGAGCCACGATCTTCGATCGGCTTCGCTTCCTGGATCAATCAAATCTCGTATCCACAGTGGCTTCGTTCTTCTCCGACAACTCCCCTCGTCCTCGAACTCTTCCCTGTGACACCTCCGGGGACTCCCAGGTTCGCTTCCGCTAATCTTGTTCGTCGTTTCGTTTCGTTTCTTCCTTGGCGCGCTGCTACTGCAGTTTCTCTGTTGGACAGTCGAAGGAATGCCATGGATCGCGATGACCCCGCCTCTCGCACTCGCGAAATCGCCACCCTAATTGGCCCTCGGCAACTTGACCGAGCCTCTAGTTTCTTGGTTGGTAGGATTTGTCCAAGATCACTCGTGGTTATTGGCTCGAACCGTGCTATATATGCCTGAGTTTGGATCTTAAACGGAAGAGAGAGAGAGAGAGAGAGAGAGAGAGCGCGCGATTGTGATTTGTCAGTGCTGGGTATGTTTGGAACGATATGGGCTGTGACTGTCCTGTATTTGCGCTTTGAATTAGCATGGAGGAGTTACGATGGCCTCGATGCGTAATTCTCTCTCCTTTTTTTCCCGTTGTTTTTTTGCGGCGGAGTGTTTTATTTCTGCCTGTTTCGCTGTCTTCCCTGAGATCAATGGTGCTTGGGTTTGCTTTTGATCACTATAGCCGGTCAATTATAGTGCAAGGTGGAAAATTTTGCGTGCTAAAAGGGAGGATATTAGGGGAACCAGTGACTGGAGATTCCCCTGCAGAGAGCCGGGTGAGGGCTGGATGAGGGGAGACCCTCATGTCCGGTTCAGAGGGCGGCGGGCCAACATGATCTCCTAGAGGAGACCCAAGATAGAGATTGATGCTTTCTGATAGGGATGGCCGTAACAACCGACTTCATAGGATCTGTCACGGGCATTTGTTCAAGTAACCTCCAGTGTTGTTTGAACTTTGTGAGATGATTTTCGATGGTTTAATGGATACTCGGCTCTCTTTTTTTATTTAGACTAGATTGGGGATGCCGAGTTTGGGGTCATATAATAATCTAAAGCCTTGACGACAGGGAATGCTTGTATTTCATGCTTCTGGTGTTATGCGATTGCTAATGCCTTCAGGTTCTTGGCGACCTTGAATTTGTCCTTATATCCACTATTCCAATGCTAAATTAGATGGTCTAGAACGAGTGATGCATGGCCTCATAAAGCCTATTTGCCTTCATGAATCACAGAAGGGGAAAAAGTTAAAGAGTTTCTGACGGCATGGAACAAATTGAACATGGCCACGATTGACTTTTCATAAATGAACTCCCCTCTATCTATTAGTTGCTACGGTTTATTTACAGAGTCCATCAGTATTTTCTTGGCCTTCTGGTATCACATCCCAATATTGTCGTAGTTGTCCCAGGTTTCAAGGCGACTGTTGGTGTTGCTTGGTCTGGGTGTGCTTTGATTTTGCAAAGACCATGCATAATCTTTTGCTCTCGAATATGTACAAGAAGTATGAGGACATCATCATACTAATTTATAACATTGTAATTCTGGCTGTGCTTGTTAGGTTGTTGATTCTTTTGAGCCAAAGCTTATTCTGAACAAGCAGCAGCAGATGGTCAAGAAAAAGCAAAAACAGCAAACCACGACACCTGACAATGACTATGATTCTACCTGCGAGGTGGATCCCTTCGAAGATACGAGCTGGGTGATTGTGAAAAAGCAGAGGATCACTATTTTGGTGCCGCCTTTACCTGTTGCAGAAAAATCTGCAGTATCAAAGCCATTTTCGAGCCAGGTGCAAGACATACCGAGGCAACATGTGCCAGACAAATCACCACTTCCAGCTGAGGGGAGTCCTGCAATGCCGTCCGTCAGTGAATACGAGAAGGCGACATCATTGACACTTGAGAATGACACATTTGTGGGAAAAGTTTGTTCTCCACATCCGTCAGACAAGCCTAGAATCTCAGGGATGGATTCCAGAACACAGTCCAAGAACCCTACCAACGTTGCTGTTCAGAAGTTACATGAAGTGCTGAAAACATCAAATTCCTCAAAAAGTATCAAACAGGAGAGAATGTTAAATAGCCCTTGTTACTTCTCCAGCGGGGTGACGTTCCTTCATCAACAGCTCAAAGCACGAAATCTTGAGAAGAAACTTCAGAAGGCAGGTGGACTGAGCAGCTGGCTGATGTCACTGGGGCTGGGGCAATTTGTGAGGATCTTCCGGTGTAGGCGCATCAATGAGTTTCAGCTGGCTAACATGACGATGAAGAAGCTCAAAGATATGGGTGCTGCTGCCGTGGGGCCTCGGAGGAAACTGATGCATGCTATCGACTGCGTTTGCGATCCTTCTCATCGAAGACTCGAAGTGCCTCCTAGGATTTGCTGAGTGTTTAAGCTATTTGGAAAGATACATCATCCAGAAACTGGAGCCAAGGCCAACTTCTTGCGAATTAGAAGCATGTGGACACGAGGACGAGAAAAACATCCGGCGGCTTTTAAGGGTGTCGCGGCCTGTGAACTTAGGCTGCTGATGAACTCGGTTGCTTCATGTAATTCATTTTCTCTGTTTCTTTCCCTTTTCTTGGCCTAATCGAGCGCATTCGACCAATGCTGCTAGTTCCACCCAAGTGAAAGAGACTTCTGTGTGGTGATGAAATATTTTAGGGGCAGTAGAATTACGGCTTGAACTGTGTTTCTCGTCGCTGCTCTAAGTTGAGGCATCCACGGGTTAAAGATGAGAGTGGAGCACACTGGTGACTAGGGTCATTGCTCTGACGATGACAATTCAAGTCTCAAGGCTCTAGTTTGTTGAAGATAGACAGGTTCTGGTTCTTGGAAAATAATTAGCTTGAAATGGCCCCATTTCCTGAAAAATTGCCAACTTTACATCGGGTTATGATTTTGACCTCTCGTGGACAAGATCCCCACCGTTGAGTAAACCTCCTATCCCCTCATCGTAGATCGTGCATTTTGAAAGCAGGGGTTTGTTTCCCACTCCGTCATCTTCAATGCAGTTCTAGCTCAAATTCGCGGGAGGGAGGGAGCTTGCTTTCGCGTTTCGCAACCATGAGTGGCCCAACTGAATAAATGCACTCCATGTTCACGGTTGATCTGGTGCTTTGATATTATTGAGTATTTTTTCGTTACTTAGTAAGTGAGAATTACATATTTTATAGTCTTTTGAGAAAATAAAAGTGAGATAATTAGGGGGTCATATATCGAAAAAAAAAAAAGAGTTGTTACGTATAATGGAAATTTGGGGCCAACTTGCTCTAGCGATGTGATCCACGTGGACAAGATCCCCACCGTCGAGTAAGAGTCTGATCCGCCCTCATCGCAGACCATGCATTTCGAAAATCAGGCGTTCGTTTCCCGCTCCGTCGTCGTCAACGAAGGCTCTCGCTCAGAATCGCAGGAGCGAGGGAGCAAGCTTTGCTTTCGCGTTTCGCAATCGGCAAAAAGCTCCGAACGGAACGAACATGGAGGAGGCGATAGCGACGCTCAGCAGAAGCCTCGGCCATTTTTGCGACCACCTCCAGAGCAGCGTCGACGCCCTCAACCAATCCATCGATCGCCGTCCCATCCCTCTCGGTGCGAGCGATGAATTCTAACTTCGGGTCGTGCGTTTTCCTTTCCTTCTCGGTCGATCGATTTATCTTTTGGTGTTTCGGATCGCAGATTCGGCTTCTTCGACCTTCGTTCAGTGCCTGAACCGGCGCGTGTCGACGGCGAGCGGGGATCTCGATTTGCTCGACTCCATGTCGTTCGGGACCGTGTCGTTTGAGGAGCTGTTGGGTCACTGCAACGAGGTCTTCAAGAAGAACCAGACCGACCTCGCTCAGCTCGAAGAACGCCTTACGGGCTTCGGCTACGTTCCTGGTACTTTCAGCTCCACCTTTTTTTTCCACCAGTGCGTTTGATTGGTAATGATTGTGTGGAAGTAGTTTACCTGGTGTTGAAGTGTATATCAATATGCTGGATCGTTAGGACAAGACTTCTGGGCCGATGGTGAAAGGATAATGAAATTAAGTAGGAGTTGAAAGGAATGAAATCATGCAAGTCAGTTATCTGCAGACCTTGATGTCCTGGTTTTGTTTCGTAGATGTTGACGATGATGATGTTGAAGAAGATACAGTCGATGATTTATCAAGCCCTCTCGAACTTGATCCTAATTTTCCACTAGCAAATGGTGGATTTGACCTGCCATCTTCATGTTCGGGGCGACTTACTGCAGCAGCTTCTATGACGAAGTGTTTTGAAGAAAATTCTCTGTATCCTTGTCTGATTTTGATATATCAACTTTCTTTGATCAAAGTCTGAAGTATTGGCAAATTGTAGAATTCTAGGCCGAAGAGGTTAGGAGGGATAGATCAATTGGCTAGGGACTCCACACCTGGCCAGAGATTCTATCCCTTAGGAACAATCACTTGACAGTTTGCTTGCTTTGAGTACAAGCCCTTTTCACGAGTCTACCCTGAGTAGGGCAAGAGCAACCTCAGCGAGCTGACTCGAAATCCATGAGTCCATCTACTGTCAGGTCTAGTGGTTGTGTTTAATGCTGGTGTCAGCAAAATAATCTTGAACAGCATTTCCTCTGTTGTGACTCAGATTTTACATACCGTCGACTCCTGCCGCTGAGCCATTGCATCTGATGGTATAGGTGCTGCCTTATTATATCCAAGTTGTAAATAGTGATGCAATATATCACCTTCGCAATATGCAAATTTTCATCCTAATTGACTAAAAAGTGAAAACATGGTCAATTATGGTATACTAGTGCTAGCTTTTGTCTATTTGTCCTTCCTGAAGTTCTCTAGATTTGATGACTCCATCAGCTTGAAAAGACTTGGTATATCTGATGTAGCTCTGGCCACATTAGCTTCAGAAGGTGAGGGAACTTCAAGGATGTGTTAGACATGCTTTGTGCTTTAAGTCCTTTTGAATATCATTTGGTACAAGCTTGCTCCTTTGATTTCTCTTCACTGTCATTTGGAACATCAAGTTAGTCCTTGTTGAGATGATCAGAGAGATAATTTGCTAGAAGGCAGTTGAATTCCTTATTACTCAAGCAGTTTTATCTAATGATCTTTCCCTTCTATATCAATTTCAGCTAATGATAAGACTGTTGAGCCAAATCTATGTTCGAGACAGCCACAAAAGTATGATGGTCCATGCTTGAGTTTTTCCTTCTTTCTCGGTCTACTTTTTTTCCTTCTCCATTTTTGCTTTTTCTTCATTAAGGCATGAACCTCCTCTGCTATTAATCTTCCTTCTTGTCCCAATTAGAAATCAAGAGGATAAGATGCATGATCTGGAGGGGCCATATCAACCTGCTACATTGAACTTGGGGGCAAGTGAAGGTACTGATTACAAAATATTTGCATGGGTTATTGGTCAATTAGATTCTTTTAAGTTCACTCTTCTTACTCCCAGACTTTATACTTACGTGATTCGATGCACTTGAATCCAGTTGAAGGTCCAAAATCTGTAGTTAAGGCATCAAAAGATGAGTACGAAAGTCTTCCTTCCTACATGAAAAGTCTTGCATCGTGGGAGGTATGAAACTCTAACTTTAGCTTTGTATTTTGTCTCAGACTCTCAGCAGATGCACTGCAGGCAATAACTTTTAATTTGCATTAAGCTGCTGCTGTCGTAAGACCATCAGGGTTAGTAGTGCGTGAGCCGTATATTCTTTTGAAACCGAAGCAGTGTGCTTGCTTGATTGGATTAATCCTACTAGTACAGTCTCCCACAGAATTTTGGAAATGAAGTAGGTTAGACTGTTTCACTAGCATTAGCACATGGGCAAGCTAATAAATGTTACTCTTGATGTGTAAAATCATCTTCCCACTGCAAGGTTCTGTTTCCTTTCTTGCCATAATTTGCTGACAAGAGATCTGGTGTTAGTCCTAACCCATTTACATAGTGCATTTTACTGTGCAGGATTTGCTTATAGCTATTGAGAAGATAAACTCATACCTAAGCAAGAAAGAGAACCGTTTGGAAAACAAGAGCTTCTTTCAAGATGAAATATCATCATTGGCATTGGGTGCGTATGTAACGTCAATAGTGATATGAATTTCTAAGTGACCATGAAAGCATTTGACCAGTTCTTGCCTCAACAAGCCTGTTGTCCGTGACTTAATGCCCTCTGAAAACTTTATTTTACCAAAATGCGGGTAGCCGTCCTCTTAGTCTTTTTCCTCATTGAGTCTTAATAGCGGTATTTTCCCTAAGCACTTACAGATGATTCATTGTTGCTGCTTATTGCAGGGCCCAAGGCAAGATCCTATCTGCTGCTTCTTGCTCGCATGAAGCACCTGGTTGTTGAGACAGTTGATGGATTGATCTCGTATAGAGTTTTATAGAAGGAAATACCCTCGCAGAAATATACTTGTTGGAATTACTGTGCTCAGTTTGTATCAGCCTTTCAGACACGCATTGTTCTGCATAAGGCTTGACTGAAACATTTTTCTAAGCACCAGTTTTGTAGATAAATCATCTTATGGTAAGTGATTACTCAGGTACAGTACCCTGCAATTTTCATCTCAATCGCTATGGTCAATTAATCTGAAAATTGCTTCATTGCTATGTGATTCGACTCTCAACAGTTACAAAAGAGTCATCTCCCTTTTGCCTTGTTTGTTGTGATGAAGCAAAAGAGAGAAGAAAGTATCAAAGAGAAATGCAGGGGAACATATGTTTAGATCAATCACTGATTGACCGATTTGCAGTCATTGGCAGCCAACTAGCGGTTACACGCGTGCCCCGCCTTTAGATGTTGAGGCATCCATATGGTTGCCATGTATATTATCTGCTGCATTTTCAAGTTCTCCCGGTAATTGTAGTGTGGTCACGGTCTTCTTATGTTAGACAACAGTTGCTTTGTTAAGCACATTCTCGAATTCGGCCAGCAATCACGGTATTTTGTAGGCAGTAACGAAGATGCAGTCTGGACTGCTAAAAGTGCACTTTTGGGGGCATCCCACCCTCGACAAGAATCAAGCTGGAAGAGGCAAAAGAATGAATGAGAAGCAATCGTATCTTCTTCGTTTTATTTGTTTGAGCAATTCTTTGTTGCCCTTTGACATATTAGTGAAGGATCAAGAAGACCTTGCAAGCAAAGAGTACAAGACTCACTGCTGAACACCGAAAATACATTCAGTTTTGTACCAGTGACAGCAAGACCTAATCTGTGCAGGTGCACGGATTAAGCTTATTATAGAAATGTCTCTTGCTTTCGTTATCTTTCTCAGAGATCTCTGTGACTCCCATCAAGCATAGTTCTTTTCCACCCCATCCAAGTTCCAAGTTTCAATCTCTTGGCTACTTCCTGCGTGCGCACTTGCTATGATACTCCGTGATCTCTGTAAGTTTTCTGAAGCCAGGGGATGTTAGGCTAAATGGAAGTTCGAAATAGTGCTGCGCGATTAAGGAACATCATGAAGTTCCAATCTCAATAGAAGTTGCACTATCAAAATCTTATGGAAATGAAATCATAAAGAAAAAGGAAACGTCCAGCAAGTCAAAGCATCGAATAAAGCTATAAGTCATTGCGATCAGCTAAAATATAACAAGAACAAGGAAGAACAAGGAAGGCATAGCCTGTACGATCCCTACCACAAAAAGCACTGGGATCACCAACCAGGACTCTCGCTAATTAGAGTGAAATCATAAAGAAAAAGGAAACGTCCAGCAAATCATAGCATCGAATAAAGCTATAAGTCATTGCAATCAGCTAAAATATAACAAGAACAGGGATGAACAAGGAAGGCATAGCCTGTACGATCCCTTCCCCAAAAAGCACTGGGATCACCAGCCAGGACTCTTGCTTATTAGAGAAGCCTCTGCAATTTTCAAAGCAGAGGAAAACAGCACATACTTCTGAACCAATCATTCTCATTCCTGTAGAAGGGCGAAAGAGTGGGCATCTGATACAGGGATAAAGCAATGAAAAGGAGCTTATTCTTCTCTGTGCACATATTTGTCTTGCAAGAAACAAAGGAACAAAGAAAGGAATGCAGTAAAGATTAAAGGGAGAGAAAGGTAGCAGAATGCAGACTGCTTTTGCTTTATCTTTCATCAGATAAGGTATTCCAAATCTAAATGGAACGGCATCGAATTACTTGCAGATTTCCACCAAGAATTGAGTGAACTATGCAACAGTTTGGAATAACGTTGTGCATACGCCATTGCACCATGTGTATTCCTAGTCCCTGCCTATATAACCTGGTAAAATCATGCTTCTTTGCTATCTTTCTCCTAATAACTAGTTTAGTTCCTGCATTGCGGTTACGCCAAACCTCCTCAAAAGCCACTGACACCAATCACAACCATGACTGAGGTCGTCTCAAGCATCCTGGGACCTCTTGTGGAGAAACTAGCTTCATCGTCGGTTGAAGAAATTCAACTGGTATGGGGCGTCAAGGATGACCAAGAGAAGCTCAAGAGCAAGCTAGAGATGATCCAGGCGGTGCTCGCCGATGCTGAGCAGAAGCAAACAAAAGAGGACGCTGTGAGGCTTTGGTTGTCTAAGCTTAAAAACTTCTGCTATGATGCCGAGGACGTGCTAGACGAATTCGAAGCCAGAGCTTTATGGAGGCAAGCGAGGTCAACCGAGCACTTGACCCTCAAAAGGAAGGTACGCTACTTGTCCTCGTGGCCATCCAACTTCATTTTCCAGTTTAAGATGGCACATAAAATGAAAGAACTGAGAACGAGACTTGACGAGATCAATGAAGAGAAAGCTAAGTTCAACTTGTCGAGTGATGTTCAAGACAAAACTGTAGTTCTGCAAAGGGAAACTTATTCTTTTGTACCCGCTTCAAAAGTGATTGGAAGGAAGGAAGAAAAGAAAAAAATAATAGAGCTGTTGATAAGATCAGATGATGGTGGAGCTGGTACGATAGCAGTTGTTCCGATTATTGGAATGGGAGGTGCTGGAAAGATGACCCTTGCTAAATTGGTTTACAATGATGACGGGATAAAAAACCATTTTGATTGCCTAGTTTGGTTATCCATGCCAGTAAAATTCCAGATTACGAAAATAATAACAGACATCATCGAGTATCTTGGTCACAAAGAAAAATATGATAAACTTGACATGCTGCAAAGCCGCCTAAGAAGCATGGTGGAGAACAAAAGGTGTTTGTTTGTAATGGATGATGTGTGGGAAGTGACGCGGGAGGCTTGGGCAGAACTGACGGAGTTGTTAGAAGGCGTTTCCGAAGGGAGTAAAGTCATCTTGACTTCGCGGAATGAATCGATCGCCTTGATCATGGGCACTGTCCCCCCGCTTAAATTGGCCGAGCTTTCACAGGAGGATTCTTTGACTTTGTTCGTGAAGTACGCGTTCAATCCAGGGCAAGAGAAGAATCACCCAGACCTTATGGAAATCGGTAAGGAAATCGTGAGCAAGTGCGGGGCAAATCCTATGGCAGTGAAGACTTTGGGAAGCTTGTTGTATTCAAAAAACAATCCGAGCGATTGGGAAGATGTGAGAGATCGTGAGACGTGGAAATCACAAACTGCTATTTTACCTTCACTGAGAATAAGTTATGATCTAATGCCGTCTTACTTGCAACGATGTTTCGCTTATTGGTCGATATTCCCGAAGAATCACGAGTTCCTCAGCTTTGATCTGATCCAACTGTGGATCTCCAGTGGGTTTATCCAGTCCAGCGGAAATAGTCAGGAGCTGGAAGAGATTGGACGGCGGTACTTGGAGGAGCTGCGGTCAAGATCCTTCTTCGATGCTGTCGAGGACGCATATCATTATCCGCTCCAGTCCTTCAGAATGCACGACCTCATTTACGAACTTGCCATTTCGGTGGCACAAACCGAATCGTCCAACATGAAAGTGTGGACGCAGGATATCTCCCCGACGACACGGCATATATCATTTCCCGACCCATCTCGTGTACCAAAAGATGAACTAAGCCGCTGCTTGAGCAAACTGAGCCGCGTTCGCACCATTATATGTGAGGGGTTGGGATCCTCTGACTCTGAGGAGTTCTTTCTGGAGACATGCATTTCGCGATTCAAGCACTTGCGAGCGCTATGGCTACCTGGCTCTAGCTTTGACCAACTGCCTAGGTCCATTGGCGGTCTAAAGCATTTGAGGTTTCTCAGTTTAAACGACAACCGCGATATCAAGAAACTCCCCAAATCGGTCTGCGAGCTTCGCAACCTGCAGTACTTAGGTCTTGGCGGGTGCGAGGAACTCGAGGAACTGCCTGCAAACATCAAGAATATGATCAGCCTCCGCGTTTTGCTCATAACCACCAGACAGCAGCGTTTCCCGGAGAGGGGAATAGGATGCTTGACCTCTCTGCGGTGGCTAGTCATTGTAAATTGCGAGAATTTGGAGGCCTTGTTCGATGATATTCAATCGCTCGCGTCGCTTCGTAAGTTGCTCATTGTAGGGTGTCCGAAGTTGGCCTCCTTACCACAAGGCATCAAGAATCTCAAGGCATTGGAGGATTTGTGGATTAGCGGCTGCAAGAGCTTTAGGCTGCCAGAAGGCGAAAGTAACGAACTAGGCTCCTTGTTGAGGCTTCAATCCTTCATAATCGAGGAATTACCGGAAATAGTTTCTTTGCCCGGGTGGCTCGAAGGTTCTGCAAGCAAACTGCAGATGATAAGAATTGGGGATTGTCCCAACTTGAGTGTATTGCCCGAGTGGCTGCGAAATTGTTCTTCTCTGAGAACACTGGGGATTGTAGGCTGTCCTGGATTGTCCTCTCTGCCAGAAGGCGAAAGTAACGAACCGCTCTCCATGTCGAGGCTTCAATTCTTCACAATCGGGAAATTACCGGAAATAGTTTCTTTGCCCGGGTGGCTCGAAGGTTCTGCAAGCACACTGCAGACGATAATGATTGCGGATTGTCCTGAATTGACTGTATTGCCCGAGTGGCTGCGAAATTGTTCTTCTCTGAGAACACTGAGGATTGTACACTGTCCCGAATTGTCCTCTCTGCCAGATGGCGTTCGCCGCATTTCCACACTGACAGAGCTGCGGATATCCGGTTGCGGGGAATTGAGCAGTTGTGGAGAAGAAGAAGAAGATGATCAAAATTGATTCATCGGTACGAGCAAATTACCCCCCTTTTCTTTCGACACGGTTATGAATTTTAAAATTTTGATGTTTTGAGATCATGTTTCTTATATTGTCTTTATTTACTTGCATGGTCAATTGCCACGCCATCTCTTGGAATCTGAAGAAAAAATCAGTTCAACGAGAGCTGCGGATAATTAATTAATTGCGGGGGAATTGAGCAGGAGCACCGATGTTGAAGACGAAGATAATTGTGAATAAAATGTCTAAATATCTAGATATTGCCTTGTAAAATAAATTCTTATAAGATGAGTGTAAAAATGGGTGGCTAACATATTGACCACTCTATATATTCTCTACAAATATTTAGAAATATATCTTTTTCGAAATATCTGTTTGTTTACGTAAGTGTGTATAAGTTGTTCTCTCGATCGATATTATAAAGAGCATATGTGTGTTTTCTTTAAATGAGTTTGCTGTGTTTTTTCTATCAATTGGTATCAAAGTTTTCGACGCGCGCTCTCTACGACCACAGCTAGAAGCGGGGAGATTGGAGCAAGATCGCGCCTGTCTGAGAGATTTATATCGGCATAAGGAAGATAATAAATTGATTCATCGATATAAGCAAACTCCCCCTCTTTTTTGACACGTTTATGAAGTAAATTTGGACCATTCATACGATTCAAATGATTGCTCATCTGGTGATTTTCAGTCTTTTTTTCATTAACGATGTTCTTGTAAGTTGAATTCTTCCGGAAAGTATGCGATGCTATCTTCAAAGCAAAAGTGGCTACTTTGCATCTTGCAATTCCTTTTTTTTTTTGTTTGGTCGAAACTTGCAATTCCATTTGATTATCTATGTTGGGGGTTAATTTACGCCTCAACATGAATAACTAAAAAAAAAGAGAATAGCGGAAGCACCTCAATGTGTCATATTATTAGAAATTTAAAAGTTAGAATTTGAGGATAAAAAAAATTTCAAAGCGCCTCCCATGCTTGGAGCCGCAACTAAAAATGAGGTTTCCTGGCCCATTGGTGTGTTTGTGATTATCTTTCATATTTTTTCGATTGACATATATGTAAATTGTAAAATCTTTTGAAAATTGAAATCTGCCAACGAAACTCAACTGCTTAACGCCCATCGAGGGATTAAGGATAGGCATTATGGGATAATTTACTATGACTTATGACACATCAGCACCGGTCGAGGACAACCGTTGTCGACCTCATGGCCGAATGAAAGCTACTCAAGTCCAACCGATGCTAATTGAGACTAATTTGACTACCACTAGGGATTGAGTGACAATGACCCAAGACTGTTAGTGATGACATCTTGCATTGAAATGATAGAGAAATATGGATTAGGACTAGTTTTCGAGGCGATTTAATCTATTTCACCCGTCAAAAAACAGAATTTTAAATGACATGTTGACCATAGGATACAAACATGTAGCCTATATATGTACATATATACGGAAGTGACTGCAATTTTTCTTTGAAAAACACAACTTGGATAATTTTCACACATGAAATGTATGATGCGATTTTTTTACTCGATTAGGATAATTTTTGGAATAGTCTACCACTGTTTGAAAATCATCATTTTTATGAGGAGGGTCGGAATTTACACCAAAAACGTTTGAGGTCAAAAGTTATACCATTCATCAACCTAGGTTATTTTTTTTTATGGTAATCAACCTAGGGTTAAGTTTGCAGACAAAATGCAAATACTATGTTGCACTTGATTATAGGGTCATGCCTCCAGGCAAACTGTTAAGCTTATGACATCCCTTTTAACATGGAAAAACAACACTAACCAACAAAATTCATGTCAAAAGATGCATTATCTATTTCTCTTGCTCCCATCCTCCCAATCGCGTCCCTGGATCGTAGTTAGTGAATAGGCAAAACTCATTCCCAAGCTTGCTGGAATGCTTAGGCCGGAATATGCATGGATGCAAACCAAGAAGTTCTGCAGCTCTATCCTTTTGAACTTCTCCTGCAAGCATCTCAGAATTGGCCAGGAATGAGGAAGGGATATAAGGCACCCAGCATACACCAAAAAGGGGGAAAAATAGAACTGCAGCAGTTCATAGCTATAACGTCACTGCAAATGAAAGACTAATAAACCAAGAAGTTAGGTTAAAGGTTCCACAGGAGGACTAACAGCCCACACATACCTGTAAGTAAAAGCAAGTAAGTGTTTGACTGCGAGAGGAAAGATATGGTTTGAGCAACTTTCTCCAAGCACTCCCCACTCTGTGATTTATATAGAAAGGAATTAAAATGTATGTAGCCGATAATGGAAAGAGATACATAAGAGTGTCCACTAAAGGATCTTCCGGTTCCAGGACAAGATAAGACATGGTAAGCATAGAATAGGGAGGCCTAACCATTTATAGTTTGCGAGGCCACATAAACTTACCAGGTATGGAGGATCTGCGACTATAACTTGGAAAGCATGCTTCATTTCAGTTGGCAACTCTTCTGGTTGGTTGTAGTCATAAAAAGTGAAGTCACTTCCGTATCGTTCAAAACGTTTGTCGTAGTCGAGCAGTTGCACAGAGACACTGGGATCAATTCTCTGATATGATACCATAAATATGTTACTTCAAAGAACTTTCTCATAATGAAACGCCAATGACATGCACACTTCATAATCCGAGATATGAGCGTCGATGAAAAGAGCAAACCCATTCCAAAAGTTGATAAACAACTTTAAATCATCTCATTATGGCCGAATCTTCTCTTAGACTTCAAGGCTGGACTAAATCATTGGTTTGACAGGCGCATCAAAATATTTTACTTGTACTACAACAAATGGTATAATGCAACACCTATCGATTGTTCAAGCATTTTACAAAACTATCTTCCCATTTGATACTTGACCGGACACCACGGACCCACCTACTACTTACATTATACAAAATAACCAAGTGAAAACCAAAAGACCATAGAAAGTCAAAAGCTCAAAGCTCAAGTGTTCCGGCATGGACAGGATTAACATACTAACAACCTTGAGGTTCTACTTCAGGAAAAGAGTTCAACAATAAGGGGACGAAGGCGATACAGCTTCCAAACAGCAATAGCATCCGTAACTGACCATTCCCCCTTCATTTTTCCTTAGAGAGACGATATATGTCAAAATGCCAAACAGGATAGCATACTCCAACCTGAAATTTGTTCCAATAAGATGGTCGCTTGAAAACAACTCGCTTATTCCAAAGTCAAATCTTATTTAATTGATTCAGCATGGGGTCATCGAACTTTGACACTGACCATCGCATTTGCACGGGTGGCATTGAGCCAATCACTCTCTCGGTGAAGCCCAATTCCAATAAGATTGCTCGAATAGCCGAATGACAGGGTATGCACACTTCGGATAGTAAGAGTGGCGAAACATGACATAAGGAAAGGCATGGACCAGACCCCCCAGAAGGCAGTAACAAGAAGATCAACCAGAGGCTCACGCTGGCCCTTTGCAGTTGCAAGGAGTATGCAATAACATCCACCAGAAGCTCACGTTGGTCCTTTGCAATTACAAGGAGTAACAATAACATTGGAAAAAAAAAGCATAAAACAGGAAGCTCATTGTCAAGTAGAAACACAGAGCGCAGTTCATATCATCATCACAGTCGATCGGTTCGTCAATCCGGTTCCATAGTTTCCGCGAGGGCGGAGAACCAAACCCTTACCCCATTTTTTTACCCCAAAAAATGAAATGCTCAACCACGGAAGAGCCGATGGAACTTTAAAAAAAATGGCGCACCTTGAGATAAGCGTAAAGCGTGGGGCAAGCGATGCAAGCAACGCGAGAGGGAGAGCCCGAACAGAGCGCGAGGACTTCATTGGCGACGGTCTCGGCCGTCTCGCGGTCGTACCAGAACTGGCTCAGCCTCCAGTCCTCCGTCACCAGGGCCACCTCCGACTGCTCCGCCGGCGAGTGGCTCTGCTCCCGGAGGAATTCCTGGAGTGCCGCGAGGGCTTGCGAGCTGAGCGTCGGCGCGTCGTCGCCGCCGTCGTCGACGTCGACGTTGCGATCTGCGAGTGCTTCCATGGCTTTGGAATGGGACGGAGATGCGAGGACCGCGGGCGGGGTCAAGTAGCTAGTAACCATGGAAGCCGCACTCCACTTCATTTTCCCTTTTTCTTAATTCATTGTTATACATTTTCTAAATTCTTAACTCAAAATAGGGTGAACAAATTTTTCGCTTTATTCAAAATTTACGAGTCTCGTAATTTAGATTTTATTTGATTCGAAATGCTTAAAAATGCATTCATGCAGAGATAACATATATCATTTGCGAAAAATCATGATCTTCAATTGTTCTCAATAAAATGTATAACAATGAATTAAGTTTTTACATATATAACACATATCATTTTCTTTTTGAAGTTGTCAATTGTTCTCAATAAAATCATGATTTGCTTTTCTAAGCAAATCCAAAGGTGGGCCAGCAAAGACTCCAAACAATTTTATAATCTTGATCTTCAATTCCTTATGAATCTTAAATTGTTGTAATAACTAATGACACATTTGATTCGGTTAATCGCAAAATGAGATGAAAGTTTAAATCATGAAAAAGCTTAACACACTGAACACGTAGAAAGTGAGAAAAGCCCAAAAGAAATCTAGATAATAAACTCAGTGACATATTTTCGAAATGCGATTCCAAGAGTGAAATGACAAATTCCGATCCCGTTGCACCTTATACACATCAATAATACATGCAATATCAGGGGTGCACAAAAAAATCGGGAACCGCCCGAACCGCCCAAGATCGGACTGGAATCGATGGTTCCTAAGGGAACCGGTCCGGTTCCCAGTTCTAATTTTTCAAAATCAGTAGGTACTGGTCCGATTCCGGGTCCTAAATGTAAAAAGTGCCCACCCACCCATCCTAATCGAATCGGTAATATAATAATAAATATAATATATTTATTTAATTTTTAATTTTTTAAAAATTTTTTTAAATCCCTAAACTAAATCTAATTCGCTCGACGCTCACAGCCTCACATTGAGCCAAGAAATGCTCACTCTCACTCTCTCACTCTTCTCGGTCTATGATCACCTTATCATTTCCGACTCTCCATCTCCTTCTCCATCTTTGTCTTTCCGTCTCCGTCCTTGGCTAATGGGACTAGTTCCATGGATCCACACAGGAACCGGACCGTGCCGTCCGGTTCCCGGTTCCAATTTTTTGGAACTGATCTTTAGTAGATGGTTCCTGCTTCTAGAGTGAAAATCGCCCATCCGAATCATGCTCACCCCCATGCGGCACACATCCGCTTGACATTAGTTGCAAGAGCCGAGGATCCCTCCCAAGAAACGAACACAACATGAGATTGATTATTATGAGCTAGCATCATTTGCCAGAGAAGGTGGCGAAAATGAAGCGGCAATTTGCGATGGATACTTGCTTCAATCGCACGCCATCTTAAGAAGAGCAAAAGGAAAATTACAAGTGCAGGCATGATGCGAAACAGGAAACAACGCCTGAGGCGTTGAATTTCTTTGGGAACAGCAGTCCTCAGACAGACCATATGAACTTCACTCATCCCCCCGGCGCAGTGCAGCTTTGGCGTTTACAGCTGATGCTAGCTGGTATGGAATTAACGGCGCTCGATCGTTCCTAATAGCCACCTGCATCTAGCAGTTGAGTGAAGCCTCTGAAGACATCTACTATCATGTTTGCCCATATACGTCGCCTCATGAGCTCCACAACCAACTTGTTCACCAAAAGATGGCAACCATAAAGAAATTTCATGGCATGAGCCCATCCTTACAACAGATATGGCTTCCCCCATATGTTAGTGCACCCACCATAACGCCCAAAGTGCACCAGAGTTCGTGGTGCTCATCTAATGTGTCGCTTCACCCGACAAACTTTCACAATCTGAATCGGCGACAGCTACATTTGCATCCCATAAACTATGCCCTCTGCTCTTGTCCACTTCCCCAAGTGTTCCTGGTGCTTCCGCATCGTCCCCAAGAGCACCGCCAATAATTTCACTGAGAGCTTCCCAGCTTTGCTTTTTCGTCATAAATGCAATTCAACAACCTATTTTGGGCATCCGCAGAAATAATATCTTTGGCCCTAAGCAACTCAATAAATTCTTTGGCTTCTTCAGCACTTTCTTTTCCTATTATGGATTCCAGACACGCAGTCAATGATTGCGGACCTGGCTTCCACCGAGATGGACAAATCAATATTGCTTTCTTCATGGCATCATATGCCTCTGGCATCTGATTATTTTGGATATATCCTTTTACCAAATGGTACCATGTCATGTGATCCAGCTTTCCACCTTTCCGTACAAATTCGTTCTTCAGTGCCTCGGCCTTCTCAAGGTGACCGGTCTTGCTATAAGCATGAATCAGGTTATTTGGAATACGAATATCGCAGGTCAAATCAGGTTATTTGAACCGTGCTATATATGCCTGAGTTTGGATCTTAAACGGAAGAGAGAGAGAGAGCGCGCGATTGTGATTTGTCAGTGCTGGGTATGTTTGGAACGATATGGGCTGTGACTGTCCTGTATTTGCGCTTTGAATTAGCATGGAGGAGTTACGATGGCCTCGATGCGTAATTCTCTCTCCTTTTTTTCCCGTTGTTTTTTTGCAGTGGAGTGTTTTATTTCTGCCTGTTTCGCTGTCTTCCCTGAGATCAATGGTGCTTGGGTTTGCTTTTGATCACTATAGCCGGTCAATTATAGTGCAAGGTGGAAAATTTTGCGTGCTAAAAGGGAGGATATTAGGGGAACCAGTGACTGGAGATTCCCCTGCAGAGGAGCCGGGTGAGGGCTGGATGAGGGGAGACCCTCATGTCCGGTTCAGAGGGCGGCGGGCCAACATGATCTCCTAGAGGAGACCCAAGATAGAGATTGATGCTTTCTGATAGGGATGGCCGTAACAACCGACTTCATAGGATCTGTCACGGGCATTTGTTCAAGTAACCTCCAGTGTTGTTTGAACTTTGTGAGATGATTTTCGATGGTTTAATGGATACTCGGCTCTCTTTTTATATTTAGACTAGATTGGGGATGCCGAGTTTGGGGTCATATAATAATCTGAAGCCTTGACGGCAGGGAATGCTTGTATTTCATGCTTCTGGCGTTATGCGATTGCTAATGCCTTCAGGTTCTTGGCGACCTTGAATTTGTCCTTATATCCACTATTCCAATGCTAGATTAGATAGTCTAGAACGAGTGATGCATGGCCTCATAAAGCCTATTTGCCTTCATGAATCACAGAAGGGGAAAAAGTTAAAGAGTTTCTGACAGCATGGAACAAATTGAACGTGGCCACAATTGACTTTTCATAAATGAACTCCCCTCTATCTATTAGTTGCTACGGTTTATTTACAGAGTCCATCAGTATTTTCTTGGCCTTCTGGTATCACATCCCAATATTGTCGTAGTTGTCCCAGGTTTCAAGGTGACTGTTGGTGTTGCTTGGTCTGGGTGTGCTTTGATTTTGCAAAGACCATGCATAGTCTTTTGCTCTCGAATATGTACAAGAAGTACGAGGACATCATCACGCTAATTTATAACATTGTAATTCTGGCTGTGCTTGTTAGGTTGTCGATTCTTTTGAGCCAAAGCTTATTCTGAACAAGCAGCAGCAGATGGTCAAGAAAAGGCAAAAACAGCAAGCCACGACACCTGGCAATGACTATGATTCTACCTGCGAGGTGGATCCCTTCGAAGATACGAGCTGGGTGATTGTGAAAAAGCAGAGGATCACTATTTTGGTGCCGCCTTTACCTGTTGCAGAAAAATCTGCAGTATCAAAGCCATTTTCGAGCCAGGTGCAAGACATACTGAGGGAACATGTGCCAGACAAATCACCACTTCCAGCTGAGGGGAGTCCTGCAATGCCGTCCGTCAGTGAATACGAGAAGGCGACATCATTGACACTTGAGAATGACACATTTGTGGGAAAAGTTTGTTCTCCACATCCGTCAGACAAGCCTAGAATCTCAGGGATGGATTCCAGAACACAGTCCAAGAACCCTACCAACGTTGCTGTTCAGAAGTTACATGAAGTGCTGAAAACATCAAATTCCTCAAAAAGTATCAAACAGGAGAGAATGTTAAATAGCCCTTGTTACTTCTCCAGCGGGGTGACGTTCCTTCATCAACAGCTCAAAGCACGAAATCTCGAGAAGAAACTTCAGAAGGCAGGTGGACTGAGCAGCTGGCTGATGTCACTGGGGCTGGGGCAATTTGTGAGGATCTTCCGGTGTAGGCGCATCAATGAGTTTCAGCTGGCTAACATGACGATGAAGAAGCTCAAAGATATGGGTGCTGCTGCCGTGGGGCCTCGGAGGAAACTGATGCATGCTATCGACTGTGTTTGCGATCCTTATCATCGAAGACTCGAAGTGCCTCCTAGGATTTGCTGAGTGTTTAAGCTATTTGGAAAGATACATGATCCAGAAACTGGAGCCAAGGCCAACTTCTTGCGAATTAGAAGCATGTGGACACGAGGATGAGAAAAACATCCGGCGGCTTTTAAGGGTGTCGCGGCCTGTGAACTTAGGCTGCTGATGAACTCGGTTGCTTCATGTAATTAATTTTCTCTGTTTCTTTCCCTTTTCTTGGCCTAATCGAGCGCATTCGACCAATGCTGCTAGTTCCACCCAAGTGAAAGCGACTTCTGTGTGGTGATGAAATATTTTAGGGGCAGTAGAATTACGGCTTGAACTGTGTTTCTCGTCGCTGCTCTAAGTTGAGGCATCCACGGGTTAAAGATGAGAGTGGAGCACACTGGTGACTAGGGTCATTGCTCTGACGATGACAATTCAAGTCTCAAGGCTCTAGTTTGTTGAAGATAGACAGGTTCTGGTTCTTGGAAAATAATTAGCTTGAAATAGCCCCATTTCCTAAAAAATTACCAACTTTACATCGGGTTATGATTTTGACCTCTCGTGGACAAGATCCCCGCCGTTGAGTAAACCTCCTATCCCCTCATCGTAGATTGTGCATTTCGAAAGCAGGGGTTTGTTTCCCACTCCGTCGTCTTCAATGCAGTTCTAGCTCAAATTCGTGGGAGGGAGGGAGCTTGCTTTCGCGTTTCGCAACCGTGAGTGGCCCAACTGAATAAATGCACTCCATGTTCATGATTGATGTGGTGTTTCGATATTACTGAATATTTTTTCGTTACTTAGTAAGTGAGAATTACATATTTTATAGTCTTTTGAGAAAATAAAAGTGAGATAATTAGGGGGTCATGTATAGAAAAAAAAAGAGTTGTTACGTATAATGGAAATTTGGGGCCAACTTGCTCTAGCGATATGATCCGCGTGGACAAGATCCCCCACCGTCGAGTGGGTGCGCATGGAATGCATTCCGGAATAAAAATTCTGTTCCGGAATGCATTCCGGAACAGAATGGCATTTGTTAAAAAATTTCTGGAATGCATTCTGGAGCAATTTTTGCATTCTGGAATAAAAATGCGTTTGTTAAAAATACTTGATTCCAGAATGCATTCTTAATTCCAGAATGCGTTTTTGATTCCAGAATGAGTTTTTGGCAAGAAAAAGAGAAGCTACTTTTTGTAGCTTCTTGATTCCGGAATGCATTCTCCCTATTTTCTCACAATTTTTTTTTCAAAAAATGCATAAAAATTGAAAAATTCTAGAAAAATTCATAAAAATTTCCAGAAAATAAAAAAAAGTCAGATTTCGGGAAAATATGAAATTTGGTGATTTTTTATAAAAAAAATAATAATAAAATCAAAAATTCCAAAACTTCACAGAATAGCTTAAAATACATGTGGCCATTCACTTTGAGTAAAATTTAAATTTTTTGAGGTGCCCAAAAAAAATAAAAAATTTTAAAATTTCACAAAATGGTTTTAAATAACCGTGGCCACTTACTTTAAGTGAATTTAAATTTTTTGAGGCGCCCAAAAAAAAGAAAAATAATAAAAAAATAAAAATTTTGAAAACTTCACAAAATGACTTAAAATACCCGTGGCCACCTACTTTGAGTGAAATTTAAATTTTTTGAGATGTCAAAAAAAATAAAAATAATAAAAAAATAAAAATTTTCAAAACTTCACAAAATGGCTTAAAATACTTGTAGCCATCCACTTTTAGTAAAATTAAAATTTTTTAAGGTGCCAAAAAAAATTTAAAAAAATAAATAAAATAAATAAAATAAAAAACTTTACAAAATGGCTTAGAATACCTGTGGCCATCCACTTTAAGTGAAATTAATTTTTTTAGGTGTCCAAAAAAATTTTAAAAATAAAAAATTTCAAAACTTGATAGAATGGCTTATAATATCTGTGGCCACCCACTTTGAGTAAAATTTAAATTTTTTAAGGTGCAAAAAAAAAAAATCAAAACAGATTTCTATTCCAGAAATCAATTTCTGGAGCAGAATTAGTCATGTTTTACCAAACAGATTTCTCTTTCAAAAATCAATTTCTGGCAAGAATTTGATTTCTGGAATAGAATGGTTATCATTCGCACCCTAAGAGTCTGGTCCGCCCTCGTCGCAGACCGTGCATTTCGAAAATCAGGCGTTCGTTTCCCTCTCCGTCGTCTTCAACGGAGGCTCTCGCTCAGAATCGCAGGAGCCAGGGAGCGAGCTTTGCTTTCGCGTTTCGCAATCGGCGAAAAGCTCCGAACGGAACGAACATGGAGGAGGCGATAGCGACGCTCGGCAGAAGCCTCGGCCATTTCTGCAACCACCTCCAGAGCAGCGTCGACGCCCTCAACCAATCCATCGACCGCCGTCCCATCCCTCTCGGTGCGGGCGATGAATTCTTATTTCGGGTCGTGCGTTTTCCTTTCCTTCTCGGTCGATCCATTTATTTTTTTGGTGTTCCGGATCGCAGATTCGGCTTCTTCGACCTTCGTTCAGTGCCTGAACAGGCGCGTGTCGACTGCGAGCGGGGATCTCGATTTGCTTGACTCCATGTCGTTCGGGACCGTGTCGTTTGAGGAGCTGTTGGGTCACTGCAACGAGGTCTTCAAGAAGAACCAGAGCGACCTCGCTCAGCTCGAAGAACGCCTTAAGAGCTTCGGCTACGTCCCCGGTACTTTCCGCTCCACCTTTTTTTCTCCGCCTGTGCGTTTGATTGATAATGATTGTGTAAGAGAAGTAGTTTACCTGGTGTTGAAGTGTATATCAATATGCTGGATGGATAGGACAAGACTGCTGGGCCGATGATGAAAGGATAATGAAATTAAGTAGGAGTTGAAATGAATGAGATTATGCAAGTCAGTTATCTGCAGACCTTGATGTCCTGGTTTTGTTTCGTAGATGTTGACGATGTTGAAGAAGAAACAGTCGATGATTTATCGAGCCCTCTCGAACTTGATCCTAATTTTCCACTAGCAAATGGTGGATTTGACCTGCCATCTTCATGTTTGGGGCGACTTGCTGCATCGGTTCCTATGAGGAAGTTTTTTGAAGAAGATTCTCAGTATCCTTGTTGGGTTTTGATATATCAACTTTCTTTGATCAAAGCCTGAAATATTGGGAAATTGTAGAATTCTAAGCTGAAGAGGTTAGGAGGGATAGATCAATTGGCTAGGGACTCCACACCTGGCCAGAGCTTCTATCCCTTAGGAACAATCACTAGACGGTTTGCTTGCTTTGAGTACAGGCTCTTTTCATAAGCCTACCCTGAGTAGGCGGAGCGCGGCAAGAGCACCCTCAGTGGACTGACTCGAAATCCATGAGTCCATCTCCTGTCAGCTCTAGCGGTTGTGTTTGATGCTGGCGTCAGCAAAATAATCTTGAACAGTGTTTCCTCCGTCGTGACTTAGAGTTTACGTACTGTCGAGTCCTACCACCGAGCCATCGCATTTGGCAGTATAGGTACTGCCTTATTATATCCAAGTTGCAAATAGTGGTGCAATATGTCAGCTTTGCAATATTCAAATTTCATCCTAAATGACTGAAAATTCAAAACATGACCAATTATGGTATACTATTGGCTAGCTTTTGTCTATTTGTCCTTCCTGAAGTTCTCTAGATTTGATGACTCCATCAGCTTGAAAAGACTTGGTATATCTGACGTAGCTCTGGCCACCTTAGCTTCAGAAGGTGAGGGAACTTTACGGATGCGTTGAACATGCTCTGTGCTTTACGGCCTTCTGAATATCATTTGGTACAAGCTTGCTCCTTTGATATCTCTTCACTGTCATTTGGAACATCAAGTTAGTCCTTGTTGAGATGATTAGAGAGATAATTTGCTGGGAGGCAGTTGAATTCCTCGTTACTCAAGCAGTTTTATCTGACAATTTTTCCCTTCTATATCATTTCCAGCTAATGGTAAGACTGTTGAGCCAAATCCTTGTTCGAGACAACCACGAAAGTATGATGGTCCATGCTTGAGTTTTTCCTTCTTTCTCGGTCTACTTTTTTCCTTCTCCATTTTCGCTTTTTCTTCATTAAGGCATGAATCTCCTCTGCTATTAATCTTCCCTCTCATCCCTATTAGAAATCAAGAGGAGAAGATCCATGACCTGGAGGGGCAATATCAACATACTACAGTGAACTTGGGGGCAAGTAAAGGTAATAATACAAAATATTTGCATGGGTTATTGGTTAATTAGATTCTTTTAAGTTCACTCTTCCTACTCCCAGACTTTACACTTACGTGCTTCGATGCACTTGAATCCAGTTCAAGGTCCAAAATCAGTAGTTAAGGCATCAAAAGATGAGTACGAAAGTCTTCCTTCCTACATGAAAAGTCTTGCATCATGGGAGGTATGAAACTCTTAACTTTAGCTTTGCATTTGTCTTGGACTCTCAGCAGAGATGCACTGCAGGCACTAGCTTTTAATTTGTATTAAGCTGCTGGCATAAGACCATCTGGGTTAGGAGTGCGTGAACTGTATATTCTTTTGAAACAGAAGCAGTGTGCTTGCTTGATTGGATTAATCCCACTAGTACAACATCCCAGAGAATTTTGGAAATGAAGTAGGTTAGATGGTTTCACTAGCATTAGCACATTGGCAAGCTAGTAAATGTTACTCTTGATGTGTAAAATCATCTTCCCACTGCAAGGTTCTGTTTCCTTTCTCGCCATAATTTGCTGGCAAGAGATCTGGTGTTAGTCCTAACCCATTTGCATAGTGCATTTTACTCAGCAGGATTTGCTTGTGGCTATAGAGAAGATAAACTCATACCTAAGCAAGAAAGAGAATCGTTCGGAAAACAAGAGCTTCTTTCAAGACGAAATATCATCATTGGCATTGGGTGCGTATACAACGTCAATTGTGATATGAATTTCTGAGTGATCATGAAAGCACTTGCTTCAAACTGACAAGTGCTTGCCTCATCAAGCCTGTTGACCGTAACTTGATGGCCTCTTAATCCTCGTACTCTTTTTCCTCATTTGAGTCTTATATTGGTATTTTCCCTAAGCACTTAAGATGATTCATCGTTACTGCTTATTTGCAGGGCCCAAGGCAAGATCCTATCTGCTGCTGCATGCTCGCACGAAGCACCTGGTTGTTGAGACAGTTGATGGATTGATCTCATACAGAGTTTTATAGAAGGAAACACCTTTGCAGAAATATACTTGTTGGAATTACAGTGTTCGGTTTGTATCAGCTTTTCAGACGTGCACTGTTCTGCATAAGACTTGACATAAACATTTTTCTAAGCACCAGTTTTGTAGAGAAATCATCTTAGGCTAAATGATAACTTAATTACAGTACCCTGCAATTTTCAACTCAATTGCTACTGTCAATTAATCTGAAAATTGCTTAATTGCTATGTGATTCGACTCTCAACAGTTGCCAAAGAGTCGTCTCCCTACTTGCCTTGTTTGTTGGGGTGAAGTGAAAGAGAGAAGAAAGTATCAAAGGGAAAATGCAGAACATATGTTTAGATTGATCACTGATTGACCAATCCGCAGTCATTGGGCAGCCAACTAGCTGTTACACTCGTGCCCCGACTTTAAATGTCGAGGCATCCAGATGGTTGCCACGTATGTTATCTGCTGCATTTTCAAGTTCTCCCGGTAGTTGTAGTGTGTCGTGGTCTTCTTATATTAGACAATAGTTGCTTTGTAAAGCACATTCTTGAATACGGCCAGCAATCACGGTATTTTGTAGGCAGTAACGAAGATGCAATCTGGACCGGTAAAACTACACTTTTGTGGGCATCCCACCGTTGACAAGAATCAAGCTGGAAGAGGCAAAAGAATAAATGAGAAGCAATCGTTTCTTCGTTTTATTTGTTTGAACAATTCTTTGTTGCCGTTTGACATATTAGTGAAGGATCAAGAAGGCCTTGCAAGCAAAGAGTACAAGACTCAACCTGCTGAACACCGAAAATATATTCAATTTCGTAGCATTGACAGCAAGACCTAATTTGTGCAGGTACATGGAATAAGCTTACTATAGAAATGTTTCTTGCTTTCGTTATCTTTCTCAGAGATCTCTGTGCCTCCCATCAAGCATAGTTCTTTTCCACCCCACCCAAGTTCCAAGTTTCAATCTCTTGGCTACTTCCTGTGTGCGCGCTTGCTATGATACTCCGCGATCTCTGTAAGTTTTCTGAAGCCTGGGGACGTTAGGTTAAATGGAAGTTCGAAGTAGTGCTGCGCAATTAGAAAATATCACGAAGTTCCAATCTCGATAGAAGTCACACCATCAAAATCTTATGGAAATGAATTCATAAAGAAAAAGGAAACGTCCAGCGACTCATAGCATCGAATAAAGCTAGAAGTCATTGCGATCAGCTAAAATATAACTAGAACAGCGAAGAACAAGGAAGGCATAGCCTGTACGATCCCTTCCACAAAAAGTACTGGGATCACCACCCAGGACTCTCGCTAATTAGAGAAGCCTCTGCAATTTTCAAAGCAGAGGAAAACAGCACATACTTCTAAACCAATCATTCTCATCCTTGTAGAAGGGCCAAAGAGGAGGCATCTTATTCTTCGCTGTGCACATATTTATCTTACAAGAAACAGAGTCACCAAGAAAGGAATGTAGTAAAGATTAAAGGGAAAGGTAGCAGAATTCAGGCCACTTTTGCTTTCTCTTTCATTAGACGAAGGTATTCCAAATCTAAATGGAACGGCATGGAATTACTTGCAAATTTCCACCAAGAATTGAGTGAACTATGCAACAGTCTGGAATAACGTTGTGCATACTCCATGGCACCATGTGTATTCCTATGTCTCTGCCTATATAACCTGGCAAAATCATGCTTCTTTGCCATCCTTCTCCTGATAACTTGTTTAGTTCCTGCATAGCAGTTACGCGAAACCTCCGTGAAAACCAATAACACCAATCACAACCATGACTGAGGTTGTCTCTAGCATCCTCGGGTCTCTTGCCGAGAAACTAGCTTCATCGGCAGTTGAAGAAATTCAACTGGTATGGGGCATTTAGGATGACCGAGAGAAGCTCGAGAGCAGGCTAAAGATGATCCAGGAGGTGCTCGTCGATGCTGAGCAGAAGCAAACAGAAAAGCCAGCTGTGAAGCATTGGTTGTTGAAGCTTAAAGCCTTCTGCTATGACGCCGAGGACGTGCTAGACGAATTCGAAACCAGGGCTTTGTATAGGCGAGCGAGGTCAACCGAGCGCTTGACCCTCAAAAGGAAGGTACACTGCTTGTCCTCGTGGCTATCCAACTTCATTTTCCAGTTTAAGATGGCACATCAAATGAAAGAACTGAGAACGAGACTTGATGGGATCAATGAAGAGAAAACTAAGTTCAACTTGTCGAGTGATGTTCATGAAAAGACTATAGTTCCGCTCAGGGAAACTCATTCTTTTGTACCCCCTTCGAATGTGATTGGAAGAAACGAAGAAAAGGAAATGATAATAGAGCTGTTGATACGATCAAATGATGGTGAAGCTAGAACGATAGCAGTCGTTCCGATTATTGGAATGGGAGGTGCTGGAAAGACGACTCTTGCTCAATTGGTTTACAATGATGACAAGGTAAACGAACATTTCAAAGACAACAAAATTTGGTTATCCATGCCCGTAGAATTCGAACTTAAGAAGATAATAGGAAACATCCTCGAGTCTCTTGGTCAAAAAGAAAAATACGATAGCCTTGAAAAGCTGCAACAATGCCTAAGGAGCACCATTGCGAACAAAAGGTATTTGTTCGTAATGGACGATGTGTGGCAAGTGAGTAAGGAGGCTTGGGTGGGACTGAGAGATTTGTTAGAAGGCCTTTCCAAAGGGAGTAAGGTCATCTTGACTTCGCGGAATGAATCGATCGCCTCAATCATGGGCACTGTCCCCCCGCTTAAATTGGCCGAGCTTTCGCAGGAGGATTCTTTGACTTTGTTCGTGAAGTACGCGTTCAATCCAGGGCAAGAGAAGAATCACCCGGACCTTATGGTAATCGGTAAGGAAATCGTGAGCAAGTGCGGGGGAAATCCTATGGCGGTGAAGGCTTTGGGAAGCTTGTTGTATTCAAAAAACAATCGGAGCGATTGGGAATATGTGAGAGATAGCGAGATGTGGAAATCAGAAACTGATATTTTACCTTCACTAAGAATAAGTTATGATCTAATGCCGTCTTACTTGAAACGATGTTTCGCTTATTGCTCGATATTCCCGAAGAATCACGAGTTCAAAAACGTTGATCTGATCCCACTGTGGATCTCCAGTGGGTTTATCCAGTCCAACGGAAATAGTCAGGAGCTGGAAGAGATTGGACGGCGGTACTTGGAGGAGCTGCGGTCGAGATCCTTCTTCGATGTTGTCGAGGACGGACTTCCGATCCTATCCTTCAGAATGCACGACCTCATTTACGAACTTGCCATTTCAGTGGCACAAACCGAATCGTGCAACATGAAAGTGTGGACGCAGGATGTCCCCCCGACGACTCGGCATATATCATTTCCCGACCCATCTGATGTACCAAAAGATGAACTAAGCCGCCGCTTGAGCAAACTGAGCCATGTTCGCACCATTATATGTGAGGAGTTGGGATCCTCCGACTCTGAGGAGTTCTTTCTGGAGACATGCATTTCGCGATTCAAGCACTTGCGAGTGCTACAGCTACATGACTCTGACATTCACCTACTGCCTAGTTCTGTTGGCGGTCTAAAGCATTTGAGGTATCTTCATTTATGCAATAACCCTAATATCAAGAAACTCCCCAAATCGGTCTGCGAGCTTCGCAATCTGCAGTGCTTAGGTCTTGGCGGGTGCAAGGAACTCGAGGAACTGCCTGCAAACATCAAGAATATGATCAGTCTCCGCGTTTTGATTGTAACCACGAAAGAGCAGCGTTTCCCGGAGAGGGGAATAGGATGCTTGACCTCTCTGCGGTGGCTATTCATTGTAGAGTGCGAGAATTTGGAAGCCTTGTTCGATGATATCCAATCGCTCACGTCGCTCCGCAAGTTGGTCGTTCGAGGGTGTCCGAAGTTGGCCTCCTTACCACAAGGCATCAAGAATCTCAAGGCATTGGAGGATCTCGTCATTTATGACTGCAAGAGCTTGAGGCTGCCGGAAGGCGAAAGTAACGAACAGCTCTCCATGTCGAGGCTTCAATTCTTCGCAATCGGGAAATTACCGGAAATAGTTTCTTTGCCCGGGTGGCTCGAAGGTTCTGCAAGCACACTGCAGATGATAATTATTGCGGATTGTCCCAACTTGAGTGTATTGCCCGAGTGGCTGCGAAATTGTTCTTCTCTGAGAACACTATGGATTGAAGACTGTCCCAGATTGTCCTCTCTGCCAGATGGCGTTCGCCGCATTCCCACACTGACAGAGCTGCGGATATCTGGTTGCGGGGAATTGAGGAGTTGTGGAGAAGAAGAAGAAGATGTTTAAAATTGATTCATCGATACGAGCAAATCACCCCCCTTTTCTTTCGACACGTTTATGAATTTTAAAATTTTGATATTTTGAGATCATCTTTCTTATATTGTCTTTATTTACTTACATGATCAACTGCCACGCCATCTCTTGGAATCCGAAGAAAAAATCAGTTCCACGAGAGCTGCGGATAATTAATTAATTGCGGGGGAATTGAGCAGGAGCACCGATGTTGAAGACGAAGATGATTGTGAATAAATGTCTAAATATGATTGTGAATAAATGTCTAAATATCTAGATATTGCCTTGTAAAATAAATTCTTATAAGATGAGTGTAAAAATGGGTGGCTAACAGATTGACCACTCTATATATTCTCTACAAATATTTAGAAATATATCTTTTTCGAAATATCTGTTTGTTTATGTAAGTGTGTATAAGTTGTTCTCTCCATCGATATTATAAAGAGCATATGTGTGTTTTCTTTAAATGAGTTTGTTGTTTTTTCTATCAATTGGTATCAAAGTTTTCGACGCGTGCTCTCTACGACCACAGCTAGAAGCGGTGGAGATTGGAGCAAGATCGCTGCTGTCTGAGAGATTTATATCGGCGTAAGGAAGAGAATAAATTGATTCATCGATATAAGCAAACTCCCCCTCTTTTTTGACACGTTTATGAAGTAAATTTGGACCATTCATACGATTCAAATGATTGCTCATCTGGCGATTTTCAGTCTTTTTTTCGTTAACGATATTCTTGTTGTAACAGCCCGAATTTTGACCCGTTATCGAGTCCAATAAAGTGTATATGAATTCTCGTGTAATTTTAGTAAGTCTCGCCCGGAACTGATCAATCACGGGATACTAACCAAAAAGGAAAGGCTAAATAGGATCAGGTACGTGGACCGAGAACCCGACCGCGATTGAGCGCCGATTTCGAGGAACGTCGAGGAAATATTTTGAACCAATATAGGCCGATCCTAGGAAAAATGACGGGTCGATATTTTCAGTAACGTACGATCGGATCGCGAGTGATTTCGCACGTCCGAAAGTACGCCTGACAAATGAACCCCGATTTTAATCCAAACGATCGCGACCCCGGTACTAGTGATAGTTCCTCTCGTTGTCTCGAAATTGAGGCCATCATGACTCGGACAATCTTAGGTCGATACGCGTAATACCTAAACAGCCACCTGTTAGCGAGAGACCCTAAAACTGCAAAACGAGCAAATTAGATAGCGATATTGGACACGAACTTCGATGTCAAAATATCAAGGGTAATTGCGACTATTTTGCAAGACGGACGTCAATTTAGAGTGGCCATTCGTGTTTGGGACTATTGCGATTGAAAATTGAAAATCCGACAGAAATTGAGAAAAAGAAGGTTTTGCCCCTGGGGACACCGAGACCCGATTCGGACGCCGATCGAGGTTATTTTTCGCGGCCAAGGTCATTTTGGGGTGGCCACACGCATTTAGAGCGGTTTTGGCCAAAAAGTTGATTTTCGACAAAAATTGAAAAATAATATTATTTTATTCCCGGGATTTCGCGGACGATTTCCGAGGGCTTAGAAATTTAATTTCGCGAATCTGACGCCATATTATGTTGGCCACGCACGTATGGAACGCGTATGTGCAAAAATTGGAATTTCGGTCCGGGACTGGAAATTTACGAAAATGCCCCTAGGTTGTTTTATTTTATTCCGAATTTTAAATCAATTTTTTGAGGTCTAACTAGGGTTAGTTGGGACTAACCAGACCTGGTCAGCCATGGTTAGGGGGGAAATTGACCATTTTGCCCTTGCTTTTTAAGTGGGATTTGAATTTGGACCATTGGATTCAAGGGTAGAGTGTCCTAGCCCTTAGATGAGCGACATGTGGACTCCACTAAGCTCCTTTGACCACCTTTTGACCCTCTCTCTCTCCTCCCTTCAGACCCTCTCTCTCCTCTCACGTTCTCTCTCCCCGATCAGCTTCTCCCTCACGCTTCATCCTCGCCGGTTCTGGTCTAGCTTCGCCGGCTGCTGTTCACGCCGGAGACGGCCGCGACGCCGGAGCTGCTGGGCTCGTCCGCCGCTCGCCGGCCCCCTGGCGCCGCCCCAGCCCCATCGACCTCCATTTTCCCCTCTGTCTCGGCCGCCTCTCCTTCCCGTCGTTTTTGCTCCGTCGGCCGCCGTCCACGCCGGAGCTGCTGACCACGACGGAGCTGCTGGTCGCCGGCCGCCTCACGCCGACGCCGGAGGTCCTCCTAGCCTCCGTCGACCTCCCCTCACCCCAATCGCCGCCCCACAACAGCTGCTCTGTCCAGGCGAGAGTGAGAGCAGCAGCGACGCCCGCTCGCCCGCCGGTGCCGCGCCACCGTCCGCCGCCGAGCGTCGCCCCCGGCGACCGCCTCGCCGTCCTCAGCCTCCTCTCCACCTGTCCTCAGCCCCGCCGACCAACTCAGCCCCTGTTTTGGCCGAGATTGGCCTTGAGCTCGCCGGAGTCGCCGTGACCGCCGGCTTGCCCCCGGAGCGCCGCCGTCGATTCTCACCGCTAGCCGGTGGTCGACCGCCCGCTCCCGTCGCCTCGAGACCGTGATTAGGCGAGTAAAAATTTCTAGACTCTAATTAGCCTAATTGTGGATTTTTAGGGGTAAATTAGTGGGGTAATTAAGCTATTTGTAGTTTAATTGTGGGGGATTGTGTATGGGCTAATTATAAGACTTAATTGGGGCTTAATAATGATGTTTAAGTGTGTTTTAGAGGCAAATTTATGGCTGTTGAGTACTGTTCATGCGCAAAACCGAATTTGGGAAAATTTGCCTAAGTGGGATTAATTGGATTTTTGATGTGGTTGTCTAAACCGGGAGATCCAATGATTGATTGGGACTAAACAAGGTTGTTTAGAATTGATTGAAAGCTAGAAATTTGCATGATGTTGAACATTATTGGTGGAAGTCCGAAATTGCATTAATTTGCCTAATTTGAGCATCAATTGGCCTATTGGGTAATGGCTTGAAAGCTCGGCATTTTAGAGTCGACGTAGGACTTGTTGGGACCCCGTGGGGTGATACAAGATTTGGGAATTTAGCGGTTGAGTTTGGTTGGTTATGCTGAGTCCTTAACGGATTGGATCCTTGCAATGCTAAGTTATGCATTTAATGCGCGGATGAGCGCCGGAATTTAGTGGGTGTTGAATGAAAAAAACTGAGCGCATCATTATGTAGTTGGAATGGAAATTGTCGATGCACGTGTCAGTCGGGACAACTGTGGCCTTCGGGTCAAAACAACTGTGGCCTTCGGGTCGGGCCTTCGGGTCGAAACAACTGTGGCCTTCGGGTCTGGCCTTCGGGTCGAAATAATTGTGGTCTTCGGACCGGGCCTACGGGTCGTTACAATTTGTGGTCTTCGGATCGGGCCTTCGGGTCGTAACAGTTGTGGTCTTCGGACCGGGCCTTCGAGTCGTAATAGTTATGGTCTTCGGATCGGGCCTTCGGGTCGGAACAGTTGGGGTCTTCGGACCGGGCCTTCGAGTCGGGACAGATTGTGGTCTTCGGACCGGGCCTTCGGGTCGGAACAGTTGGGGTCTTCGGACCGGGCCTTCGGGTCGGGACAGATTGAGGTCTTCGGATCGGGCCTACGGGTCAAGATAAATTGTGGTCTTCGGACCGGGCCTACGGGTCGTTACAATTTGAGGTCTTCGGATCGGGCCTACGGGTCGGGATAGATTATTGGCCTTAGGGTCGTGGCGTCGATATGACTGCATACTCTTTAGATTGATATTGAAAGTCTTACCTGCAGGATGTTATAGTGAATTGGGCCTTGGGCCCGGGTGAATTGGACATTTATTGTTGCACTGGTTCATTTAATTACGTAATTGATTTACCCTCTGGAGGTACACTTAGTCTAGTTTCGGATTAGAGATTTATTACTTGCTGAGTTTCTCACGGTTGTGGTAAAACCAAACATTTCAGATCCCCGGCCATGAATCTTGAGGCTAAAGAGCAAGACCCTGAGCTGAGACAGAGTACGAGCCTATGAGTTCAGAGGAAGAGTCAGGGCAGTCCAAGAGTTCTTTTGAGACGTCTGGACCTAATCCCGACTGGGAGCCCTAGTTTAGGTCCCAGCCTTAGGAGTGAGGGCCGATACTTTTTGACTGTAGCCCTCCGGTAGATAGATTAATATCCCTTGGCCACTGATCCTTGCTGCTTCGTGGCCCTTTTGGTGTACTTTTTGTTGATCAAAGGGATATTGTATTCAAGTTTGTAAAGATTGTATATTTTGGTTTAATAGATCGTAATTTGTTTTAGTTTACTATTCATGGTTGCTAATATTTGTCTGGGTGTATATATACATTATATATACGTCGTTTCCGCTTTTGGCATGTTATCTCTGATTGGGTTGAAACCGGGTCGGTGACGCATTCCTGGGAGCGTCGCACTTCGTTTAGACCCTGGGCGGATGTTTAGGCCACGTTTGGGTACGGGGCGTGACACTTGTAAGTCGAATTCTTGCGGAAAGTATGCGATGCTATCTACAAGGCAAAAGTGGCTACTTTGCATCTTGCAATTCCGTTTTTTTTAGTTTGGTCGAAACTTGCAATTCCGTTCAAAACATTGGTCGTACTCGGGCAGTTGCACAGAGACATTGGGATCAATTCTCTGATATGATACCACAAATATGTTACTTCAAAAAACGTTTTATTTTTTATGAGCGCTGATGAAAAGAGTAAACCCATTCCAAAAGTTGATAAACTACCATGAATCATCTCATTATGGCCGAATCTTCTCTTATACTTCAAGGCTGGACTAAATCATACGTTCGACAGGCGCACCGAAATATTTTAACTGTGCTACAAAAAATGGCATAACGCAGCAACTATCGATTGTTCACACATTTTACAAAACTATCTTCCCATTTGATACTTGACCGGACACCACGGACCCACCTACTACTTACATTATATAAAATAACCAAGTGGAAGCCAAAAGACCCTAGAAAGTCAAAAGCTCAAAGCTCAAGTGTTCCGGCGTAGATAGGATTAACATACTAACGACCTTGAGGTTCTACTTCGGGAAAAGAGTTCAACAATAAGGGGACAAAGGCGATATGGCTTCCAAATAGCAATAGCTTCTGTAACTGACCATTCCCCCTTCATTTTCCTCGGGAGAGGATATATGTCAAAATGCCGAACAGGATAGTATACTCCAATCTGAAATTTGCTCCAGTAATATGGTCGCTTGAAAACAACTCATTTATTCCGAAGTCAAATCTTATTTAATTGATTCAGCATGAGGTCATAGAACTTTGACACGACCAGCGCATTTGCACGGGTGGTGTTGAGCCAATCACTCTCTCGGCAAAGCCCAATTCCAATAAGATCGCTCGAATGACAGGGTCTGCACACTCCCGACAGTAAGCGCTGCGAAACATGACATGAGGAAAGGCATGGACCAGAACCCGAAAGGGCAGTAACAAGAACATCAACCGGAGGCTCACGCTGGCCCTTTGCAGTTACAAGGAGCATACAATAACATCGACGAGCGGCTCGCGTTGGTCCTTTGCATTTACAAGGAGTAACAAGAATATTGGAAAAAAGCGCAAACCGGAAGCTCATTGTCAAGTAGAAACACAGAGCGGAGTTCAGATAATCGCAGTCGATCAAGTTTGTCAACCACGGAGAAGCCGGTGGAACAGAAAAATGTCGCACCTTGAGATAAGCATAAAGCGTGGGGCAAGCGATGCAAGCAACGCGAGCGCGCGTGCCCGAACAGAGCGCGAGGACTTCATTGGCGACGGCCAGAACTGGCTCAGCCACCAGTCCTCCGTCACCAGGGCCACCTCCGACTGCTCCGCCGGCGACTGGTTCTGCTCGCGGAGGAATTCCTGGAGAGCCGCGACGGCTTGCGTGCAGAGCGACGGCGCGTCGCCGCCGCCGTCGACCTCGACGTTCCCACACCAGTAACCATAGAAGGCGCACTCCTCTTCATTTTCTCTTTTTCTTAATTTATCGTCATACATTTTTCCACATTCTTAAGTGAAAATTGGGTCAACAATTTTTTTGCTTTCTTCAAATTTTATTTTCACCGAAATACTTACAACTTAAATATATTCATGTAAAAATACACATATAACATAAATCATTTTCTTTTTGAAGTTTACAATTGCTCTCGATAAAATCTCGATTTTGCTTTTTCTAAGCAAATCCAAAGGTGGAAGGGCAAAGACTCCAAACCACTTCGTAATCTTGGTATTCAACTCCCTTTTTTTTTTAATAAAATAACAAACCATGTTGATGAATCTTAAATTGTCGGAATATCTAATGTCACAATTTGATTCAGCTAATTACATAACGAGACAAAAAGTAAAATCACGAAAAATGTTAACTTGTTAAACGCTTAGAAAATGGGAAATGCCGAATTCAGGGTCATATAATGATATAAAGCCTTGACGATGGTGATTGATTGTATTTCATGCCTCGGATGTCGTGCTATTGCTAATGCCTTCAGGTTCTTGGCGACCTTGAATTTCTCCTCATATCCACTATTTCTATGCTAGATTAGATAGTCTAAAACAAGCGATGCACAGCCTCATAAAGCCTATTTGTCTTCATGAATCACAGAAGGGGAAAAGAGTTTCTTGACAGCATGGAACAAATTGAACATGGCAGCGATTGACTTTTCACAGATGAACTTCCCTCTATCTATTGGTCACTACGGTTTACTAAAGGAGTCGTTTGGTTTTTTCTTGGCCTTCTATTAGTACATCCCAATATTGTCGTAGTTGTCCCAGGTTTCAAGGTGGCTGTTGGTGTTTGCTTAGTCTAGGTGTGCTTTAATTTTACAGAGACCGTGCATAATCTTTTGCTCTCAAATGTGTACGAAAAGTACGAGGACATCACGCTCATTTATAACATTGTAATTCGGGCTGTACTCGATAGGTTGTCGATTCTTTTGAGCGCGAGGTGGATCCCTTCGAAGATTCGAGCTGGGTGATAGTGAAAAAGCAGAGGATCGCTATTTTGGTGCCGCCTTTACTTGTTGCAGAAAAATCTGTAGTATCAAAGCCATCCTCGAGCCAGGTGCAAGACGTACCTAGGGAACGTGTGCCACACAAATCGCCACTTCCAGCTGAGGGGAGTCTTGTAATGCCGCCCGTCAGTGAATACGAGAAGGTGACATCATCGCCACTTGAGAATGACACATTTATGGGAAAAGTTTGTTCTCCACATATGTAACAACCCGAATTTCGACTAATTTTTGGGATTTATAAGACGCGTGATTTGTCAGTGTGCTTATAGTAAAATCTCCTCCGAGAACTGATCACTCTCGGTTATTATTTTAAATTAAAGATTTCGCTAGAATCGCACTCGATCGAATTTTGTCGTTATTTAGACCCCGAACTTGGTAATCGATTTTTGGGAGTTTCAGAAAGAAATAAATTGGACGGTGTCGATATTATTGTTGCCAGCATCGAGATTATCAGGAATGGTGAAAAAGTGAAATTTTGGACCGGATGCGAATTTGGACTGGTAGACCACCCTCGTAGTATAACTGAAATTATTTTATTTCAGTCAATTGCCTTAGAAAATTATTCGGGATTTTTCGGGAAGTGCTAGGCCTTGTTCCGAATTTAAATCGGCACCGATAAGCCGATTTTTAGTTTGGACTGTGTCCATTGATTCGCGCTTAGAGTTAAAAAGTTGAATTCTTTTTCTCTCTCTCTCCCCCTCTCTCTCTCCTCTGCCGGGCGCCCCTTCCCCGCGCACGTCCCCTCTCTCTCTCTCTCTCTCTCTCTCTCCTCTTTCCCCTCTGCGCGCGCCCCTTCCCCATGCACGCTCACGTCCCCTCCTCTGCATGCCTACCCACCCCCCTGCTGACCGGACCTGTCTCTCTCTTCTCTCTCCTCTCTCCTCCCTTCTTTCTCTTATCCTTCGTTTCTTCTTCTTCCTCTTTGGCTTCTGGCTGCTGCTTCGTTCTGCTCAGCCGACCACCGCCCGAGCCGCCGCCGTGTCGCGCCGTCCTTCCGCCGTTGCCAGCAAGCTCCGGAGCCGTCGCGTCGTCCGCCAGCCGCCTCGACCGCCCTCGCCGGCCTGCTCGCAAGGCGCGCGCGCGGCAGCTCAGCGAGCTCGCCGCCGCTGCCCGCCGCGTCCGGCGCCACCCCAGCCGCGCCTGGCTGTCGCCGCCGACGACCCGCCGTGCCGACTGCCCCGTCGCCGCCAGCCAGCCGCTCCTTCCTCCTCCCGCGCGCGCGCACAGCGACCTCGTCGACGCTGCTTGCCGCGCCCGTCGCAGTCCCAGCCACCCCCGTCGTCGCCGCTCGCCGGCCGCCTTGTCTGGCCTCGCATCGCCGCCGTGCCTGGCCGCGCCACCCCGTCACCGCTCGCCCCGCCGCGCCGCCGTCGCCACCGCACCGTCCGTCGACGTCCCGGCCGACCAGCCCGGGCCGTAGCCAAGCCGCGCGCCCGCTGCCGCGCCCGTGCCGCGCCGTCACCGCTCGCCGTTCCGCCGCCCACGGCCGCGCTCCGCAGCAGCCCCTCGCTGTGCGCCGCGGGACCCGTGCCGCCCATCGGCGCCGTCGTGACCGCCGGCTTGCTCCCGGAGCGCCGCCGCCGATTCTCACCGCGAGTCGGTAATCGGCCGCCCGCTCCCGTCACCTCGGATCAATTTAGGCGAGTAAAAATTCCAAAACCCCTAATTAGCCTAATTTGTGCAATTTAGAGGTAAATGTTAGGGTTAATTAAGCTAATTTGTGACTTATTTGTGTGGGAATGTGCATGGGCTGATTATAAGACTTATTTGGGACTTAATGAGGAGGTTTAGGCATGATTTGGTGGCCATTTGAGGACTGATTCGGTACTGTTCACGGTAGGCCCGAATTTGGATTATTTCGCCTAAGTTGAAATTAATTAGCTCAATAAGTGACGACGTGAATTTGGGCAATGTATCAGCTAACTTAGGGCTTGTTGGGGATCCTAGTGGGCGTTATCATATTCGGGATTTAATTGTGGAGTGTGGTTGGTCACGTCGAGTCCTAAACCGATTGGATTGTTCGTTATGTCAAGTTGTGTATTTAGTGCCGAACGTAAATGAGCTAAAATTAAATGAGTTAGGCATGCCAACAATGTGCCGACTGAGTGGGGATTTGTGATTCAATGATCTGGGCACATCGGAGTACGACTATTGATTCGATTTTCATGACATGTGAATTTGCATATTATGTTTTAATATAGTTGAGATTGAATACAGTAATACACATGTCTGTCGTGAGTAAATCGGGCCTTCGGGTCGAAACAACTGTGGTCTTCGGACCGGGCCTTCGGGTCGGAACAACTGTGGTCTTCGGACCGGGCCTTCGGGTCGAAACAACCGTGGCCTTCGGGTCAAAACAGTTGGGGTCTTCGGACCGAGCCTTCGGGTCGAAACAGTTGGGGTCTTCGGACCGGGCCTTCAGGTCGAAATAGTTGTGGTCTTCGGACCGGGCCTTCAGGTCGGAACGAACTGTGTCCTCCGGGTCGGGCCTACGGGTCGGGATAGATTATTGGTCTTAGGGTCGTGGCGTCGATACGACTGCTTACTCTGTTTATATTACTATTGAAAGTCTTACCTGTAGGATGTTATAGTGAATTGGGCCTTGGGCCCAGGTGAACTAACATTTAGTGTTGCACTGGTTCATTTATTTATGTATTTTATTTACCTTCTGGAGGTACACTTAGTCTAGTTTGGGATTAACGATTTATTACTTGCTGAGTTTTCTCACGGTTGTGGTAAAACCGAATTTTCAGACCCCCGCCCGTAGGATGCCGAGGGATGGCCCTCTTTTTGGATTCCTGCAGCGTATTCAGCGATCATCGAGTGTGCACCCCTGCGGGGATGGGACGGCGTATATTAGATACCGTTCGGTTTATTCGTAAATGTGGGAGAGGACTACAGCCATACCCAAGAGTATGTAGCATGGTGTTATAGGGGAGCAGATGGCGTGATAGGACCGCCGATCAGGACCTTCGATATTCCAATGGATGTAAACGGCGTTTTAATTCCTCAGATGATGAGCGGTGAAGTATCGGACCCTCCGTCTTCCCTTAGTGTGAGTTTTGAGGGTGAGACAGTGGATGGACCGGCAGTCATGGTCGAGGAAGAGCAAGAGCAGCAAGTCATAGCCATAGATGTAGACCCGGGTGAGGATGAAGAGTTAGACCTTGGGGCACAGGATATGGACATTGATGAAGCTGGAGAAATTGCTGAAGTTGAGATGGACCAGGAACATTTGACTGAGGAGGAGGAGGAATTCTCAGAGTCATCTGACCCAGACTGGGAGCCGTAGACTAAGCCTCAGTACTAGCAGTAGAGGCTAGCCTCCCTTCCTTTTGATTGTAGCCCTCCCGGTAGATGGCTTGACACCCCTAGGCTACCGATCCCTTTTTACTGCGTGGCCTTTTTTATGTACTTTTGTTATAGAAAGGGGTAAAGTTTGTAAGTTTGTAAAGAACATATTTTATGGTGTAATTTCACGTTTAATTGTTATCTCCTGCTATTCATGGTTGCATTATTAAATGTCCGGGTGTATATACTTATCTTACATAGGTATATACGTCGTTTCCGCTTTTGGCATGTTGACTCTGTTTGGGTTGAATTCGGGTCGGTGGCGCATTCCTGGGAGCGTCGCACTTCGTTTAGACCCCGGGCGGATGTTCATGCCCACGTTGGGTGCGGGGTGTGACAACATCCGTCAGACAAGCCTAGAATCTCAGGGATGGATTCCAGAACACAGACCAGGAACCCTGCCAAAGTTTCTGATCAGAATTAGTTACATGAAGTGCTGAAAGCATCAAATTCCTCAAAAAGTGTCAAACAGGAGAGAATGTTAAATAGCCCCTGTTACTTCTCCTGCGGGGTGACGTTCCTTAATCAACGGCTCAAAGCACGAAATCTCGAGAAGAAACTTCAGAAGGCCAGTGGACTGAGCAGCTGGCTGATGTCGCTGGGGCTGGGGCTGTTTGTGAGGATCTTCCGGTGTAGGCGCGTGAATGAGTTTCAGCTGCTTAACATGACGATGAGGAAGCTCAAAGATATGGGTGCCGCTGCCATGGGGCCTCAGAGGAAATTGATGCACGCCATCGACTGCGTTTGTGATCCTTATCATCAAAGACTCGAAGTGCCTCCTAGGATCTGCTTAGTGCTTAAGCTTATTCCAAAAGATACATGAGCCAAAAACTGGAGCCAAGGCCAATTTCTTGCGGATTAGAAGCATGGGGACACAAGGACAAGAAAAACATCCGGCGGTTTTTGAGGGTGTCGCGGCCCGTGAAGTTAGGCTGCTGTATATTTGCCCTTGCTCTTGTACCAAGTGAAATCAACTCGGTTGCTTCACGTGATTAATTTTTTCTGTTTCTTTCCCTTTTTCTAGGCCTAATCGAACCCAGTCGACCAATGCTGCTACTTCTACCTAAGTGAAAAGAGACTTCTGTGTAGTGATGAAGAATTTTAGGGGTAGTAGAATTACGGCTTGGCCTGTGTTTCTCCTTGCTGCTCGAAGTTGAGGCATCCTTCTGTTCTTGGGAGATAATCAGCTTGAAATGGCCCAATTTCCTTTAAAATGGCCAATTTTACGTTGGGTTATAATTCTGGCCTCCATTAAGTTTAGGTGAATAAGATCGCCATCGTTGAGTAAGCCTCTTGTCCCCTCATCGTAGACCGTGCATTTCGAAAGTAGGGTTTCATTTCCCACTCCGTCGCAGATTCGCAAGAGGGAGGGAGCTTGCTTTCGCGTTTCGCAATTATGAGTGGCCCAACTGGATAAATGCACTCCACATTTATGGTTGATATGGTACTTTGATACTATTGAATAATTTTTTGTTAATTAATGAGTGAGAATTACATACATATTAGAGTGTATATTTTTAGAAAAATAAAAGCGAGATAATTAGAGGGTCATGTATAGAATTACGTAACGAGTTGTTATGTATAATGGAAATTGGGGGCCAACTTGCTCTAGCGATTTGATCCACGCGGACAAGATCCCCACCGTCGAGTAAGCCCCTGATCCCCCCTCATCGTAGACCGTGCAATTGCATTTCGAAAAGCAGGCCTTCGTTTCCCGCTCCGTCGTCTTCAACGGAAGCTCTCCCTCAGAATCGCAGGAGCGAGGGAGCGAGCTTCGCTGTCGAGTTTCGCAATCGGCAAAAGCTCCGAACAAAACATGGAGGAGGCGATAGCGACGCTCGGCAGAAGCCTCGGCCATTTCTGTAACCACCTCCAGAGCAGCGTCGACGCCCTCAACCAATCCATCGATCGCCGTCCCATCCCTCTCGGTGCGAGCGATGAATTCTAACTTCGGGTCGTGCGTTTTCCTTTCCTTCTCGATCGATCGATTTATTTTTTGGTGTTTCGGATCGCGGATTCGGCTTCTTCGACCTTCGTTCAGTGCCTGAACCGGCGCGTGTCCACCACGAGCAGGGATCTCGATTTGCTCGACTTCATGTCGTTCGGGACTGTGTCGTTTGAGGAGCTGTTGGGTCACCGCAACGAGGTCTTCAAGAAGAGCCAGAGCGACCTTGCTCGGCTCCAAGAAGGCCTTAAGAGCTTCGGCTACGTCCCCGGTACTTTCAGCTCCACCTTTTTTCCGCCTGTGCGTTTGATTGATCATGATTGTGTAAGAGAAGTAGTTTACCTGGTGTTGAAGTGTATATCAATATGCTGGATCGATCGATAGGACAAGACTGCTGGGCCGATGATGAAAGGATAATGAAATTAAGTAGGAGTTGAAAGGAATGAAATCGTGCAAGTCAGTTATCTGCAGATCTTGATATCCTGGTTTTGTTTCATAGATGTTGACGATATTGAAGAAGACAAAGTCGATGATTTATCGAGCCCACTCGAACTTGATCCTAATTTTCCACTAGCAAATGGTGGATTTGACCTGCCATCTTCATATTCGGGGCGACTTACTGCAGCAGCTTCTATGACGAAGTGTTTTGAAGAAGATTCTCTGTATCCTTGTCGGATTTTGATAGATAAACTTTCTTTGATCAAAGTCTGAAATATTTGGCAAATTGTAGAATTCTAAGCTGAAGAGGTTAGGAGAGATAGATCAATTGGCTAGAGACTCCACACCTGGCCAGAGCTTCTATCCCTTAGGAACAATCACTAGACGGTTTGCTTGCTTTGAGTACAGGCCCTTTTCATGAGTCTACTCTGAGTAGGGCAAGAGCAACCTCAGTGGACTGACTCAAAATCCATGAGTCCATCTCCTGTCAGCTCTAGTGGTTGTGTTTGATGCTGGTGCCAGCAAAATAATCTTGAACAGTGTTTCCTCTGTTGTGACTTAGAGTTTACGTACTGTTGACTCCTACCACTGAGCCATCGCATTTGGAAGTAGAGGTACTGCCTTGTTATATCCAAGTTGCAAATAGTGGTGCGATATGTCAGCTTCGCAATATGCAAATTTTCATCCTAAATGACTGAAAAGTGAAAACATGGCCTATTATGGTATACCATTTGCTAGCTTTTGTCTATTTGTCCTTCCTGAAGTTCTCTAGATTTGATGACTCCATCAGCTTGAAAAGACTCGGTATATCTGATGTAGCTCTGGCCACATTAGCTTCGGAAGGTGAGAGAATTTTAAGGATGTGTTAGACATGCTTTGTGCTTTAAGTCCTTTTGAATATCATTTGGTACAAGCTTGCTCCTTTGATATCTCTTCACTGTCATTTGGAACATCAAGTTAGTCCTTGTTGAGATGATCAGAGAAATAATTTGCTGGGAGGCAGTTGAATTCCTTATTACTCAAGCAGTTTTATCTAATGATCTTTCCCTTCTATATCATTTTCAGCTAATGATAAGACTGTTGAGCCAAATCTATGTCCGAGACAACCACAAAAGTATGATGGTCCATGCTTGAGTTTTTCCTTCTTTCTTGGTCTACTTTTTTCCTTCTCCATTTTTGCTTTTTCCTCATTAAGGCATGAACCTCCTCTGCTATTAATCTTCCTTCTTGTCCCACTTAGAAATCAAGAGGATAAGATGCATGACCTGGAGGGGCCATATCAACCTGCTACATTGAACTTGGGGGCAAGTGAAGGTACTAATACAAAATATTTGCATGGGTTATTGATCAATTAGATTCTTTTAAGTTCACTCTTCCTACTCCCAGACTTTATACTTACGTGCTTCAATACACTTGAATCCAGTTGCAAGTCCAAAATCTGTAGTTAAGGCATCAAAAGATGAGTACGAAAGTCTTCCTTCCTACATGAAAAGTCTTGCATCATGGGAGGTATGAAACTCTTAACTTTAGCTTTGCATTTGTCTTGGACTCTCAGCAGATGCACTGCAGGCAATAACTTTTAATTTATATTAAGCTGCTGGCATAAGACCATCTGGGTTAGTAGTGCGTGAACTGTATATTCTTTTGAAACAGAAGCAGTGTGCTTGCTTGATTGGATTAATCCCACTGGTACATCCTCCCAGAGAATTTTGGAAATGAAGTAGGTTAGATGGTTTCGCTAGCATTAGCACATTGGCAAGCTAGTAAATGTTACTCTTGATGTGTAAAATCATCTTCCCACTGCAAGGTTCTGTTTCCTTTCTCACCATAATTTGCTGACAAGAGATCTGGTGTTAGTCCTAACCCATTTGCATAGTGCATTTTAGTCTGCAGGATTTGCTTGTAGCTATAGAGAAGATAAACTCATACCTAAGCAAGAAAGAGAATCGTTTGGAAAACAAGAGCTTCTTGCAAGACGAAATATCATCATTGGCATTGGGTGCGTATACAACGTCAATAGTGATATGAATTTCTGAGTGATCATGAAGGCATTTGCCGCAAACTGACCAGTTCTTGCCTCAACAAGACTGTTGTCCGTGACTTAATGCCCTCTGAAAACTTTATTTTACCAAAATGCGGATAGCTGTCCTCTTAGTCTTTTTCCTCATTGGGTCTTAATATCGGTATTTTCCCTAAGCACTTACGGATGATTCATTGTTACTGCTTATTGCAGGGCCCAAGGCAAGATCCTTTCTGCTGCTTCTTGCTCGCATGAAGCACCTGGTTGTTGAGACGGTTGATGGATTGATCTGGTAGAGTTTTATAGAAGGAAATACCTTCGCAGAAATATACTTGTTGGAATTACTGTGCTCAGTTTGTATCAGCCTTTCAGACACGCATTGTTCTGCATAAGGCTTGACTGAAACATTTTTCTAAGCACCAGTTTTGTAGATAAGCCATCTTATGTTAAATGATTGCTCAAGTACAGTACCCTGCAATTTTCATCTCAATCGCTACGGTCAATTAATCTGAAAATTGCTTCGTTGCTATGTGATTCGACTCTCAACATTTACCAGAGTCATCTCCCTTTTGCCTTGTTTGTTGTGATGAAGCGAAAGAGAGAAGAAAGTATCAAAGAGAAATGCAGGGGAAGATATGTTTAGATTGATCACTGATTGACCGATTTGCAGTCATTGGTCAGCCAACTACCGGTTACACTCGTTCCCCGACTTTAGTGGTCGTGCTCTTCTTATGTTAGACAACAGTTGCTTTGTAAAGCACATTCTTGAATACGGCCAGCAATCACAAGCATTTTGTAGGCAGCAGCAAAGATGCTATTTGGACTGGTGAATGTACACTTAGATGGGCATCCCACCCTTGACAAGAACCAAGCTGGAAGTGGCAAAGTATGAATGAGAAGCAATCGTTTCTTCTCCCTTTTATTTGTTTGAGCAATTCTTTCTTGCCCTTCGACTTTTGACGAAGGATCAAGAAGAACGTGCAAAGCAAAGAGTACAAGACTCAACCTGCTGTACACCGAAAATACATTCAGTTTCGTACCATTGACAGCAAGACCTAGTCTGTGCAGGTACATGGAATAAGCTTATTATAGCAATGTTTCTTGATTTCATTATCTATCTTAGAGGTCCCTGTGACTCCCATCAAGCATAGTTCTTTTCCGCAACCCCCAAGTTCCAAGTTTCAATCTCTTGGCTACTAATACTCTGTGCACGCTTGCTATGATACTCCGCGATCTCTGTAAGTTTTCCGAAGCCAGGGGACGTTAGGCTAAATGGAAGTTCGAAATAGTGCTGTGCGAATAAGGAACATCATGAAGTTCCAATCTCGATAGAAGTTGCACCATCAAAATCTTATGGAAATGAAATCATAAAGAAAAGAAAACGTCCAGCAACTCATAGCATCGAATAAAGCTAAAAGTCATTGCGGTCAGCTAATATATAACTAGAGCAGGGAAGAACGAGGAAGGCATAGCCCGTACGATACCTTCTACAAAAAGCACTGGGATCACCAACGAGGACTCTCGCTAATTAGAGAAGCCTCTGCAATTTTCAAAGAAGAGGAAAACAGCACATACTTCTAAACCAATCATTCTCATTCCTGTAGAAGGGCGAAAGAGTGGGCATCTGATACGGGGATCAAGCAATGAAAAGGAGCTTATTCTTCTCTGTGCACATATTTGTCTTACAAGAAACAGAGTAACGAAGAAAGGAATGTTGTAAAGATTAAAGGGAAAGGTAGCAGAATTCGGGCCACTTTTGCTTTATCTTTCATCAGACGAAGGTATTCCAAATCTAATTGGAACAGCATCGAATTGCTTGCAGATTTCCACCAAGAATTGAGCGAACTATGCAACAGTTTGGAATAACGTTGTGCATACTCCATTGCACCATGTGTATTCCCATGTCTCTGCCTATATAACCTGGCAAAATCATGCCTCTTTGCTATCCTTCTCCCGATAACTAGTTTAGTTCCTGCATAGCGGTTACGCCAAACCTCCTTGAAAACCAATAACACCAGTCACAGCCATGTCTGAGGTTGTCTCTAGCACCCTCGGACCTATTGTGCAGAAACTAGCTTCATCGGCTTTTGAAGAAATTCAACTGGTATGGGGCGTCAAGGATGATAGAGAGAAGCTCAAGAACAAGCTAGAGATGATCCAGAAGGTGCTCGCCGATGCTGAGCAGAAGCAAACAAAAGAGGCAGCTGTGAGGGTTTGGTTGTCGAAGCTTAAAGACTTTTGCTATGATGCCGAGGACGTGGTAGACGAATTCGAAGCCAGGGCTTTGTGGAGGCCGGCGAGGTCAACCGAGCGCTTGACCCTCAAAAAGACCCTCAGAAAGAAGGTACGCTACTTGTCCTGGTGGATGTCCGGCTTCATTTTCCAGTTTAAGATGGCACGTAATATGAAAGAACTGAGAAAGAGACTTGATGAGATCAATGAAGAGAAACGTGGGCTCAACTTGTTGAGTGATGTTCATGAAACGACCATAGTTCCGCGGAGGGAAACCCATTCTTTTGTACTTCCTTACAATGTGATTGGAAGAAACGAAGAAAAGGAAAACATTATAAAGATGTTGATAAGATCAGATGACGGTAGAGCTAGAACGATAGAAGTCGTTTCGATTATTGGAATGGGAGGTACTGGAAAGACGACTCTTGCTGAATTGGTATACGATGACGAAAAAGTAAACAAACGTTTTGATCGCAAAGTTTGGTTATCCATGCCAGTAGAATTTGAGGTTACGAAGATAATAAGGGGCATCATTGAGTCTCTTGGTCACAAAGAAAAATATGATACACTTGATGCGCTGCAAAATTGCCTAAGAAGCATCGTAGAGAACAAAAGGTGTTTGTTTGTAATGGACGATGTGTGGGAAGTGAATCGCAAGGATTGGGAGGGATTGAGAGATTTGTTAGGAGGCGTTTCCGAAGGGAGTAAAGTCATCGTGACTTCACGGAATCAATCGGTCGCCTCAATCATGGGCACTGTCCCCCCACTTAATTTGGCCAGTCTTTCGCTGGAGGATTCTCTGACTTTGTTTGTGAAGTGCGCGTTCGGTCAAGGGCAAGAGAAGAATCGCCCGGACCTAATGGTAATCGGCTGGGAAATCGTGAGCAAGTGCGGGGGAAATCCTCTGGCCGTGAAGACTTTGGGAAGCTTGTTATATTCAAAAGACAATAGGAGGGAGTGGGAATATGTAAGAGATAATGAAATGTGGCAATTAAATACTGAGATTTTACCTTCACTGAGGATAAGCTATGATCTAATGCCGTCTTACTTGAAACAATGTTTTGCTTTTTGCTCGATATTCCCGAAGAACCACAAGTTCACCAACTTTGAACTGATCCAACTATGGATGTCGAACGGGTTTATCCAATCCAGCGGAAATAATCAGGAGCTGGAAGAGATAGGACAGCAGTACTTGGAGGAGCTGTTGTCAAGATCCTTCTTCGATGTTGTCGAGGAAGAATATCCGGCGCTGCTCTTCCAAATGCACGACCTCATTCACGAACTTGCCATTTCAGTGGGACGAACTGAATCGTCCAACGTGAACGCGCGCGCGGAGGATATTTCCCCGACGACTCGACATATATCATTTCCCAAGCGATCTCTTCTACCAGACGATGAACTACGCGGCCGCTTGAGCAAACTCAGCCGCGCTCGTACCTTCTTGTTTGAGGACCGTTCCACTGGGGAGCTCTTTCTGGAGACTTGCATTTCGCGATCCAAGCACTTGCGAGTGCTACAGCTACATGGCTCTCCCATTCACCTACTGCCTAGTTCTGTTGGCGGTCTAAAGCATTTGAGGTATCTTCATTTATGCGATAACCCTAATATCAAGAAACTCCCCAAATCGATCTGCGAGCTTCGCAATCTACAGTGCTTAGGTATTAGTGGGTGCGAGGAACTCGAGGAATTGCCTGCAAACATCAAGAATATGATCAGCCTCCGGGTTTTGTACATAACCACAAAACAGAAGCGTTTCCCGGAGAGTGGAATAGGATGCTTGACCTCTCTGCGGTGGCTAAGCATTGGAATGTGCAAGAATTTGGAGGCCTTGTTCGATGATATCCAATCGCTCACGTCGCTCCGTAAGTTGTTCATTGTAGATTGTCCGAAGTTGGCCTCCTTACCACAAGGCATCAAGAATCTCAAGGCATTGGAGGATCTCGTGATTGATGAATGTGAGAGCTTGAGGCTGCCAGAAGGCGAAAGTAACGAACCAGGCTCCATGTCGAGGCTTCAATCCTTCATATTCAAGGGATTACCGGAAATAGTTTCTTTGCCCGGGTGGCTCGAAGGTTCAGCAAGCACACTGCAGAGGATAAAAATTGCGGATTGTCGCAACTTGAGGATATTGCCCGAGTGGCTGCAAAATTGTTCTTCTCTGAGAACAGTGGAGATTGAAAACTGTCGTAGATTGTCCATTTTGCCAGATAGCATTCGCCGCATCGCCACAATTATTAACTATGAATTGAGCAGCGATGAAGAAGAAGAAGCCTCAGTTTCTTTCGCCGAAGATAGCGACTAGATATATGAGTATCCAAATATTTTCTTGTAAGATATTCTCTTGTATGATGAGTGTAGAAATATCTAGAAAGATATCTTTCTAGAAATATTTGTGTGCTTATGTGTGTGTGTGAGGAGTTCTCTCTACCGACATTGTGGAGACCTCTAATAAAAAGCTGTGTGTTATCCTTAAGTGAGTCTGTTGTTTTTTTTCATCAATTGGTGTTAGAGCTGGAGATTGGTGCAAGATTGCTCTCATCCCGGAGATTTATATCTAGGGAAGGAAAAGAATAAACCGATTCATCGATACAAGCAAACTCCCCCTCTCTTTTGACACGTTTATGAATTAAAATTGGATCACGCGTATAATTCCAATGATTGCTTATCGGGTGGAAGGAAGAGAATAAATTGATCCATCGTATAAGCAAACTCCCCCTCTTTTTTGACACGTTTATGAATTTAAATTGGATATGTAGAAGGAAGAGAATAAATTGATTCATCGATACAAGTAAACTCTCCGTCTTTGTTGACAAGATTATGAATTAAAATTGGATCACGCGTACAATTCAAATGATTGCTCATCCGATGACTTTCGGCCTGTTAATTTCATACACAATGTTCTTGTAAGCCGAATTCTTCGAGAAAGTGTGCGATCCTATCTGCAAAGCAAAAGTGGCTATTTTGCATTTTTTTGCTTTTTTGCATTTTGCAATTCCATTTAATTATCTATGTTGGGGGTTAATTACCCCTCAACATAAACAATTTGGAAAAAAATAAATAGTCGAAGCACCTCAATGTGTCATGTTATTAGAAATTTAGAAGTTAGAATTTGAGGATGAAAAAATTTCAAGGCGCCTCCCATACATGGAGGCTTGATTCAAAATGAGGTTTTCTAGGCCCATTGACATGTATGTGATAACCTTTCATATTTTTTCGATTAACAAATATGTAAATTGTAAAATCTTTTGAAAATCGGATTCTGCTAACGACACCCGACTGCTTGATGACCGTCGGGGGATTAAGGATAGGCATTATGGAACAATTGACTATAACTTAGGATGCACAGGCACCAGTCAAGAGTGAACCGTCATCAATTTAAGGACCGACTGAAAGCTTCTCAAGTCCAATTGATACTAACTGAGACTAATTGACTAGTAGTCAATGACTTACTGCTCGAGATTCAACAACAATAACCCAAGATCGTTTGCGATGACAATTTGCATTGAAATGATAGAGAAATATAGATTAGGACTAGTTGTCAAGGTGATTTAATCCATTTCACCCATTTCAAAAAAGAGAATTCTAAATGACATCTTGACTATAGGAAATTGAATCATTCTTAAAACTTCGAAAGAGTAGATTGACAATGTATAGAGAGAGAGACAGACAGACAGAGAGTTTAATGGGCCATTTTGCATTTTTTAGATATTTATCTTTAAATTTCCCATTCGAAGACTATAAGAAATGTATGTTGCGATTTTCCTTTACGCAATTAATATAATTTTTGGAATTGTTTTCCACCATCTGAAAATCATCATCTGATGATGCTTGTGCTCAAAGAATGCATGGTCATTGTAAGCTCTGATTTTTCCCTACAAGTAAATACTATAACATGAGGTTAAAGGAAATATGTACCTTCGACAAAAACGAGATCTCTATTTTACATTGCTAAACAATCACGCGTCTTTTTAATGAGGATTTGGGTGGACATAAATGATAATTGACTTATGTAATTTGAAATCTTGGTTATACTGTTTGGTTTTTATCTATTCCAATTGATTGTATGTCTGACCAAATGATCTCTTGCTTTAGGAAGCAATGCATAGAGAAATGATGAAATATCCATTAAGATGCATGTGTAGCTGTGTTACAAAAGTTTTACACCAGAGAATCGATTTAGTATTGAGTAATTAATATATTCAAATTAGTACATAACTCAATAGCTAAAACTTTTGAGTAAATACGATTTAAATTCGGGTTCTCTCTTGTCGATCTTTGTATTGAATTTTGCTATTCTCTCCCAACAATATCTGTGTATCATGTGGTTCAAACTCAACGTAAAGAGAGGTTTGGAATATGAAAATTGGAAACACAGAATGAACCCAATGCGAGCATCAACCAATAATAAATTGAGTTTTGGCTCGATATGGTGCTGCAATTTTCTTTTTTAAAAGACCCACTTGAATATGTCACGGTATCCCTATGAATATAGCAAAGAAGAAAAAGAACTTTTTCTTTTCGTTCCTATTCTTCTTTATGATAAAAAAGAGTTGGGGGGGGGGGGGGTTTACTTTTCTTCCAAAAATTTGACTTCAAGCTTGTATTACCTTATCATATCATTCGACCCATCTTGAGTTTCCTTTGTCAAAGGACGGGTAATTACTAGAGGTGTCAAAAATTAAACCGAAAATCGAACCGAAACCGAAATCGAACCGAATTGCAGTTCGATTTTGGTTCGGATTATAAAAAAAAATTTGATTTGTTGATGATTCAGTTTCGGTTCAGATCGGATTTGGTTTCCTTTTCCTTTTTCGCCCTTCTCGTACACTCTCTTCCCTCACCCACTTTTTTCTCTCTTTCCCTTTTCTGATCTATTCTCTCTCTTCTCACTCACTCTTCTCTCTCTCTCTCTCTTCTCCCATGGCTGGCTCAAGCGCGTTGCTCACTCTGGCCACAATGGCGGTCCTCCTCGTAGGCTTGGCAGTGGCACCGTCGCCAGCCCACACCCCGTCCAAGTCGATCTCCCCCAAAGCATCCCCGTCACCTTCCCCAACCGTAGCAACCACCCCGTCGGCTTCCGCCCCGTCTCCCCACGACCCCATCGCCTCCCCCCGTCACCCCCGTCCCCACCGCCGTCTCCCACGTCTGAGGCCCCTGTGACAAGATTGATGTTGCTGGCGAGACAAAACGGGAGGATGTTGGAGCCGACCCACCGACCAGCCGTGCCGGGATCGGAGGCCAGCGATGGTATGTCGCCATTGGCCACCCCGATCACGATCCCGACGCCGGTGTCCGCCAGCCCCTGATTATCACCGGATTGGCACCGTATAGCCTGACCTCCCCGATCGTCGTCGACCCCAAGAGCCTCGCCATGGACTCCGAATCTAGACTCGATGAGCGAGAGGCTCCGGCACCCATTTCTCGCAAGACTCGACTCACTCAATAAATCAGACGAGATTCAGCACAAAAACTGCAAATTTCACTACTCAACTAGTGAAGAATCTACCCAGAGAGAGAGAGAGAGGGGAATTGAACATTGGACAGATCGTTACAGACGAAGCAGAAGCCCAGAAAAAATGAAAAAGAGGAAAACTGAAAACCAAACCGATCCGAACTGCATTTTTCCGTTCAGATCAAATTGGTTCGTGTCACCTTTCGGTTCAGAGCAAGCACACATCTAAATGATTCGGTTCGCTTTAGTTTTCCTTAAAATCCGAACCGAACCGAACCATTGACACCCCTAGTAATTACGTTTATAGGGTAACCTAAGACACCCATTGAGGGTTTAAAAAGTTAAGGCCAAATTGGTATATATGTGTGGGTAAATTGTGAGGGTCGGAATTTACTCCAAAAAACGTTTTGAGGTCAAAAGTTAGACCACTCATCAACCTAGGTTTTTTTTATCAGTATCAGCCCAGGGTTAAGTTTGCAGAAAAAATGCAAATACTATGTCGTACTTGATTATAGGGTCATGCCTCCGGGCAAACTGGCAAGCTTATGACATCCCTTTTGACATAAAAAACAACACTAACCAACAAAATTATAAACTGTCAAAAGATGCGTTATCTATTTCTCTTACTCCCATCCTCCCAATCGAGTCCCTGGATCGTAGTTAGTGAATAGGCGAAACTCATTCCCAAGCTTGCTGGAATGCTTAGGCCGGAATATGCATGGATGCAAACCAAGAAGTTCTGCAGCTCTATCTTTTTGAACTTCGCCTGCAAGCATCTCAGAATTTGCCAGGCGTTAGGAAGGGATATAAGGCATCCAGCATACTCCAAAAAGAGGGGAAAATAGAACTGCAGCAGTTCATAGCTATAAAGTCACTGCAAATGAAAGACAATAAACCAAGAAGTTACGTTAAAGGTTCCACAGGAGGACTAACAGTCCACACATACCTGTAAGTAAAAGCAAGTAAGCGTTCGACTGCGAGAGGAAAAATATGGTTTGAGCAATTTTCTCCAAGCACTCCCCACTCTGTGGTTCATAAAGAAATGAATCAAAATGTATGCAGCTGATAATGGAAAGAGATACATAAGAGTGTCCATTAAAGGATCTTCCGGTTCCGGGACAAGATAAGACACAGTAAGCATAGAAGAGGGAGGCCTAAGCATTAACAGTTCGCGAGGCCATATAAACTTACCAGATATGGAGGATCTGCAACAATAACTTGGAAAGCATGCTTCATTTCAGTTGGTAACTCTTCCGGTTGGTTGTAGTCATAAAACGTGAAGTCAATTCCGTATTGTTCAAAACGTTTGTCATACTCAAGCAGTTGCACAGAGACACTGGGATCAATTCTCTGATATGATACCACAAATACGTTACTTCAATGACCTTTCTCATAATGAAACGCCAATGACATGCACACTTCATAATCTGAGATATGAGCGTTGATGAAAAGAGTAAATCCATTCCAAAATTTGATAAACGACAATAAATCATCTCATTATGGCCGAATCTTCTCTTAGACTTCAAGGCTGGACTAAATCATACGTTTGACAGGCGCATCAAAATATATTACTTGTACTGCAACAAATGGCATAATGCAACACCTATCGATTGTTCACACATTTTACAAAACTATCTTCCCATTTGATACTTGACCGGACACCACGGACCCACCTACCACTTACATTATATAAAATAACCAAGTGAAAGCCAAAAGACCATCGAAAGTCAAAAGCTCAAAGCTTGAGTGTTCCGGCATGGATAGGATTAACATACTAACAACCTTGAGGTTCTACTTCAGGAAAAGAGTTCAACAATAAGGGGGCAAATTGGATAGGCTTCCAAACAGCAATAGCTTCTGTAACTGACCCTTTCCCCTTCATTTTTCTTAGGGAGATGATATATGTCAAAATGCCGAACACGATAGCATACTCCAATCTGAAATTTGTTCCAATAAGATGGTCGCTTGAAAACAACTTGCTTATTCCAAAGTCAAATCTTATTTAATTGATTCAGCATGGGATCATCTAACGTTGACACTGACCATCGCATTTGCACGGGTGGCATTAAGCCAATCACTCTCTCGGCGAAGCCCAATTCCAATAAGATTGCTCGAATAGTCGAATGACAGGGTCTGCACACTCCCAACAGTATGCGCGGCGAAACATGACATAAGGAAAGGCATGGACTAGAACCCAGAAGGCGGTAACAAGAACATCAACCGGAGGCTCACACTACCCCTTTGCAGTTACAAGGAATAGACAATAACATCGACCAGAGGCTCGCGTCGGTCCTTTGCATTTACAAGGAGTAACAAGAACATTGGAAAAATGCATAAAACGGGAAGCTCATTGTCAAGTAGAAACACAGAGCGCAGTTCATATCATCATCGCAGTCGATCAGTTCGTCAATCCGGTTTCATAGTTTTAGCGAGGGCGGAGAACCAAACCCTAACCCCATTTTTCCCCCCAAAGAGAAATGCTCAACCATGGACAAGCCGATGGAACAAAAAAAAAAGAAAAAATGGCGCACCTTGAGATAAGCGTATAGCGTGGGGCAAGCGATGCAGGCAACGCGAGAGGGAGAGCCCGAACAGAGCGCGAGGACTTCATTGGCAACGGTTTCGGCCGTCTCGCGGTCGTACCAGAACTGGCTCAGCCTCCAGTCCTCCGTTACCAGGGCCACCTCCGACTGCTCCGCCGGCGACTGGCTCTGCTCGCGGAGGAATTCCTGGAGTGCCGCGAGGGCTTGCGAGCTGAGCGTCGGCGCGTCGCCGCCGTCGTCGACGTCGCGATCTGCGAGTTCTTCCATGGCTTTGAAATGGAACGGTTATGCGAGGACCGCCGGAGGGTTCAGGCGCACTCCTCTTCATTTTCTCTTTTTCTTATTTTCTTGTTATACATTTTTCTAAATTCTTAAGTGAAAATTGGGTCAACAATTTTTTTGCTTTCTTCAAATTTTATTTCTATCGAAATACTTAAAACTTATTTATATATTCATGTAGAGATACACATATATAACACATATCATTTTTTTCTTTTGAAGTTTACAATTGTTTTCAATAAAATATTGATTTTGCTTTTTCTAAGCAAATCCAAAGGTGGACCAGCAAATACTCCCAACAATTTTGCAATCTTGGTCTTCAATTCCTTATCAATCTTAAATCATTGTGATATCCAAGGACACATTTTAATTCAATTAATCGCAAAATGAGACGAAAGGTCAAATCGTGAAAAAGCTTAACACACTGACCGCATAGAAAGTGGGAAGAACCCGAAAGAGATCCGGATTATGAACACGGTGATCAATTTTCGAAATGTGATTCCAAAAGCGAAACCACGAATTCCGATCCCATTGCACCTTATACGCATCAATAATACATGCAGCAGCAGCACACATTCGCTTGACATTAGCTGCAAGTACCGAGGAGAGGATCCCTCCCAAGAAACGAACACAGCAATGAGATCGATCATCATGAGCTAGCAACATTTGCCTGAGAAGGTGGCGAAAATGAAGCGGCGATTGGCACCATCGATGGGTACTCGCTACAATCACATGCCATCTTACTAAGAACAGAAGGAAAATTACAAGTGCGGGCCTGATGCGAAACAGGAAACAGCGCCTGAGGCGTTGAATTTCTTGGGCACTACAGTCCTCAGACAGACCACATGAACTTCCCTCATCCCTCTGGCGCAGTGCAGTTTCGGTGTTTACAGCTGATGCTAGCTAGTATGGAATTGACGGCACTCGATCATTCCAGATAGCCACCTGCATCTAGCAATTGAGCGAAGAGTCTGAAGACACTTACTATCATGTTTGCCCATATACATCGCCTCATGAGCTCCACAACCAACTTGTTCACCAGAAGATGGGCAACTATAAAGAAATTTCATGGCAGAAGCCCAATCTTACGACAGATATGGCGCGCCCCATAATTTTGTGCACCCACCGTAATGCCCAAAGTGCATATGAGTACCTGGTGCTCATCTATCGTGTTTCTTCACCCGACAAACTTTCACAATCTGAATCAGCAACAGCTGCATTTGCATCCCATACACCATGCCCTCTGCTCTTGTCCACTTCCCCAAGCGTTCCCGGTGCTTCCGCATTGTCCCCAAGAGCGTTGCCAATAATTTCACCGAGAGCTTCCCAGGTTGCTTTTTCGTCATAAATGCAATTCAACAACCTATTTTGGGCATCAGCAGAAATGATATCTTTGGCCCTAAGCAACTCAATAAATTCTCTGGCTTCTTCAGCACTTTCTTTTCCTATTATGGATTCCAGACAAGCAGTCAAAGATTGCGGACCTGGCTTCCACCAAGATGGACAAACCAATATTGCTTTCTTCATGGCATCATATGCTTTTGGCATCTGATTATTTTGGATATATCCTTTTACCAAATGGTACCATGTCATGTGATCAAGCTTTCCACCTTTCTGTACAAATTCGTTCTTCAGTGTCTCGGCCTTCTCAAGGTGACCGGTCTTGCTATAAGCATGAATCAGGTTATTTGGAATACGACTATCGCAGGTCAAATCGCTAGACATCCACTGCTCCAGAATCATTTCAGCACTTTTGATGTCGTCGAACTTCAGCAGAGAGTTCATGACGCAATTATATCCCTTGTTGTATACTTTTCTCTTATTCTTGTAATCATCCCATAGTCTTAGAACTTCATCTTTATTCCCTGCTGCTGCATACAGTGTAATAAGAAAATCGTATGCTGCGTTACTTGTTTTCTCAGTTATCAGCCCCTCACATTTCTTTAGCGTTTCCAGAGCTTTGTTGAGAAGACCCAATCTATAGTATCCAGAGGTTACCACAACACCTGTTGTCCAGTCCCAAACAAAATTAGCATCCATTTTCATCCGTGTTAGAATCATCTCGAATTTCTCAGTGTCAGAAGCAGCTGTACTGGCACTCAGCCAGATACCGTAGATATATCTATTCAGATGAATCTTTTCTTCTTCCATCTCATTAATCAGAGAATCTACTTTATCATAGTCTCCAGTCCGATAGTAAAGATTAAGCAAATTAGTGAAGCAAAGGACAGACCTTGAGAATACCAGATGCCTCATTTTCTCCAACAGAGCCTCTGCTTTCTTCGGAAGTTTTGCCTTAGCATAGCAATTAAGAAGAGCAATATAGACCTTTTCGACTTTAAGCTGTCTGGGAAGGTTATCAAAATATATCTCTGCTTGTTCTATCCCATGGACTTTTGAGATCAGATTGAGCCGAACAGCAGCATCCGCAGTAGTAATCGCAATATACCTTTTATCAGACATCCACATCGATATCTACAAAAGATAATGAGGATTTATACTAATATAAGGAGATATGAATTTATGAATCATGAGATGATATAGATGGAAGCATCAACTCTCCAATTCAAAAAATATCATTACGTAGGAATTGTTATTTAAGGAAAATGGAGCCTATACTAAAACCATACGAAAGGTACTATATTCGATGGTTCATAGCACAGTGACTGGCTGTGTAATGTTAACAGTAGCATGATGGGAACAGTTGCCCATCCCCAGCAGCCTTTCATTATGATGTCAGATATTGTGCTATCCACACATCTCAATTTTTGAAACTCGTCTTCAATAAATAACATGATTGGTAGAGACTGATTATAAAGAATGGTAAGAGAGCTTAGCATGTCTCATTTATAAGAACAAAGCAAGCCCTGGAATGGTGATGGCGGGAAGCATGAAAATGACTCTCATAGTGCATTGCTTCATCTCAGCCGTAACCATTTATATGCAAAATGATGCTTGAATTGTCGTGAGCTAGCAGTTAGGAGTACAAGAAAACAAAGTTTCATATTTACGATAAAATGCGCGCTTGTGTGTGTGTGCGGTGGGTCGCACTCAGCACGTGCAACTTAGTTCACTCCCATCATTTCAGTTCATGCATTTTGGCTTGCATGCAGATAAATCCCCAACATCATTTCATGACTAAAAAATCAAAAATAACACAAAATGCCAGAGCAGCTCTCCCAGTTTGTCTTTGAAGCACAAACCCATTTTTTCTCATCTTTCCAACTTTTTCTGAAAATGAAAAAAACTTTCTTCCACCCAATCCATGCGACCCTTCAAAAGTGTGCAAAGGTAAATCTTATGGTTTAGTTCATCACATTCTCTATTGGTGGCTTTACCATTGACCACTTATAGCTAGGAAGGGTAACAGAAAGAAAAGAAACACACAAGGACTGTACAACAAAAAGCTGACATGTCCATTTGTCGTGGGAAAGATTTTTCTTCTACTTGATGCAGACAGAAGTAATTAAATGGCACAGCTTCAGAATCAGTTGCACATTATAGTACTACTTATGCAGTAACAAAAAGAACAACGGCTCCTTCAAAGAGCAGGTTGCTCCACACTTTCAGGAAAAAACAGCGGAACAAAAACTGTCTCCTCAACACAGAAAAAGAAAAGGGGAATAGTATTTTGTGGAAGTAGATGCATTTAGTCCATTAAAGATGACATTACTCTTCCTAGAAATCTTGTGCAAACCCAGCATTAGCACCCCCGTTTCCCATGTGTCCCAAAAACACAGCTTGCATTACGGGCTGTGAATTTTGTGCCGTGCTTTTATAAGGTTGTGATGTGGCTGTAGTTGCGGCCACAACGACGTCTAGTTTAACCTCGAAACCATTTGACAAAGTGCTACGCAATTTTTAAAATCTGCTTTGCTAAATCTTCTGCCTTTGACTGTGGTTCATGTAGAGCCACAATCTAGAATCCTCTTCTCCAAAGTGCATAGATAGATGAGGATTCGAAAGGAAGGTCCCTTCAAACATAAGATACATACTTGCATTTTGTATAATCTTGACATCCAGCATCTCATCATCTCGCAGCAAGCAATAACCATATAATAATCGAATCCAAACACAGTACCTCAACGGCTCAACCAATCCCCTCTATATAAATGACGCAGTAAAGTTACAGTTCTGAACTAAGCCGAACCCAATCGATCACTGGGAAGATCAAATTCGATCCCGCGACTACCTAGGTTCCTTTTCAGCATCCAGCGCACCCGCGCACCCTCGCGAGTACACGTGCGGATATCGGAAATACCTCGAGCGCGTGGCTGTGGCGACGGTAGGACCTCATTCGCTTGATGAGGCGGAGGAAAGGCCGCCGCTCGACGGGGTTGCCCTCCGCGACCCACCGGTCGAGCACCGGGGCGATCGAGAGCTTCGGATCGCCGAGAGGGGAGATCCTGCGGAGCAGCTCCGTCATGGGACCGTCCGCGGGTTTCTTGCTGCCCCTTCGAGCCGCTTCGGCCGGCGACGGCGACGGCGAGTGCTGAGGAGAGAAGCCGATCGCCGCATTGCTCGCGATTCCACGAGCCGAGTCGTTGCCCGGTGCGCCGCCGCTGGTTCGCAGCAGCTTCATCGCGAGCGAGCGAGCGAGCGAGCGGGAGAGACTGAGAGGAAAGGTTCGAGTTTTCCGTTTTCAGGAGCTCCAGGAAAACTTTTCTTTCCGTTTTCGAAGCATTAGGGTTGAGCACCGGTCCCGATCCCACCCGAGAACCGTTCCGGCGGGAACCGGAACCAGTTCCGCAAATCTAGAACCGATAATAATTTGTCTAGTTCGCAATTCCTTGTGCCGAACCGGACCGAACCGATGTAATCGCTCGGTTCACTATCATATACGCACCTCTCTCTCTCTTAGGCTCAACTGCCTCAAGTCACTCTTAGTCTCTCGCCCTTCCAGTTCGCTCACGTAGCCGCCGCCGTGGTGTTGCCAGCTTGTTGCCGTCCACCGCCCCAACTGTACCACTCTCACCATTGATAACTCTATAAAAATAGAGTTATTTTATCTAATTTAGGCAATAAATAATGTAATATTTGTTAGAATATATTTGGATTTCCTTTTATTTACTTAATATTTCCTTGTTCATGCAGAATATTGAGATATGGAGAAAATAAGGAAAATACGGCAAAAAGAATAAAAGGAATATGCGATCCAAAGAAGAGTTAGAAAATGGATATTACATTGGGAATTCTGCAATTTATTCCCTAATTTTATGCGAAAAAAGAAGTAGTTGCCTTGTGAGAGGAGTCTTGAATGTTATTATATAAATAGGATAACTTGGGAAAACATAGAATCAAAGAGAGAGATCGTTTTTGTTTTCAATGTTCTGAGAGTTCTTCAAGTATTTTGAAAAGAAGATAAAAGTAGTGACAGAATTCTTGTTCTTTGTTTCAAGATGTTTGATTTAATTTCTATTTTCGTTTCTTCTTCTATTATGTTCTAATTTTCTTTGTTAGAGCTACGATATAGCCTAACCACGATGATATAAATTTCATGTTTTTTTTTATGCTTTGCAAGTAATGTCATTCATGTGAGTTATATATTATTGTGCTTAATGCGTTTACGTGATTGGCCACCACTTGAATGATCTTATGTGCATGTTTGAGACTGAAAAGTAATAATATGCAATTGCTTATTATAATATATAACCATGAATTAAATGTGGATAGAAATATACCATATTATTTGTGTAGCTTTCGATGATAAGGTGGTCTAAAAGATTCATTGTAAACCGGGAATATTCATAGATTTTAATGCGCTTATGTTTATTTAAATTCAATATAGTTCTATGTGATAAACTGAGTAGGTTTGCTATACCTAGAGATATGATCATAAATAGATTAGGAAATTCCGCTATCACATGTTTGATATTGTTTTTGTATGCATAATGATCCGAAATTCATATCTAGTGGTTATGGTGAAATTGGATGTTCTAACATATTTTACCTGATTGATTATCTGCCTTTAGTTTATAAAATTTCGTTTTTAAAGATCGTCAATTTTTATTTGTTCTCAATTATATTTTGATCTATTAGATAAATTTTAGAATTAGTCTATTTTTAATATTTAATTGGTTTATTATTATCAATCTCTGTGGGACGATACTCTTCTCATTATTGTATTACTTGTTCAACACGTTTGTTGACACGTGCAGAATTTTACGAACAACCATCATCTTGTACTTTTCTTTTTGCGAGATTGATTTGAAGTTTCGGAAATCCCCAGAGGTTTTCTCTCTTCTTTTTACTTTCCTTTTAGGTCTTTCAAGAGCAATCACTTTTGCATGGTCCTTTACCATTTATCAACTGATTCAAGAGAAACCTGCACAATTTCCAGGTTTTTTCCCACCAACACTGCTGGATATTCGCAAACTCACGTACCATTTTTGGGCTTTATGGCGTACATGAAACTTTCATCAAGTAGTAAAAGATGCCGATGGCAATGTGTTGGGCAAGAAAGCGGTCAAACCACCAAACATTCCCCCCCAATCATAATAAACTAAACCAACCTACAAATAGAAGAAACCTAAACACAATACCCGACGTTCTCGGATTGACTTTAAAACCAAATTGGTTTTCATGATCAATTGAGTCAGTTCGCATTTTGGAACCTGGAACAAACCAGTTTGTGGAACAAAGAACCGATTCACTCAGAACCGATCATCCTTGAGGGCAGCCTTATTTTCTTCTCTCTATTTTCAAATTTATCTTCTTTTTATTGTGATGCAAAAATATCATAAATTCTTTTACCAAAGTAATGTTGCATAACATAAAGTGGAAAAGAATCGATCAAATATCATCAGCGTAATCAATCAAAAGGATCGTGCAATGAGCGTTCCCTTCCGTTCAAAGCTCGAGTTCCGATTGCAATCCACCCTATGCATTCTCTCCCAGATGCCCTTAGGAACTCGTGGAATTGGAGACGAAATAGGGCAGGGCGAACCATACCTTCTCCAGAGTAGATCATGCATATTTACAGGTTCCGTGAGCTAAAGTGAGCACTTTCGTAAAGCTATTTTCAATTACATCCGTATAGATGGGTTCCAGGTTCCAACACCAGAGAAAGACGAATATAATAGTCAGCAGTCCACAACCATCCTTTTAAGTTTCAAGGTTCACTCCTATATTCTCGTTTCATTCTTAGGATAAGTTAGACAGCTAACCCTAGAAGGATTGACATGCTAACTCAATCAGTAAGACTACACACTTCCTGGAACGACAGTCTGCCGGGAACACCTCGTGCCAAGAAGGCACACGAGTGTGTAGTCAAGTGGATCCACAACCAGCTTGAACCAACTTCAAAGTGAAAAGGAAAATTACCAGTCCTTGTTGCTACCCACAGAGAGAGCGAGCATGAGATGCCAACAAAGCTGAAAACTCGACATGCATTTCGAAAATTAGCGCAACCGATCAAGATGCAAAAGCATGCAAGGAAACAAAGTGCAATGCGATAAGATAGAAAACACAAATGCCGATAGGATGACATAAATAAATGAACCTAACAACATAAAGTATCACCATCCCTCTTTAATCTTCACAACATGGAGAAATTCAATCCAAAATTTTCATAAGCAAAGGCATATCCAGTGACATCATTCCAAAAAGACAAACATAATAAAAACAAAAGCCACTATGAAACTCTCGCACTTTGAGACTTCGCAGTTCAACTCAACGGTTGGCCTTGGCAACTCTCTCTATCTCATCCTTCTTCTTGATGGCATAGCTGCAGAACAAATTATAAGCATCAGTGCATATGAACAAATTATAAGTAGGAAGTTGTGCAGAAAAAGGGTCAGCCATTGTGAGGAAGACAAACAAATGGTATCAGTTACCTGTTGGATGAACCCTTAGCAGCATTAATAAGTTCATCAGCCAGACACTCGGCAATTGTCTTGATGTTCCTGAAAGCTGACTCCCTAGCACCAGTGGTCAGCAGATAGATTGCCTGATTCACACGTCGCAAGGGGGAAATATCCACAGCCTGACGCCTCACAACACCAGCTGACCCAATACGAGTAGCATCTTCCCGAGGACCACTGCAATTAGAAATCGCATATTATATAAATGAACTAGCATAAAATACGATAATGAATTTCTAAGATACTTTTACTCATTAATATTAAGCCTTTCCAACTACACCAACTATGAGTGGGTGAACGCTCTTAACAACCTTGTATAAGCAATAGATATTCCTTGATACACACCTGTTGATGACAGCGTCCACAATGACTTGGATTGGGTTTTGATCGGTGAGAAGGTGGATGATTTCCATGGCATGTTTCACAATTCTGACAGCCAACAATTTCTTCCCGTTGTTTCTCCCGTGCATCATCAGGGAGTTAGTAAGCCTCTCCACAATTGGACATTGAGCTTTCCTGAAACGCTTGACTGAGTACCTACCAGCAGTGTGGGGAACATATGTAGCATGCTTGGCCGGTTGGACAGCAATGTAATCGTTCAATGAAAGATCATTCACCTAAAAGCAACAAAAGGAATTGTCAAAATAAAACTAAAATCGAAAAGCCAAATCTTAATGGGTATGCTTCCCCATTTTGGAGAGATGCTTAACATACAGATTCCTTGATAGTTCTTGTCAGTTATTAAAAAATAAATAAAAATGATCTGATCCCACCAGATTTAGAAACACAAGGTCTAACAAATTTATGCCAAACCACACAAAACAAGAATTCTACAAATCAGCAAGATGAAGAGACATGAAAATTCCATTAGCCAAAATAAAATCAGACTGACTATGAATCAGATCTATGTGAAAGAGTTGCTCAGACACTGAGCGTCTAGACCAAACTTTTCAAAGGAAAGAACTATCCCAGACTTAGAAAGATGTCAATCACCGTCACCACTCCACCACTTTGAGAGAAACCAGGTCTAACGCTTTAAAATGTATCAACTTCAGCTTCAAATGTACCCAGACTAACTTGCTGAATGCATTTCGATAAGCAATTCATGTTAAGGCCGCCGCGCACAATAGTGGACAACACCGACCCCATACAATATCAACAAAGAGATCAAACCAAGATAAACACAATCAGGAAAGCGATGTTATTACACCATAGAAGTTTCAGTAACGCAGCCATTCAAACTCAACCCCCAAGTTAAGGACTCTTTTACATACCCACGACCAAATTAGAACTTTTCTCAGATCAAAACACCGGCGAACCAAATACCGCTATCGCTTACTACTGACAAGCTTTTTTCTGCCAGAATCTAACAGCAGGCATATGCATCACAGGAACCGGGGCAACCGAAAAACAGAACACGCGCAAAGGCCGTCCGAAACGCGCGATTTGCAAGGGGAGCAATCGACGAACCTGAACGTCATCGAAGGACCACCGGTTGAAAAGCTTCACGTCGGAGACGGGCTGGATCTCCACGGGAGCAGCTGCGACCGCCATGCCTGCGAACAACGAAAGAGAAACGCGGTAAGCACGCAAAGAAGAAATCTCGCAGGACGGTTGCAGCCAGAGAGAGAGAGAGAGGAAGAGGGCGGCACTTGGAATTGGAGAGGAAGACGGAGGAGGAGGAGGAGGAGGAGGAGGAGGCGACAGGAGGCCGAAGCGCTCTGTCTCTCTGTAACTGGAGATGGAGAGGACGGAACCCTAGTTTTGGTTTTTATATAGCGCCTGGTGTGGTTAGGGTTTTAACCACAGCTGTCCTTTGGTGGCAGGGAGATGAGAATGGGCCTTCCAGTGGAAAATGGGCTTTTCCGGCCCATCAGGGCCCAGTTGATCCTTTTGTAGGTTTCTTTTTTTTTTTTATTTTTTCTCGTACTTTAATTCTAATACTTAGATTTCTCTTATCCGTTACATTTAGAATCAAGCTAGTAAGATCCACTGGATATAATAAGTGCAAAAAATATCAAATCTTATCTCTATAGTGTATTTATTTGTCCATGCTCTTCTTTTAAGGGAGAGATTCCTCTGTCCACCTCTCGAATTAAATTACCTTCTAACATTGATAATAACTCGAATTAATTTTCAATTAAATCCATAGGCTATTTCACTGTTTAGCACTTAAAAATGGAACTTGCTGTTGACCGCCACTCTCCACTACTCATGAGTAGAGCCGTCAAATAGGCGGATCAGGTCGGATTTGGATCGCTTAAAATTGGTCCGACCTATATTTGGACCGCTTGAAATTGGTCCGACCTATATTGACCTATTTTTAATTCAATGTAAATTTAATGACGCTGGTGGTGGTGCACCACGGCGACAAGGAGGCGTACAATCTGTTTTGGGTTAGGAGTGGGTTGATGACGAAGTGTTGGACCTTTGTCTTTTGCTAGTAAATCAAATGAGTTTGAAAGCAGGTTTTTTTTTTACCCGTCAAAACCCATAATTAGTTAGGCCTTGCTTCCTTGGACCCATTTAAACCCGTATATTAAATTTTAATAACTCACATATGATCTAGTTGTTAAATATGAGTTAAAATATGAATCCAAGACTCGTTTTGATAACTCTACTCGAGTTTCACAATCTGCAGACAATACATAGCAAACACAATGGCCTGTAACATGGACATAGGATAAGATTAGATAAAAAAAAAAAAGAGAAAGAGATAAGTATATTGAAAGTCCTAAAACTTACCACAAAAGTGCAATTAAGTTTTAAAACTTATTTCGAAAGTCCAATTGAGTACTAAGACTTTCAAAAAGTACAATCAAGTCTTAAATTTTGTCAAATTGGTTCCATCAAGATTTCACTTTTTAAAAGTTTTATAACTCAATTGCACTTTCGTGACAAGTTTTGGGAATTGATTGCATTTTTTGAAATTTTTAGGCTTGATTGCACTTTTGTGACATGTTTTAGGATTTGATTGCACGTTTTGAAAGTTTTAGGACTCAATTGCACTTTCGTGATAAGTTTTAAAACTTTCGGTGCACTTATTAAAAAAAAACAATTAGTTAATTGTACAACGAAAACATAATAAAAAAATGATTACATTTTCTTGATGAGGCAGCTATCTATCGTCGGGAAATTTTCAGCGGACGTCACGGGCCCAGCCACAGGCAAATGAACATAGCATACATTGGGCCTAGTAGTAACCCATTAATCTCTGGCTTCGGCCAGCCATGCATGGAGAAAAAGATAAAATTCCCATATAAGATAGATGGGCATTTTGTAAACAACAATTTCACTCCCATTTATTGGTTTTATTAACTTACTATTCCTCAAATGCCCTGTGGTATTATTTTTCAATTTATTTGAAATTCTGTTCTAATTCACTATAAAGCTAGACGTTAACTCGTGAATTGAACTGGAAACTTACAAGAAACAAGACAAATTTATTTTTTATAATAATATCAAATCCTATCTCTATAGTGTATTTATTCATCCATGCTATTCTTCAAGGGGAGAGCTTCCTCTTTCGACCTCTCGAGTTAAGTTACCTCCTAACAGTGATAATAACTCAAATTAATTTTAAATTGAATCCACGGGGTATTTCATCCTTTGGCATTTAAAAATGGAACCAATTATGAACCGCCACTCTCCACTACTCTTGAGTCTCGACTATCTAAATGCGCTTAGTTAATTGCACAACAAGCCAATAGGCATACGGCCCTGCTGGTAAAGGGATTGGGTGGTGGTGATACTAGTATCACAGGTGCAGGATTCGACTCTCACGCTCTGCAAATGGCAGAGCAAAGGTCAGAAAGAGATATGAGAGTTACAGATAAAACCGACCCAAAAAAAAAAATTGCACAACAAAAAACATAAAAGAATAATTACCTCTTCTTGATGAGAAAGCTATTTATCGTTTGGAGATTTTGCGTGGGCATTACCGGCCCAGTCTAATAAAAATGGCGAACAAAGCATCATACCTTGGGCCTAATAACCCATTAATCTGTTGCTTCGGGCAGCAATGCATGGAGAAAAGATAAACTTGGATGGGTATATGTAAACAACAACCTTTCCTTTGAATTGTTTGATGTTTAATTTCACTCCCATTTATTCATTTCCTTAACTTATTATTTCTCTAATGCCTGGTGATTTTATTTTCCACTTTATTTGAAATTCTATTCTAATTCACTATATACCTAGACGTAAACTCGCGAATTGAGCTGAAAACAAGCAATAGGACAATTCTCATAATATCCGAAAATATTATAATTCTGTATTATATGAAAAACTTATCAATTAAAGCTAGATGTTTTAGATGTATTTATCTAATGTAATTATTCAAGGAATACTTGAAATTTAAGTGATGTAGATATTTGATGCAAATACTTGTATTAAATTGACGAAAATATAAAAAAAATTGACCTGCGATATTATAGTAAATCGAAAAGAACTTACAAAGTGGAAAAAAAAACACCAGGCACACGGGAAATAATTAGATAAATTAAGTCAACAAAAGCAATAAATTGGAGTGTAATTAAAAGTGAAACGTCTACTAACATAAGGCAGCTCCTTTGTGTTGTGAAGAGAAATGTAATACTTTATACAAATCTAACTTATAAAGAAATTTCCATCACTTGTCTATGCCTTGCTTCCCAAAGCAAGAGGTCATTGGCCAGGCAAACAATCAATTGGTAAAGGAAAACCAAACCATTATAATCAAGACTTCAAATTACACAAGTCAATTATCATTTATAACCACTCAAATTCTCATTAAAAAGACGCTTGATTTTTTTTTACAAATGCAAACCGAGATCTTACGTTTCCCGAAGGAACATATTTATTTTAATCTCACTGAGTAAAGGAAAGTCGCATCACACATTTCTTCACACAATGACAATCTCCATCCCAAGAATCGGAAATTTTTTTAATTTTGTGCGTACACTATTCGTATTCCACATTCATCACAATACTCGTTAATTCGACTGTTAGTCAGGGTTTTCGTGGGCTGTATTATAGTGTATGTAATGGTGATTACTTAAGTTATTCGGATAGTATTCTGTTTACCAAGTCATGGAAGTGTAAAAATGCCGAATGAGAAAGTTGTAGGAAATTTCCCCCTCTTTTTTTCGACACGTCCATGAATTACAATTCGATGTTTTGAGATCATGTTCCTTATATTGTCCTGATTTACTTGCATTGTCGACTGCCGCGCCATGCCTTGGAATCTGAAGAAAAAACCATTTCCAGCTGCGGATAATTGATTGTGGGGGAATTGAGCAGAGCACTGATGTTGAAGAAGAAGATAATTGCTAATAAATATTTAAATATCTAGACATTGCCTTGAAAGATATATTCTTATAAGACAGCTTGCATAATTTTCACGTAAGTGTCTTTAAATTTCCCGTTCGAAGACTTTAACCTCCCTTTTTCTTTTTTTGTTGAACTTCTCTTTCGACGCCAACCGTGTGCGGAGTAATCTTTCCACGGGTGATGGATTTTAAATGTCGAAACTGTAAATATTGAAACGAAATATTTTGAATTCGCTAGATGATAAATAGGGTTTATGAAGGACAATATTGAAATGTGCATTTTCTTTTAGGGAAAGAAAAGACTTTGCTTCCCGACATATACATGGAAAACAAAGCGTGAGAGAGGATTCCTAGAGAGTTTGCTCACATACCCATGGATCAAGTTTAATCATCTTCTTCTTCTTCTCCACAACTGCTCAATTCCCCTCAATCAGATATCCGCAGCTTTGTCAGTGTGGGAATGCGGCAAACGCCATCTGGCAGAGAGGGCAATCGAGGACAGTCTTCAATCACCAGTGTTCTCAGAGAAGAACAATTTCGCAGCCACTCGGGCAATACACTCAGGTTGGGACAATACGCAATTCTTATCCTCTGCAGTGTGCTTGCAGAACCTTCGAGCCACCCAGGCAAAGAAACTATTTCCGGTAATCCCCTGATTATGAACGATTGAAGCCTCGACATGGAGTGTGGTTCATTACTTTCGCCTTCTGGCAGAGAGGACAATCGAGGACAGTCTTTTATCTCCAGTGTTCTCATAGAAGAACAATTTCGCAGCCACTCGGGCAATACACTCAGGTTGGGACAATACGCAATTTTTATCGTCTGCAGTGTGCTTGCAGAACCTTCGAACCACCCAGGCAAAGAAACTATTTCCGGTAATCCCCTGAATATGAACGATTGAAGCCTCGACATGGAGTGTGGTTCATTACTTTCGCCTTCTGGCAGAGAGGACAATCGAGGACAGTTTTCAATCTCCAGTGTTCTCAGAGAAGAACAATTTCGCAGCCACTCGGGCAATACACTCAGGTTGGGACAATACGCAATTCTTATCCTCTGCAGTGTGCTTGCAGAACCTTCGAGCCACCCAGGCAAAGAAACTATTTCCGGTAATCCCCTGAATATGAACGATTGAAGCCTCGACATGGAGCGTGGTTCATTACTTTCTCCTTCCGGCAGCTTCAAGCTCTCACAGTCATAAATCATGAGATCCTCCAATGCCTTCAGATTCTTGATGCCTTGTGGTAAGGAGGCCAACTTCGGACAATCTCCAATGACCAATTTACGGAGCGACGTGAGTGATTGGATATCATCAAATAAGGCCTCCAAATTCTTGCATTCTAAAATGAATAGCCACCGCAGAGAGGTCAAGCATCCTATTCCCCTCTCCGGGAAACGCTGCTGTTTCGTGGTTATCATCAAAACGCAGAGGCTGATCAAATTCTTGATGTTTGCAGGCAATTCCTCGAGCCCCCGGCACCCGCCAAGACCTAAGTACTGCAGATTGCGAAGCTTGCAGACCGATTTGGGGAGTTTCTTGATATCGCGGTTGTCGTTTAAATTGAGAAAACTCAAATGCTTTAGACCGCCAATGGAACTAGGTAGTATGTCAAAGCTAGAGCCACGTAGCCATAGCACTTGCAAGTGCTTGAATCGCGAAATGCATGTCTCCAGAAAGAACTCCTCAGAGTCAGAGGATCCCAAACCCTCACATATAATGGTGCGAACGCGGCTCAGTTTGCTCAAGCAGCGGCTTAGTTCATCTTTTGGTACACGAGATGGGTTGGGAAATGATATATGCCGAGTCGTCGGGGGGACATCCTGCGTCCACGCTTTCATGTTGGACGATTCGGGTTGTGCCACCGAAATGGCAAGTTCGTAAATGAGGTCGTGCATTCTGAAAGTTAGGAGCAGATATACGTCCTCGACAACATCGAAGAAGGATCTCGACCGCAGCTCCTCCAAGTACCGCCGTCCAATCTCTTCCAGCTCCTGACTATTTCCGCTGGACTGGATAAACCCACTGGAGATCCACAGTTGGATCAGTTCAAAGCTGATGAACTCGTGATTCTTCGGGAATATCGAGCAATAAGCGAAACATCGTTTCAAGTAAGACGGCATTAGATCATAGCTTATCTTCAGTGAAGGTAAAATATCAGTTTGTAATTCCCACATCTCGCTATCTCTCACATATTCCCAATCACTCCGATTGTTTTTTGAATACAACAAGCTTCCCAAAGCCCTCACCGCCATAGGATTTCCCCCGCACTTGCTCACAATTTCCTTACCGATTTCCATAAGGTCCGGGTGATTCTTCTCTTGCCCTGGATTGAACGCGTACTTCACGAACAAAGTCAAAGAATCCTCCGGCGAAAGCTCGGCCAAATTAAGGGGGGGGACAGTGCCCATGATTGAGGCGATCGATTCATTCCGCGAAGTCAAGATGACTTTACTCCCTTCGGAAACGCCTCCTAACAAATCTCTCAGTTTCTCCCAGTCCTCCTTACTCACTTGCCACACATCGTCCATTACGAACAAATACCTTTTGTTCGCAATGGTGCTCCTTAGGCATTGTTGCAGCTTTTCAAGGCTATCGTATTTTTCCTTTTGATCAAGAGACTCGAGGATGTTTCCTATTATCTTCTTAAGTTCGAATTCTACGGGCATGGATAACCAAATTTTGTTGTCTTTGAAATGTTCGTTTACCTTGTCATCATTATAAACCAATTTAGCGAGAGTCGTCTTTCCAGCACCTCCCATTCCAATAATCGGAACGACTGCTATCGTTCCAGCTTCACCATCATTTGATTTTATCAACAGCTCTATTATTCTTTCCTTTTCTTCGTTTCTTCCAATCACATTCGAAGGGAGTACAAAAGAATGAGTTTCTCTCAGCGGAACTATAGTCTTGTCTTGAACATCACTCGACAAGTTGAACTTAGTTTTCTCTTCATTGATCTCGTCAAGTCTCGTTCTCAGTTCTTTCATTTTATGTGCCATCTTAAACTGGAAAATGAAGTTGGATGGCCACGAGGACAAGTAGCGTACCTTCCTTTTGAGGGTCAAGTGCTCGGTTGACCTCGCTCGCCTCCATAAAGCCCTGGTTTCAAATTCGTCTACCACATCCTCGGCATCATAGCAGAAGTCTTTAAGCTCCGATAGCCAATGCCTCACTGCTGCCTCTTTTGTTTGCTTCTGCTCAGCATCGGCAAGCACTTCCTGGATCTTCTTTAGAGTTTTCTCGAGCTTCTTTCGATCATCCTTGATGCCCCATACGAGTTGAATTTCTTCAACCGCCGATGAAGCTAGTTTCTCCGCAAGAGGTCCGAGGATGCTAGAGACGACCTCAGTCATGGTTGTGATTGGAGTTAATGGTTTTCAAGAAGGTTTAGCCTAGCCTGTATGTAGGAGCTAAACTAATACCAGGAGAAGGATGGCAAGGAAGCATGATTTTGTCAGGTTATACGGGCAAAATGCATACTTCGCAAGAGTGAGATTTTACTAGAAATCTGTGAGGGGTTAAATACTGGATGAATTATTGGGGGTGTCAGGAAGTACTAAACGCGTTTCTCATCCCCTCACAATTCCTACAGTCTCAGGAATGATACAAATTCGACTCATAAGAATTTAACTGGCGGAATCACTCGGATGTAATCGTAACGAGAAAACCCTCTATGCTAAATCAACGGCACAGGAATCATCACGTCCTTCTCTGCTCAGCTAATAAAAGCATAAGCGTCAAGGGGACCACTCCAAAATAAAAAAACGGAGTCGCATCTTTTTCCCGGGTGGTTTCTTCGTTGCAAGTCTCTCTCTTCTACAATGCAAGAGACAGAGAGAGAGAGAGTATAGAGTCATCATTATTGTCCTTTGTGGGCCCCCTCCTTCAATAATCGTGTGGGGCTCGCAATTCGATGCCGTTCCAATTGGATTGGGAATACCTACGTCTGCAGTAAGATAAAGCAAAAGTGGCCTGTATCCTGCTGCCTTTCTCTTTCATCTCTACTTCTTCGTTTCTTTTAAGTTACTGCACCTATCAAAAGAGTGAGTCGAATTGGATTCGGATTAGGTCATACATATTCGATCCAAATTAATTTATTAATTTTTTTATGATTAATTTATTTATAATATAAATTTCTCAATCCAATCTGTACTGCTAAAAATACTTTCATATTCGATCAAATTTATGAAAACTTATTTCTTATGATTTTTAAAAAAAATTATATTACCAAAATACTTTCATATAATGTAAATCTAGTGAATAATTTTTATAATTTTTTTAAAATTGAGATTGCGTTTGTTTAGCGGGAAATGTGACATTTCTAGAAAATATTTTCCAAGTCATTTTTCAAAAAAATAATAATATTTTTCGTTCTTAGTCTCAGGAATTATATGAATTCGAGTTATAAAAATTTAATTGGCTAAATTATTCGGGTGCAATTATATCGAGAAAATCCTCTATGCTAAATCATCGAAACGGGATTCTTCACGTCCCCTCACTGCTCAGCTAATATGGAAGCATTAGCGTCAAGGGGCCCACTCCATTGTTACAAAATGGAGTCACATCTTTTCCCGTTGGTTTCTTCGTTGGAAGTCTCCCTCATCTATAATGACTTATTAATTTATTTATGATCTATATATTCATAATATAAATTTTTTGACCCATACTTAACTCACATCCGACTTAATTTTTATTGCGAAAATACTTTCATATTTAATCAAATTTAGGAAGATTTATTTTTTATGATTTAAAAAATGTATTTTACTAAAACACTTTTATGCAATGTAAATTTAATGGATAATTTTTATAATTTTTTTTATGAGTCTTTATACATAAGCATTACTTCTTCTTTTTGCATTCGGTCGGATTTTGGTCCTTGACAGGTCGATAATCTTCAGATTCTGGTGATATGTAGGAACACAGCAACTTTTTGCTGACATTCAATGATTATCGACGGCCGAGATTCAATGATTCAGAACCTTCACAAAGACCCACGTCACGAGAAAGAAAGAGGAAAGGGATATGGACTATGCACATCGATAGTATCACCTTAATTAATTGAGGCCTTAACAAAGCTCTAGTCAAATCCTTGGTAAGCTAAAAACTTGATAGCACACTGCTCCAAGTCCTCACTGATCTAACACAGAAATAAAAAATGACCGCTCTCAATCTTCTCAATCAGCTGGGGACTTAAATTGATTTTCTTTGTTTGATTTCTTCGTATTATAAAAATTAAAATTAATATTACGAAAAATTTCAAATTAAAATATATATGATAAATTTATCAAAAAGTAATTTTTTGATTACGAAAAACTCCAAATTGATATACCTGTAATAATTTTACCCAAAACTAATTTTTTATTATCAAAAACTTCGAACTTGTACATTTATGATAAATTTACGCTCAGTTAAATTAAATTAATATCACAAAAAATACAAACCGGTATACCTATGACAAACAGAAAGTAAAACCCTCAAGTGATACACCCGTCATCTGCCACGTGTCATCCAACTCAAAAATTTGACGGTAAAATTTATCGGAAATTAACAGAGGGTAAAATTGTTACAGGTATACCATTTTAGATTTTTCGTAGTAAAGAAATTAGTTTTTGGTGAATTTATCATATATGTACCAGTTTGAGATTTTTCGTAATATTAACCCTAAAAATTAAGCTATAGGTCCATCAAGTGGGTTAAAACAAGTCAAAAACAAATTATTACCAGCTGTTATTGTAAGAAAATGCTTCGACTTGGATTAGCTTGTTTAAGAAGGACTTATTATAGTCTGTCATTGTCTGTGTAACAAACTGTAATTAATAGAAGAAATGGACGAGCACAGGCCACACCCACACACGCACGTTGCAAGTAGCATCTTTAATCCTTCTAATTATATTAATATTTTCATCGATATTTGTATGTGGGTGCTTGTGTGAATCAAGATCTAATGAATAAAATGATTCGTTTAAATCATCCCTGCTGTAATAAGTACTTTATACAGTCTGTCATCATCAACATAACAAATACAATTAATAAAGAAAACAAACGGTCAAGGATAATTCAGATCCATGTGACACGGAGTTCTAAATAGAGGTAGCAATATGTGTCAGACTTCAATTTTTAACTCAATTTTAGTGTACTAAGTGGTTATAGGACACTAAATATTTTAACAACAGATCGAAATGAGATTAAAAAATCAAAGCCAACTCCATGTGGGTTTGCACCAGACTCATATCCAACCAAATTATAAGGTAAAATGAGCAAATAATCTATTACTACTATCGTGTAAGAGATCTCCTTACGATGTATCCCCGTACTTTTTAATTAAAAGTTGAAATTGGTAATAATAAAATGCTTCGCTAGATTATACAGGGATGGTTTTATTGTTTCTTTACTTGACTGGGCACCATCACCAATGTCCAAGTCTCGACATCCTTACCTCCACCACTAATGGACAAATATTGATTAGGTAGTAGTCCTAAACCCTCTGCTTGCGTGGGTCAATGAAACCATATTAAAAACATAGGAGTAACATTATAATTAACCTAATTGAACGAGAAAAAGATTGAAGTTTAATTTTCGAAATGGTATATAGTTCGAAACATCTCTAAAACAAAAAATGGCTGTGTTATTGATTTGTATATTGAATAGCAATTGTTGATCATGTTTTACTTATCGATGGCCGAGATTTAGTATTAGAGCTCCAACGATTCAAAATCTTAAATGAAGATTCAAACCACTAGGAAGGAGGAGATGGGTATCGACTATGGACATCCGCAATGTAACCTTAGTTAAGTTAGAACTAAGCACTATCAAATCCTTGGGAAGCTGAAAACTTGGTTGCACACTTCTCAAGTTTGTCATTGGCCAAAAATAAGAATTGAAAATGACTGCTCTCGGTCTTCTCAATCAAGACAAAATTTGTAAACTTTAATTGATTTCTCCGCTTTGTAAAATCTAAATGGCAGTTCCATCAAGTGGCCTAAAAAAAATGAAAAAAACCAGATGCTAAAGTAAGAAGATGATTCGGCTACGATTATCGCTTGTTTATAGTCCGTCATTATCGATATAACAAAATGTAATTAATAAACGAGACAAATGGAACAGGACAGGCCACACCACCCACACACACGTGATAAGTAGAATCATTAATCTTTTTCACAAAGTTAAAATTTTCATCCATATGTGCATGTGGGGGCTCGCGGGAATCAACATAAGGTGACAGATTAGGATTTCAAATGTATTTAATACCTTCAATTAAAAATGTAAATAATTAACTTGAAGTATGAACAAAGGCAACATAGGTTAAAACTGACATTTAGAATAATACATGAAAAATATAGTTTTAGACCCCATGCAACGAACGGACAAGAGTAATGAGTGCGGCCTCTGATCTCTCAAATAGTTAACAAGTTGCGGTTCCACTGCTACTGGTAACGTGAGCGAGTGCGTGGTACCCAATGATGTTGCTCTTCACGTGATTTCGTTTGTCATTAACCGTGAAATGCGGATCTACTTAGTAGCGCATTAACTTTGCTTAAACTTTATGTTGTTTGTTGAGCCCTGCTTCGATCTCTGTTTCTTTGTGCCTTTTAAGGCTTCTTTTGTTTATCAAACTCTGCTTTGGAAATCATGATAACTATAATCAAATGAAAGATTCCCTTTTTGCACCTTAGTTTATCCAACTTGAAGGCTCTTGTTTGAAAGCGAAGAGTGCCGCACTTAATTTTCTCAGAGTTCCAAGTGGGCCAGAAACCTAAATGAAAAAGCAAAAAGGAGTCGCATAAGGATACCTTAAGACTAAAGTTGGACCGTCATCTCAATTAAGTGTCTAGAATAAGCCCAGATTCTTTTTTTTAGGACTTTTGTAATGTTTGTCGGCCCAACACTTTAGGTCAACATATTCAGAATTGATCTTAAATTTGAGATGGAGTTTATAATTTAGCTGGAAATGCGCTATCCATATTAATTTTAGTAACTTTCTCGGTTTTTATTAGGCCCACCGTCAATCTAAAATATAATTTCCACATTCATTATTGGATGGGTGACGCATGGAAGAATTCAACGGCCAAATTAACTCCAAATACACACGCGACTTATCCAAGCATAATAAAATTTACTGACCATATAGTATTTAGTCAAAAAATTTACTAAGCATCTTGAAAGTTATTTCGATGTATAAGAAAATCACTAATCACATGCGAATGCTACAAATAAATGAAAAGTTACCACATCACATAAGTTACGTTTCAAAAGGCCTCTCGCCATTTAGATTGATCCAGCCTACTACACAAAGAAAGGAACAATGGTCTGAATTTTCATCATTCATTTAGCACGAAAACATCAAAGATGTTGTTTGTATATCAAAATAACTAAACATTTACCTGTCCCTCAAATTAGAAGTAACTAACTAACAACAATTTGCAACTCCCGAATCATCATGTCATCAACCAACATCCAAAAGGCCTATCATGAAATTGCCACGAATTGGAATAGAGATTGCCCCAAAAAAAATAAATAATAATAACTAATAAAAACACGAGAAGCACCGATGTTGAGAGAACCATTTCAAAAATATAAAATATAAAAGAAAGAAAGATAAAAAAAAAAAAGAACGAACAAATTGAAACTAGCTCAAAAAGGAAGAAAACAAAAGCCGAAGGACTTGCACTTTTCATCGTTCATCACAACTGCATAACGGAGGCATAGCTGGGAAGCTACCTCAAGCTAGGCAAAGGTGCACCTTGGATTAAGCTGAAAAATCTGAAGAAAAAACATGTCACATGCTTTCCTACACAAACCAAATCAACTTAGCAAGACCACTCAGAATACGAGGCAGTATAAATAGCATCAACATTGCAATTTGAGATATGCCAGGGATGGATTAAGCTCAGGATCTTTCTTTGTTTTTCTATTTTTCTGTTCCCGAAAATCGATTTGGAACAAAAATCCATTTGGTAATACAATTTCATTTTTCTATTTTTGGAATAAATTTTTAGTTCAAAAATAAGTTTGGAACAGAAATGAGAAGTAAAAATTTTCTACTTTTCTATTTTTGGAACAAAAAGAGAAATAAAACTCTTTTCATTATGAGCGAGGAATGAGGAGTTCGGATACTTGACTAGTACAGGGTAAAAGTGATTGATCCCTCGTTTTCGACATCGTGCAAAGCTCTCTAAATCTTCAAGTTCGACAAATGTCTTCCCCTTACGCTTGAGAGAAATCAATACTAGGGGTTTGGTATTTCGCCAATGCTCGAGGAATAATCTACCTCGGGAGCACTTTTATCGAATGTCATCACCTGAAAAATAGAGTTGCCTCCATATTTGAAAAGGTTGAGATGACCCCGACCAATGGAGTGACGCTCCATAGATTTCCACAAACCAGACCTCCTCGTTGTTACTCCTTTCTAGTTCTACTGCCCAGGTCGAACCGTTTGGGTCCTTGAGAAGCATCGACTTAGAGAGATTATTTCCGTATCTCCTTGAAGAACCTTTTCGAAGTTCCCTATTAAGAACCTAAGTCAAAGTAAGTTCAGGGCACTCATTCATCACAGCTAGATCCAAAGTGCAAAAGCACAAAAAAGGCATAGAGTTAAGAACTTTTACATTTTATGCGGTCATTTGAGGAATAGGTTCCAAAAGGTGGTTCCGTGCAAGTGCAGGTTTGAATGTGAATAACCGTTGCTCGTTTTCATAACAGTAACGCGTTTAGAAATAATTGACAAAACGATGTGATAGTCTTACCCGCAATTTTGTATAGCAATTCTATGAATTAACTCTTTTAGTTGCAGTGTTACTCTTACTTGATAATATTCATACAACATGTGCGTAAAAAATTGAAATTTTTTACTTTGATTGGTGCCTGACCAGACGCAACCTTACTCTAAACTCTAGAACGAGAAAACGTTACACTTTGAAAAATAGGATTACTCAAAAAAGATGAGCTATTTCGACTCAAACAACTGTAAAGATAAGAAGAATAGAAGAGGTCAACTTGAACTCGACCATACCCATGGCTTAGAAAAATCCATCACACATGCGAGTGAGGGCGAGCCTTGCCCGACGCCGGTGAGGCTCGCCCTCGCCTGGATCTGGCGAGGGCAGCCTCGCCGGAAAAAAGAAAAAAAAAACAGAAAAAAAATAGAAAAAAGGGAAAAAGACTAAAATACCCTATGCTACAGTACATTGGGGTAAATGTGTCACAAATAGCAAAGTTTGGGGTTTTTTGTATCACAAAAAAAAAGTTCGGGGTAAATGTGTCACTGGGGGTAAAGTTTGGGGTTTTTGGTGATTTTTTTTCCTTTTTTAAACCACAAAAAACCCCACATTGGTACACTTGTAATAATTTTACCCCGAACTATTTTTTTGAACACCACGAACCCCAAATTGGTACACCTGTGACAGTTTTATCCTAAACTAATTTTTTGACTACTAAAAACTTCAAATTGATACATTTGTGACAAATTTACCCTTTGTTAGTGTCTGTTAAATTGAATTAATATCACGAAAAATCACAAATTGGTAAATTTATGACAAACAGAGGGTTAAACCCTCAAACTGATACACCCGTCAACTACTACGTGTCATCAAACTTAACAATTTAATAGTAAAATTTAACGGAAACTAACAAAAGATAAATTTGTCACAGGTGTACCAGTTTGGGGTTTTTTGTGGTTAAAAAATTAGTTCGGGATAAATTATCACAGGTGTACCAGTGTAGAGTTTTTCGTGATCAAAAAAATAGTTCGGGATAAAATTGTCATAAGTGTACCTGTTTGGGATTTTTTGCAGTAAAAAAAATAGTTTGTAGTAAATTTGTCACAGGTGTACCAGTTTAGGATATTTGATGGTCAAAAAATTAATTCATGGTAAAATTATCACAGATGTACTGGTTTGGAGTTTTTCGTGATATTAACCTTATAGAATGTAATTGTGCAAGGAATACTCTAAATTAAAGCGACGTCATTATTGAATGCAAATACTCGCATTAAAGTGATGAGAACATAAAAAAAATGACTTGTGATTTTATAGTAAATTGAAAAGAACTTACAAGTTGGGAAAAAAAACATCAGGCATATGATAATTAATTAATAAAATAAGTTAACGAAAACAATAAATAGGAGCGAAATCAAGTGTGAAATGTGTACTAACATAGGGCAGCTCCTTTGAGTTGTCAAAAGAAATGTAATTCTTTAAATATAAAAAATTTTAAGGCTGCGCATGGCAATCATTCTGTACTCGAGAACAGATTCTGCTAAAAAATGATTCTTTTTTATTTTATGCCCGGAAATAATTTCTAAGCATTTGAATGCGTTTGATAACTATACAAAATTTCTATTCTTATAATAGAAAAAGAACAGAAATGCGTTTGGTAACTATACAAAATTTCATTTTATTAATAATATTTTGAATTTTTTTCTTTTTTTCTTTCTTTTTCTTTCCCTTCCCTTCCCTTCCTTGGCCTATGGACGGTCACCGGCGTCGACGATCGGCAACAAGCTAGGGCCCACGAGGGCGTCGCGGCCCTCGCTGCCACCGTTGCCACCCAAGCGACGGACCTGAGTGGCGACGGCGAGGTCTGCCTCGCCGTTGCAGCCGCCAACCGCCCTTGCCCGCCCTGGCCTGTGGCCGGCGGGTGGCATGCCGAAGAACAACAACAAACCAAAAAAAAGAAGAAAATCAAGAAGAATCAGAAAATGGAAAAATTGTTCCAAAATCAAGAAGTTTCTTTTTTTTGCTTATTGATTTTGTTCCAAAACTGATTATGGGAATAATTTTTTACAAAAATGTGCTCGTGCACAATAAATTTAACAAATGGATTTCTGCTCTCAAACTAATTCTGGAAACAAAAGAATAGAAATTTTTACTATTTGGCAACTTGCCAAACATGTCCTTACTTATCAAGAAATTTCCTTTACCTCTCTATTCATTGCTCCCCAAAGCAAGAGATCGTTGGTCAGGCAAACAATCAATTGAAAAAGAAAAAAAATACAACAGTATAATTAAGATTTCAAATTACATAACTCAATTATCATTTATTTCCACTCAAATCCTAATTAAAAGACATGTCTTTTTTTTTTTTGGTTAGAAATGTAAATGGAGATCTTTCTTTACGGGAAGGTACATATTTTTTTTATCCTCATGTTAACGTATTTACTTGTGTGAAAAAAATATCATAGCTTACAACAGCATAAACTATTAAAAGAACCAATAACCATGCATTCTTTGCTCGCAAACATCATAAAAATGATTTTCAGATAGCGGAAAACAATTCCAAATATCATCCTAATCGAGTAAAAAAAAAATCGCAACATACATTTGTTGAATCTTGTGTATATATTACTAGCGTTTCACTCTGGTCACAAAACATGTTATAGTTGCTGTAATTTGGAGCATTCATGGATTGTATCATAGTGTATATAACCATAATTACTTGAGTTACTCGAATAGTATTTTCTTTACCAAGAAAATTACATCAACATATGTAATGTGTGAATTCCCTATTATCTTGAAGTTAGATTATGGAAATATTGCGAATTCCCAGCCACCAACTCTCGTTTTAAAAAAAAATACCATCGCACATTAATTAGAAATGAGATGGAAATAGCACCGCCCAACTCACTTAAAGAAAACACATACACCTTTTTATTAGAGACTCTCTCTACAATATCAACCGGGAGAACTCCTTACTCATACATAAGCACACAGATATTTCCAGAGTGGCCAATCCATTAGCCACACATTGTTGCACTCTTCTTATAAGAAAATATCTTACAAATTGAGATATTTATTCGCAATTATATTCTACTTCAACATCGGATCTCCTCCTCAATTTCCCTGCAATTAATTATCCACAAATATGTCAATGTCGCAATTCGGCGAACGCCATATGGTAAAGAGGACAATCTAGGACAATCTTCAATCCCCAATGCTCTAAGAGAAGAATAATTTTGCAGCCACTCAGGCAATACCCTCAAATGTGACAATCCCCGATCATTATCCTTTGCAATGTACTTGCAGAACCTTCGAGCCACCCGGGCAATGAAACAATTTCCGATGATCCCCCAAATATGAAGGATTGAAGCCTTGACACGGAGCGTGGTTCGTTACTTTTGCCTTCTGGTAGCCTTAAGTTCTGGCAGCCGCTAATCCAAGATCCTCCAAGGCCTTCAGATTCTTGATGCCTTGTGGTAAGGAGGCCAAATTCGGACAATCTCCAATGAGCAACTTACGGAGCGACGTGAGCGATTAGATATCATCGAACAAGGCCTTCAAATTCTCACACCCTCCAATGCTTAGCCATCACAGAGAGGTCAAGCATCCTATTCCCCTCTCTGAGAAACGCTGCTGTCTGGTGGTTATAAACAAAACGCGGAGGTTGGTCATATTCTTGATGTCTGCAGGCAATTCCTCGAGTCCCCTGCACTCGCCAAGGCCTAAGCACTGCAGATTGCGAAGCTTGCACACCGATTTGGGGAGTTTCTTGATATTACGGTTACTAGATAAATGAAGAAACCTCAAATGATTTAGACTGCCAATGGAACTAGGCAGTATGTCAAAGCTAGAGCCATATAGATCTATCACTCGTGCGTGCTTGAATCGCAAAATGCACATCTCTAGAAAGAACTCCCCATAGGAACCCTCCTCAAACATGATGGAACGAATGCGGCTGAGTTTGCCCAAGCAGCTGCGTAGTACATCTTTTGGTACGCGAGATGGGTTGGGAAATGATATATGCCAAGTTATCGGGGAAATATCCTGCGCGAACACTTTCATGTTTGACGCTTCCGTTTGTGCCACCGAAATGGCAAGTTCGTGAATGAGGTCGTGCATTCCGAAGATCAGGAATGGATAGTATTCCCGGACAGCATCGAAGAAGGATCTCGACAACAGCTCCTCCAAGTACTGCCATCCAATCTCTTCCAGCTCTTGATTATTTCGGCTGGATTGGATGAGCCCGTTCGAGATCCACAGTTGGATCAAATCAAAGTTGACTAACCTGCGTTTCTTCGGGAATATCGAGCAATAAGCAAAACATTGTCTCAAGTAGCGGCATTAAATCGTAGCTTTTCCTTAGTGAAGGCAAAATATGAGTTCGTAATTGCCACATCTCACTATCTCTTACGTATTCCCAGTCGCTCTGGTTGTTTTTTTTGGAATACAACAAGCTTCCCAAAATCTAACTACCAGAGGATTTCCCCCGCACTTGCTCACGATTTCCTTGCCTATTACCATAAGATCCGGGTGATTCTTCTCTTGCCCTTGTTCAAACACGCACTTCATGAACAAAGCAAAAGAATCCTTCAGCGAAAGGTCAGCCAAATTGAGAGGGAGGACAGTGCCCATGATTGAGGCGATCGAATTATTTGGCGAAGTCACGATGACTTTACTCCCTTTGGAAACGCCTCCTAACAAATCTCTCAAACCCACCCAATCCTCCTGTGTCACTTCCCACATATCGTCCATTACAAACTAACACCTTTGGTTCTCCACAATACTTCTTACGCAATTTTGCAGCATTTCAACTCTAGCATATTTTTCTCTATGACCAAGAGACTTGACGATGTCTCTTAGTATCTCCTCAACTTTGAATTCTACTGGCATGGATAACCAAACTTTGTGATCAAAATGTTTGTTTGCCCTATCATCTTTGTATACCAATTTGGCGAGAATCATCTTTCCAGTACCTGCTTTTCCAAGAATCGGAACGACTGCTATCGTTCCAGCTCCACCATTATCTGATCTTCTTAATAGCTCAATCATTCTTTCCTTTTCTTCGTTCCTTCCAATCACATTCGAAGGGTGTACAAAATAATGAGTTTTCCTCCACGGAACTATAGTCTTGTTATCAACATCACTCGAGAAGTTGAACTGAGTTTTCTCTTCATTGATCCCATCAAGTCTCTTTCTCAGTTCTTTCATTTTATGCGCCATCTTAAACTGGAAAATGGAGTTGGATAGCCATGAGGACAAGTAGTGTACCTTTCTTTTAAGGGTCAAGCACTCGGTCGACCTCGCCCGTCTCCACAAAGCCCTGGCTTCGAATTCGTCTAGCACGTCCTCAGCATCATAGCAGAAGTTTTTAAGCTTTGACAACCAAAGCCTCACAGCTTCCTCTTTTGTTTGCTTCTGCTCAGCATCAGCGAGCACCTTCTTGATCATCTCTAGCATGTTCTTGAGCTTCTCTCAGTCATCCTTGATACCCCCTTGCAGTTGAATTTCTTCAACAGCCGATGAAAATAGTATCTTCACAAGAGGTCCGAGGATGCTAGAGACAACCTCAGACATGGTTGTGATTGGTGTTATTGGTTTACGAGGAGGGTTAGCGTAACCGCTGTGCAGGAACTAAACTAGTTATGAGATAGCAAAGAAGTATGATTTTGGCCCGGTTATATAGGCAGAGACATAGGAATACGCATGATGGGATGTAGTACGTCGAACGTTATTCCAAACTGTCACATAGTTCACTCAATTCTTGATGGAAATCTGCAAGCCAATCGATGCTATTCCAATTAGATTTGGAATACCCTGTCTGATGAAAGATAAAGCAAAAGCGGCCTGAATTATGCAACCTTTCTCTGTAATCTTTACTACGTTCCTTTCTTTGTTCTCTGCTTCTTTTAAGATAAATATGTGCATAGAGAATAATAAGCTCCTTTTCATTGCTTGATCCCTATATTAGATGCCCGCTATTTCGCCCTTTTACAAGAATGAGAATGATTGGTTTAGAAGTATGTGCTGTATTCCCTCCACAATTTTGAAAATTGGAAAAATACTTTCTGAATATTAGAAAATAATGGGACAATTCTAAATGATTCTAGGTGTCAATATTTGTATAGCGGCCGTTCAATATTAAATAAGAGTCGAATTGCATACACTACTACAGAAAAAGGGAAGTAAAAAGTAAACATCACTTAGAATTGCTTCATGATGTCCCTGATTTGAATTAATTCTCCAGTCCCAAATATTGATGCTTGATAAAGTAAGCTCGAAGCAAGGTAGCAACTACATATTTGCTTGAAATGGACAATGCATCAGAAAATTTCATGACAGAACACTGCACAATACTCAATGCACACGAAGGATTTCTGGTGTTAAAAAGAGGTGTGGGAGTGCCAGCATCTAATGTTTGGCCTTTACCTTTATCCACAGAAAAAACCGAGCGATGGAATTATTCATCAACCCCATTGGTACTGAGAGATACTGAGCATCGGACACCAACACCATCCACTAAAATTGAACAGATGCTAGTATTTCACAGCTTATAGAGAGTTATTAGACAATAGGACAGGGCAAACTTGAGGAGTACTAAAATTGAACCTAATATTTAAGCCAGGAAATGGCTTTCATTGGCAGCCGGTCGCTACTGGGCACACCAGTTGGCAAGGCATTAGGTACAAGGCAGAGTTCATGACAGTTGACTATCAAGATTCAGGGCGGCATTTTACAATGAAGTTTTGACCACTGATGGGATTCATGATGATCGGCAGGCCTACTGTCTGAGGCCATGCCTGAAATTCTGTTTCTGTTCGTTCCCACCATTCTTTGCTGGCAATGGTTGATGGTTTGGTTCCTAAATACTCCGACAGAACAGGGAAAAAAGAATATTAATCAGCATCCGTATTAGCAACTTTCTGGTCAAGAGGTGCTTCCAAATACTCGATGGTCTTTGGTGCTTATTCGTAACTTTTCTAATGACTTCGTGCAAGTTTAAGCCCATCACAAATTACTGGAACTATATCTGAAGTGATCCGTGCAATTTTAAGTCCTCTTTCACCCACTTCATTCCAACATATCGGGGTTCCAAGAGCTTTGCCATACAATGCTACAAAGGGAGCCATACTGATAGTCTACCGATAACCGGGGAGATCCAGGTGGAATAATTAGATAAGGCTTTGTGATCAGTGTCACGTGCTGCGCACATGATTGCGATCAATGGAAGTTTGGCTCACCAAGCATCTGGGCTTGGATGGATTATGTACAGAAGATTTACCGGTTTTGTACAAGCTTTGACATTGAATCAAGGGGGATGTGACGGTGTGTGTACGTGGTTTCTACGATTGTTGACTTCATAGATAATTATCTGTCAAACCTGTGGTTGATGGCTATACAAGGTTAAGCAGGAGAAATCAAATAATTTTTCCTGGAAACTCATTCTAACATGAACGGAAATAAGTTTGTAACAAGCATGTAATAGAAACAAGCACTTAATTTGTCAAGCTCAAAATAAAGTGCAGCGTAGCGCACTATAATCAGATTCACTTTGCCTATTCCATTGCATCGCATCCTTTCTTGAAGCTTTTGACGGGTACATTACTTACTTTATGCGAGAAACAAACCGAAAATTACCTCCAAAAGCAATCATTTGACTTTGAATTGCATCGCACAAAGAAAAAACTCAGAAGAGAGCCATAAAGCTGAAACAAGTATAGATTCGTCTATCTCCAGTCCGCAACCCCACCGAAGAAACGGAACCAGAGCAGTGAGAGGGAAAAAGTGACAAACAGCCATGGAGTGACTAAAGTTCGTGGACATTGACGTTGACTTAAATTCGCCCATGTGATACCAAACATAAAGTTCTTGAGCATGAGTGTTATCTTCCACGACTGGTGATGCAAAGCATTACGTGCTCCATTTAAGAACCTTCGGACTTGAAATATCCGGCGATCTCTCGTGGAAATGATCTTTCATGCTGATTTGAAGGTGGAGAGAGACAGTTGACACTACTAGTACATGAAAACAGTGACAGAAACATGATTTCAAAACTTCGATGTTCAATCCATAAACTTGTCAAAAGTTAGGAGGGGGAGAGAGGGAAAGAGGGGGAGTTTGCTTGTACCAACTAATCGATCTATTTGATCTTCCCTCCATCGATATTAGTCTCTGGGACGCTGCAACTCCACAACTCAATTCCCTGCGTGCATCAAATCCTCAACTCCATCAAAGTGTTATACGGCCAAGGCCATCTGGTGAAGAGGAAGACCTGGCACAGTCCTCGATCTTCAGTTTTCTCAGTGAAGAACATTTCTGTAGCCACTTGGGCAATACATTCAAGTTGAGGCAATCAGCAATATCTATCCTCTGAAGTGTTACTCACGGACCCTTCGAGCCACCGGGGTAAAGAAGCCATTTTCGAGAATCTCGCAAACATCAAGGGATTGAAGCCTCATATGGAGAGTGGTCCATTACTTTCGCTGTCTGGCGAGTTCAAGTTACAGCAGCTGCAAATGCATAGATTCTCAAATACCTTCAAATTTTTTTATGCCTTTGTGGTAAGGAGGCCAACTCGGGACAACCCCCCTATAGATAAGTTACAGAGCATTGTTAGTGAGCACATATCGTGGAACAAGGCCTCCAAATTCTTGCACTCTCTAATGAATAGACACGGCAATAGAAGTCGAGCATCCTATTACGTTCTCCGACAAAGCAGCTGCTTCTTGGTTGTCCACAAAAAGCAGAGGCTGACCATATCCTAGATGTTTGTGGGCGATTGCTCGAGTCTCTCGCACCCGGCAAATCCTAAGATCTGCAAATGGCGAAGCTCGCAGACTGAATTAGGGAGTTTCTTGATCTTACAGTTTCCGCATGTATTTATCGAACGTAATCGTTCGAGGAATACCTAAATTGAAGTCATGTAGTAGCTATCGAATGCAACTACTCGTATTAAAGTAATGAAAGCATAAAAAAAGTGACTTGTGATTTTATAGTAAATCGAAAAGAACTTACAACGTGGGGAAAAAAACGCCAGGCATATGAGAAATAATTAGATAAAATAAGTTAACAAAAGCAATAAAGTGGAGTGAAATCAAAAGTGAAATGTCTACTGACATAAGGCAGCTCCTTTGTGTTGTGAAGAGAAATGTAATTCTTTGAACATACAAATCTAACTTACCAAGAAATTTCCATCACTTCTCTATGCCTTGCCTCCTAAAGCAAGAGATCATTGGTCAGGCAAACAATCAATTGGAGAAGGAAAACTAAAACATTATAACCAAGACTTCAAATTACACGAGTCAATTATCATTTATTTCCGCTCAAATTCTCATTAGAAGACACGTGATTTTTTTTTTAGAAATGTAAACAGAGATCTTATTCTTCCCAGACGTACATATTTCTTTTAATCTCATCGAGTAAAGGAAAGTCGCATCATACATTTCTTCACACAATGACAATGTCCATCCCAAGAATCAGAAAAATTTTAATTTTGTGCTTACATTATTCGTATTCCGCATTCATCACAATACTCGTTAATTCAACCTTTAGTCAGGGCATTCGTGGACTGTTTTATAGTGCATATAACGATGATTACTTAAGTCTTGAGTTATTCGGATAGTCTTTTCAGTTTACCAAGTCATGGAAGTGTAAAAATGCCATATGAGAAAGTTGTACGAATCCTCTCTCTCGCACTTGGTTTTCCATGTTTATATCGGGAACCAAAGCCTTTTCTTTCCCTAAAAATAAATGCACATTTCAATATTGTCCTTCACTAACCTTATTTATCATCAAGCAAATTTAAATTATTCATTTCAATATTTACAATTTCGACATATAAAATTCATCACTTGTGTAAAGAAAACTCCACACACAGTTGTGGTCGATAGAGAAGTTCAAAAAAAAAAAAGCGTAGAGTCTTCGAACGGGAAATCTAAAGACACATGTGAAAATTATCCAGGTTGTGTCTTTTTAAGAAAAATTGCAAAGTGTCCCTTTAATTTTCTCTTACAAAGTTTTAAAAATGTATCGATTGCCCTATATGTTTGTATCCTATAGTTCAAGATGTCGTTCAAAATTCTCTTTTTTGATGGGTAAAATGGATTAAAATGACCTCAACAACTAGTCCTAACCCATATTTCGCTATCATTTCGATGCATGCTGTTATCGGGAACAATCTTAGATCATTGTCGCTCAATCCCAAGCAACAGTCAATTAGTATCAATTAGCATCAATTGGACTTGAGTGGCTTTCGGTTGGTCATTAGGTCAACAACGGGTTGTCCTCGATCGGTGCCGATGCGTCGTACATCGTAGTCAATTGTCCCATCATGACTTTCCTTAATCCCCTCGAGCAGTCGGGTGTCATTGGCAGATTCTAATTTTCAAAAGATTGAACAATTCACATAGTTAATTTACACTTGCATAACTAACTATCGGACAATAGAGGGCTTTAATGCTGAATAAAAGCGTAAATGGAATTGCAAATGCAAGAAGCCACTTTTGCTCCCCGGAAAGCATCACATACTTTCTCGAAGAATTTGGCTTACAAGAACATCGTTTATAAAATAAACAGATCGAAAGTCACCACATAAGCAAACATTTGAATTGTATGTATTACCAATTTTAATTCCTAAATTCTGGCAAATTTTTTTAAATTCCTAAACGTATAAAAAAAGGGGGGAGTTGGCTTACACCGATGAATTAATTTATTCTCTTCCTTCTACCGGTATAAATCTTTGGGATGGGAGCGATCTTTCTCCAATCTCCACCATTTCTAGCTACGGTTGTAGAGTGCGCGTAGCGAAAGCTATGATATCAATTGATAAATAAAATAACAAATTCACTTAAGGAAAACAAAAACTTTTTATTTGAGGCGCTCTCCACAATGTCATCCAGTGAACTCCTTACACACATTTACATAAGCACACGGATATTTCTAAAAAGATATCTTTCTAGATATTTCTGGAGTGGCCAGCCTGTTAGCCACCCATTTCCACACTCTTGTTACAAGAAAATATCTTACAAGATGATAGCTAGATATTTAGCTATTATCTCCTACTTCAACATTGGTCCTCCTGCTCAATTCTCCCGCAATTAATTAATCGCAGCTCTCATGGAAATGATTTTTCCTTCAAGTTCCAAGGCACGGCGTGGCAGTTGACCATGCAAATAAATTAAGACAATATAAGAAATATGATCTCAAACCATCAAATTTTAATTCATAAACCGTGTCAAAAATAAAAAGAGAAGGGGAGTTTACTTATACCGATGAATCAATTTTAGTCATCATCTTCTGATCCACAACTGCTCAATTCCCCGCAACCATGAATCTGCAGCTTTGTCAATGTGGCAATGCGGCGAATGCCATCCGGTAAAGAGGACAATCTAGGACAGTCTTTAATCTCCAGTGTTCTTAGAAAAGAACAATTTTGCAGCCACTCAGGTAATACACTCAAGTTGGGACAATCCTCAATATGTATCCTCTGCAGTGTACTTGCAGAACCTTCGAGCCACCCGGGGATAGAAACTAATTCCGGTAATCCCTCGAATCCGAAGCATTGAAGCCTTGGGATGGAGCCTGGCTCGTTACTTTCACCTTCTGGCAGCCTCAAGCTCTTGCAGTGGCAAATCCAGAGACCCTCCAATGCCTTCATATTCTTGATGCCTTGTGGTAATGAGGCCAACTTCGGACAATATTCAATGACCAACTTACGGAGCGACGTGAGCGATTGGATATCATCGAACAAGGCCTCCAAATTATAGCAGTCCATAATGATTAGACACCACAGAGAGGTCAAGCATCCTATTCCGCTCTGCGGCAAACGTTGCTGTTTGGTGCTTATGAACAAATAGCGGAGGCTGATCATATTCTTGATGTTTGCAGGCAATTCATCGAGTGCTTCGCACCCGATAAGATCTAAGTATTGCAGATTGCTAAGCTTGCAAACCGATTTGGAGAGTTTTCTGAGATTACGGCTGCGGCGTAAACTAAGAGACCTTAAATGCTTTAGACCGCCAATGAAACTAGGCAGTTGGTCGAAGCTAGAGTCCTCCAGACATAGCACTCGCAAGTGCTTGAATCGCGAAATGCACCTCTCCAGAAAGAACTCCCCAGAGGAAAACGCCTCAAACTTGATGGTACGGACGCGGCTGAGTTTGCTCAAGTAGCCATGTAGTTCATCGTTTGGTACACGAGATGGGTTGGGAAATAAGATATACCGAGTCCTCGGGGAAATATTCGGCGTGCGCACTTCCATGTTGGACGATTCGGTTTGTGCCACCGAAATGGCAAGTTCGTCAATGAGGTCGTGCATTTTGAAGTACATGAACGGATATCGTTCCCCCGGGCTATCGAAGAAGGATCTCGAACACAGCTCCTCGAAGTACTGCCGTCCAATCTCTTCCAGCTCCTGATTATTTCTGCTGGATTGGATAAGCCCGTTCGAGATCCACATTTGGATCAGGTCAATGTCGTTGATCCCGTAGTTCTTTGGGAATATCGAGCAATAAGCAAAACATCGCTTCAAATAAGACGGCATTAGGTCGTAGCTTATCCTCAATGAAGGTAAAATGTTAGTTTGTAATTCCCACGTCTCATTATCTCTCACGTATTCCCAGTCGTTCCGGTTGTTTTTAGAGTACAACAAGCTTCCCAAAGTCTTCACTGCCAAAGGATTTCCCTCGCACTTGCTCACGATTTCCTTGCCGATTACCATAAGGTCCGGGTGATTCTTCTCTTGCCCTGGATTGAATGCGTATTTCACGAACAATGTCAAAGAATCCTCTTGCGATAGGTTGGTCAAATTAAGCGGGGGAACAGTGCCCATGATTGAGGCGACCGATTTATTCCACGAAGTCACGATAACTTTACTCCCTTTGGAAGCTCCTCCTAACAAGTCTCTCAGTCCCACCCAATCCTCCCGCTTCACTTCCCACACATTGTCCATTACGAGCAAACACCTTTTGTCCTCTATGAGGTTTCTGAGGTGATTTTGCAACATTTCGAGGCTCCAGCTATCATATTTTGCTTCGTCCCTATAAGACGTGATGATGTTTCTTATTGTCTTCTTAACTTCAAATTCTACTAGCATGGATACCCAAAATTTGCAATCAAAATGTTGGTTTACTCTATCATCATTGTATACCAATTTAGCAAGAGTTGTCTTTCCAGTACCACCAATTCCAATAATCGGAACGACTGCTATCATCTCGGCTCCACCATCATCTGATGTTATCAGCAACTCTATTATCTTTTCCTTTTCTTCTTTTCTTCCAATCACATTCGAAGTGGTTACAAAAGAATGAGTTTCCCTCCGTGGAACTATAATCTTGTCATAAACATCACTCGACAGGTTGAATCGAGTTTTCTCTTCGTTGATCCCATCAAGTCTTTTTCTTAGTTCTTTCATTTTATGCGCCATCTTAAACTGGAAAATGGAGTTGGATAGCCACGAGGACAAGTAGTGTACCTTTCTTTTAAGAGTCAAGCACTCGGTCGACCTCGCTCGTCTCCACAAAGCCCTGGCTTCGAATTCATCTAGCATGTCCTCAGCATCATAGCAAAAGTCTTTAAACTTTGACAGCCAAAGCCTCACAGCTGCTTCTTTTGTTTGCTTCTGCTCAGCATCGGCGAGCACCTTCTGGATCATCTCAAGCGTGTTCTTGAGCTTCTCACGGTCATCTTTGACGCCCCATACCAGTTGAATTTCTTCAACAGCCGATGAAGCTAGTTTCTCCACAAGAGGTCCGAGGATGCTAGAGACGACCTCAGACATGGTTATGATTGGTCTTATCGGTTTTCAAGGAGGTTTAGCGTGACCGCTCTGTAGGAACTACACTAGTTATCAGGAGAAAGGATAGCAAAGAAGCATGATTTTGCCAGGTTATATAGGCGTAGACATAGGAATACACATGTTGTGAAGTAGTATGTGCAACGTTATTGCAAACTGTTGCATAGTTCAGTCAATTCTTGGTGGAAATCTGCAAGCAATTTGATGCCATTCCAATTAGATTTGGAATACGTTTGTCTGATGAAAAACAAAGCAAAAGTGGCATGAATTCTGCTACCCTTCCCTTTCATCTTTACTACATTCATTTCTTTGTTCCCCGTTTCTCATAAGATAAATATGTGCATAGAGAAGAATAAGCACCCTTTCATTGCTTGATGCCGGTATTAGATGCCCACTATTTCGCCCTTTTACAAAAATGAGAATGATTGGTTTAGAAGTATGTGTTGTATTCCCTCCATAATTTTGAAAATTGGAAAAATGCTTTCTGAATATTAGAAAATAATGGAACATATTCTAAATGATTCTAGGTGTCAATGTTTGTATAGCTGCTGTTCATTATTAAATAAGAGTCGAATTGCATACACTAGTACAGAAAAAAGGAAGTGAAAGTAAACGTCAGTACGTCACTAAGAATTGCTTCATAATGTTCCTGATTTGAATTGATTCTCCTGTCCCAAATATTGATGCTAAATGGAGTAAGTTCGAAGCGAGGTAGCAACTACATTTTTGCATGAAATGGACAACGCACAAGAAAATTTCATTACAGGCGACACTCCACAATACTCAATGCACATGAAGGATTTCTGGTGTTAAAAAAGAGTTGTGGGAGTGCCAGCACATAGTGTTTGGCCTTTACCTTTTATCCACAGAAAAAACCGAACGATGGAATTATTCATGAACCCCAGTGTTGCAGAAAGATACTGAGCATCGGACACCAACACCATCCACTAAAATCGAACTGATGCTAGTACTTCACAGCTTATAGAGAGTTATTAGACAATAGGACAGGGCAAACTTGAGGAGTAATAAAAATGGAACCTAGGCTCTATTTGGCAACGTGCCAAACAGTAAAAATTTCTATTCTTTTGTTCTAAAAAATAGTTTGGGAACAGAAATAGTTTGATAAATTTTTTGTTTCCGGGCACATTTTTACAAAAATTTGTACGCAGAAATAATTTTGGAAGAGAAACAAGAAATAAAAAAAAAGTTACTTCTTGTTTCTCGGCATAATTTTGAGAATCGGTTTTTTTTCTTTTTTTTGTTTTGCTTTTCTTCCTTGGCCATAGCCGGTCACCGGCGACCGGCCACAGCCCAGGGCCGGTGAGGGTTGGACCCTCACCGCCTGGGCGAGCCACCTCGCCGTCGGCCATGGCAAGGGCGGCCTCGCCCAGATCGGGCGAGGCTGAGCCTCACCGTTGGTCGCGACGGCGAGGTCGGCTTCGCAGTGGATCGCGACAGCGAGGGTCGGCCTCGCCTAGATCTGGCGAGAATAACCCATCTAGTGAAAAGAACGTGAAAAGACGCAATATCTACCTGATAGCTTCCAATCACATGGACAACCACAAACATATTCGCCAGAGCAATAAGCCAAGCTGGTTGACCCGAAATGGAAAGCAAAAAGCTTCCCTCATGGTTGACGCGGAGGCGGAGGGGGCTCGGGTCCCGGTGGCCAGCGGCGGCTGGGACGTGGGTGGCCCGGGGCAAGCTCCTGTCAGCTTCGGGACGACAACACGGCGGCACGGGCGAGAGCGCTCTGCGATCAGCGGGCTTGGCATGGCGTCAAACGGTGATGGCAGCGGCTGGCGCAACGCGGGGCTGGTCCGGCACGGCAACAGCACAGCAGCTACGGCGGTATTGTGAAAGAACACAGAACAGCAACCAAGCACAGTGGTGATGTTGTCCGCAAAAGGCACAAGGCGATGCTGTCCGAGGAAGCCGAGAGTCGACGAGAGCTGCGACCGGCGGGACTTTTGGGGGCAGGGGGCGACGTGCCAGAGGCAAATCCGAGGTTGGAGCGACCGGTGGGGTCTTTGGGAGAGGCGGAGGCGGTGGGGGGAGTGCTAGAGAGAGAGAGAGAGAGAGAGAGAGAGAGAGCTGGGCTCCGGAGGCGATGACAGAGGCAGAGGCGGAGGGGGAGGGGGCTCGGGATCGAAGTGCTGGAGAAAGAGAGAGAGACTCTCTTTGTTGAGAAGGTAAAGCTGAAAATTGAAAAGAGGAGGAAGAGAGAGAATTGGAGCGGGATTTTAATTTTTGGTGTTTAGTGTTGCTCTGTCCTTTCCCCTTGCCGCGAACAGAGTGAAAAGAAGGCTTTTTCAATTTTTCATTTTCCGCTTAAGCCGACACGTGTCGGACTCTAAATGGAACATGTACGCCACGTGGGACGATGACGTGGTGCTAAGTTAGCACCGAATATTTTCTCAGTTGGCAAGGCATTAGATACAAGGCAGAGTTCATGACAGTTGACTATCAAGATTCAGGGCGGGATTTTACAATGAAGTTTTGACCACTGATGGGATTCATAATGACCGGCAGGCCTACTGTCTGAGGCTATGCCTGAAACTCTGTTTCTTCTCCTTCCCACCATTCTTTGCTGGCAATGGTTGGTGGTTTGGTTCCTAAATACTCCAACAGAACAGGGAAAAAAAGAATATTAATCAGCATTCGTATTAGCGACTTTCTGGTCAAGAGGTGCTTCCAAATACCAAATACTCGATGGTCTTCAGTGATTATCCGCAACTTTTCTGATGACTTCGTGCAATTTTAAGCCCATCACAAATTACTGGAACTATATCTGAAGTGATCCGTGCAATTGTAAGTCCTCTTTCACCCACTTCATTCCAACATATCGGGGTTCCAAGAGCTTTGCCATACAATGCTACAAAGAGAGCCATACCGATAGTCCACTGATAACCGTGGAGATCCAGGTGGAGTAATTAGACAAGGCTTTGTGATTAGTGTCACGTGCTGCACACATGATTGCAATCAATGGAAGTTTGGCTCACCAGGCATCTGGGCTTGGATCGATTATGTACAGAAGATTTACCTGTTTCGTACAAGCTTTGACTTTGAATCGAGTGGGCACGTGATGACGTGTGTATGTGGTTTCTACGATTGTTGACTTCATAGATAATTATCTGTCAAACCTGTGGCTGATGGCTATACAAGGTTAAGCAGGAGAAATCAAGTAATTTTTCCTGGAAACTCATTCTAACATGAACGGAAATAAGTTTGTAACAAGCATGTAATAGAAACAAGCACTTAATTCGTCAAGCTCAAAATAAAGTGCAGCGTAGCGCACTATAATCAGATTCACTTGGCCTATTCCATTGCATCGCATCCTTTCTTGAAGCTTTTGACGGGTACATTACTTACTTTATGCGAGAAACAAACCGAAAATCACCTGCAAAAGCAATCATTTGACTTTGAAAATGTATACTTTGAAGTGCATCTCACAAAGAAAAAACTCAGGAGAGAGCCATAAAGCTGAAACAAGTATAGATTCGTCTATGTCCAGTCCACAACCACACCGAAGAAACGGAACCAGAACAGTAAGAGGGAAAAAGTGACAAACAACCATGGAGTTACTAAAGTTCGTGGACATTGGCGTTAACTTAAATTCACCTCTGTGATACCAAACATAAAGTTCTTGAGCATAAGTCTTATCTTCCACGACTGGTGATGCAAAGCATTACGTGCTCCATTTAAGAACCTTAGGAATTGAAATATCCGGCGATCTCTCGTGGAAATGATCTTTCATGCTGATTTGAAGGTGGAGAGAGACAGTTGACACTACTAGGACATGAAAACAGTAAAAGAAACATGATTTCAAAACTTCAACTTTCAATCCATAAACTTGTCAAAAGTTAGGAGGGGGAGAGAGGGAAAGAAAGGGGGAGTTTGCTTATACCAATTAATCGATCTATTTGATCTTCCCTCCATCGATATTAGTCTCTGGGACGCTGCAACTCCACAACTCAATCCCCTGCGTGCATCAAATCCTCCACTCCATCAAAGTGTGATGAGGCCAAGGCCATCTGGTGAAGAAGAAGACCTGGCACAGTCCTCGATCTTCAGCTTTCTCAGTGAAGAACATTTCTGTAGCCACTCGGGCAATACATTCAAGTTGAGGCAATCAGCAATATCTATCCTCTGAAGTGTTACTCGCGGACCCTTCGAGCCACCGGGGTAAAGAAGCCATTTTCGAGAATCTCGCAAACATCAAGGGATTGAAGCCTCGATATGGAGAGTGGTCCATTACTTTCGCTGTCTGGCGAGTTCAAGTTACTGCAGCTCCAAATGCATGGATTCTCAAATACTTTCAAAATTTTTTATGCCTTTGGGGTATGGAGGCCAACTCGGGACAACCCCCTATAGATAATATACAGAGCATCGTTAGTGAGCACATATCGTCAAACCAGGCCTCCAAATTCTTGCACTCTCTAATGAATAGACACCACAAGAGAAGTCGAGCATCCTATTCCGTTCTCCGACAAAAAGCAGAGGCTGACCATATTCTAGATGTTTGCGTGCAATTGCTCGAGTCTCTCGCCCCCGGCATATCCTAAGATCTGCAAATGGCAAACTGAATTAGGGAGTTTCTCGATCTTATGGTTTCCGCTTATATTTATCGAACGTAATCGTGTGAGGAATACCTGACTTGTCATTTCATAGCAAATCGAAAAGAACTTGCAAAGTAGGGGGAAAAGAACACGAGGAGTATGTGAAATAATCGATAAAATTAGTGTAAGAAAGCGATGAATAGGAGTGAACTTTAGTGTGAGATGTCTTCTAACATAAGGCAGCTCCATTGAGTTGTGAAGAGAATTGCAATCCTTTAAATATACAAATCTAAGTTATTAAGAAATTTCATCACTTCTGTATGCGTTGCTTCCTAGAGCAAGAGATCATTGGTCAGGCAAACAATCAAATTGGAAAAGGAAAGATAACATAGTAGAAGCAAGATTTGGAATTACATAAGTCAATTATCATTTATTTCTACTCAAATCCTCGTTAGAAGATACATGATTTTTTTAAAGAGATAATGACACAAACAGTTCTTGCAATGCGATTCCTGAACTTTTAATTTGTTCAATGTAATCATGAACTTTAACTTAATATTCAATGTGGTCTCTGAACATTTGGTACAAGTTCAATGTAGTCCTTAAATTATATGAAAATATTCAATGTGGTGCCTGAACTAAAATTAATAGAATATTTACATTGAACATTTTCATATAGTTTAGAGATTAAATTCAACATGTACCAAAAGTTCAGGGACGACATTGAATAAATTAAAAGTTTAAATATCACATTACACATTGAGCTAAAGTTCAATGGCTGTTCGTGTCGTTTTCTCTTCTTTAAATATATATATGCGTATGTGCGCGCGCGTGCAGTTATTTACATATTTCCACTTAAATCCTCGTTTGAGGTGCTTAGATAATATTTTTTTTGTATAGAATTAGATTTGTTGAGGGGTAAATTAACCACCAGAATACGGAGTCCCGCGTTAAAATTCTCGTGGACGAGAAGCCGAGCCCAAATAGACCCCCCCCCCCCTCCCTCCCTCCCTCTCTCTCTCTCTCTCTCTCTCTCTCTCGCATGGAGCTCTCGGTGTCTCCTTCGTCTTCCCTTCGCATCCCGGCCACCTCCCCTCTCCGCAGCCCCGCCTCGTCTCACCGCCGGGATGACCGCCGCGGCGGCGGCAAGCCGACGTGCCCATGCCCCGCCGGTCCCTACTTCAAGCTCTCGCTGAGTTCGCCGTCGCTCCGGGCGTCCGGCCCGAAAAGCCGGTCGAGACCTGCCCCGAGAAGATACAGCGGGAAGAACCTCATCCAGGTACGCGCTCACTCTTCTGCTTCGCGCCAGGTTTCGCTGCGGAGCTTCCGTGTGCTAGCTAGCTGTGCAGGTCCCCGTGATCTTTGAATCAGCGAGATATTTGGTCGATTGGGCTCTTAGGTGCGATAGATGAGCTGTAGTGTCCATTTCTCCTTGGACGAAGTGGAGTGAATTCGTTGCGGCCGCTTGTTTAATTGGAAAATGCACTTCGCAGGATACTCGTCAGTTCACTAGATCACTAGTTGGGCAACGTGACGATGAATTTGCTTTAGTGCGAGGATGAGAATATTGGGAATTGGATGGAATGGATGAAATTCTGCTCTCAAGCGTGTAGCTTTGGCATTATTGGTGCCATTCTATGAGGGGGTGGTGGCTGGTTCTGCCTGGAAATTGGGATGAGATGTGAATGTGACTGGAATACATGGTCCTAGTTATCACGTTGCCAAAAGCAAGTGAACAGCTCAACATTAAGACTCTAATAGGTGGGGTACTGCTTAATGAAGATACGTGATTTGTTGGCCCAACACCCAAAGAAAAGAGGGAAAACAGTTTAGTTGTTAGTGGGTGGGGGGCAATTGTCCATCTTCTTGCATGGGCTTGAGTGTGTACTAAGAATCATCCATCAAAGTGGATTTAGTGTAGTAGCAGTTCTCTACCAAGGGTTTCCCATCACTGCATGGATTTGGTGTAGCAGCAGTTTTCACTAGAAAAAAGAAGAAGCTTTGATACCTATAGTGTGTCTTGATATCAGACTAAAGAAGATATATAATGGACAACTTGATGAGGAGTTGTTCTTTAACCCTAGCCAATATAATAGTTGGACGATTGTCATAATCCACCTTGAATAAGAAGAAAAATCACAGCTGAGATTTTAAAAAGTCAATTGAAGAGTTTTCTTATGCATGATTCTCAATTAACTATTTGACAAAGCTTCAGTTACGTATCTGTTGGAAGATGCATGATCACACACTTCCATTCATCCGACATTCCTCGTGTCCTAGAGTCTTTCTAGTTTACTTGTGCCATAATTGAGTGTACACATTCTGCTAGGCCTGTGCTCGAGTTGGAGCAGCTGGATCTGATCCTATATCGAGTAAAGTCTCTGATTTTAAAGATGCATGTTGGAGATTTTTAAGACCTCATACAATAAGAGGAACAGCTCTGGGTTCCTTGTAAGTATTCTTTTCCTCCTGCCATAGTTATTTACAATTAGCTGATCATAACACTTTAGCTTTTCTTATGTTTTGTCTCTCCCTGCTTGCCCCAGTTTACTTGAACTTACTCTTGCTCATCAACAGTTCATTGGTGGCTAGAGCTCTGATCGAGAACTCGCACCTGATAAAGTGGTCTCTTCTGCTTAAAGCATTCTCTGGTCTTTTTGCTCTAATATGTGGGAATGGATATATTGTCGGCATCAATCAGATATATGATATCGGCATTGACAAGTACGTGGTGCTTGCTTGAGCATTGTTTTATTAAATTATATCTGGCTAGATGGGCGTTGGTTACGACGTCACTATTACTAGCGCGAGAAGAAATGAAAAACTACCAAGATATTGGAACTGAGAAACAGAGCAAAAGTTCTTCCGACTTCAGCATAGATGTTTAAAGTGAGAAAGAATGCATGTGTTCATAATGAAACAACGTGACATCCCAATTTTTGCTGGACATCAGATTTAGGTCAGTGTTTGAGGTACCATGCAAGAACTCACGGTTCTTTGGAGGTCCAGTTTTTTTAATTAACCTTCTTGTCATGCCTATGCTTCTGAGGATCAATGTCCCCAGCTTACCCTCCAGGTTTATGACTAGTATCTTTTTTATCTTATTTCAGGGTCAACAAACCTTATTTGCCTATAGCAGCAGGAGATCTTTCTATTCAACATGCCTGGCTTTTGGTGATATTTTTTGCAGTGACTGGCCTGTCGATCGTTGCTTCAAACTTTGGATCATTCATCACTTCTCTTTACAGTCTGGGTCTTTTTCTTGGAACCATCTATTCTGTTCCTCCTTTTAGGATGAAGAGATTTCCTGTTGCAGCATTTCTTATTATTGCCACGGTATATTTTCTTCCTTATTTTTCTAAATATTGAATAGTTTAAAGTCGCTTCATCTTTTTGTGCCTTGCTGAAAGATTATGGCTGTACAACTTGATGAGCTTTGCTTTGGGTAGAAACTTTCTTCGCTACTTTCTTCTTTTAGTATGAAATGGTTAAGGTACTGCAAATTGAAAGTGAAACAAGGATAAAAACTGTTAAGTTGGAAATCTGCCTGATTATTTTGCTCAATCCTTGAACTATTCACTCATCCAAATCACATGGAAGAAGCAGTTTATCTATAAGCATTCACAATGGGAATACCATGTGGAACAATAGATAGGGTGTAACTATAGTTATAGCTCTGTGCTATGTTCTACTCTTTGTTAGGGGATACTGTACTTGTATTGGCACCATAACTGATAAAGTATTGGTATATGACCTTTAAGGCTATGACAGATACTTCATCGCAAAATCTTAGAAGAAAAATTGTCAAAACATTTGGGAAGTCCTAATTTGTCCACAGTCTCCACACTTATGATACTGCATGTAAAATGCAAAATAGTGTATTCTTTTATACAATGACTTATCCAAGTACTCCTCTCCACATTGTGATATTTTTGCACAGTCTACATGTCCCAAATTCAGAGGTTTGAAGGAGTTAAAGCACCCATTTGCGTCCGCCAAAACCCTGCAATCTGGTCAGAGTACATAACATATGGAAGGGTAGTATATGGAATAAAAATTTGTCATTGTTGTTGGTCGTGTTTATACCTTAATCATGTGAATGTTGCCATTGTATTCTTGTTGTGTGAACTCAATTACAAGTAAGCTCTGGTGGGTGTTCATGGTAATGGAATCTCATATATGTCTGTGCTTCTATCAAATCCCTCTTAATACACGGGGGGAAAAAGGATATTCAGCTTTGGTGTTTCTGCTCGCTATCTCCTTGTTCACTTTCTCCATTTTCACATTCTTCCCGCCATTTCTACTTTTAGCTCTTAGTTTCATTGTCCAACTTCACTCATGAAATTAATGAACTCCCTCTCTACTTTTGGCTGTATATAACCTTTTTGTATGAGTGCCTTGTAATAAATTTTTTGAAAATGTTTCCATATCATTGGCTCACTGGGGCTTTTCAATGAGTAGACGATTATATGTCAATGGGCTGAAATGAAAGAATATGCTATGAGACGGACTTAATAATTTCCTTTATCTAATTGGGATGTGTCTTCAATTTAATTGAGAAGTATTTTCTACTCTGATATAAGTTCGGTTTTTTGTTTACATCCAGCTAGTTTTTAGTGATTTTTGGCTTAGCAAATGTCAGATGCAGGGCATAAGTTGAGAAAATTGAAAGGGAACTTGTTTATACAACTGGAGGTGTTTCATAGTCTGGTACTTCAAGTTACTGTTGTGAACTTTAGACTTGGCAGTTTCTCTTACATGTCTGGTTATGCGACTCTGAGATGATTTGCATGTGCATGCATTGTCTAGTTCTCAAATTTAATGTCTTCCTTTGTGGCTATTTCAGTTTAAAGCAGTTTGACCAGTGCGTAATATTATCTTTATTCTGGGTTCTTATAATGATGTGTGAATCCTGATTGGCGATGAATAAAATATCGGAATCAGTGAGAAAGAAGCTTCTTATTTGATGTCCACATACTATAATGTGTAAATAATCTTACTATCTAATGTCTAAGAAACAAGTTATACGCATTACTGATATCTGCAGGTTCGAGGTTTCCTTCTAAATTTTGGTGTGTATCATGCTACAAGAGCTGTGCTTGGACTACAGTTTGAGTGGAGGTGTGTTTATACCTTGCACACTGTGTTTGTTCTTTAATATTCTAGATACCGGAATGTAGAGTAGCGCATGTGACTGAAGTTGACTTATATAAGCCTGCTAAATTAGGCCGAACCTTGTGACTTGAAGATTTATGAAAACAAAAAGGTGATGTACCTGTGCTGAGACAGCATACGATAACAAGTATCTCAGTCATTGTAAGCATCTTTTGTAGAATATGTACCAAGTTTGTAGTCTGATTCTTATGTCTCAGAATAATTAAAAGCAGTTCAGTGCCGTAGTGGACAGCTATTGTGCAGTTTAAGTTCCTTCCCATGTGATGCCTTGCTGCAATTATTGCTAACTTTTGTATGAAAAGGAGCTCTGTGTCTGACCATGGTGGATTCTTTTAATGCGTGCTTCATATTTATGTTGGAAGCCTCCTTGGCTCATGAATGTTTTGGTTCAATTGGATCTCCAATCAGTTTTTTGCATCTCTTAAATTCTGACTCACACTCTGGTCTCTACACTTCATCATGTAGCTCACCCGTGGCTTTCATCACAAGCTTTGTTAGTCTGTTTGCTCTGGTCATTGCCATAACTAAAGATCTTCCAGATGTAGAAGGAGATCGCAAGTGAGTTGCTTCCTGATGTTGCAATTGCTGCTATGTCTTCTCTCCCTGTAATTTTGTATGGGAAAAATCAATTTATCGACTATATCAGGTTGTATAAGTTCTTATGCTGAGGATAAAGCAGCCAATCAACAAATGTATTAGATAGTTCCAGTTTCTGAAATTGTCTTGGGATCTTTGTCTGCTTGCTATCACCAAAAAGCTCAAGCAATCGTTATGGCTTCTTTATCTGCTTGTGCGGATGGAAAAAACTTTTGAAATGATGTTGCAAATTGAATCTTCAAAATGGCTGACATAGTTTCTTTTGGTAGGTTCCAGATATCAACTTTTGCAACCAAGCTTGGGGTTAGAAACATTGCTTTCCTTGGTTCTGGGCTGCTTCTGCTAAATTATGTCGCTGCTATATTTGCCGCAGTTTACATGCCTCAGGTGTGTACTGTACACACTATCTTTAGTTTTTTTGACAAAAATGACAGTTAATGGTTTGTTTGGGAGGGTGGGAAATTGTGGTAGGGGAAGAAAAACATAACTTTCCCCTCCTTTTTCATCTTATAAAAATCTTAAATTCTTGTTCATTTTCCACACCCACCTCCCAACTCTTCGAAATAGAGCATAAAAGTTGACTACCATGGTGGACATTGTACAGGCGTTCAGGCGTAGCCTAATGATACCTGCACATTCAATCCTGGCGTTGGGCTTGATTTTCCAGGTTTGTTTAAGATCTATCACTCCATGGAGATAATAATCCTGTTTTTCTTTCTATGGTCATGCAATTACTATTATTCTGATGCATGTGAGGTTCTTTCCCTGCTTGTATGTATGTCCATTATAGTTTCTGTGACAAAGGAAGGAAGCAAGAAGGACAAAAACACTCCTTTCACTTCTCCACCATTATGTGAATTTGGTGTAGCCTCAATTCCTTTACTTTATGAAAGAACTAGATTTTCTAATGTAGTCCAGGAAACCTAAAGGAAAAAAATCTAAAAATCGCTGGTCCACGCGCCTGGTTCTACTAATGGTTCTATTTCTGTTGCAGTACCACGCCATTCATGTTCTGTCACGCAATGTTTTTATTAAGTACGACTGCACTGAAGATTGCTTATTCTATCAGCTTTATATAATGTGACTGTTCCTTCTGCTCACCCCTTGCTATACAATTTATGGTGGCAGAAAATCATATTAGTTAGCTGTTTCTACTGTGTTGAAAGAAAAAAGATGCATCTGCCAACATTTATATTGGCATCTTACTTGTAATTTCTATGTGCGGGTGCATTAGCATTGCTCATATCTATGATATGCACGTGTCTGATTTTCAACCAATGCATTTACTTGAATACTTCCTGTGTCAAACACAATTGGAAAATTTCTCTTTTTTGGCTCAAAAAGAATTCACTTTAATCAATCGATGAAATCAGAGGAGATGTCAATATATTGAGGATGTTAAGTATGAAAAATACACCTCAGTTTTGACTTGCTTTTAAACCATCTAATGCAAGGGTTGTAGGTCTCAATAAATAACCATGATGATATTTCTGATAGAGAGCCTTTCCGAAACAGATAATGTTAAGCATCTCATGCTATGACTGTGATATCTCTGTTTATGCTTCCCTTTATTTGATGCACCATTGCACTGTTCAAAAAACTTTGCTCTCTTATGATAGTCTTGGGGTGCCTTGTTGTACTTACATTTATTTGTGCTCTGAAGTAGGAGTTATCTCTATTTCTTTCAGGCATGGGTGTTAGAACAAGCAAACTACACAAAGGTAAAGGCATAGTTTATTTTTCACAGAAAGTAATTCTTTCCCACAACTACACAGGGGGAATGATTTAATTGGTGTCTCTGGGTTTTCTGATTCTGTCGTGTCATGGATAAGTAACCCTCTATCGATGCCTCGAGAAATTGATAAAGTGGTAGTTATCATTCTGCAGCTTGACAATGCATACGTCTATCAGCTAATAGAGTACTATGATTTAAGCTCTAAAAACGAATGAAACCAGTATTAAGCCCGTGCATGGTGCAGAAATCATAACAAAATATCAAAATAGAAATCGTAAAGTATATAGTTGTGAAACTAACGACAGTTGTTCTTGACAATAGTTTTCTTTGTACACTTGTCATGACAATCAGAAAATCACGCTGTATAAGTTTATCTCATAGCTGCCAGTGGACGATAACTGAACTGCTACTCAAATAACATTGATAGATTTGACAAAATTCAACTATTTTAGTTTTTGCTCAATGTCAACGTGTAAAAGCAGTGGAGACCTTCAACATCATGCAGGCCATATATGGTTTCCACCTCTACATTCATGAGCCTCCTTGTTGGCAAACAGAGGGAACGACTATTCTGAACTATTCTGCTGTTGACTACCCTTTCCACAGATCACCTAATTATACTTCAGCATCCTTATTTATGTTGAAAATTGTTGTTGGAAATATCAAAGTCTCCAATTTATATTTATATATCTATGATTTCTTCGTCTAATATGGTTTCTACACTGACAAAATTCCATGGTCCCGATTTTCGTGGATTAATATATCTCAGTTCTCTGACATGGGCGTTAAATTGCATTCTGCAGGAAGCAATTGCTGGATACTATCGATTCATATGGAATCTCTTTTATGCAGAGTACATCATATTCCCCTTTATTTGAAGATTTTTTCTTCCATACATATTTTAGAGAGAGAGAGAGAGAGAGAGAGAGAGAGAGAGAGAGAGAGAGAGAGAGTCCTGTATGCTTCTCTGCTAATTGTACATGTATGCCTGGTAATGTAGATCTGTCATTTTTTTACAAGCTATGTAAGAGAAATTCAAGGTTCCTTTATCATCTTGCGATAGCAGGTGTTTGAACATTTGTAAATTTGCCTGCCTGGACTATGAATTTAGCTTAAGACCTGTTAAATTTGCAGAAACTGAAAGAGTCTTATGGAGAATTTCAAATGATTTTGCCCAGCCTTTTTGACCTTGTTGACTCTAATTTACCATATGAAAACCAATTGCCGCATCGTATTAAGAGAACGGTATCTGTCTCAACAGCTTTTATGGTGCCATTTTCTCATCTCAATTTTTTGCTGTCTGTTTCCGTGATGAGGTGGCGGCCCTTAAGATCTTGAAGTTAAGCAAACTATTCACCTGAGAAGCTGATAGACTTGCGGTCATGGCAGCCATTACGTGCGTGGTCTTGAAAATATACTCCAATTCTACAGTGATCTTGCATCTTGAGATTGTCTGTTCCATCTCCTGGGTATGAGCAGACCTGCATGTCACCTGCCGCATATGGTACGATACATAGCCTTCTCTAGAAATCAGTTCAGGATTCTGGTTTCACCATCATCTTACCCTTGGATAAAGAACAGAAGTTATGGCTTATTCATAAAGCTTTCGTTTTCTTCATCTGCTTAAGCACACAAACCTGTTAAATTTTTCGATAATTCGAGCATATTCACAGGCACAAGGTTGAACAAGGTCTTAGGTGTCCCATTCCCTCCTCAGCCAGCCAAGGAATTGTGGACGGCGACAGATGATGAGTGATGCTCTGGCACTAGATAGCTCTAGGGATGCAGAGAGAGAGAGAGAGAGAGAGAGAGTGAGTGTCGATGGAGGACGACATTGGCCACCATCAACCTCGGCAAACCGATGATATGCACCCAAATCAAGTTAACTTTCCCATTCTGTAAACTCGTTCTTTGCGTTTCTAGCTCTTCTCACAACAATGGAAACAAGCTACAGGAACCAGCATTTTGCTGTTTTGAAAGATGTTCCGCTACAGAAGTTTTCTGAATCTGCTTGCAACGGAGTTCACATTCCCAGACTTGATGGGCTATAACGAAATAAAAAGGTAATATAAAGAAATTAACTAGCCACTTTCTATTGAGAAATGCATTAGGTAAAATTACTTAATTACTCTTATAGTTTAATAATCGACCCCGTCCTTGCTTTCAATGTGAAAAAGTTAGAAGGCTCCTCTAATTTTCTTTTTAGTTTTTTAACCTTTTGATAAAAGTTTCTTTTCAATTAGTGAAAAATAGGAAAGTTTTCATTTAACTTTTCTTGTTTTGAAAATAGAATTTATATAGTGGTAAAAAGCAGATAATAATGTCAATTTTATTATTATTATTTCCGTACGATTTTTTTTTTGGTCAGAATATTTTTCCACACAATTAAAGTTGGCAATTTTATTATTAGTTTCTAGTGTCGGACGAGAAATGAAAATAAATGCCGTAGCGCATGAAAACTAGTAAAAAGTACACGAAACAAAACAACTTATCTCGTCTCAAATTCAAGAATTTCATTGCAATTTCAGATTAAGTGGCAAGATTATTTTGATTTAGGTTCTCAGTTAAGGTGGTTTTCTCCACAAATGAATTGCTCATGTTTTTAGGTGAATTTTAAAGGAGGAAATAAACCTGTGGAAACAATTTCTGTAATTTTTCCTTTCTTTTTTCAGTTTCGACTTAGGTGCTCCAATCTCCGCCGTCCACTCCTAATATTGACGACCGTTGGATTAAATCCGTAAGGCTTCCCTACGCTGCTCCTACTCTTGCCTTCATCCATCTTCTCCACCACCGCCTCGGCGTCTCAACTTTCCCTACCAAGCCTTGGCCTCAGCTCCAGCTCCTCCTCCTCCTCCTTCATCCTCCGCCGTCCGCCGTCCGAGCTCAAAGCACCGGAAGCCGCCGCCGCCCCCCCGTCGATCGCGGCGAAGCCCCGGGCCCCGCCGGTACGCCTTTCTGTTCTCGTCTCCGTTGTCCCCTTCCGTTCGGGTATGTCGTTCGACGGCCTCTTCGCCGCCGCCGCCGCCGTCGCGGCTGATTCGGCGGTGGAGATCAAGCGCGAGGAGCTGTATCTCCTCTGGATTTCGCTTCTCTCGTATCCGATACACGGCGATTTTTTTCCCCTGCCAAAAAAAAGGGACGCGACTCTGGTGGCGATTCTGGGGAAGTCTCTAGGGTTCCCTCAGGGCTTGTTAACAATCGACGTTGATGATCTAGTTTTTTTTGTTTTCTCATTGGGAGTTTTGCCGGCTGGGTTTGATTGTTTCGTGCATCCATTAACCTGTCTAGGGGACTGAAAAAATTGTATCTTTCTGTCCCGAAAAGGGGGAAAAGTGGTTAGCTAGGTGTTTGAGATAAAACGATTTCATCAGGTGTACTCTTACTTATTTGGACATATCAGCAGAATTGGCATTTTCTATTTGGATAGTTCTGTTTGATGTCCCAGTGGACTTATTGTGGCATGTGAATGTGCAGATCTGAGGGAGATTTGATTGATTTAACCTGTGCTGAAAAAAGATGGCGTCGCGATTCTGGACACAGGTTTGAGCTGAATTTTTTGTTGCTTGTAGAAGTTATGGACTAATGACCGCTCTCTTTATCTCACGCACACACTCACACAGACACGCATGTCACTTACGTGACGTTCATAGGCACCCGTCGACCCAACATTCGCGCACCTTTAGAAATTCTTACCGGAATGACTTTTGATATATAAACAGGGTGGGAGTGACAGCGAGGAGGAGACCAGTGATTATAGCAGTGATGTTGAAGATAGTGGGGCAGTTGAGTCTGCTGCTCCAGCTGCTGGAAGCAGATACCTTCAGGAGAATGCTAGTGACAGTGATGATTCTGAGGGTCAGAAGCGTGTTGTTCGGTCTGCCAAAGATAAGCGTTTCGAGGAAATGTCGGCCACTGTCGACCAGATGAAAAATGCTATGAAGATCAACGATTGGGTTAGTTTGCAAGAGAGCTTCGACAAGATTAATAAGCAGCTTGAGAAAGTCATGAGGGTAACGGAGTCTGAGAAGGTTCCCAGTCTTTACATTAAAGCCCTTGTGATGCTGGAAGACTTCTTGACTCAGGCTTTGGCAAATAAGGATGCTAAGAAAAAGATGAGTAGCAGCAATGCTAAGGCGTTGAATTCAATGAAACAGAAGCTCAAGAAGAATAATAAGCAGTATGAGGAGTTGATTAATAAGTGCAGGGAGTTACCTGAGAGTGAGGAAGATGTGGAAGAGGATGACGAGTCTGAGGATGAAGAATTAGAGAATGAGATTGAAGACCCAACCAAGATAGATGTTTCTGATGAGGAGGCGGATGACGATGAGGATGATGACGCTCCAGATAGTCTCGATGACGGCTGGGAGAAGAAGATGAGCCGGAAAGACAAGCTTATGGATAAACAATTTAAAAACCCTAATGAGATTACATGGGAAATTGTCAACAAGAAGTTCAAAGAGGTTGTTGCTGCTCGTGGGAGGAAGGGAACTGGTAGATTCGAGCAGGTTGAACAGCTCACCTTCTTGACAAAGGTTGCTAAGACCCCTGCACAGAAGCTTGAGATACTTTTCAGTGTTGTATCTGCTCAGTTTGATGTTAATCCGGGTCTTAGTGGTCACATGCCGATTAATGTGTGGAAGAAGTGTGTGAAGAATATGCTTGTTGTTCTCGACATTCTTGTGCAGTACTCTAACATTGTAGTTAGTGATTCTGTGGAGCCTGATGAGAATGAGTCGGAGAAGGGACCAGACTATAATGGGACAATTAGGATTTGGGGAAACTTGGTAGCCTTCCTCGAGAGGATAGATTCCGAGTTTTTTAAGAGCTTGCAGTGCATTGATCCACACACTCGTGAATTTGTTGAAAGGCTCAGGGATGAACCTATGTTTTTAATTCTTGCTCAAAATGTTCAAGACTACTTAGAACGTGTTGGAGATTTTAAAGCTGCTTCAAGGGTGGCTCTACGTCGGGTTGAACTCATATATTATAAGCCTCAGGGGGTCTATGATGCGATGAGGAAATTGGCTGAGCAGACTGAAGATAACGGGGCTGATGCAGGGGAAGAGCCTAAGGTGGTTGAGGAGAGCAGGGGCCCACCTGCATTTGTGGTTACTCCTGAGCTTGTGCCGAGGAAACCAACTTTTCCTGAGGATAGCAGGACCCTGATGGATATTCTGGTGTCACTGATATACAAGTGCGGAGATGAGCGAACTAAGGCCCGCGCAATGCTTTGTGACATCTATCACCACGCTCTCTTGGACAAGTTCTCAACTTCCCGCGACCTGTTGTTGATGAGTCGCCTCCAGGATAGCATCCAGCATATGGACATCTCGACCCAGATACTTTTTAACAGGGCTATGGCACAGCTTGGTCTGTGTGCATTTCGGGTTGGCCTTATAGCTGAAGGACATGGTTGCCTTTCTGAATTATATTCAGGTGGAAGGGTGAAGGAGTTACTTGCGCAAGGTTTCTCTCAAAGTAGGTACCATGAGAAGACCCCAGAGCAGGTACAAAGTCCTTGCCCGTTTTGCATGATTGTGTATATCCACGCTTATGAATAACACCATATTTATTACCAGATAATTGGTTGTGCACAAGATCTATTAGCTTCAAAGTAGGGTATTCAATTTTGGCAAACCTTATCGTTTGGCTTTGATTTAGTGAAATACCGAATCTCACCGTCTGAGGAAGATCTGTTATACCATGCTAATGATCTTCTTTAGCCTCTTTAGTTTCTTCCCCCTCTTCCTCTCACAAATCCCTTGAGGGGGTTTGGATGTTTGGTCTACCCATAATATCAACTTCTTTGTAAGTTCTTTATTTAACATATGATTTGTCTAAGAGTCTCTTAGATTTTACCTCTTCTAAAATTATGGTGGAAATTTGAAATAAGAGGATCATTAGTTTTGTTCGGGAGCTCATGCTGTAAAATTTCTTTTCTTCTCATTCAGGAAAGATTGGAAAGGAGACGTCAAATGCCGTATCACATGCACATAAACCTCGAGCTTCTCGAAGCGGTGCATCTGATATCTGCCATGCTGTTAGAAGTCCCCAATATGGCAGCAACCAGCCACGATGCTAAGCGCAAAGTCATAAGTAAGAACTTCCGACGGTTGCTCGAGGTGAGTGAAAGGCACACATTCACAGGGCCCCCAGAAAATGTGAGGGACCATGTAATGGCAGCAACAAGGGCCCTAAGCAAGGGAGATTTCCAGAAGGCCTTTGATACTGTCCAGTCTCTTGACATCTGGAAACTCCTCAGGAACAAGGACACTGTCCTTGAGATGCTCAAGGCTAAGATTAAGGAGGAGGCTCTGAGGACCTATCTCTTTACCTATTCATCATCCTATCATTCATTGAGCTTGGATCATCTGACAAAAATGTTTGACCTCTCGGAGGCACAGACGCACAGCATTGTCAGCAAGATGATGATCAATGAGGAGCTCCTTGCTAGCTGGGACCAGACGACCGGGTCCATTGTCTTCCATGACATTGACCACACAAGGCTCCAGGCCTTGGCATTCCATTTCACAGAGAAACTGGCAATTCTGGCAGAAAGTAATGAGAGAGCTGTGGAAGCTAGGGTTGGCGGCGGCTTGGATCTGCCACCGAGGAGGAGAGATGGACAGGACTATGCTGCTGGGTCGGTTGTTGGTAGCGGTAGGTGGCAAGAGGGCTCGTCTTTCACTCAGGGAAGGCAAGGAAGTGCTGGTGGCGGGAGGCAACAGATAACCGGCCAAGGCGGAGGAAGTGGCTATTCTAGGCAGTTGCGTGGCACAGGTGGATATTCCACGAGCAACCGATATCAGGACTCTAATTATGGAGGATCGGGGAGGTATCAGACTGGGTCTGCGGCAAGGTCATCTCAGATGAACACTTCGGCCCGCATGGTGAGTCTGAACAGGGGGCTTCGTGCATAAGTGGAACTTCTTGTTGGTCTCTGAAGAAAAGGATCCACATCGACTGTCATTGATTGATCCTTAAGCTTTTCAAGCAGAAATCAGTTCTGCTCTTTCTGCGTTTTGACTTGAAGAAGATTATTCACCTGATTTTTCTGTTTTATTTCTTCTTTTTGGCGGGCGTAGCCTGAGTTTTGAATATTTCTGTTATATTACTTTTAATTTTAGAACTCTGTTCATCGTCCACGTTGTGGTTACATTTTTGGGATAAGTGTTGGATTACAAAAGGGCGGGATGACGTCATTCTGTTCTTTCTTTTTGCTTTTCCTCCATCTTTCTTTTTGAACATTTTAGTTAACACACGGCAAAACAGGGACATGGTAAAATGCAAGCGATATCGTACCTGAACCACCACCACCTCTTCTGCATTTCGGATTTTGAATGCGGCAATTGACATGCTCTTAGTCGGTCGATCGGAAGAGGCCCCTTCCCTTGTCTTGCCCGGTGAAATAGCTGAGGGAGAGCAGTCTAATGAAATTCCAATTAAAATTGATCTTATACCATGTGGTTTTTTTACTCGCTCGATAATTCGCATTCATTTTCGTTTATACCGTATAAGAAAAATTCAACCAAAAAGCTTTAATCCATGAGTGTGAAGTAGATCACATATGTATAAAAGAGCATGTAAGTATCGCTCTCTCCGCGCGCAAGACGCATTACGAGCAACACTTGAAATTTGACACGAACGGGGCGAAAAGGAGCTGAAACTTAAAAAAAATCCAACATAAAAGTTTAAATCGATAAGTGAATGGAAATTGTGTATGTAGATATGAACCAAAATCCATTTAAAGTGCCTTCGACCCATCTTCATGATTTAGTATGAGCACGCGATGCGGAAAAAGAAAAACCAAATCTTTTAAAAAGAGAAACGGAATTTTATGAAAGTAATTCAGGGGGCAATTAAGGAGCAGCATAGCCCGGTCCCCTTTTGTGGCGTTACAAAATTGAATGGGAAGGGAAAGGAGATATATTGAAGGGGGAAAAAACACATCAAAAAACAATAAAAGGAGGACAACGAAATATTCCCTTTCGCCCAATTTGTTAGGAAGAGAATCTCTAAGGAGGGTTTCATCGATGGTTTATTTGAGGTGATTACTACTTTTTGCGATTTCACGCCGCGAAATTACCGTTTTAGCCTTCTGGGCATGCAAAACCTATATATATATTCAAGAGGTTTACTTCACGTTAGAATATCACAGACTCCTCCGACGAATAGCGATCTGTATTTTGCCCAGCCTCTCCCTCTCACTCTCCCCTTTGCTGCGATTATGGAGAGGTATCTGCTTCTCAGATCCTTCGGCACGGCGTCGGATCTGTCACGCCATGCGGTGGGAGCATACGTGGAGCGGGACTACGAGATCGCCGTCGAATTGTTCACCCGAGCAATTTCATTGAGCCCTGAGGACGCCCAGCTATTCACCAACCGCGCTCAGGCCCATCTGACGCTCGGCAACTTCACCGGTGCCACTTACTCCCCTCTCTCTTATTGTCATATTCGCGTCTCTTGGTCGCTGTTTCGGAGGGCTTTAAACGCGATTTTGTTAGTAGGGACGTGAAAATTCGTGATCGTGGGATTCGTATGCAGCTCGGTTGCTCTGTTTTGCTTGCTCGATAGTGAACCTGTGCGGACAGAGGAAGCGCCAAGTCTTTGTTTATTGTCCTCTCTGATTTCTTAACCAAGAGAGAGCCAGTGATCTTTCTACTTGCATAATTTTCCATTCGGCCTGCTTGGTTTTGGAGGAAAAACCGGCGGAAGCGGAGAGAAAAAGAGGGACAAAAATTTATGCTTTTTTCTCGAGTTCGCCTTTCGAGCTTGTCCGAGGGAAGGAAAATATAGAGCACAGAGTTTTTTTTGTTTTTTCTTTTCTTTCTGGTTGTTACTTATTTGCCTATGAATGCCAAGATGGAGGAACGTTTGCTGTTAGCTTGGGTCATAGCATTTAATGTATTCGTCTTTCTTAAAATACCTATCTGCTTACTGAGGAGGGTGTTTGTCTTGATGCTCCTAGAGGCGGTTGCTGATGCGAGCAGAGCAATCGAGTTAGATCCTTCAATGTCTATAGCATACTTTCGCTTGGGGTTAGTATCACTCCATGCCCACTCTTACTATTTTACATGCGCACGTGGTAGTGGTAATTGCGATAATGGTCCGTTGGAACTTGTTTTCTTTTTTTTTTCTTTACCAACCAAAAATAGGGAGATTGTGGTTTGGTCAAAGTAACAAATCATCCACGGAACGGTAGATTAGCATAGTCCTCCGAGATGGTCCTCTTTGAAAATGTTCCAGACTTTAAGACTTCTGTTTCTAACTGATGCATTGTGACTATCCTTTGTCTTTAATTTTCATTTTCCGCTACATTACTGCATGTCACTTCGGTGTTTAGAAGGTCATCTACATGTTTGTGGGATAAAAAATAGGTATAATCCTATCTAACATTTGTCAAATCTAACATAGAACTATGTTCTGCGCAATACATGTAAAGTTGCTATGTAGCTCTACAACAACTCGCATTTGGATCATCTTTCTTCATTTGTATAAAGATATATGTTGAGGGCATTCGGAGCTGATGTTCTCTCTCACCCACAGCAATGCCTTTTATGAGCTCAAAAAGTATCAGACTGCCAAAGCAACATTGGAAGTCGGTTCTTCTCTGGCTCCTGCGGATGCAAAAATTACCGATTTAATCAAGAGGTGTGACGAGCATATTGCAGGTACTAGACCAGCTCAATCGCTTTAATGATGAATAAACCTAGATGAGACAGGACTTGACTCTCGTGGAGAAATAAAAGCTCTGAAGCTTGATTTTTGTTATCTCGAGGTTTTTTATTCTGAAAGATACTCAATATGCCTGAGCTAAATTTGTCTCCAGTCGACTAGTATAAGCTTGAGTTGAGGTCAAACTTGGGTTCTCGATAGTGTGATGCGATGTTCCATCATTGATCTATATAAATCTTTTTCACAGAGATCATAAACCAATTATTTAATTAGGTGCGCGAGAGCTGCTCGAGTGTTTTTTTTTTTTTTTTGCTTGAGGATTGAAGAATATAGTTTTGGAGCTACTTGAAATTGATGAGAATCTAGATCAATTGCACAAGTAAGCTGAGCTCGTATTTTTCCCATCGAACAGGCCAACTTCTCGCATGATCTAGGCGCTTTTCGTGCATGAGTGTGCATGCTTGTGCTGGTATCTGTGGATGAAATTGTGGAATTCGAATTATATCTTAATGATGAATTGATCTGTGGAATTATGTTTTAGAGACATATGGTGAAATACTCAACCCCCCACTTGGGAAGGCCTCAACCCAGGTGGTACCCGTGGAAGGCGGTCAGGAAAGTGGTCAGATTGTGAATGAGGTTCCCACTCAGGCGACTTCAAATCAAAATACAGGTCGTTGCACTTTTTACACTTTGTGCTCAACACTGAACAATTTATATTATGTTTCGAATCAATCGTATATGAGCTGCACTTTGTTCTTCTGTTAGTTTCAAAATCATCATGGTGCCAAAGAGTCTGGACTCTGAAAGTTTGCAGCTTATCATTAGTGATGCTTTTGCTGTTGTTATGCTTCTACTAATTCAAAGCCTTAATATCGTCCATTATGAAATAGATCTTAGAATGCTGAGAGCCTGAGACAGTATCCATATAGTGTCCAAATTCATCAGTTCCTTTGGCATGTGGGCCATATGTGAGTCTGGGCATTTAGTACAGAATGCGTTCGATTTGCAATTTAACAATTTGCAAGGACGAGGCTAGACTGTATTGATGGATTGTCTGATCTGATACCAACATCATGTCCAAACGGGGAGGATCTAAGCATTGTGTAGAGAATCATGGAATATTACTCGGGTACCCGCTATGTAATTTATGAGATGAATGGATTAGCAAGTATAGTTTTGTGGGTCTCATGATGGAGCTTGAGATTAGACTGTCCATTGTGGTCGTGTGTCAGACTGTTGGCTTCATCTATCATAATTCAGTATAATAATGCAGAAGAAAATTATGATCACACACTTATACGGCAAATATGAGGCTAGTTGTCCAGCTGACTGCTGTCACGTTGCCCAGTCTGCTCCTTGTTTAGCATGGGTCAATTTTGTGCTGCAATCTTAGAAGGGTATTTTGCAGGCGAGGAACTTAGGATTTGCTACATTGATGCAAGTCCTGATCGGGATGCGTGGCAAAGTCTTCTGTCCTAAGGTTTTGGCTTCAGGTGTGACTGCTGTCGGTGTTTATCTGGAGACTGGAAGGATTTCTGATATGAAGTATCGGCAAAGGAAGACATGAGATTTTTCCTACTCTCTCGCATTCATTAGCAATAGATTCTGCTGCTATTCTTTTATCTTTCAGTTTGTGTAAAAGTCTAGGCGTTGCATACAACTTCAGTAAAACTGAAAGCCTTTCAAGCTACTTAAATTTAGTGAAGTCCCCCTTGTGCTGTCATGTTTCTGCTCTTTATTTCAATATCATTGTGCTTGTTGCAAAGAACAGGAGATCATCAGATTTGACTATGGGTATGGGTTTGATATGATTCTCTTCAGTAGCCAATTGTCAAATCGATGACATCATAAACGTAATCAATCATTTGTTATTATGAAACATAATTGAGTGATAGTAGTAGAAGTACTTAAGATGGGCCACATAAGTGTCTGTAATGGATGGACCAAAGTAGAGCAACGGTAAAAATTGTCTACTTCTTGTCTTCATTTGCTTTCAGATGTGATTAACACCCATTTTATTACACTACATACTGTTATAAAACCTAGTGTGCCATTCCTTTTAACTAAACGTCCTTCTCTCTTTCATCACATGCCATCTCCGACCCGGAGTATGGACGTTAATGATACAATCTTTCCATGCTCCCCAACATCGAACCCGAATCTCCTCTTCTCTTCCTCGGACATTCTTTCCATCAGTCGCTCAGTGTTGCTGTTGTTGAACCTGGGATTGTTAAGGTAGAAATGAAATCCACGTTTAAGTTTAGTGCATTCTCTTAAAGAAGATAAGAAAACTTTTCTTTTTCTGCACATTAGGGGAAAATAGCGGAATGAAATGTGGAGTTGAGCTTGCAGATTTGTAAACTGTCCTTTTGGTCCTTGACCAACATGTAGTTGATTTCATCACTGATTAGTATAACCATGAGAGATTGAGTTGCTAACCTTCCGCGGTAGAATTTGTAGGGCTCATGTATGTTTGGCCAATTTCTTTGCTTGCTCCGCCGATCTACGACACACAATTTCAAGTTTTTCTGGACAGCTTTGCGTTTGAGGTCATGGCTCTCGACCCGCTTCTGTGACTAGCATCTCCACTAAGATAAGCTGAAAATTCGTCCATGGAAGTGAATAGCTTCATCGATGGGACAGGGATTGGTCTACCTTTTGAGTCAATGCACGGTGAAATGTTGTAGCGCTCATAGAGCAGCCTAGCCAAGTCTTGGAAAACTAGTGGGTTCGCGACCGATGAAGCGATCTGATAAATGTCAGTTCCCGATATTCCCGCCATTCCATGTCTTGCAATGGCTGCTAAGGTTGCATTGACTGCCATATCAGCCAGTACCTAAAAGATTAGTAGCAGAAACATCACAGGTTGGCCAATTAGACTAATTTAATTTAGTTTTTCATCGATGATTTCTGGAAGAACCTCAAGAATGGTAGACATCCCTTGCAAATGTTTCAGCTAATAGTATGTCAAAGATATGTACCATTTCCGAATAAGTGAAGAAGCTAGCATTTTTGGCAGTTCTTCCGTGGCAGTTTTTGGCCTTGACCTTTGTAAACTAAGTCAGATAAGCTCTTGTTAACACTACTTTTTCTTAGCATAGTGTGATGGCTGTATCATGTCTGATCATGTGGACAGACGACCATTTATTTTTTTTGCTATTTTGAATGTTTTAACAGTTTTAGGAGTCTTGGAGAGATCATCAAAGAGGTTACCATTGCTTACGGCATCGATTACTCCACTCGGGTCGACGAGAAATCCAGAGAGCTGTCCTTTCCGATAGTACAAGATGATGCGATCCATCATCCTGAAATTTAACATCAAAGATCAGCTAATTTTTTTTGGGGAAAAAACCACCAAAAATCCCAAACTTTACCTCCTGTGACACATTTACCCCGAACTTTTTTTTGTGATACCAAAAATCCCAAACTTTGCTATTTGTGACACATTTACCCCAATATACTGTAGCCTAGGGTATTTTAGCCCTTTTCCCTTTTTCTATTTTTTTATGTTTTTTTTTCTTTTTTCCGGCGGGGCTGCCCTCGCTGGTGAGGTCTTCGACGACCTCGCTGGCGAGGTTTTCGATGAGCCTCGCCGACGTCGGGCGAGCGAGGGCGAGCCTCGCCCGACGCCGGCGAGGCTCGCCCTCACCTGGATCTGGCGTCGGGCGAGCCTCACCGGCGTCGGGCGAGGCGCCGGTGAGGCTCGCCCTCGCCGGATCTGGCGAGGGCGAGGCAGCCCCGCCGGGAAAAAGAAAAAAAAACAGAAAAAAATAGAAAAAGAAAAAAAGACTAAAATACCCTAAGCTACAGTATATTGGGTAACTGTGTCGCAAATAGCAAAGTTTGGGGTTTTTGGTGTCACAAAAAAAAGTTCGGGGTAAATGTGTCACAGGGGGTAAAATTTGGGATTTTTGTTGGTTTTTTCCCTTTTTTTTGGAATATGGCATCAAAGAACAGTCCCCCATAGACATCTCTCCATCACTATTAATAGTCAATTGTGGTTGATGAATTTTCATTTAATTTTATTAATTGTATAAGGAGAACCAACCCTAATAGAAGTTTTTATGTGAAAGTCGATTAACATGATTTAACTACATAAGCTAAAGCCGATTTCTATATATATGTTATAGTTCAATTTGGAGTTACAAAATTCGAAATAAATGCAAAATGGAACTTCAAAAATTCACGCGGGAAATCCACGTACTAATTCAATGTGCTACTTGGAAGTATAGATAAGGAAAGTATCCACTCCCTCTTTAAATAGGAATAAGTCTTCTAAATAAATTTGCAAGACTAGCTACGAATTTGAAAGACAAAGGTGAAGTATATATAAATGTCCAATTCATGCCAAAAGAAGTCTAGACGGCCTCGCATATAGTCATTCTTAAGCGACTCTTTTTTCAGGTAAAGGTGATAATTCTTGACGACGCATGAGAATTCGACTCAAATACGACATGAATATATAGAGAAAAACTTGAATCAAACACGAAATAAACATGATTAGTTCAAGATTGACACGAATGAATCCACATACTTTAAATAAAAGCTCTCTTTATTAAAGTTGAAAGTTAAAACATTGTTTTTATAATTAAGAAAGATTATACGGCGAACCGATATGATTATGAATAGGATAACACTAGATTGTATTTTACTATTTATGATAACACGATACTAATTACACCACCCCACTCTAGATTGTACTTTCCTTAATTGGTTTTTCTAATAAATGTTTCTTATACCTTATTTGCTTCGTGTCAGTATTATCCCCTACCTCGATGCTTTTAAATTCGGACCAGACTGCCCAATTCAATCGGGACTCGGACCAGGGTCTAGTCATGAAGTGGTCAAGAACCGGTCAAAACCCGATATTGGCCCGGTTCAATCAAGGGGGACCTGACTTCAACTATTCACTCCTAGGATCCAAGCCAAACTTATTAGGCACTTTCACTTTGTCCAATGACTTAGATAAATATATATGTTACATAATTCGATTGCAAATTACGCAAATCATCGATCCGGAGGTAGAACCGGTTGACTCACGGTCGGACCGGTTCACTGACCGACCATGTCCAAAGTAACGTGTGAGACCTCGAAAAAAAGGAAAACTAAAATAGAGAAACCCTAATTCAGCAGCGAGCTTGTCTCTTGCTCTATCGCACTTTCTCCTCGCGTAGCCAGCCTTCCCCGCTTCAGGCACCTCGCCGCCACCGCCGCCGCGCGCCGCCCGCCGCCGAGCCGCCGTGAGCTCGTCGTCGCCGCGGCCGCTCGCCTTCGTCCTCAAAGGTGCGTCACACATCTCCCTCCCTCACTCTCTCTCTCTCTCTCTGGCTATAACCCTCTTTTGCTGCGGCGCTCCACCTCGCCGTCGCACCTCCGACTGCCGAAGCTGACGGCGCGTCTCTGTGCGTGCGCGTGCTTGTGTTTTGGTCGCTCCTCTGTTATCTGGTTTGTGCAATCGTGGCGTGGATAGTGGCTGAATGGACGACCATCCGCCTTTTCGCCGAAGGCCTGAATTCGCCTTGGACTGTCCTTGACCTCTTCTTTGAGTGTCTTCTCGTTCCCGATCTTTCGGGTCTAAAAGTTCCTTCATTGTCAGTGTGGGATGCACACTTGTCTGTTGATGCTTCAACTTCTTGAGGGATTTTTTTTTTTGTTTATGCAGGTAAAAGTTAGAAATTTTTGGCAAAATTGCTTGTTGTCCCCTCGCGAGGCGGTGCACTCCGCATTGCACTGTGGGACAGCGGTGCCCTGCACCCGCAAGGGGCAGTTTTCCACCCCATGGGGCGGGAAAGGGGAACATGGTCCCCGGCCTGGGACTGTCCCTGGCCGTCCTGGCACTGTATATAATGTTAGTTGCAAATTAGGGATTCATCTTCCCGTTGTAATTGTCTGTGTGATGGAGAGAGCTCAATTCCCGGTGCTAGCAGAGTAGTCTCTGTCTCCTCCCCCAACCCCCACGATGCACTTCTTATTCGTTATTTCGTGCTTCCAAATGCACAAATGCTTGGTGTTTTTCCTTTTATGAAAAGAAAACCTTGTTTGAGTAAGATCCCATCAAATTATTCTCAGTTATATGGATGTTTTCTGTTTAGTTATGTATCTTTCTATTTAGATCTATCTGATTTGCCAATGCCCTTATGGTGGCCTGTTAATATGCAGATCTGAGGGTCATTGACTGATTTCATTTGCGCCCAAAGAAAATGGCATCGCGTTTCTGGACACAGGTTTGAGTCTATGTTTTGTCTTTTGTTTTTGAGTACAAATTGTGGACATAGTACCCCTCTCTCTCTCTCTCTCTCTCTCTCTCTCTCTCACAAAAACGTGCCCACATGGTGCACTCATGTGCACCATATTTACCCAACCAGACACCTTATTGACTCATAACTAGCATTACTGAGAGTTTTCACCATAAATATATTTTGTTAAAAACAGGGTGGAAGCGACACTGAGGAGGAGAGCAGCGATTATGGCAGTGATGTTGAAGAAATGGATGCAGGTGAGTCCACTGCTCCAGCTGCTGGAAGCAGATACCTCCAGGGGAATGCGAGTGACAGTGATGCTTCTGATGGTCAGCACCGGGTTGTTAAGTCTGCCAAAGATAAGCGTTTTGAGGAAATGTCTGCCACTGTTGACCAGATGAAAAATGCTATGAAGATTAATGATTGGGTTAGTTTGCAAGAGAGCTTTGACAAGATTAACAAGCAGCTTGAGAAAGTCATGAGGGTCACTGAGTCTCAGAAGGTTCCCAGTCTTTACATTAAAGCCCTTGTGATGTTGGAAGACTTCTTGAGTCAGGCTTTAGCAAATAAGGATGCTAAGAAGAAGATGAGTAGCAGCAACGCCAAGGCCTTGAATTCAATGAAGCAGAAGCTCAAGAAGAATAATAAGCAGTATGAAGAGTTGATTAATAAGTATAGAGAGCATCCTGACAGTGAGGAAGAGGCGGAGGTGGATGAGGAATCAGAGGACGAAGAATCAGAAGATTCAGAAATTGAGGACCCTACCAAGATTAATGCTTCTGATGAGGATGAGGATGATGAGGATGATGTGGCTGCGGATAGTCTCGATGATGGCTGGGAGAAGAAGATGAGCCGGAAAGACAAGCTAATGGATAAGCAATTTAAGAATCCTAGCGAGATTACATGGGAAACTGTTAACAAGAAGTTTAAAGAGGTCGTGGCTGCTCGTGGGAGGAAGGGGACTGGTCGGTTTGAGCAGGTTGAACAGCTCACTTTTTTGACTAAGGTAGCTAAGACCCCTGCCCAGAAGCTGGAGATTCTTTTTAGTGTTGTATCTGCTCAGTTTGATGTTAATCCGGGTCTCAGTGGTCACATGCCAATCAATGTGTGGAAGAAATGTGTGCAGAATATGCTTGTTATCCTTGACATTCTTGTGCAGTATTCCAACATAGTAGTTAGTGATTCAGTGGAGCCTGATGAGAATGAGTCTGAGAAGGGTCCGGACCATAACGGGACAATTAGGATTTGGGGAAATTTGGTAGCCTTTCTAGAGAGGATAGATTCCGAGTTTTTTAAGAGCTTGCAATGCATTGATCCTCACACACGTGAATATGTTGAAAGGCTTAGGGATGAGCCCATGTTTTTAGTCCTTGCTCAAAATGTTCAAGAATACTTGGAACGTGTTGGAGATTTTAAAGCTGCTTCAAAGGTGGCTTTACGGCGGGTGGAGCTCGTATATTATAAGCCTCAGGGTGTCTATGATGCTATGAGGAAATTGGCTGAGCAGACTGAAGATGATGGCGATGATACAGGGGAAGAGCCTAAGGTTGAGGAGAGCAGGGGCCCACCTGCATTTGTTGTTACTCCTGAACTTGTGCCGAGGAAACCAACTTTCCCTGAGAATAGCAGGACACTGATGGATATTCTGGCGTCCCTTATATACAAGTATGGAGATGAGCGAACTAAGGCCCGTGCAATGCTTTGCGACATCTATCACCATGCTCTCTTGGATGAGTTCTCAACTTCTCGCGACCTGTTGTTGATGAGTCACCTGCAGGATAGCATCCAGCATATGGATATTTCGACCCAGATACTTTTTAACAGGGCTATGGCACAACTTGGTCTGTGTGCATTTCGTGTTGGCCTTATAGCTGAAGGACATGGTTGCCTTTCTGAATTATATTCAGGTGGAAGGGTAAAGGAATTACTTGCACAAGGTGTTTCTCAAAGTAGGTATCATGAGAAGACCCCAGAGCAGGTACGAAGTCCTTGTCCGTTGTGGATGGTTGTCGAATTTTATACTTATGAACAACCCTGTATTACTTGATGATCAATTGTGAATGGGATTTTTCTAATTTCCAAGCAAGTGTTTCATTTATATACAACTCTTACCCTCTGGCTTTGGTTTAGTGAATAACTTGATTCTTGCCATTTGAGAAAGACCTGCTCTGCTCTGCAAAAAATTTTATTTAGTTTTTCTCTTTTCTCTCTTTCCCTTTCCTTTGATTCACTTTTGTGCGGGAGCTCATGCTGTGAAACTTCTTTATTCTCATTTTAGGAGAGAATGGAAAGGAGACGTCAAATGCCTTATCACATGCACATAAACCTTGAGCTTCTCGAAGCCGTCCATCTAATCTGTGCCATGCTATTAGAAGTCCCCAATATGGCAGCAAACACCCTCGATGCTAAGCGCAAAGTCATAAGTAAGAACTTCCGGCGATTGCTCGAGGTCAGCGAGAGGCACACATTCACTGGACCCCCAGAAAATGTGAGGGACCATGTAATGGCAGCCATGAGGGCCCTAAGCAAGGGAGACTTCCAGAAGGCCTTCGATGTCGTCCAGTCTCTCGACATCTGGAAACTCCTCAGAAACAAGGACACTGTCCTTGAGATGGTCAAGGCTAAGATTAAGGAAGAGGCTCTGAGGACCTATCTCTTTACCTATTCATCCTCCTATGATTCATTCAGCTTGGATCAGCTTACCAAAATGTTTGACCTCTTGGAGACACAGGCAGACAGCATCGTAAGCAAGATGATGATCAATGAGGAGCTTCATGCTAGCTGGGACCAGCCAACCCGGTCTGTTATCTTCCATGACATTGAGCACACGAGGCTCCAGGCCCTAGCTTTCCATCTCACAGAGAAACTGGCAATTCTGGCAGAAAGTAATGAGAGGGCTGTAGAAGCTAGAATTGGCGGTGGTGGTTTGGATTTGCCTGTGAGAAGGAGAGATGGCCAGGACTATGCTGCGGGCTCAGCTGTAGGTAGTGGTAGGTGGCAAGATGGCTCATCCTTCACTCAAGGGAGGCAAGGAAATGCCGGCGGTGGGAGGCAAATGACAAGCAGTGGCGGTGGCTATTCCAGGCAGTTTCGTGGCACAGGTGGATATTCTGGTGGCAACCGGTATCAGGATTCTGCTCATGGTGGATCAGGGAGGTCTGCTTATCAGACTGGTTCTGCAGCAAGGGCATCTCATCTGGATGGTTCGGCTCGCATGGTAAGTCTTAACCGTGGACTTCGTGCCTAAGAGGAACTTCCGTTGGTTTCTGAAGACAAGGATATATTGGCAATTTGCATTGATTGATAAGCGGGCCTCTCAAGTAGAAAGCACTTTTTTCTGCTTAATTGAGTTTTGACGCTCAAAAACAGTTTATCTGAGTTTTTTGTGAGCGTATCCTCAATGTGGAATGTTGTATCATTAATGTTATCACTTTATTTAGTGTCCGCTAATGTTACATTAGGGAAACCCTGAGAATAATAGTATCTTTCTGTTATAGCAAAATTAGCACACAAACCACAGGTACGATGAGATACAGACGACATTATACCCGAATTTTAATCCATGCATCTTGTGATTTGTATTTTCATGCCATCAATTTGGATAGGGGGGCCGCGAGAGCTCTAGAGTTCAATAGCGCATGAATTGAGTAGCTTCCATGGGCTTGATCATAGGAATTACAATTCGGACTCTGTCAATCTGGTGCTAAGACACTTGTGACGTAGCCATATGGTCGAAGATCATGACTTGGGTATTGCATTTTGATTGCATGTCATTGGCGTATATCATTAACATGATGAGCATTGTATTGTTCGGTGGTGCTTGAGCATATCATGGCCGCCAGTGTAATTTTTATATCATGGATTCGGGCCAGGATGTTACAGAAGCAAATGGATAAGCAAGTTTAGTGTTAGCAACCGTCTCGACTTCTTGTAAGCATTGAGAGTGAGGCTGTCTATATGATTAGGGCAAACATTTCACAGGCCTGGATCAAAAAGCTGCATCCACGCCACGGAGTGAGATATCATGAGCTCTAGTTTCCATCTCGGGTGGTTCTCGAGCATTGAAGAAAAAAGAAACAACTACCGATTAAGCAATCTTTTCTTTCTTGCCAAAGACTGATTAAGCATACTTAGAGCACGTAAAATGGCTCACAAAATGAAGACTACGATGGGACTGACTTCTTAGCTTAACGTACAGATGCAATGACGAACATGAAGGTTCTTTTTCTAAGGGGCTGGGTAATCTGGCCTAGATGAGTAAGAATATGACAACTTTTTATAGCCTAATAGTGGAGTGAATTTCAGGAAACTGCAATCCAAAAGCACATTCTGAATTCCACCGTGAATCATTCATCTTCCAGATCTGTAGAGGTAGCAGGCGATAATGAAATACAACACGAATAGCAACACACTAGCCAAATGTGTCTGCGTAATTGATGAGGATAAATAGTCAAACATATATGTTATCAAATAGAATAGAAGACCCTCATTTTGACAAAAACAAAACGTGGAACAGATCCCTCCATCTATGCGTTCCACAAGTAGAGAAACAAATAGGCTTCTTCGTAAGTTGAACAAAACAAGAGAGGTCAAGAAAAAGATGATAAGCTATATGAACCAAAAATTGCACAGATGAGCAAAAGCAAAACCTCGAGATCGTAGACCAAATAATCTACCGACCCATCACTCAAATTGAGAAGTCGCAATATGCCGCAATTTGAACCTTTTTTTCATCTCACAAGGTGCCTGGGAACAAGATGTTGACATGATGTTAACTTTCATAGTCTGTGTTTAAGCGAGCCGAACTGGAAACCTCTGTCTGCTCTGCATCAGATGTGGTCGTGTAGGCATCTGGTTGCGGACCACTAGTCATATAGGCTTCTGGTTGCTGTAACCTTGCTTCCAAATCCTTGAGAGCCAGGGTTAAAGATTTCACATCGCGAGCCAAGGCTAGCTCACCGGAAAACGACAACTGTATAGAATGACTGTAAATATCAGTGTCCATGCTTGACAATTAGTACTGTGTCACGTGTGCTACATCATGCTACTCCAATAAATAATCAGCAGAGTGCAATTTCATAGAGTAATTTTCCAGGAAATGAAATCCAAACAAAATGCTGTTAAAATTTGAAGGTTTCCAATATTAAATTATAGTGTAACTGTCTGGTGAAGTCTTCTAAAATAAACTTAGCATGCTGCAATATGAAAGCTTGTCAGAAATCTTTTCTGGTAAAGCTATACAACTATTGAGGAGCTACCTCATGAACTCTCAACTCTTTGGTTTTGTTAAGAACTTTGCGGAGGGCAAAGTGCGAAAGAATAAGACAGTTGCTTATAGGATGTTCTGACATGCAAATTCTGTGCAAGAAGAAAACTAACATTGCACAGCTGAATAAACTAACCTCTAATTGCTCCGCTTGATGTTTGAGATCATCAGATGATGCATCCTTATGATATCTTTGAAGAACATGCAGCACATGGTCACGGAGATTATCATGATTATGTTGCTCGAGAGTACATTGAGTCACAGTTGACTGACAGCCAACTTGATAAAAAGGGCACTTCACAAGCTTCATTGGACAGTTGGTTATGCAATGCCTGTCCATGTTACGTCGCATGAGACTTTCCGAGCAATTCTGCTCGCACAGAATTATTTTGAACGGACAAGCTAAATCATGTTTTTCCAAGTGGGCTGCTGTAAATCTAGTGTTACAGCCCTCGTTAGTGCAGATCATAGACCTGAATCCACAACTGGCAACGTGCTCGGCCAGGTCTTCTGCAGTGTGAAATTTCATGACACAATGAAATGCACCTTTGAAATCAACATTTTTAAGCAAAGTCCGTGCGATTGCTTCTCTCCTGTCTATAGCCCAAAATTTACTGAGTTCCATCTCCTGGACAATATCATCTATCTTGTCCTCCCTCTTTTCGCTCAGCAGCCATCCCGAAATCCTACCGAACAAGTTCATCTTCAAAGTTGCAAAATCGTCAGCAAAATCAGCTACTATTTCATAAGGATCATCAGATGCTTCGGCAGCTAAATCCCCTTCTAGGATAGCGGTCTCGGCCACAAACGACTCGCTCCTTTGGGTTAGATACTCCACAAACTCTTTCCTCAAATCTACAGCCACCAAAGCTGGGGTCCTGAAGATATCACCCGTCGTGTTGTCCACGCAAGCCGTGGCCAGCCCAGGGAGCAGCATTTGAGCTATCTTGCGAGATATCTCCATGTCGTAAAGATCGCAATGGATTGAGGGAGCCCTCTTCTCATCTCCAATCTCCTCGTGCACATGTTCCATGTCGCTCGCCGGAGCATCCAAGCGTAGCGATTGACCGAAATCAAGAAACCACCTAAGGCTGATCATCGTTAGGAGAGATGCCAATCATTCTCAACCAGAAAAAGAAAAAAAAAGGCGAAACCCGGAATTCTAGTTAACTCACACGCACTTTGCTTCCATGCCTTCCCCCAAAAAAAAAGATGAACATGACCGCAAAAGATAGAATTTTGCATACATCTGCCCCACATCAGTGACCCTTCATTCACCCCTTCAAGTAGTACCCCCCAAGAAAAGGGGATGCCAACAAATGATTGAAATTTAAAGCACGCGCGCGGCAATCAGCCCGACATTTTACAACCCAATTCGAACGAAACGAAAACACGCATCGATCAGCTCGATCACAGAAAATCAGAGTACGATACCTCGTCGATCACCGCATTTTCCAGCCGCCGCCGGACGGAAAAAATCTCCGGCGAAAGAGATTGCTCTGACGGGATCCGACGACGAGACGGAGGGGGCGACGCGATCAGGTCGAGATCCGGAACGAGCTGTCGTGCAACGAAGGAACCCAATGCCTCTCAGAGCGAGCGGCGAGCGAGAGAGCAAGAGAGAGAGAAGGGGGGGCGGGGGGGAGTCACGTTCGAGAGTTTTCTCTGTTTGAGTTTTCTCTCCGTTTTTTCCCTTTTATTTCTTTTTTGGAAAAAACGATGTTTTGTGATGTCAAGGTCAACGGCTTTTAACCGTCGCTGTTGGGTTAACGACGAGATTAACGAGATCGATGGTTGATGACAAGGGCAGTGCCAAATGGAGTGTGTAATCATCAATTAGTTTAAAAAAACTAATTAAATGCACGTGTTTTGAACTAATACGTGCTAAGGGCGCATTTGGCAAGTTGCCAAATAATAAAAATTTCTGTTCTTTTGTTCCCAGATTTAGTTTTGTAATATAAAATCCGTTTAGTAAATCTTTTGTTCCCGAACACAAATTTGCCAAAATTTGTTCCCAGAATCAATTTTGAAATAAAATCAAAAAGCAAAAAAAAGCAGTTTCTTGTTCCTTGAATCAGTTTTGGAATAAAATCAAGAATCAAGAAATTTTTTTTCGTCGTCTTCTTCTTCTTGGCCTGTGGCCAATGGCCGGTAGTTGACCCTCATCAGCCATGGCCAAGGAAGGGGAAGGGGAAGAAAAAAAGGAAAGAAATATTGAAGAATTCAAAATATTATTAACATATTATTAATAAAAAAAATTTTGTATAGTTACCAAACGCATTTTTTATTTCCGGACACAGAATAAAAATAAATCATTTCTGAGCAGAATTAGGTACCGCATGATAAACATTCTGGTTCTGTCCAGAACTGGTTTTTTTGTTCTCAGAATCAGTTTTGGACCAGAAACCCGTTTGGTAACGCAATTTCATTTTTCTATTTCTGGGACAAGTTTTTGTTCCAGAATCGATTCTGAACCAGAAATCAGAACAAAAAAAAAGTAGGTTTTTTATTTCTAGACCAAAAATGAAAATCATTTTTGAGAGAACTCTTTCTTCAAAACACATATTCATCTAGAAGTTACAATATTTAAGGTGGGAAAAAAAAGCAAAAAATCAAAAATTTCAAAACTTCACATAATGATTTAGAATTTGTGGCTACCCACTTTGAGTGAAATTTAAATTTTTTTAGGTGCTGAAAAAAATAAAATAAAAATAAAAAATTTCACAAAATGGCTTAGAATTTATGGCCACCTAAAATTTTAAAAAAATAATACCTATGGCCACCCAATTTGAGCGAAATTTAATTTTTTTTAGGTGCCGAAAAAAATTTAAAAAAGCAAAAAATAAAAATTTCAAAACTTCACAAAATAGCTTAGAATACTTGTGGCCATCTACTTTGAGGGAAATTTAACTTTTTTTAGGTGTCAGAAAAAAATAAAAATAAGCAAAAAAGTAAAATTTTCAAAACTTCACAAAATGACTTAAAATAACTGTGGCCACTCACTTTGGGTGAAATTTTTATTTTTTTAGGTGCCGAAAAAAATAAAAAAAAAGCAAAAAAACAAAAATTTCAAAACTTTACAGAATGGCTTAGAATACACGTGGCCATCCACTTTGAGTGAAATTTAATTTTCTTTAGGTGCTGAAAAAAAATTAAAATTTTAAAAAATCAAAATACCATTTGGGCACTTAAAAAAATTAAATTTTACTCAAAATGGATGGCTATAGGCATTCTAAGTCATTCTGTGAAGTTTTGAAATTTATGATTTTTTATTTTTTTTTGTACCTAAAAAAATTTAAATTTCGCTCAAAATGGATGGCCACATGTATTCTAAGCCATTCTATAAAGTTTTGAAATTTTTGATTTTTTGCTTTTTTTCACCTCCAAAAATTAAAATTTCACTCAAAGTGGGTGGCCACAGGTATTCTAAGCCATTCTGTGAAGTTTTGAAATTTTTGAGTTTTGAATTTTTTTGGGCATATTAAAAAATTTAAATTTCACTTAAAGTGGGTGGCCACATATATTCTAAACTATTCTGTAAAATTTTGAAATTTTTGAGTTTTTTATTTTTTTTGAGAACCTAAAAATATTTAAATTTCACTAAACGTGGGTGGTCACAGGTATTTTAAGTCATTCTATGAAATTTTTTATTTTTTGATTTTTTTTGAAAAAATTCAACAAATTTCCTATTTTTTGGAAATCTGAATTTTTTTATTTTTTGGAAATTGTGATGAATTTTTCTAGAATCTTTCAATTTTTTTGGATTTTTTGAATTTTTTTGAGATTTCTAGGAATTTTTTGGATTTTCTAATTATTTTTATTCCATTTCTAAAAAAATGGATTTTTGTTCCTGGAAATAGAATTTTGTGTTGTTTATCAAACGGGTTTTTGTTTCAGGAAATAGAAATTTTATACTGTTATCAAACGGGTTTCTGTTCTAGAAATAAAAATTTTTTGTCATTATCAAACGGGTTTCTTTTCTCTGAAACTCATTCTAGAATCAGAAATAGAAAAATCTATTTCTGTTTCAAGAACTCATTTCGGAACAGAATGGTTATCATTTGCTACTTAGCTTTTGGGAACCAAATTTGTTAAACGTGCCCCAAGTGTGTGTTTATTTATTATATAGAGGAATGAATTTATGTAAATATATGGAATAAAAATTGTCCAAACATGGAACTCATTACCGATGTTCCAATCACCAACGCAATGGACGGCGAATCTCTTGGGGCCTGCAAGTTGTGCCGAGTCAGCCTAACGGAAAGAGTCAGACAGAATAACGTTTTGAGAACACACACTTAACGGTTTTGGGCCACTAAAGGACTTGTGCAAATGCTCAGGTGTTTGTTGAAGAAATTTGAAAATCATTTGGGAAATGTGATGCCTTTTCAAAAGGCCTTTCTCTCGATGACTTCTCAAAATCATTTTGCCACACCAATTTTTCGTATTCCTCTTTCATCCCTTTAGTTTAACACTATTCATCGTATTTATCCTGGAGATATGGGATTCGTGGAGGTGGCTTGAAGGAGCTGAGCAGATGCCGACGTCTTTTTGCCTGGGGTCTCGCCACCCATCGCTTGCCTCGCGTAGCATTTGAGTCAAGATCCAATGCCCGGCTTGTGTGGCGTTGGACTTTATATCTGGCTTATCTGATGTTGCACGATCTCGACGTTGCCTCGCCTGGGGGCAACGACCTTGGTGGCCCGTCACTTGAGGTCACACGGCCTAGACAATCCATTGCCTGGGTTGCACAACGTCGAAGTGCCTCTAGTTTGGCTCACTTGGGGTTGCACGACCTAGGCCACGGCTGTTGTTGGTGCTTCTAGCTTCGCTCGAGTTATCAAGGAGGGTTGCTGTGACAATTTTTTTTTTGTTGAAAAAAAGCAAACTCCTTGATGCAAATAATAAGTATTAAATACTAAATGCAAAAAAAAAAAAAACTCTTTACCCTAAAATCAATGCTAAGGCTTTGGGAAAATGCTCTCCCTCACCCTTAGAGGCCTCATAGACATATTAAAAACTAGATTTTTAATTTGTGCTAATTACTCTTATCCAAAGCATTTTAAACTCAGTTGACAGGATCTAAATAAATGACCTTTTGGATTCTAATCCAATGAAATATCTCGACGCCCCATTAATGGAGCTAGGGCCTTTGGCCAACAAGACAACAAAAAAAAAGATGGAGTTATCTTTTATAACACAAAAATATCATCAACGATTGATTGTAAAAAGTGAAATTTTAATTGCAATTCTTGCACATGATCAAGTCCAGTTACATCACCATCCAAATTATTCCAGGAATGTCTTTGAATTTCCTACATGGTAGGAAACCAAAGTTGGAGAGCAATTTCGGTCACTGTGCCTACACGTCACTTATTTTGATCACAAAGTGATTATATTATCATTACGATGTATCAAAATCTAACTAGAAATATGACAAGAAAGTCAAAAACTTCATGCTTAAAAACACCAAAACAAGAAGACAACTAAATCGTTTTCTAAATTGCATATTTTTTTAATTCACAGTTATTCGGATCATTCGAAAGGTTTCTTTCTTTGTAAAACTCTCTTAATTCTACATTAGCTTTTGAAATCGATTCGGGCAGGTCCGGGCTTTCGAGGTTCGGGCCGGATCTCAAATGAAGCAGGCCCGAACCGCACAAACGGGTCGGGGCAGGCACGTGCGGCTTTGTCTCTTTTGTCGCCAGATACGAGCAGACATAATTTACAGCAGAGTTCGAAGCTGAAACACTCTCTTTCTCTCTCTCTCCGTGGTTGCTTCGATCAACACCTTGACAATCTCAATTGCTCAGTAGATTCAAAGTAAAAAAGGTTCTATTTTTCCGATGAATCTCTCCGTTCCTTACATGGGTTCTTGTGACCACTCCTTGCGTTTGAGTTTTGTCAATCGTCGGAGTTCATTCTTTTAAACTTCTTGAATTTCGTTTCGGTTCTTGTAGGTTTTGGCAAGGAGTCGTCCCCCCCGCTGCGATGGCGACGGCGACGTATCCACCCCCACCACCGTATTACAGGCTTTACAAGGATTACGCACAGGACCCGGAATCGGCTCCCGAGCCTCCCCCTCCTATCGAGGGCACCTACACGTGCTTCGGCGGAACTTACACCGTGAGTTTTGCCCCCATTTCTTGATTATCTTACTCTCAAACTAGTCTTCGTGATCGCGGGTCTTGGTGATGGATGTGCCTGGTTTGGTTTTGATGCTTTTCGGCGTCAAAGTCTTGTGCTTTACTCGTGCATTTCGAGAAATTCATTCGTATGGTTTGTGGGGTTGTCTAGAAGGGGAAGGAAAGAGGAAGTTTGTCGCCAGTTGATTGTTTCTGTTTCTATTCTTACTGTTTTTCTTTTCGAAGTTGATGGTTCGGCTGTGGAATTACATGTTATGTTGATGATGATCAGACTTGTTTGTGCCCTTTTGTATGTTTGCAGACCGATGACGTGCTTCCCAGCTTGGAAGAGCAGGGGGTGAGACAGCTTTACCCTAAAGGGCCTAATATTGGTAATGCCCATTTTCATATTCTGTATAATGCCTGCTTGTTTTACCGTGTTATCGCAATTATGTGATGGAATCAATTAGCTGATAGCTTCACCCGCATCATTCCATAGCATGCTGAGAACATTTTAAGCTTCCAGCATAACACTTTGATAATATTACGAACAGAAATTCTGCTGACTTGATTTGCGGGAATGCTGTGCCATTTCATAAGTGGTGGAACCTTATCGAAACAAGTTGCATCAGTGTCAAATCATGGTTTCCTTTAGCCCCTTTATCTCTTTGATAATGTGTATATGGGGTAACTGTGGCTTTGAACCGCAATTTAGCTCTTAACTTAAGCCGTGACTGTTTACAACGGGATATGAGTTTTATCTTATAATTAACTATAACTCACTGTAAATCATTGATACTTGATACCAAATATGTACGTAAGATGCAGATATTTGCAATTAAGGTCTTCTAATTTTTTTCTTGTGATAACTTTTCTTTGAAATTGAAGTATATATTTTTCTTGAACATATTCAGTAATAGAAGCATTAATGTCATTACCTTGCATTGCCATCAGTTAGTCTTTCTGGTCAATACATGATATAGGCCATCGTGGTGGATGGGTTAGAAGAGATGGTGTTGATTGGAGGATATGCAATCAGCTAGAAGAGTTATTTGTGATGGCTTCCTAGCTTGCTTGCGTTTCTTATATTTTTATGTATTCTGGGATTTGGTATTGCTCAGACTGCATGATTCTCGCTTTTAAGGCATCAGCTGTTGTTGCTTTAGTTCCCCTGACTTTTAAAGCGGTGCATTATTCCTTTTGATCTTGCCATGTCTCAACTGACTCCTTTTACTCATCTGGCACTGTCCCATCCCTTCCAAAGGCCACTTGTATAAGCCAGCATGTGTATGATATATCGGCCATATGTGTATACAAGAATGGACTTTCTCCCTTTATCTGTGACTTACTCACTGATTTTTGGTCTTTCGGCCCTGTACAAGTCTTGGAACTTTGGCTGCATTCTAAGTTCTTTTATTGTTTTTACGTCGTAGTTGAAAGAGCTGAAGCGATGTGTTATTAGAGGCTCTGCCTTTATTGCTAAGTAGCCTGAAAAATGGCAAACGCTGATTATGCTGTCTTTTGGATACAAGGGCGAAAATATCTTCTCCGTGTTTATTGACCTGATCGATTTGGAACCTTTTCTTGCCACGTTCTACATCTTCCAGATATTAGTCTTCGTCTAAAAAGAGGGAATATCAGGGACATAATTACCTGCTTAACTGTTCTGACCTGTCTGAATTTGTGTTGGTCTCTCTGGCTCTCTAGCTGTCGTTTTTGTTATTCTCTTACCACATAGTAGCTAGCAATAATCAAAATGATCTCCTATTGGAGAGGAGAGGGAGGTGAGTGAGCACGAGAAAAATTGCGTGGGGGTACATGCTACCTCATTTCCTTTTATTGTGCATCTAATACTAACACTTATTTCAAACCATAGTTTGGTTATGCTATGAATGCTAAGTCATGAGTATTGTCCTTCAGATTTCAAGAAGGAACTGAGATCGCTGAACAGAGAACTGCAGCTGCACCTTTTGGAGCTGGCTGATGTTCTTGTCGAGAGACCATCACAGTATGCTAGGAGGGTGGAGGAAATCTCTCTTATATTCAAGAATGTACATCACCTTCTCAATTCATTACGTCCCCATCAGGTAGAGTTCAGTTATGATGTGTTTTAGCAATCTTTGAGTATCGACCCCTCATTGAAGATTCTTCTGCCCTCAGGCCAGAGCGACACTAATACACATCCTGGAACTCCAGATACAACGGCGTAAACAGGCGGTTGAAGACATTAAGAGGTATGTCTGGTTTGGTGCTGTTCCTGAATAGTAAAATATTTTTTAAAGGCATATTTCTTAAGTGTGGGCTTTAATTGCTTTTTCTGAAATCATGTTACTGCTAGCCGTATCATGAGCACAAGAAACTAGCAGCTGTAATACCTCCGTATGTCTGCCCATGGTTAGATTCTGACAAATTTTTTTAACACTTTTGTAGGAGGAGAGAGGAGGTACAGAGACTCCTCAAAGAATCCCTGGGAACCTTGGATGGCCACTAGCAGAAGACAATGCAAACAAACGGAGCTGCATTTGGGTCATTTAGCGATTTGCCAATTGGATTACAATGAGGCACATCATGAAAATCATGTAGGAGTAACAGTTTCTTCTTATGCTGTCAAATCTTTTTTCTTTGGAAGCTGAATTTCAATTATGTCTAAAATATGCTGTTGAGTTTTAGCTGATGTAGATGATCCGACTTGTTTGGAAAGTTAAAACTAACCATTAGGATGCGTTAGCTGCTGAAATCAAATCTAATCTGCTATCATTTTCATGGAGCCGCGTTCTTGTATTGTTCCAAAGGTTTCTGGGCCTGTTGTTCTGCACAATGTTTGTACAAAGCATCGAGTAGTGGCATATTCATGTCATCTGTCATAATAAGCATTCAGCGAAAATTAACTCGGGCAGGCCTGCTCCGATAGACAAACCAATCTCAAAGAATGATATCGCAGGTAATGAAAAAGAATCATGTAAAGATAAACATTTTCATGGCCAGCTAAGGCTCCCTATTTTCAGCTAAAACATAAATTGAGCATCGTTTACGTACAAGTGAAGTGACTCCAACCGAAAGCAGAGTCGTGGTCATTGGAGCTTGGTTGGCATATATTATGAGGTTGTATGCCTCCTTTAAGGACAACAGTAAACCGGAATACAGGAAATCCCGTGTTCAAGTCGTTTCTGCAGTCACGCGGACTTAAGTCCATCCATCAGAACAAATGGGGATGGCATACACCAGTCAGATAGAACTTCGTATTTTATAAGAAAAGGTCGAACAATGATTGATAACGCGCCAACACTTTCGGAAGCGTAAAGAGAACACAAAGAAGCTTGTTATATACGAGAGATAGAAGAATAAATGACTCTGCTCCAAAATTTTTCTTCCCTAGGAAGACCAGAAGTGTAGTTACTCGTACATGATAATATCCGCTGGTGATTTAAGCTGCCAAAATTCCTACACTAAAAAACTAAACCCTGAAATCAGAGTTAAATGGAGAAATGTTTATACCCTATAGGCACATTAGCTGCTACGGATACAAGTGAACAAGAAACAAGACGCAGCGTCCTTGTGATAGATCGACTCATTTTTTGCGTTGTCAAACAAGAAAAATCAGTCTCTTCGCCACAGCGATGTTTCAGCAGTATTGCTGAAGCACCACATGCTGAAGCATCTCGATGGCGGTTTATTGAGATATTGCACAAGAAACCACTGCCAGTGAGAAACAAACTTGTTTTACTCCTGTGTACTCTCAGCATATTCCATTGCCTTGCGCTTCACATATTCGATTCGTTCTTCATCACCCAAGGTTTTCTCAAAAGCAAGATATTTCTTGAACAAGAACTGCAAGGCGGGAAACATGCAGATTTACTCGTTAGTCAAAGAATGAAGTCAAGCTTCTCCAAAAAAGAAAGATACCCACTTAGTTGAAACCCACCTTAATCTTTTTAAGTGGAAGGCTTAGACTAGTTGCTCTCTCAAAGAGAGCGCGAATGACATCTGTATCTCCTAGTTTCATCTCCTGCAAATTTTGGGACATAAGTAGGTTAGAAAACACCTCAGGTTTTTGAACTACTAAGCCGAAGGGACTCACTTGGTCAAGATAGATGCTCCAAAGATCAGTCCTCTTTGGATACTGTCGCAGTATTCCCTCAAACAGAGAGCGACCTCTATCGGGAACTCCGCATTTAAACTCCAAAATCGCAGTTTGTGAAATGAACTTTATATGTTTATGATGAGGAAGACTTAATAGAGCGCGATTTACAATAGGCTGAACACCTTCATTATGCTGTTTCAAAAACCACTGCACCCGCCTCAACCATACCTGCAATCCCGTTAAATATGAAGCAAGAAGTTTTAAAGCCACAAGACAAGACAATGAATTGTATGATACATTTAGTTTACCTTGCATGAATGCTTGAACTTCTTAACCATTTTCTGAAGGAGGTCATCAACCAACTTATTTTGCTCTGTCCTTTCATACATCGCTAAAAGAGCTAGATGGACCTTTTTAGGATCACAGTATTGTAGAGCTCTTTGAAATACTTTCAGAACAGACTCCTGAGGAAAACACCATTTCAGTAACTTCAAAAGCAATGATAAGTAAGATTCATAGCACATAAAAAAATCATAAGATAATAATCACCTCGGAAGGATTTCCATACTCGTTTTCCAGATTAAAGTAAGCAACCCAGATATTAAGCTTCTCATTTTCTTCTCGTACATTAATTGTTTGCAGCGCCCTTCAAACAAAACAAAGGTGATATAGATGTTAGCAATACAATGAATTTGAAAGGGATCTAAAACGATATTTTTTGCTACCTAACTCCGTTTCAACTATAATATTAAACATGAATATACAAAAAAACCATCATGACCTCAGAAAAGGGCGAACTCTCACAGGACTTGTTGAAGTCATAAGGTTTGAGAAAAACAAAGAATTACAGAAGTTGAGGGAAAAAAATGAATGCTGCGTTCAGGTTTGTAGAGATAAGAGGCTGTCTGTGTTTCCAATATCCACTGGGCAATGCATAATGATGTAACTCAGCATATGGCACAATTTGATGCCATAACTCGAACACCAAAGTTATAGCAACTTCATTCATGGACAAGAATAAATCAAAAGAAAGCAAACAAAAAAGGCAGCTCTTCCTAGCGTTACTCACATAAGAAGCAAGAAAGCAAACAAGCTACTAGTGTTGACCGGCAGATGCACATGAAATCAACTTTAGGTCAACTTTTGCAATGACCTTTCCATGCTAAACCTTCTTTTAGCTTTATTTTTATCAACATCAAATCTTCTTCGGCAATTCTTTCTACTTAACTGGCGCATGGCCGAGAACCATACAAACTACTTCACCTTTGCCATCTTTTGCTATCTTTCACTTCAGTGATAGACAGACATTGGTTAGGTTAACTGAGCTATTACCTTTCAGCAATGGAACGAGCCTTCTCAATATCGGCTAAAGAGAGCATGAAGGCCATGTATTTTATCCAAACAAAACTGCTATTAGGAGAGCTTCTAACAAGCCTTTCAAATTCATCAGCCGTCCTAGGAATATCCTTCTCCAGAAGTCTCTCCTCAGCAGCTCGGATCTCTTGCTCCCTGCACAGGACGATAAAGGAATCAAAAGCTGCAAAATGAGGGAATGGGCAATTAAGTTCTAAAGTAAGTTGGACCAACTTAATAGCAGAATGACCTCTCTTCCTTCTCTTTCTTCTTTGTCCGTTTCCTGTTCTTCTCAACGTTTTTCACTCCATCATCATGAGCTTCCTCCGGGATGATCATGTTATCTTCATCTAGGTGCTCAATTTCATCGAGAGTGACCTCAAGTGGGGGAATCGAAGCTCTAGATTCTGCTTGTGCAAGAGCAGCATCTTCTTCACTTTCATTATCACTGATCATATGCTGGATCCCATGAGAACTGCTGGATGGCAACATCAGCTTGGTTTCATCTCCATATCCATTTTCTCTAATCAATTCATCAGATTCCTCGTCTGAAGGTACTTGAATATTATTGACACTTGTGAAGTATGAGTTTTTCATCCCAAGCGAGATTCGGCGTCTTTCCTCATCGACCTGATAAGGATATCCATCATAGAACACAGTTACACTCAAAATGGGTCTGAAAACTAAGAGAGGTAGCATGTGTAATCAAAGGAACAGAAAGAGAATTCCATGCTGTTCCAACATCCTAAAATAAGAAAGTTACCTTCAATATCTTCACCCTAACTTCATCCCCTGCTTTGTATTTAGATTCAATATTGTCAACAGGATCATCTGAGAGCTCAGATATATGACATAGTCCAACCTAGATTCAAGTTCAGTCATAAAGTCAGTAATGCAGGAAGCAAATGACCAAGTCTTAGTGTTAAAAATGGTGTTAAGAAATAATAGAAACAAAAGTCAATGCACTCATCAGCAGTGAAAGGAAAGAAATGAGAAATTGTCAATCAGACAATCATTACCATGAAATAGTGACATGGGGGCAATAGAAAAGAAGATTTTTCATCAAAATTTCTCAAGATCACCTTTTGTGTCTTCCATTCTACTATTCAGCTATAAATAATTAGCATGGAAGTGCCTACTCAAAGTTCCTTATATATGACAAAAGGAGTCTGAACATCAAATCTCACTAGTCCAACATGCTAAATGATCTTACCAAGTTGGTTTGGTCGATTGTGACGAAAAGACCGTATAACTCCACTCGCCTTATTCTCCCAGATAAAATACTTCCAATCTGCAGGCTCGACAAACTGTCAATTCTTGATTTTTCATCATTGGCTGCATTGGATGCTCTCAGAGTAACTTCAACTCTCTTTGATAATGTTTCCACAGATAACACCCTGTGCTCAATCTTCTTAGTACACGAAATGTTTCCAACATCACTTAATAAAAATTCTTACTCTCAATTAAAAGGAACAAAGAACTTATGGAAGTTACCTGCCCTCGACAAGTTTTCCCACAGGAAATTCTTTCTCCAGATTATCAACAAACCCATCAGACAAATTCGATACAAGAATTTTTGCATCGAGTTTTCGAGAAAGCAAAACAAAACATCCTTTAGGCGTAATATTCTTGACATAACCCTGCGTGAACCAGGAAAAAGAGAAAGTTATATCATAAAAATAAGTACAATCCGTCAAGAAAACACAAAAATAAACCAGACATTACCAACTTAACGTAAGCATAAGCAAAGTGATTCAATGGTTTGGTACAACATATCGAGTAGACCCATTGTTTCCCGTGTTTGTTGATAGGCAATAACATGTAGATTATTTCAAATCAAGAATAAAAAGATTTTGCAAACCAATGGTGACATTAAAGTAGATTTTTTATTTTCCACTCGTGTCGTTGCACATGTCCGTAAAAGGAAGCCATAAATGCATTTTCGACACTTAGCATGAGATTGAATACAATTTCATTTGAATTTCCGCAAGTACAATAACTACACACAAAAAATGTAGATGCTGAGCTTACTGGAACTCTCTGATTTGCACCTATTCAGAAGTGCAAGGAAAATCATCTAAAGTGACACTCAGACAAGCATCCACCCACATAAAATGACCTCATATCAAACCCAATAAAAATTACAAAATGCATCAAGGAATGTTCACGAAGAATACTGCAGCTGTTGCATCTCTTACCTGTACAACCATATTAGGACACAGCTCCTCAATCTTTTCCACGCGTTTGCAATTAGCATTCCTAGGAATAATTTCGAAAAGCAACAATTTTCATCTTCTTTAGACAGATGGGTGAGGAATACAATAATCAAAATATAAGAATGCAATAAGTAACTTAAAACACAATGAAAAAGGAGAAACATGACTACTCATCAAAGGACAAAATATCAGGCATCAAACAAATCCTCATCAAGATACTTTGTAACTGCTCTAAGATAAAGTCAAAACTGATTGATAAGCCGTCCACATTTTCTAGGAGAGAAAAATTTCGAACCAATTCCCAGGTACAGAAGACAATGTGTGGAATGGATAACAGATTGGCCAAAAATAACTGGACTAATTTGTGACAAGATCATCTTCTTATCCGAATGGCTTTTAACTTTATTTACCATAACAGGATTCCAAATCAATGCAAACCCTAACAGATGGTCTTCATAGTTCATAATGATAAGAGCATACCAACCAAAAAAAAAAGATAAAGAGTATAGGTTAACAAAATACGTTCTAAAGTAATGTATCAAAGAAATAGCCTGACACTGCAAAAAAAAAAAAAAATGAATGGTCCCAGGGACAACTAATCCACCGATAATTTTCTGCCGTATGTACAAAATTCTACCAGTGTGTCCTTATTTGATAGTGGGGAATTTATGTATATTCATCCCATGACAACTCGGGCCATTGGTAAGGCAAGTGCAAATAACAGTTTGGGATATAACATTTATTAGCATATCGTTGATGATTTTATTTGGTCACAATTTAGATACTAGCATAATCTCGAGACCAAATACATATACTTAAGGACACAGATCAGGTATTCCCCACTAAAACTCACATAAGCTCATGTTTACCTGTCGGAGAGATCCTCAGTACCATGAACACCCATTCCATCCAGCAATGCTCGTAAAGACAGATCAATATGTACACTTCCCTGGGCTGTGCGAGCAATTTCAATGACCTTGCATTTCACAAATTGTCCTTCATGATGCCCAGATAATGGTTCAGACACCCATGAGTCTGTTATTTCAGTATAGTGAACCCGACCATAAACTGAAGGGCCAAGCTGGACGACCAATCCACCTACACCAGGAAGAATTTTGGAAATTCTGCCACCCAGGATGTCCCCTTCATGCATATGTGCTGTAACATCATCTTTTAGCTTTTGCTCGCTTGAATCATCAATCTTTTGTTGTTCACAACGATTATTCCTATTCGAGAAAGGACATGGTACCAACCGCAACAATTTTTTCTCCTTGTTGGTGCTTAAAACATATCCAGAAAAAACTTTTCCCACATGAAAGCGCTTCTGGAAGTTTTGAAGTTCACTTGTTTCGCATGCACTATCAAGAACAAATAGCTGAGCCTTCACATGACGAGATATCGATATCCAGGCCCATTCACTATCCACCTTATATAAATAACCAGAGACACGTTGTCCAGCAGTGAAATTAAAATCCTCAGAGCTAAAATCTTCCCCAATTACACGAGCATCTGTACAAACAGTTAGCACTGAGAAGCTAGTACCGGAAGTCAAAAGCACCTTTAAATCATAAGTACAGAAAAATCAGAGAGAGGTGATACTAAATTACTAAAAAGGGTACCCCGCTCACAAGCTCCCAACTTTTGGGCTCAAAGGAGGGTTACGTTTATGCAGCCTTACCCCTTCTTTTGCAAAGAAAGCTGTTTTTGCGACTTGAACTTGGGACCTCCAGGTTACAATAGAGCTGCCTTACCGTTACACATAGGTTCGCCTTCTAGGATAATCTATTACTAGATGGAAGAAAATTTTTATCTATATTGCGGAAGAAGTAGATTTTGAAATTCCAATAGTGGAGAGAGTTGGAACACATTGAGTTTCAGAGTACCGAGTGATGGAGGTAGCGCCATACAAATGCTCATGCTGGACTAAGACAGTATAGCAAGAAAAACTGTAGCAAAGAGGGAATAACCTCCACAAAATAGAGTATTGTATAAACTACTTGAGCACAACATCCCTTACATTCTCTGAAATTACTATGATGCATGTCATGTTTTTCATTGAATTGACTCTAAAACCCCCCTTGGAGTACTAAATAAGAAATGAAAAAAAACAAATATGAATGACATTCTCTGAGTTCCTTTATACTAAAATTGCAGAAGTGAATTATCTTTATGATTAAGTACATTATTTAAGGGATTGAGGTAAGTCTAAAAAAACTAGAAATGCTGACAACACATGTATAATAATATAGTGGCACAAGATATTGAACTATATCATCGGTTAGAGTCTCAAGAAATTAAAGCATTCTCAGCACATTTAATCTATTTTACTTTCATGGATAGGTTGCCATAATAATTCTTTAAATTATAGAGCCACAGTTGCAATTTAACAAATAGAAGGGCTGTCCAACAACACAGCAACTTAAATGTGCACATGTATAGCCAGGCAAAACAAAGTGCTGATGTTACATGGTGACTGACACATTTCACAATAAAAAGAAAATGAGAAACGAAAGAGCTTGTTAGAAGACAAAATTGTCAGGTCAAGCTCAGAGATGCACTGCTTAGAAGAATTTTGGACACAGCATAACTTTCAAAACAAATTAAATACAGGGCAAAACTTACATAGCAACATCAAAATGTGCTTAATCTTACCACCGAGCAAGGATGGTTTTATAGACAGCTCCCACTGATTGTTTGTCCGCTTATTTGATGAGTCAGCTTTTGCAATGATTCTCGCACTCAGCTTTTGCCCAACTTTGAAATTTTTGAATGGATCATCCACAAAGTTATCATTATTGACCTGCCCAAGAAAACAACACACAAAATGCACATGTTTTTAATGTAAAAGTATGAAGAGCAATTATTATGCGCTCTAAACAATATAATAACATAATGATAAAGTACCTCTGTTACGTGAACTCTTCCATGCAGATGAACCCCAAATTTTAGTCGCATTTCAAGAGGCTTGATTCCAGTAATCTGGTAAATGATAAACAAGTATAGAAAGATTACATGTAGTGTATTGCAAAAGAACTTCAATGAACTCCTTGTGACAATATGCAATAACAAATACAAGAATATCAAATTAGAGAACATCAAACATTCATGAGCATCTACCTCAGCTTGTACAAGAGATCCCACATTGAAATTTGACATTTTTTTAGCCTTCTTTAAACTCGATGTGGCACTGACATCAGCAACAGATTTAAGAAGCAAGAGCAACCTTCCCATGGTAGCAGGAGTAGGAAGTGCCACAACAGTGGCAGTGACACTGAAACGAGTAAAAACAAGGTCATGTCATGATTCCATCATCAATATTATAATCAGACGAGATTAAATCAAATCAAGAAGTACAACCAAACAAAGTAATAAATCATCTAAAAGACTATCAGCAGCTAGACAAATAAGCCAAACATAAGGTTGTGTCAGAAGCAGGAAGTGCCACAACAGTGGTAGAGACACCAAAACAAGTAAAAACAACATGCCCCCAATCCTTCATGTGTGTCAAAACTAGACAACTATATAATTGATTTGAAAACTTGAACTTAAAAAAAGGTGTCACAGATGATCTAAAGATCATCAGAAGCAAGACAAATAGCTCAAACACAAACATCTTCTGCACCATCTCAGCCCAACGGAGAGAACAGAGAGGGTCGGTTGGGGGGGGGGGGGGGGGTGTGTTGGGTGGGGACAACAGACAAAGTTATCAGAGATGGATGCAGACTGCAGTTTGAGAAACCTGGGAAAAACTCACTCCTATAAAATGAAATAATACTAAACCAGAAAAAACAACACAAAAAAAATAAATCACCTAATATCAAGAAAATATCACCTTTCTCCATTCAGAAATTGTCTCTGAGGGGCCTTTTGCGTGTTATAATCGTATATCAGTGCATATCCCACAGCATAGTTACACTCAGGAATTGCAAGAACCTGTTTATTTGGTAAATGCTAACCTTAGAACAATGAATGAATGAAGTACATAAAAATGAAGAGAAGCCAAATCACGGAAGTAAAATGGATAGTGATGAAAACTTTTCCTTGCTGAATAAAGTCAACATAACATCCAACACTTGCCAGATAATTTTCTTTCACAATCTCTACCACTGCAGTGACAGTCTGATTCAGCTCTGCATTTTTTTTCGCTTCTCTCTTACGCTTCTGAGAAGTAAAAAAGAATTAAGTTAGGTATACAAAGGACAACAGGTTTCATTTGATAAAGGCAAGATAAGGTTAATGGTTACTCACTCACGTTCAACGTTTCTTACAAAAATAAAGCAGAAACAATTTGTAAATCTGTTTATCAAGACAAACTGAGGGGATATAAAGAGATGGAAGTAACTTAACCTTCTTTTCAGAATGGCTATTAGAACTTTCATTGTTGACCTTGTTAACAAACACTTGCTTTAGAGACAAATCCACAAGCTGACCCACTTTGGCAACATCGAGAACTGCAGCTTCAACAACAGATCCTACTTCCACACAACTTCCTCCTACTGCACAAGTTTCAATTGTCTTTTGGAGTCAACAGTTGAAAGGTATAAAATTGTCACTAATTAAACATACATAAAAGAACTTACATTGATAGTGAGTAATAAAACCAAGTACATCAGCACAGTCGTCAAAACTGACGACCACTCCATAATCCTTTTTCTCCTGGATTTGTCCCTCAACAATACTGCCAATTTTGAATCTTTCGAACCATTTTATCTCAGTTCCACTTAAGGTTGGAGATTGGAGCTTAGCAATCTAAAACAAAAAGAAGAATTGTAGACAAATGAAAAGGACAACTTCCAAACAGAAAACGTAGTGCAGAACATCAAACAATTTACAACCAAGTACCCACAAGCATAAAATATGTATTGAAGCGTCTGGTGACCAGAGTTCCCTTTTATATAAATTCCAGCTAGATCAATGTTAACTTGACTAAGATAGCTAAGCCAATTTTTCCAAGAGGAAAGGAACCTTCATGTAACAAAATATTTGAGAATGTTGACGAAGGCAATTCAAGCTGCTTAGATTTGCGTCCGGAAGATAAAACGCAAAGACACAGTTCACAATTGAGGAGACGAAATGTAAGCCCCCAATCCCCATATTGGTTGGGAGAGCAGTTGGGAAGCAATACTAAGCAATCACCCAGCCAACTGGTTTACAACCACAAATTGTAGTCCAACAGAGTAAAAAATGATACAACCAAAATTAATATAATTAGACAACATAAATTGAAGTCCGGTAGAGACCTACAAACGTTCAACCAAAGTGCTGAAAGTACTGATCAGATGGCCACATGACAGCCAACTGGTTTAACAACCAGGCAACTATCAGTAACTATTATACACATAATATTGCTACATATAAAGCTTTCTGCCTATGCTGAAACCCTATCATTTTAGAAAAAAATTTCCATTGTCATTCTGTGTGTTTACAAAAGCCAACCAGTGAAACAATTACTGCACCTAGCAAAACCCAAGAAAGAATCCTACATGGCTCCCAAGAAAGAAAAAGATCAAAATTGCAGTCATAAATATGCAGTGAAAAACACAAATAGTTCTTGTCCTCTTCCTTTGATATGCAGGGATGGTGGTCTGGCATTAGTCATGAGGTTTATATTTCCATATTCCACCACAAGCAGGAAGCATACTAAGCTTGACAGCCTATTTATCCACGTCATATGTGAGCTTGGCATATAAAAGAACGAAAAATTGAATGCTGATATCTGGAAATTCAAGAAAAGAACAAAAAACAGTTCACCCTTAAGATTTATACAATTTTCTAGTACATTCAACCATTCTTTTTCGGTTATATGTTTAGTAATCTCTACTTTAATTCTTTTAACTATTTTTCTTCACAGAAGGATAGCTAAATAAAGAAAAGTTTTGCAATAAAGCACGGACATCAAATATCCAATGTTGAGGAGCATAACCACATTCATGCCCATATCCATGTCACAACCCATTGATGCAGGTATATGAACTCTATAGAAGAGTCAAAATAGTGGAGTGAAAATTTATGAGGAAATTTTCTACTAAATAATACCATGCAATTTAAAGATTGTCCCAATACACAAGTAAAGAGAACAGGACTGCATATAAATTATAGTGGAAATGTTCATTTCCAGCATATTGATCAAGCGCCAACTGAGACAAGTGAAAACCAAAATGAAGACACTACAAAGTATCCGAGAACAGGTTAAAGTGCTCCTTTGTCTACCTTATCCTCTGAGAAGTAGTATTCTTGAATCAAGGATGCATCAGTTGAAGAGCAACATGATTGCTTCAATGAAAGTGTTATTCTACCTGTTTCATTGTCAACCTGGAGAAGAAGAAAATTGAAAACGAAAAATAAGCAATCAGCTATTAAAAAAGGGTGAATCACAATCGACTGTCAAAGGTTTCACCAACATCAAGTATGTTACTCCGAACAGACTGCCCGACGAAAAAGGCTTCCAAAGGAGTTGCTCTCTGCACATCCATCGCCTTTCAAGGAAAAAGAGAGAATCGAATTGCTTGGGCTGTAATTACAGGATAAGACCAAAGAAACACTGAAATCAGATGACTAATATGATGTGTTCACCTTTTTCCTTGGAGAGAAACCAGTCAAATGGCCAAGGAAACGAACAAAGCAACCCGTCTCAATTATATTGCAGATGTATCCCTGGGATTACATGATAAGTCTATCAATCTTTAACAGCGATATTTGAAAATTAAAGGCTACACAGCTAATCTTAGAAATCACAACTCACGTGGACAATTGAATTTGGATGTACTTGATGCAGATCAGAAGGAAGATCCACAGCTGCGTTGATGAGGGAACTCTTGGCGGAAAGTAATAAAGTGTTTCCTTCAATGTCTACAATGGAAGAAGTTTAATACCAAGAGACTATTCGTGCAAAAAGTTAAAGAATGATGTTGGAGAGAAAACACGTTCAACTAAAAGAAGTGAGATTAATTAGAATGAGGAACAGCATTTGGAAGTGAATGATGACAAATAGGTGGAGCTATTTTTTACAATGGTTTTTATTTCAGTCATGCTGCAGGTATCAACCTGGAAAATTGTGCAAGATAAATGCAAAGTCTACAACAAAAATATAAAAACTAATAAAATAATGTGGTCTTCCGAGAAACAATTAGGCTATTTCAACAGCCTAAAAATAGAGCCTATCCTATCCAGCTTCTGGTGATCACTCAGGATGCTACATACATGGATATAAAAAAGCCAAGATAAAATAAAACCACCAAGGGGTGAGATGAACGCACACAGGATTTCTCCTATCCAGGATTGAAAACCAATTTTTATATAATAATCCTGAGCATTGAAGAAAGAGAAGGGGGAAGGAGATCGGCAGTCGTCCCCGCAAAAGGTGACCATACCCATGGCTGTACCACTGCCATGGTGGTTGCGTTATGGTGGTTGGCACTCTGAGGTGACCTCCAAGGTGATTTTTTGATCTCTCTCTCTCTCTCTGTCGAACCTAATTACAATGGGTTTTGTTTATTCATTTCTTTTACTATTCCAATTCCAGAATTCATTATTAGTTTTTACTTTTCCTGTTGGATCACATAGCTGCTAGCCTCAACAAGCATATGTCCTATGTATCTAGTGGAGGGTGGGTGGGGGAGTGGTAGCATACCTAGAACAAGGAGCTGCTGAAACTCATATCCAGGCTTCAACACTGATTTCATCAACATAGCATGCTCTGCAAGGTGACTGCATAAGATAAGCAACAGAATAAAAGGATCTTATTATGGTAATGCATGTATGAATGAGATAGAAACTAACAAAGTACCATGGTGATCCGCCAAATGCTCAGTAGGAATTGTACCCTTGAAGAAACTTTTTGCCTTAACATATATAACAACCCCACGAGGACTTACTGCCTCAACCACTCCCGTAACAAGGCTACCCAACTTGACCATGTCAACTTCAGAAATCCTGCTTGGAAGTTAGACTGGATATCGTCACACTCCAGAGTTATTAAATTGTAGAATTCATCAAATGGTAGAATTCATGAGCAGTGCAAGGAGGTTTGCCAGTATGAGCATATGCTTGAATGAAACCCCTTCCTCCCTCCCTCTCACACTCCAGAGTTAAATCATATGGTGGAATTCATCAAAATGGAAGAATTCATGAGCAGAGAAGCATTGCCGGTATGAGTGTATGCATGAATGAAACCCCTCCCACTTTCCCTCAGAAATCCTGCCTGGGAGTTAGACTGGATATTGTCACACTCCAGAGTTAAATCAAATGGTAGAATTCACGAGCAGTGCAAGGAGCTTTGCCGGTATGAGTGTATGCATGAATGAAACCCCTCCCTCCCTCCCTCTCTCCCTCCAGAATGAGCAATGCAAGGAGCTTTGCCAGTATGAGTGTATGCAAGAATGAAACCCCTCCTTCCCTCCCTCTCACACTCCAGAGTTAAATCAAATGGTAGAATTCATCAAAATGGCAGAATAAATGAGCAGTGCAAGGAGCTTTGCTGATATGAGTGTGTGCCTGAATGAACCCCTGAATGAAGCCCCCTGGTGCCCCCCCCCCCCCCTCCTCCTCCTCTCCCTCTCTCTTGGTGCACATGCGCATCAAATGCATGATACTTGTGCAACTTGGTTTGTTTGCATGAGCATCACGAAGAAAAAAGAAACATCAGGTGAGACTAACCTCGCAGGCTTCATCAGAAAACTTAGATTGATCCTTCGTGCCACAGGAACAGAACCAGTTACTCTACACTTGACAACTTGTCCGACATGATACATTGAACTTGGATCGGATCCAGGTTCTAGCCCAAGTTCATGTCTGGTTTGGGAGGAGAAAAATCAAATGTGAGACTTTGACAATTATCAAACAATAACAGCTAGCAACATATGCAAGGGGTTTGACATGACAGCATAAGGGCACATGAACTTGCCCCTCCACCAAAAAATATTCCATTCAACCTTGTTCAGCTTGTCCTCTAATATGATCATATTCCAAATACACATTCGCTTCCAAATGGAAAAGACATGGACATTCACTCAAAATTTTTAAAATGAAGTCCTCATGAACATCATCAAATGACATCATTATAACCCTAATTAGATATAAACCACTAACTACATGGAGTTATCCTACCACTGAGATACTTATCCAAGTAAAACGCGTTCTTATCAAACTTGAATGTGGAACAATAATGAACCCACCACAAATGCATTTATACATTGGTCTAGTATAATTATTGAATAAAGACATCCTCAAATTTTTTACTTAAATTTTTATCTGCAATTAAAAAAAATTATTACTGAATTTGCCTCAAATCAAGAAAGTCCTCATTTCACCACACTTAATATTATTTTGCTAAAGCAGCACATTAAATTCCTATAGTCTAGTTAAATCACACAATCTATATTTTGACTAACTCGATCACACAGTATTATATTAGATAAGCCTAGCCGTTAGCGCTTTATATCAGTGTCCAGATGAAGTTATATGGCTTCTGTATGGGTAGTGTATTTTTTTTCTATATTATAACTACTTTTTGTCATAAAAAAGTAATACAACAAATATCCATGCAAATTGGAATCACACTACACTTTACAAACTTGAAGTATGATAACCTTTGCTACCTATATAGCTGGTATCAGTATTTGCATCACAGGAACTATTCTTAATGAAACAGCATTATACAGTTTTACATTGAAAATGCCTGTACTAAGATCATATAGTTCTATTTCGCAATGGGTATAAATGGCCATCCAAGATTGTGGTAATTTCATGTCTACTACCCAAACCAGTTTGTTTCATTCCTCAAATTGAATATAACTACTGCTGACAGTTATATCACTCCATAGTCCAGAGACAGTCTGGACGACCTACCTTGAACAAGATATACACTCTAATCGTATTAGGCACTGCATTATCTTTTCTCAAGTACAATTGGTGGAACAGTGAGTAAGTAACTTTCATAAACAACAAAAGTAATATGAATGAAACAATTTGAATTTCCGAAGGTTCAATAGGTGAACACTCTAAAGGACCACTACTGTAAGTTATGCTTGTATGGTTTCGCCAAACAACTAATTAAAAATTCAATATGAAGAAGAGAACCCACTTCAAGCATGCAAACAAGACCACAGCAAATGCTAAGGAAAGAAGAGTAAGATGATAGAATCAACATAACAATCTACAAGGCTCTAGAATATCTTTAACAATCTAAAACTACCTAGAAGCAAATCCTTGGACGCCATTGTAGAACCGGACAAAGCATCCATGCTTTTCAATTTTGGTTATCCACCCATGGGTTATAAGTCCATCTGCAGCATCTGAATATGAGCTAATAATTGCAAGTTTTGATTTCACCTGCCAAAAAATTGACAATCATATTCAGCAGCAAGACTAAGATTTTAACTATAGAATTACCAGAACTTAATTTTTAGACAGATCAGATGCTGCAAACTTCACATGGAAAAGTAACATTTGGGAAAAGGAAAAAGCTAGTCTTCCATCCAGATCCAAATCAGCGCAAAAGTGGAAAGCCTCTTTTGTTCTCAAGCTTCGCTTACGTAAATCTAAATATTCTGGAGAAAGAACTTCGAGAGTGTACATAGTATGCGATTTTCTTAATGGAATAAAAGTGATGGTTACAATTCAGTCTTGGATTTTAGACCTTCCACTAAGATGCTTCTGTCAGAGTATCTTTTATCCAATATCTTGCATTTTTTGGGCATTCTGAGCGTCATTTACTGATTTTTCCATCCAAATGACAAGAAAAATACGTAACTTATTCAAGGGTTTTCAACTTTTCCAGCCAATGACAGAAAAATATCCAATCTTTTCAAGGGTTTCAAATTTTGTGCGAAATCTCATGCATAGCTGGGTCTATTAAGCTATTTTTGATTGGTTCGAGGGAACAAAATGAGAGATTTTCTGAAGAGGAAGATTCTTCTGTCTAAGCACTTACCAAAAATTGTTCCAAAATTCTATCCTATTTTTACAGTTGGATTTACTCCTTAATTTAATGTTTGATTGATTACAGATTCTTTGTCTTGGAAATGAGCTCTTTTCTTTTCTCTCTTTTTCTTTTTTTGGCTTTGAGCTCCTTGGGCTGCACACTCTTGGTTCCCTTAGCAAACTTCTCTTTTCGTACCAAAGAAATACATTAAGTAAATATAGGCATTTAATGTCATTGGGGTCATGCAGGATTAATTAATAAATAATTTTTTAAAAAAAATTTGTTTTCGGTGGGAAAGACAAAAGGTACTCTTTTCAACACTTAATGAGATGAACCACACACAAACTAAAGTTGCAAAGACTTTACCCTAGCAAGCAAAACCAAATTGAAGCAGGATAAGGAAAGAAAGGGAGCATACAAGTGTCTTCTTGTGGGTGACAGTTATTCTCTTAGATTTGCAACCAAGCACACGAAACACCAGCTCAGCTCCGACCTGGAGAGAAATGAAGGAAAGAAGTGCACATCCTCAAATTTTAGAAGAGATCAAGGGAACCATGTGGCAAGTGATCTTAGCTGCTGGAATTACCTTAAACTTTTTTCGAGGTTTTGCAATTTCAAACTCAGACATATGCGGAAGTGGACAAAGTGCCTTTACGCCACCGGAAAACTGAACAATAGCACCAAAGGTATCAACAACTAACACCTTAGCTCTCACCACCATCCCAGGCTTGACATCAGAGTGGGTAAAAACTGATCCTTCAAATGCAGTGGCCTGCTTGATATCAATTAGAGGCACAATATATGGGTTATTAACAAAATGTCACTCACGGAATTAAATTACTATTAAAAAGATTATTACAGGATAGCTAACTTGCACTAAAAAGAACTATTTCCAAGCAAAAACTCAGACGAGAAATCTAGTCTATAAGGCGCATTCAAGAAGACCCAAAAACTTGCCTTAGATAGTCAAAGTTTCTATATTTAGCTCAATGGCTGGCAGAACATGAAGAACATTAGCACCTCAAAGAGAGCCTTTCACTTGAAACAATAGAGCTTCCCTATTGTCAAATTCAACAAAAAAAATGGAAGGGAAAAAATGTGGCCAACCAAAGGAACTTCCTCTTAATATTTCAAAATTTACATGAGATAACATAGACATGTATAAGTGATACTCCAGTAGCTTTTATAAAGGCTGCAGTGTCACTTGGTCCATAATACACACATACATATATACATATCTATGCTACAGTGAGTCACAAACACCATTTATTGACTGCAACAGGAGAGCAAACCACCATTTGGGTACAAATGATGGAAAGAAGACACTAAAAACTTGTGTACTGATGAAAGGGTAATAACAAAAGGAGATCCATATACACTGGAAATCATAAAAAGGGGGCATTATATACCATGTAGTAGCAACGGTCCCCACAAACAATGAATAGACATTTATACCATGGCATGTCCTTCATGTTAACAGCTAGTTCAACAGTCATATATCAGAGAAAATCATCCTCCAGTGTAAGTAGCCATGCCATTTTAAATATATGAGCTTTTACAAAGGACTGACCTTCAAAACTCCAACAGCTAGCCCTTCCAAATGCCTAATCCCAAAAATCCGAACACGTACACAACTTCCTTCCTTAAACTTCTTTTCCAGTTTATGACCTTCCCCTTCAGCAATATCTGATACCTGGAACCATTGGGAGCAAGATAGCATCACGTTTGAAGTGGAAGTATTAACTGCAATTAATAAAGAAAAAAAAAAGAAAATCCTCAAAATGAACTTACATTAACATATGCTGAAGTAGACTGAGGAGTAGAAGGGATCTCAAGCAAAATGCCCAACCCTCTGTCTACCCTGACTATTTTTGCATTCTCACAAATATCGCCTACCCTAGCATGCTGCCAAAGTGAAATAAAGAGGTAGTAAATTAAAAAGCATGCCTATACACATGATTTTTTGTATTTAACTAACAAAGAGATTTTATTAAAAATATTGTTCAAGTACACCATGATTATAGGTCAAAAAGAAAAAGTTCGGATAACTAAAAAGGCCAAATTAGAGAGAAAAGATTGAAAGGCCCCATGTGAAAGTGGAAAGACTTGTAAAGGACAAATCTTAAACTCGTTGACAATAAAAGCCTCATCGAAACAAGGGCCACACTCATATCTCGTGTTGCCTCATGGTCAAAGATCTTTTTTCTCATTCCCTATCAGCTTGAAGATCAACAAAAAATGGCACCCTTGAATGAGGCTCCCATTGTGTGGGGTCTGGGAGGGTTCACAAGACCTACCGTTGCTATCACAGTGAGACTGTTCTCGTGACCTGAACCTGTGGCGTCCAGGTCACAACAGAATAACCTTACTGTTGCACCAAGGAAAATATCAATGGAGTTGATATTTCCATATTCATTGAAAAAAAAAAGAGGAGAAAAAGGATGCATGAGATTCCATGCAAGAAAAAGGTCAACCTCAAAACCTTGATGTAAATCCCTGTTGAAACCCTTACAGGCTGACTTGATGGTGTCGTTCAAAAATGACACTGACCTTAATTTTTAACGCAATTATGGTCGATGGAAGAGCAAGACAGAAATTTTATTGCAATTATTCTTTTACAGAAGTAGAGCAGTTCAACAGTGCCAGCCAAACTTCCACGGTATCCTAATACAGAAAAATGGACAAATTTGGAAGCAAAGAGAGCATCTACTGTTTCTGTTATCTCTTTTAAGGGCAAAAGCATAGCATAAGTTTATGTCGATAGCCTAAACTGGATTGGGCAGAAATGCTAGCTCCAAAGAAGTCACCTACTTGCACTCCACCAAGCTTGGAAGGAATTGTCTTATATTAATGCATTAAGTAAAATTCACATCCCTCTTTCAGAAACCAGGTAACAGGATTCCTAATTAATTGCCAGATCAATGGTCACAATCACTCAGAACACAAACAAAATATGGACACTGACATTCCTCAGGCTAAAGGAGAATAATGTGTGCAAGCTTACCAAAGGAGGAGCCTTATTTTGAATAAGATACGGATTCATAGTCAAACCGATCGCTCTACTAAAAGGATCGACAAATAAAATCCGAGCAATAACCTGATACAGCAAGGTAACAGCCCAAATTAGTAACAAAGAAAGATGATAGGACCAGATCTCATCGTTCTTACAACGTGTTAACATGCTGAGAATATAATGGGCCAAACAGGTCATTGATCAGATCTCAACAAGTTTCGAGGATAAAGAACTTCGCAGACATAAATTGCAACTACTAATATAGCCAAAGCCAGCACATTATGTGGTACAAATAATATAAAACCATGGAACTCATCATTGGCAAGCAATCATATGTCAAAAGTCCCATCAACCCTGGCGACACCAATTTCAATGCCAGCAGTCATATCAGTAAATGCGATATGAAGGAGAAACCAAGCACCCAGCATGCCAAATAGGCAGCATGCTCACCAAGCCTGAAGGAGGATGTAAATGCAAGTTCCAGCAATAAAACCCTCAACAAGTTCGCTGTCTCACATGGTCAGCTTACAGCATTGGAAACTTAGAATGTCATTGTCTCATACGGTCAGCTTACAATACTTAAATGTCAATCCATGATACTTTGGCTGATATCAGTCTTCCATAGCCAACCTTGTCTATCAGGATAGTCTTCACTTTATCTGAAACTACTTATGCAGATGAACATCTAAAGAGTAGCTAATGATGTCTTGGTCAATTATTTGTTCTTTCTACAAGTACAGTAATTATATCAGTGCAAATAGTTATTGATCTTTAAGAATATATACTCCTCACAAGAAACTAAAAGTATCGTTGACAATCTTTCCACACCAGAAATATCAAACAATTGGAAAACCCCCCAATGTAACCCAATGTCCAAGTAAGAGGTTGAGAATCGAAGCAATATTCCCGTCCAAATGAAGCTCGCAAAAACAAAGCTACCGGCATATTAGGAAGTTCTGATGTGCTAGGAAGAGCATAAGTAGACATGCACTCAGCAGAAAATATGACATGATCAGCAACATTAAGATTATGTCCTCATATAACGGTTGTTTTTTTTTTTTTGGGTAAAGGTCATATAACGGTTGTTTTTTTTTGGTAAGGAGTCATATAACGGTTGTTAGTTTTGTCAAAAGGCAACAATCAAGAGTGAACAAAAAAAGGAACAGTCACGAGCCTAGACATAATTACACAACAAGAGTGAAAATAAAGAGGAGTGACCAAACCTTCTTATTTTTAGTGCAACTGTCCATCCAACTTTTTGTAGGTAAAGCGTTCTCTAAGTGAAACATATCAACCTGTAAATTAATAAAATGACACGTAACCAGACAAGAAGCACTCACTACCCTCATAAAATACCAAACCCTGCTCATTTAGTAAAAAATAATTTAAGTGCTCGACAATAAGAGAACCAATGACCATAAAACTCACAGTTCCAGTGAAGTATGTGAGGAATGATAGCATGATTCCATTCTCAATGGTTGATTGTACACGAGCATTAACCATCATACCAGGAACGAGAAGATCGATTGAGATGCCCTTCACGTCCTTTGTCTGTGTAAATACCAATATGAAATAAGGGCAAAAGCAAATCACCTTCGAATGAAAGATACGTTGACAACTTGTTTGGAATGAATGATTAAGAAATAGCTACCACAAATTTTGACACCATATCCAGGTCAGGGTTCAAATAAACAACTTTTCGAGCTTTATCAATGCTTTTGACTACTCCTTGCAAAAGTTTCCCAACTTTTAATTCAGGACCCTTATTCTCTGTGAAAAATGAACGAAGATACATCAAAGCCACATGAGAATCACATATGGGAGACATTACTGAAGCAACAATTAATGCAAAAAGAACTATAATACATATATACACGAGCCCTAAAAACCCAAAGGAAGAAATACTGTAGCCAAAATCTCCATTACATCAACCAAAGCAAAGAAGCGCACACCACTGAAGCAAGCTAGAAATACAAAAGTTTAATTTATTGGGAAAAAAAGGGTTTGCAGAATTTGGTATCAGAGTACTGTTACACATTCAAATCTTAACTTCCCTCTTCCTGTTGTTCTGTCTAATTAATTCTGTTATAAATTTCTGTCTGGGGTTGTCTATTTAATCTTGTCTTCTACATATAAAACCCGGCTTACAAAGAGGGTAGCGTTGATAACTATGCTAGACATATATAATAAGATGACAAACTTTTGTGAGAAACAATTCGTCTAACTATGTCATTTTTCAAACTTCTACAGATACATACCTCTGCCAAAGGAAAAGAGGAAATATGTTATCTGAAAGAATCTTGAAATCATGCCCACCGCAGGTGAGTTACATAGGTAATATATACGCTCCAAACTAAATTATTATGAATGTCAAATGCTATAAGTCAACGCAAGTGACATTATAGCCACAGTTAACCAGCATACATAAGTAACATTAATGCAGCTAAAACGCTTGAAATAGAGAATGAGGACTTCTAAAGTGGTAGAGGTGCTTGATACTTTTAAAGCTTGTGACATAGACATCATTCCTAGCCCTGATAAATTAACTATTTACTATTTTCAGTTAAACCAGAATGCTATCCAATTTGTGGTATTCTGAATGTCCTCAAAAGTTTCACTAACTGATGGCGAGGGGTTGCCTTAAAGTTTTCTTCTGCAAGTGGCTACTCGAGTCAATATTCCCCTTTCATTTAATTCATTTCAATCTCCGTGAGATTGCCAAACCACTGCAAACTCTAAAGAAGGATTGTTTCAAACATAGGTCAGAAAGATTCACTTCCTGTCATATGCAATGTGTCAGGTTCTTGCTGCTATTAAATCATGTCAGATAATGCAAACTTTCGTCAATTCTGCTCCTAGAAATGTTTGTGCAATGAAGATGCGTTTAAAGTGAAAATCAGACTGCCTTGTAATTATCAGATACTTCAATAATAGTACCTACTTCATAGTATCCAACGAAAACTGTAAAAGCAAAGAAGCTTACATGAACGAGATAGAACAACAAACAAAAACAAAAGTTTTAGAGGCAATACCATCTTCGCTGGCTTTTGGCAAAAATCCTGTAAAAGAAGGCAAGCCATAGTGGAGAATGTAACCATGATCTTCAATACTTCTGACGTATGCTGAGAGGACCTATAATATCAACCAGGGACATTAGTTCCAGCATACAATTCTGATCGATAGTTAATCTGGGAAGAGCCGGCCGGTCTATGAAGAGAACCACCACCCAGAGATAAGCATGGCTGCCTCAAAAAATGACACTTGCTATCCCTAGCGATAACAAAATTGAGCCAAATAACTGCATTATGATTGCCAATATCATACAAATAGCATTATTTTACTTTAATGATCATGCAATTTGGACCAATTATTTATTCGTCTATCAAAAGGGTCAAAGAGAAAGCCACGCAATTCTAATGGTATTACAGACATAAAACAACGATCTCGATAATTTTATATTGACATATGCCGGACAGACTCTTCAAATACTTTCCTAATTGAACATCAATATGCTAGTTAAAAAAAGAGTAAAGGTATCCATAAAAAAAAATCACCATTGCAACAATAGTATATGATGCCTTGAGTATGCCACATGAATGGCAAAAAATTCATGATAACAAGCTTGCAGCAATAGTATACATTTGTTTCTGACTCATCCTCTGCATATACATTTATTTCCGAGTCATCCTCTGTATGACAAAGTATTGCCTCCATTTTAACAAGTTTACAATCAAAATATAAGTCCAACACACGCAATACCGATTTGAACAGAAAAGCCTAATGCACTCTTTACATATCGCTAATCGCTAAAAAAAAATATAGTGTGTGTGTGTATAGAGAGAGAGAGAGAGAGAGATAAAACAATTATTGCATGCGTATGAGTCAGCCCAATACTGAACTATGATTGCTGGGCAAGTAATAAAAAATGATTAAAAAAACCAAGCATGAGATTGTAAACCACAAAGAATGAGCTTACATTTTTTCCCAGTGTATAGCTGAATAATCCATCCAAGCTGGGAATGTTTTAACATAAAACAGTTAAACTATGATGACTCACATATTGCACGCTAAGATATATTGCTCCCATTTATTCGCCTGAAGTTTGAGGGCATGCATGTTGACATATTTGCACTAGAGAAGAATGTCCAAGTAAGTAAAAAAAATGCCAGTCCAGTACTTTTATTTTGTTCATGGTTCAGATTAAGATGGTCCATTGATGAATTTCAAAATCAACTCCTTTCACCTGTCTTTTAAGAAATTTCAGAAAGCTTACCATCCCTTCTTGAATGGATTCTAGTGTAAATCCCTTTTGCACCAAAGAGAGACGCAGCGAGAGCCAGATCTTTCGTTTTGCTTTCTCTTTTTTATCGTCATCGACTTGCATTACTACACAAGATACAAGATGCCCTATACTGAACATGCTCGACAGTAAATTATTTTCACTTTCCTACAGGAGAAAAAAAAAAGACAAGGTGAAGTATCAGGGGTGCACAAAATTATTAAAATAACAAAAACCACGGCCATGGAAATTGAGGAAATGCATAAATTCAACAACACGCAACAATTACCTCAGTTTCACCATCTAAAACAGGATCGATTGCATCTGATGCCCGAACTAGACCACGTAATCCCCCAGGAAGACTAACAACAAGATCTTTCTCATTGACTTCACTGATGACTCCCCAAAGCTTCATACCGGGAGAAATATTCTGGATGAACAAATATTACATGAAAACTGTGCACCAAAATTGGCCGAGGAGCATGGAAGGAAAGTGTATAATAAACAATAGGGAGGGAAAGAATAATTTGGATACCATGAAACTAAACCTAAACTAGTCAATATAGCCTTGATGAAATTCATGCAAGGATTGATGACTAAGATGCAGCCCACTGTTGTGGAATTGTATTTGGGTAGTGGAGCGGCTGAAGAAAGGGAGTCAGGGAAAAAAGGCCACATTAAGCCAATGGCTTATCGAAATATAAATGTGTATGTCACAAGAAGCATGACATGGTAATAGCTCTCACAGTCTTGCCCAGGAATAGTGCAAAAGTTATTTCCAGAGCCAAGACAATTCTTAATTGAGGAATTTCTCTGTGAAGAAACGTAATGTGTATTTGGGTTTTTGATCAAACTAAAGAGCATCATATATATCTTACTAACTACTACTTCACGGACAACAAGAGAACAGAGACAAGTACCTTCAAAGTGATTCTGTTTGCAAATCTAGGTAATTTCCCAGTCATTCCATCCCCAAAAAGTGAACCCAGATCATCTTCTGAAGTAGGCCCCCTCTTCTGCATCCTTTTCGTTTTCTTTTTCTTTGACTCCCTGTCCTCAATCTCAAACTGTGCATCGACTTCTGCATGAATTTCCTCACGTTCTTTTTGACTGAGAAAACTTCCTCCACCTGAAGACACAAATCAAACAACATTTAAAAGAACCTTGGGCAGTTATCCAAAGCTACTGTTTCCATTTATTTCAATCAAATAGGATCCAACCCGAAATAAATTATGAAGACGGTGAACAAACTGTTAAAGGCTGATAAGCGATGAAATGACTCAGAGGCATAGGAACTGGATGATTTGGATCAGGGTAGATTCTAGCCATCAAAATGCACCGAAAGTTTTCTTCTTGATTTTGTTTTATCAACAGAAATGCCGAGAAGTCCAATCAGACAGCTTGGAAGAGAAAAAATTGACAGCCAAAGTTCCTCTCTTGGGACATCAGATAGTTACAACTTACAAATGTACCTAAACCTCAACACATTAGAAGATAACCCATCTTCCGACAATAGGCCTAGAACTAGATGACCCACGACAATCCACACCAAGCTCCCATCACAAATGCGCCGGCCGTGCCGCAACAGTTTAAGAAAAGAAAAGAAGCAGTTCGAGACCACTCGCGTTACTCTTCCTTGTCCTCTCCGACGAATGAGAAACCTCCACACAGACACAAAAAGGGAAAGCCGGAGCCCTCTAACCTCTGGGAAAATCGGGCACGTCGTCCTCGAGCTGCAAGGCGGCGGGCTTTCGCCCGGCCGCCTCGCCGGACTTCTTCTTGGCTTTGAACGGTTTCTCGGAGTCCTTCGACAGCCTCGGGCCGTCTCGCGACGGGGCCTTCCGGGACTTGGGCGCCGCCATGCCGACGGATCGTTTTCTCGGGGGGGAAAGAATTCGCCGGCGGCCTAGTTCGAGAGAATAATGCAGAGAGACGAACGACCCCTTTGTCTCTTTGCTTGGATTGGAGCGGAGCGGAGCGGAGGGAAGCTGAGCGCGGTGGTGGTGGAGCAGCTATTTATAAAGCTCTGGAAGAGAGGCTTCGGGGGGGCTTTGGAAGGGTTTTGCAGAGCAGACCTCAGCGCTTCAAGCCAAACCTGTTTGGTGATTCACCTTTTAGGAAGGGCACTCGCGGGCGTGGATCGGGTCGGGTCTTCCCGTCGGTCCGGATGATACAAAACTTTGGTCCGACCTGTCAAAGGCTTGGACACGAGTGTGTTCTCAAATCATTTGGTCTGAACTCTAGGACGTTAAACACGGAATGAAAGGAAGAAAAACTTTTTCTCCAATTAAAATGCTAGACGTACGGATATCAGCACGTTAAAATAAGGAATTCAGTCCTATCAATTTTAGACAGGTAACGTGACCCTAATCAGAGCTTCGGCTCCTATTTCTTGGCAATGAATCATGAATTTTAGTTCAATATGTAATGTGATTCTTCAATTTTAAATCAGTTCAATGCTTTTCCTGAATTTTAACCCAGTATGTAATATCACTCCTGAACTTTTGATTTGTTTTGTGCGGTTCTTGAATTTTTAGTACGTATTCGACTTAATAAATGATGTGTAGGATTTTTGCATGAATGCTTTTTTTTTGCCATAATCTAAAAATAGACAAAATCAAATTCGCACTTCTCATTAAGAAAATAAGAAAAATTTCAAAGTGTCGCTCACCTACGTTTATATAAACGGCTTCAAATGAATGGTTTTATGTAAACGTAACAAGCCTCTTGCTCTTAAGGAGATGAAATGTGTTGATTTTTATTTCTGAAAAAAAAACCACCTTTCTCTATACCCAATTTAAATGTATTTTCACGGACTATTTTTTAATGTTCAATATGAAAAAAAAAATTTACTTAAGCAAAATGTAACCAAACAGCCTCCACATTTCGCCTTCTTTATGGGCCTGGCCTTCAGCTTCCAGGGCCTCCGTCATCTCATCCTTCCATCATCCATCCACCAACGGTTAGATCCGCAAGCCCAAATGGAAAAGCATGTCGTCGCGCGCACCGAATAAAACCCCCGGTCTTCGAATAACCGTGAGAACCTTCTCGAACGCATTTCGCCCGCAGGCGTCGTTCATAAACCCGCCACCTCGCCGGCCTCATCACCTTCACTCATTCTCTCTATCTCTCAGCTCGCGAGAACGATCGGAACCAGCCGAGCCTCTGCGGCGCTGCAGGTACGGATTCCCCCCCTCCGATGCGCTCGCGAATGCGTTTCGTTTTCGGTCTCCGAGCTCCGGCGCCTGCTCCGGCGCGATGGTATCCCGTCGATGAGCGTGTCGAGTTCGCGGAGCTCCGACGTTCTCCCGTGGGTCCGGCGTCTGTTGACGCCGCCGGATTCTCTTCGTCTCGGTCATGTTCCTAGTCGAGGTCGTCGTCGTCGTCGACTCGTCGTTTGATCTCGTGCTTGGAATTGTCGATTTCTAGGCTTCGCGGGTGGTCGGTTGAATCGTCGTGGTTGAACGGGGCAAGGCTGCGTGGTGATTCTTGGGGGAAACGGTGGCGCGTGGTCGCGTTTCTTTGCAGGGATAGATCTAAGGTCCGGCGTGGTATTTTACGGGGCCAGTCCCTTGTAGAATATGGCCGATGGATTTGAAGCCGAAAAACGTCTTCCGCTGGATGAATCTTAGAAGGTGTTACCCGTGACCCGTGTTTTCCAAGCCGGACCTTAGGAGCGCCCTCCTTTGCAGATGAGAAATTCGTGCCTTTTGTTTTTCCGGTTCATTGTATGAATAAAATGTTTTAAAAGCGGTTGCTTTTCTTAGATTTTTTTGTCAACTCCACCTTACACTTAACTCTTTTATTGTATTTCATCTTTTCTTTTTTTTTTTTAAATTTCAGATTTCTTCTAAAACAGTATGAGAACTTGAGAAATCCTTCAGGGCGAGAATGGTCCTCTCTGCACAAGTTGAAGTTGGAATTATTTCACTGGCTTTTGGTGTTAAAACAAGGTTTCATTGTTCTGGCACCACGATCATTGGTGGCAGGATTGTGTTATCTAGGATTTTCTTTTTTAATTAAATGAAAATTTTAAGTTGTGGATTCTCTTGATATATGAGTGGATAAGGCTTGAAAGTTATTGTTTTGATACTTTGCATTTATATTTGGAGTGGCTGTGGAGCCTTAAGAGTGTTAGTGGGGGCTCGTTTGCATACCAGTTCACGGCGTAAAAAACTCTTTCGGTGCATAAGGTTTACTTTTAGATGCTCTTCACGTTAATAGTTAGCAAGTCAAGTGGTTTTGCTCCAAAGCAATATTTCTTCGAGTGGATCAAATGCTCTTCTTTTGTAGGTAGTGGGCTTCAAGTTTTGGTGTCAATGAGGGGAAGAAGTTATAGCTACAGTCCATCTCCACCAAGGAGTTATAGCAGGAGGCGCCGAAGCCCTAGTTCTAGGGATCGATATGGCGGTTGTGACCAAGACCTTCCTACTAGCCTTCTGGTTCGCAACCTACAACGTGACTGCAGGTCAGATTTCATGCATTCCTTGATATATGCTTCGTAGCACCGGCACTATGCTTCTTGCAAAATATTCTCTCTTTACATTTCAGAAGATGGAATTAATCAAGTTAGCATATCAGAGTACTAGCAGGGTAATTAACGCTATCATAGTTGAATTGCTGATAAGGATTTGTGTGAGGCAAGAATAAGATGCTTTGCTTCTGTTAGTAAATGAATGACCCCCTGTAGGATGTTATAACCTTGTGATGCATGGTAGCTTGATTTTCATTATCTCGCCGCATTGCAGAAAAATTATTATTTAAGCAAAGTTAGAAACAAAATTTTCTTATGCAGGGCTGAAGACCTACGTGGTCCATTTGGCCGGTTTGGTCCTCTCAAGGACATTTATTTGCCTCGTGATTACTATACAGGGTAAGTCATGACAACCTTTGGAGAGATAGGTTGAGGTTTCTTTATTGTGTGGGTTAATGTTCCTAGATGAATTTAAGTCCTCATGAGCAACTACTCAAAAAATGTTAAAAATAAAATAAAATAATGCCTGTGGTTGTTCCATCTTTATGTGTTTGGCCTCTTGTCAAGATCGTTACCTTTTTCATCAGTTGTTTATGGGAGTTTGGTTTTGTCATTGAAAGTTTTGAAGACACCAGTGAAGTAATGAGGTGAAAGTTTGTTGAAGACACCTATCGAAATGGTAAGAGTATCGTTCAAGGTTGTCTTAATGTCAATGAAGATTTGAAGAAAGTGGATTTGACTTCTTATGAAGAAGTGCAAATTCTTGAAGAATTTCAACAAATTAAGATTTGTTCGCACAAGGTGAGCAGCTGCATGACTGCCTTTTTGAATTGAATGGAATGTGGGCAGAATTCCTGTCGTGATTCTTCATCTTCAAAGATGACTTACAAATTCACCTGTGTCCTTGGCATTCGTTTCTAGTTTGTGGCTGATGATCTGTTTTTGATGCAGGGAACCCCGTGGTTTTGGCTTTGTTCAGTATGTATACCCAGAAGATGCTGCAGATGCTAAACGTTACATGGATGGTGAAGTGCTTCTTGGCCGTGAAATGAGAGTGATTTTTGCTGAGGAAAATAGGAAGAAGCCTTCAGAAATGAGAGCGAGAGACCGCTTCAGGTAATTAAGGATTTTTCCTGACAATTGAGCAAGAATTCTTTGTGCTTTTATGAAGCTTTTACCCTAAACATAGGATAGGAGGTTGTAGGAGCACATGCTTATGTTGTGGGTGTGGGAGGGCATGGGAGAACATAGTTCTTATATATAGGAACTTTCTCCAAGGCTGCAATAGTACTTTAAGCTGGGGCCAAATGTGTGGTTGGAAACTGTATTGGGGTGCTTAGAGGTATGCCACTGCAATGAAGGTGGTTGTTTTGTGAGAGAATTCAAGTATATTCTTTGTCAATTACACGGAATGTTTGTGAAAATAATAACATTGCAAGGGCAGTTTGTGTTAATTGTGATGAGATAATGAGTTTAACGATGTGGGGAATCTGTATCATGTTACGGTAGTAGTTCAAGTTGTTGAGCATGACCAGGGAGGGGTTCCGACAGGGCTGTTACAGTATTGGATTTTCTTTTTTGCCCCTTTCCTGAAGGTTCTTTGTCCTTTGGTTGACTGATATATTTGGTGATACGTTAGTTTACTTGTATTATCATATTCTTAATGCATGGGTTTCATAAGAGTCCCTTGATTTTGCTTCGAAAGTTCATTAATCTATTGAGGATGATTGGGATCCTTATGTGATTTTGTCGAGTAGACGTCTGACCGATGAAAGCATTTTACTATTTTATTTTCTTCATTTACTAGAAAATGGCAACGTTAGGCTGTGCTTATTATCCACAATCAGTTTTTGCACTTTCTTTTCTGGAAATTTTATGGTTGGAATAGCTGAATTGCATCACTAAAAATTAAAAGCCTTTATGTAATGGGCTATTGGAGTTTCCTGGTAGAAGCTGAGATTCACGGGGAATTTGATTGTGCTATTATCAGGGGTCGTTCGTATGATAGGAGATGTTCTCCCCGGGGTTATTCTCAATCTCCATCAGATGCACGCACTTACTCACAGGATGCATACTATAATTCACCTTCTCCCAGGCGTCATTGTTACTCAAGGTATTCAGAGTTTCGGTTGCTTTTGTATAATCTTTTCTTTCCTTGTTAGTTGTTTGTTTTGTGTCCACCAAGCTGCTTTGGAGCTTAGTTTATTTCATCAATTTTTTAATGAAGTTTTCTTGATGATCCAGGTCAGTATCACCAAGAGGTCGAAGTGACCGACGTCGATCTTATTCACGTTCACCTTACCGCTCAAAGAGCCGCAGCTGGAGCTCCAGCAGGAGCAGGAGCTGTAGTCTTGACTATTCTAGGTAATTAAGTAGTGTAAGACCTATTAACGAATGTCAGCAGAGACAGCGTAATGTATTGGTTGAGGTATGATCCATGTTAAAACTTTTCTCGTTTTGTAGGATCGTATTATACTCTATCAACTTTAGTGTGGTTTGTTTAGTGTTATTTTTACATGGAGGCGTACCTGTCTTCATTTACAGTTCATCGTTAATAGTTGCTCCTGCTTTCATGTCTGCCATCTTGTTGATCTTTTCTCTGTTGTATCTTGCTCTAAAAGTAAATCAAGATATGGGAGTTCTGCAATAAGCCCCGTATTCCTTTTCTTCCCACCTTTAGGTAGACTTTCTGCATCTTGACGAGTAAACCGCATCACTTTCTTAGGCATTATTCCTTTTCAGGCTCAACCCGTGAGTTGTCTTCATCCTTCCGCATAATATTCGAGCTGGTGTAGAAAACCTCAAGGATTGGGTACTCATTTGATTTGGGAAAGCAGTATTGAAACCCTAAATGTTTATTCAGATTGAGAGCTCCGTGTTCATCTTGATAACTTAAGTTTATAGGTGGTACCTTATACATGTATATATATGAAGAAGTTATCTAGATCCTGCTCACCTACAGTTTGTACGGTTACTTCAATCTTATACTTCCTGTCGCCCTTGGTCAAATTCCGACTTCTTTGGAACTTGTCCCCATTGCAAATGTCTGAACAAATTGAAGGGATCAGTTTCACTTCCCCGTTGCATAGACATCTTAGTGGTCATATGAAAGAATGCAGCAACGTCTTCCTGAGTTAGCATGAAATCCCCCGATCTGGATCCTTTAAAGCCATTGGAAGCCTTAGGATCATTGATTCGATGCTTCCGTGCAGACGCACTGATACACCAAATGTTGGCGAAATGCAATGATTGACAAAACATAAAAATGGAAGCATGTGCATTCTCGCCCTTGCGCTGCCTGTCGGAACACCAACAGCCGTCCGTAGTGTCAGCAGAACAGCATCATGCGTATCTGTCTACGAGCTAGTGATCTTATTCATCTGCTTTATGATTTGGGTCCGCACCAAAACAGGACCGAAAAGAGGCTTTGGAAGCAGTTTTGGACACAATCGCTATACTCCATATACACCCAAATGAATTAGAGACTTTCAATTTTGTCGGTCAATGACACTAAACAAGATGCACCTTCCCTTTTTTCTTGCATCAACACTAACTCCTGATCATAAAGAGGCAAAAGAGAAAAAAACATGTATCAGTCTAATGGTGATTTCCAATCATCGTCTGACGGAAAATGGTCCTTCCTCACGTCCTTGGGTGGAATGAAGCTGTCCACGGATAGACCGGGCACATTGAACGCGAAATCATCGATGATCCACGTCTCTTCCAACCGAGTGACCGCTGGGCCTGCCCGTAGATTATCATCCCCGAAACGTGTGATGATCGCACTCGATTGGCCGGAGTGAGCGATCATGACGCCGTCCACTTCGCGGTAGTCCCGGATCTGAGTGGCTATCGAGGTCTCCCAGTACATGGGGTGTGTCCCAGGGGATTGTATCCTTGTCAAGTAAGAGTCCTCCAAGTACGCCAATAGTCCGTTCTTTTGGCTGAAGTAGCCAAAAGCGGCATGCTTGATTGTCTCCGCTGTGCTGTCGCTCCGGTCGGACAGGTCCGTCTGATCTGCAGACAGCTTGAGGACGAAGCAATCCGCATCCCCAATCTTCTTCTCTCCCATGTATTCCGACGTAGAGAATATGGCCGCTATCGTTACCGGATCTAGTCCCTGCATGAATTCATGATTTACTCCTCCCCAAGTTTTAGGGATGCTATGTCACACAGACATGGCAATATAAGGCGAAGACGCCCAAATACACACTCTAAATATTCTACACGAATGGCGCTGAAAACTCCTATCATTTGCGCACTGTTTTCAAAGATTAAAGACCAGGATATGCATGGTACTGGGCCTAGGAGACATGATCCGCTATATTGGCTGTAACGATATTGACTTCGGCAGGGTTAGGTGAAGTGATTTTTGGACGACCATGTAGCTCAGGCTGTCAATTTTCCCATGTAAAAACATTGGTCCGACTCGAAAGAGGTTGCATTCAAATCACCAACTCAGTGCTCATCTGTCAAATTTAGGCTGCTTTCGATTTTCCGAAACGCTATTGGGCTGAGCTGACCAATGTCCTCAGAGTTTCTTAGCTTGTCCACTTCCTTTTCACGGTTATTTTACTATGGCTCTAGAAGTCAAGACCCTAAATTCAATGGTACATGTCAAAATTATTGCGCATCTAGACAAAAATTGTAGGTACGTTTCAACATGTAGCCAGTCAGTACAAAAGGTTCTGTGGAAGTTAGGAGGGGTCCATCAAGAAAAGGAAAAAAAATTCGAAAAAGAAATAATAACCATGTGTATTTATGGCCATTAGTAGCCATGTTGTTCAACAAAGCTGAATTCTATTGACTTGAACTGACTGATGCTTCAGTGGGAAATTAGAACTGATACAGACACAGAGCACTTCCTCAAATTACATATAGTGAGGTAATAGGGAAAAAGGGAAAATTTTCCCTTTTCGAACATGTACTATCACTACTTCTAAAACTTTGATCTTTCTAATCAAGTCCTTATACTTGTACAAATTTCTAACCGAGTCCCTGTAACACAAATTCTGGCCAAATCCAATTGACATGGCCGTCGGAGGACACCGGAATGTGACGCGAATTAAACATTGCCTGTATGGACACCCACAACAGGGCAAGTATAATAAATTTGCTTAAATTCTTTAATCGTCCACTCATTCTCTATCTACGGTCATGTAAGCAATATATAATTTAAGTCACACTTCGGCATCCACCCACGGCCATGCCAGACTGGCCGGATTTTGTATTGTAAGAACTTTATTAGACACTTTGTATAAACCTAAAGACTCGATCAGAGAAATCGAAAGTGCAGAGACTTGATTAAAAAAAGCAGCGGACAAAAAGCAGAGTTTTTCCTTTTGGAAAACGCGCCCGGCAGATAATGGATTAAATTTGGCTAGAAAAGCGAAAGTATTTACTTAAATTTCAACTGAATACAGATATACAAATGATATGCAGCCACGACATGAACATTCGTTATTCTGAGACATGACATTCACTGGTCCAGACCCTAGTACTGTGCTGTGGCAACAACTTTGGTAGCTTTTTATGTTCTTTTAGCAGAAATTAACCACTCCTGACAGAGGCACAATAATGTCTAACCCCCTCTATAATTTAATTCAAAGTGCGGGAGAGTCCCAGCTTGGTCATGGCCATAGAGACATGGGACCTAGATCTCCTTCAAGTGTTGACTTTTGTGGACACCATGTACAGAACATCGGTACGTCCTAATTGATTTCATGGTGATCATCGCGACCTAGTACGGCAAATAACACGCAGAGCAACATCAAAGAAATACAACAAGTTTATTGAAGAATATTCTGGCCAAATAATCGAAAACTTATAGCTGAATATCATTAATTTCTTAATAAATGTAAAAAAATGACCATTACAGATGAATTTTATTAATATATTTGACAAGATTCTATTACCATCAATTATTCTTATTACCGAACGAATTAAGTATCCTCTCATAACTTAATTTCATAATGTACCGAATTTTTTAATTTCGGCACTTAATTTAGTTGTCATATAACCTTAATCTAAACGTGAGCTGCTTTCAATTCTATATTTAGAAGTCATAGGATGTTGAGCAATGCAAATGCATGTCCACCGTTATTTTTTTATCTTCGTCATATTAATTTGTAATTTGATCCGAACCTAATATTGATCTTGAAGAAAAGTATTTTCCAAATAGTTTCAGTACGGTTGGGTCAGAGCTGAGCTAGTACTCAAGGAAACAGTGTCGGTTTTAGCAACTTGCCTGAAGAGCTCGCCGAAGAGGTCGGACCCCACCCTTCGCGGCGTGCGTGCCGAGCCACGGCGTGTGCCGCCAAGCCATGCTGCCGTTGCTGCCGGCCACGACCTTCTGGTCGCCCAACACCAGCTCTATGAGCCACTTGTCAGGCAACATTTGCCACATCACGAAGCACCCCTTTTGCTGCGAGACACTGCTCGCCATGGCAGCAGTGGCGGCGGCTGCCGACGCCCCAATTGGCCCAACCTCCTCGGCCATCGCCATCACGACTTTTCCTGTGGCGAACATGTTCTTCACTCGCCCATCCAGCTTCCGACAGCCTGTAGCGGCCGTAAAATGCTGTACGATGTACTGTGCTGAGGATGACACCTAACGGGCACGACAATATACATTATGCATCAAATGTCATCTCAGAAGAAATGACTCATCCTTGCCTGGCATTAAAGGAAGGTCTCTTGGTGACATTTAAGTCTCAAACATTTTTCGGAGTTTGTTGAGAAATACTTGGTAACCAAGCAATATCAATCCACATTAGCTCTTTAACTAAAACCATGTCTGTTGCTTAGTTCAGTCAGTCCCAATATGATGTGAGTCGATAAAAGTGGACGAAAATTTATACAATTCGAGCTTTCAAAGTTTCAATTGCTGACCAGAGAGCATCCAGGAAGTTAGTCAGGTTCGTCCCAACTTGATCCTAACTCAATGCTCAAGCTCAGGACTCCAATTTAAGCTTCACAAAAGAAGAAGACAGGACAATTCTTTTAACCCCTCTTTGCTTAGCAGGAGTACTTTTCGAGTGCCGCACAAAAATGTTCGAGACCTTCTTATGATTCTTTCCCCCTTCCCCTGCTTTCTGTCACAATTGCATTGATTTGCACTCAACCCGTGTTAGGCCGCCTATCTGAATTTTGGCTCGCTAAAATGATTCAGATTCTGTAATTCTTCTTGGGACACGAGAACTTTTTCTTACTGATAAAACGCACAAACAGAAAGCAATACCCTTTTCTCATTTCAGCGAGGGGAAACACAAAAAAGAAAGATGCCATCGGGAAAGAAAAATCCTGCCTATCCTACCTTTGCCTTCCGAAAACATGCAACGCCATGTTTACAGTCGCAGAGTACACCACCAACAGAGGAAAGCACAGCAAGAGGAACGACTCGTCGAGTCAACTCACCTCATTGACCGGCGTCTTTTGATGGACTGAGACGGGGAAAAGAGGGCAACCCAGGACGCTGAGGAGGACCTTGAGGTGGTTGGTCTTCTTGCTGAACGCAAAAGACAGGTGGGTCCTGAGCCAGCCCCTCCACGACCGGCCTCTCTTGGAGCAGTCCCTGGCGCTCTCCTCGTCAACGGGCTCTTCAGAAACCGGAGCGAGACGACTCATCTTCCTTGCACGGAGACCGAGACACAGTGCGTGTGTGTTTGTGTGTGCTTGTCTTGTGGGAAACTGTGGGATCCTTAAAGAAACCGAGTGAGAAGGAGAGAACTTGACAGAGAGAGAGAGAGGCAAAGAGAGAGTCAAGAGGCTTTTCAGACTTTCAGAGCACAAAACGCAGTTACTGGCGCGTGCACTTCAGTAGAGTTGGTGGCTGTAAAGCCAAGAAGGACAGAAAAGTGGGGAGCTTTGCTAATTGGGGAATTTGGCAAAGGTTGCAGACCATCAGTTCACACGGTCTCAGTAAAAAGGAGAGAGAGCTTTTTTTTATAAATGCAAGCTCCTCTTTTTACCTTAGAACAGTGTTGCCTCTTAAAAAAACGACTTGACCAGAATGGCTTTTCTAGCGAGGAGGAGGGAATCAAAATGATGGCTGTCACGTTGCTTTCCAATGGTGATAAAAGGGGGGCTATACAGAAAAGCTAATGGGCGCACCATGGGTGAGCAGCTTTCTCTTTCGCAGTACCACTAGTTTATACCCTCGAGAGCCCACGTTCATTAGTACGATCGTAACGTGTGATGACTACCTATATTTTGCGTAACACCCGTATAAGAATATCATAACATACAAACACTATAAGATTTTATGATCAAAGAGTGAGATTTACTCTTTTGCATTGTAGCTAGCGGAGCTGCTTTGAATCCTGATATGAGTTCGATTCTTTCGAAATGCATTGCACTTCAAACTTTCTTCGAGCTAGGGGTTGAGCCCCCATAGCACTCTATGAGGGATCCACACCCGCCGCAACTCGTGCAAGCGAGGATGGTGTGGGTTTCCCTCATGATAATTTACAAAAAATTAAGCAAGCCGCACCTATTATTTGAAGGGAAAAATCCGTCAGCACAACCCTATCATGATATAAATGCATGTATACGGAGTTGCAAGCTTACTGCTAACTTAATCTATATCTACAAATTAACTAAGGTTTTTCTAACATCAAGAAGTTATTCTGATTCAAACCCTAAATCGAGATTTCCCCAAACACTTAGGAGTAAGCTTGGTATCACTTGGTGACCACAATACCACTAGGAAAAGTGTCAAAAAAGTTCTAAACCTTTTGTATTTATGTTAATTTAGTTCTAAACCTTTTTTTGTGTCAATTCAGTCCTAAATCTTTTGATTGATGTCAATTCAGTCATAAATCTTTTGTCTTTGTGCCAATTCAGTCATGTGGTTGGATTTTACTAACGTGGACGCCGATCGGGCACTGGCGTTGACGCGGATAACTTTTAATAATAATTTAATATTTTTTTGAATTTTTATTTTATTTTTTTCCCTCCCCTCCCTCCGTCCTTCAGCAGGTCGCCAAATTGGCGACCAGCCAGAGGTCGACGAGGTCGACCTCACCGACCACTGGAGAGGCTCACCCTCGCCAGTGACAGCAAAGGCGAGCCTTGCCCAGCCAAAAATAGCGACGGGCTGTAGGAAGGAGGGAGGGGAGGGAAAAAAAAGAAAAAAAAAGAAATAAAGAAATAAAAATTCAAAAAAATATTAAAATATTATTAAAAATTGTCAACGTCAGCGTCGGTGATCGGCTGCCGATCGGCCAGCGTCCACGTTAGCAAAATCCTACCAAAATTGATCGGAATGACTGAATTGACACAAAGATAAAAAAAAATTATGATTGAATTGGTACCAATGCAAAAGGTTTAAGATTGAATTAGCACCCAAAAAAAGGTTTAGGACTAAATTGACACTAATGCCAAATGTTTAGGACTTTTTTGATACTTTTCCTCGATACCACCAGTACATAATCTTCTATAACTCGACACTTAAAAAAAGCGATGTCCTATATTAACACCAGTAGCCCTTGAACATTTACTTATTGTTGAATGTCATTCATAATCCTTTTTTTTATTTGTTTAATGTTTTTTTTTGAACTTTTAGAAAGTGGTTCAATAGTTCAATTTGGTCTTCCGATCGACAAAACTTGTTGACATGAATAGAATATTTCATTTACTTTATGACTTATCGTTATTATTGGTCGATTTCGTTCTTATATTTTGGGTCATGTCAAATTTAGATTTAATCCTAACACAAAAAAATTATTGATTATAAATCCAAACATAACACGCTAATTCAATGATTAAACAACACAAATATATATAGCCTATAGGATATGCTATTATCTATAGAAATACTTAATTATGGTTACAGTTCGAAGTATTTGTACATGTGTTTAAACACGTTGGGCTACAAACAATAAACATTTTAAATTATTTAATCCAACAGTCCAAACGCATTATGAACGGATAAAAGGGTCAATTCATATTCGACAAGCTTGTTGTTCAACCTGATTGAGCTTACACAAATGCATTAATGTATGTACTATGTATATTTTGTCAAGAGGTGGCGTCAAATATTACTAGCCTAAATAACGGTTATCAAATACTAAAACTTTTTGACGGCCCTCACCATCTTCAAGTGAAGGTTATTGGAGAAGGTTATTGGAGAGAGAGCGAATCAAAATATAGTAGTTTAAGTACTTCATTTGGAGTTATCATAAGGATCTCACATTTGCTTCTTAATATTCGATTTGAGCCACGGCTCAATTGATTCACCCGAAACTCAAACGTCAGAGATTGATGAACCCGTCATCCCAAACCCTTGGCCATCCGGAGGTCCGAAAGTTTCTCCACCCGAGACCGCAAAACGGTGCAAGGTCAAGAATTCTCCACACTTGCACGCGAATGACTGAGATCGAAACTTCCCATTCATTCCCCATCTCAGACAACACCAAAGCGATCAAAAACCAAATGACCACTAAAGAACACTTGGTCACATTAGAGAATAGCATCTTCAACTCAATTCCCTGAGCCCTTCTATCTCTTTTTTTTTGGGCCAAAAAACATGGTTCTTCTGTGCAAAGTGGTGATACTAATCTGGTTCTAGGCATGCAAATTGCAGACAACACTTATTAAACACTCGGACCAAGAACGAAGAAGGTAAGTGGCAGATGCCGCGGAGCGCGTGGGGGAAGGGTTTTCCCTGGGCCTCCTCCGGTCTGCATCAAAGGCCGGTTCTGGGTTCACTTCAGGTGGAGAGAAAACTTAGGAGGGAACTTGAAAGGGAGGCAATGCTGGTCACGCATCCACGTCTCTCCGTCTTTGCAATCGTGTCCGCTCAGCCTCCTCCTCCTCCTCCACTTTCTTTTCTCTTTTGCTTTGCTTTGGAAACTGCTGCCCGCCCTCAAGTTACGCCCGCTTTTTGTACCCACCATTGCTCCACTTTCCCCGACTTTCAGTTTCCTACGTCGGTCCCCTGGACAGCTGATGTCCCCACGCGAGGGACATTCGTTGGTCGGGATAGGAATCATTCTCCTTGGGATAAACCGCATCGATTCAATTTTCAGGATGAAAAGTACGGTTGTATCATCGAATCTCGCGAGTTTCGATCGACCGAATGATGCATCTAGAAGTTTAGACTAACACCTTTGGTCCGACAAGAAGGATTGATTTTGCAAGTATGCTCTGTACTTGCCGCTATGTGGATGGATCCTATGTATAAGATGGCTTACGTCATAAATTAATGGCACATGAAGACTAAACACCAGTCCTTTAAAAGCGAGTGTTCATGTGAGATGTCGTATCCGCCTCGTATAGTCATATGATCCTCGCATTCTTAGGACATTGAGAACGTAATGCAAGAGACCAAGATGCGACTCTTGATTCAACGATTCTATTAGGAAGAGCGCATTTATGATTTTGTCTCCTAAATACTAAATAAATAATGACACAAATGATTCATAAATTTTGGCATAATGTGCAATATAATCCATGATCTTTTAATTTGTTAAATATGGTATTTAAACTTTACCCTAAAGTGTAATATGGTCCATGAACTTTTTATTTATTCAATATGATCCCTCGACTTTTGGTATATGTTTAATTTAGTTCATGAATTATACGAAAATATTCAATATTTTCTTTCTATTAAATCAAGTTTAGGGACAACATTAAGCATTTTCATAAAGTGCAGGGATTAAATTGAACATGCACAAAAAATTTAGAGACCGTATTGAAAAAATTTGAAAGTTCATAAACCGTTTGTGTAATTTTCGCAAATACTAAATACTGATCATTTGCGAATCAGGCACATTTCGACAAAAAAAATGAGAAAGAGAACAGCAAGTATCGACCAGGAGAGACGTCGGTTAGCGAGCAAGCAGTCTCCGTCTCCGTCTCCGTCGCGATCGAAATGTCGCTGCTGTCGCGTTGCGGTCGCCGCGCTCACTCGCGCTCGCACAAGCTGCGCTCTCCGACCGCGCTCCCCCGGCTCGCCTCCCTCTCCTCCGCCGCATCCGCGGGCTCGCCCGGCGCCCGCACTCCGGCTCGACCCGGGCCGCCTCCGATCCGGGTCGGGCTCACCGAGTCGGCCGGCCGAGGCGTCTACGCAGCCCAGCGGATCGGAGCCGGCGAGCTCATCCACACGGCCGAACCGGTCGTGTCTCACCCCTCTCTCCACTCTCTCCACGCCGTCTGCTACTTCTGCCTCAGGAAACTGGACAGCTCGCGCTCTCCGGCTCGTGCGGCGTCGTTCTGCAGCGATGACTGCAGAGCACGCTCCCAGGTAAAGTGGCTGCTTAAGCTTTTGGTTGTGCGTGCAGTCGATAAGTCGAGGCAAATGAGTTCGGCCGTTTGAAAGACCGCGCGCGAGCTGTTTGTAGTTTTGCCTTGACGTATTGAACGGCTAATGACTGTGTAAATTGGCGAGTTGGCTGTAGAGGGGTTCTCGCATGGACGGGTGGGAGGGACTTTTGATACGTGGATCGGTGGATGGTCATGACGTTAATCGCAATATATTGTCTTGCTGTCCTTATAGCAAGCTGCGGTTCACTTACAAAGAAACGGCTTTAAATTTTGAATTGATGTAACATTTCGTCGCTCCAATGAATCTTATGCGATATCATTTTCGATACTGGTGCACAGGCATTTTATGAAGTCGAGACAAGGGCAGACTGGTCACTCCACGATGGTTATTGTCGGTACGAAGTATCTCTAGTCTTGTTACTGTTATTGGCTTCCAGATGTAGATTCCATCACCAGCCAGTCATGGTGACTCGCACGCTGTACTACATGTGGCTGCGACTAGGCAACAGAGAGAAGCCACCACGAGAACTTATTGTTCCTTTTCTGTCTGCCTATCTGCATCCTGATTGAGGTTCATCTGTTTTGACTGCATATGCTTTTGAGGTTGCATATGCAGGTCACGTGTCAATCTTTCATGGTTGTAGCAGAAAAATCTGGTATGGTCTTGGTTAGTGTTTTGCTGACAGAAGAGAACTAACTACAGTTTAGAAATCTCATCAACCCAGGTGCTTTTCCTGGGACCCAATGCTGGTTCTCATATGACTCATGAAAAGTAATTGCCCATATCTAGCAAAAGTGACCATGCAAGGGTCTCATTTAAGCTGTTATAAAAGAAGCACGGTGGATTTTAGTCTGATCTGTCAAAGCCTCAATGGCTTTTTCCTAATTAGAGTTGCTTTAAATTTTGGTTAAGCGTGGTTTACAGTCCAACCTCTTAACAAAAGAATTAATGGTTTTCTTCCTCTCTATGAAATTTGAAAGCAAGCAAAGACCATAAAAGCACCAGTTTTTATGTTTTGTGTGAGTGGAAAAACTTTCCTTGCAGTGTAGTGCATCCAAAATTTATTTTTTTGGTCGAAGAGCATTCAATAGCATTCAATAGTTAAGTTGGTATTATTATCTTGTGATGAAATAGCTCGAGTTCTTAAGGGGTTTTTATCATCTTGATTTATAACTTAATTTATTTCTCTGCAAAGCACCCAAGGTTTGAAATATCCCCTCCTGGTAAAACGGCTAGCTTGTATGATTATATCAGGCGCAACATCCAGCGACTGCTTTGACATACTTCAACCTGCTTATTTGTCTCCTGAGATGATATCTGAGGTGAGAACCTTGTAGCTGACTTCTTTTAATCTGAAAATTCAACTCTGTAGATGTGTGGTTTATTATAAAATTTTTATTAAACTGTTATAATGTTTCCTCTTCCGCACTGATTTTTGTTATTGTACTAAATAATGTTTGGGACTAAATTAGAAGCATGCGAGCCTTTTATCATATTGTTGACATGTCTTCTTTAATGAAAAGCCTTAGCCCTTGACAACTGAATGCTTCTCTTTAAATTTGTTTGGTGCTGTTTTGGTTCTAAAAAAGGCTATGAGCAGCGTTACCATTTCCATGAAAAGCATAATTTGCTTTCCTTTATGAATTTGTAAGGTGCAAGTTTGAATCTTTTTAAGACCAATTTTGGAAATTGTCTTCAACATTTGAAAAAAGAATTCATCAGATTTAGAGATGCTGCAGATTGTATCTTTATTTGTTTCATAAGATAGTTGCAACAACAATAAGGAAGACTCACTTTCTATAGTCTCAATGCTTATGTATAGAATTTATCAACTAACAATTAGCAGGAAATCTTGTGGGACTTCCTTTGACCTTCCGAATTAATGTGATTAGATGGAGGAAGGGTTCAGATTGCTGAAGTGTGCCTTCACAGATGCTCATGTGAAGGATGAGCAGATAGCATGTATCCTTCATGCAACACTAATTTTCATTTTTCCTTCTTTGTTTTGTATCCTGCACTTTGTCATTCTTATGAGAATGATTGTCTTTGACATTTCTAGTTCTGACTAAGCAATGGTACATTGCGTTGCTTGCACGGATTCGTATAAATGCATTTCGTGTAGAGGTGGTTGGAGGATTGTTTGAGGATTTGCTTTCAATGGCCGCGGCGTCTGTAGAAGCTGAAGCTGCTGTTGGAAATGCGGTTTACATGCTTCCTTCATTCTACAATCATGACTGTGGTACTTCCCTGCTCCTTTTCCTGATAATTGTTGCAGCAGTGCAGCACAAACTTTTGAGAGAGAGAGAGAGAGAGAGAGAGAGAGAGAGAGAGAGAGAGAGAGAGAGATATTCAAAATTGGTCGCTTTTGACAATGGTGGATGTTTGATCAATTAGCCCCTCGATGGCTGGCCACATAAGTCACAACTCCCGTGAAAGAAAGCATATTTTAATTATGACTTTTGAATTAGCAAATGTAGATTTTTCGTATAAAAATTTGATAATTTAAATAATTAATTTACATGCTACTGAGGAAAAAACGATATACATGCACCTTGGCAGAATGATGAGAGAAGTGATTGAGCTTTTCTTGGCCTCTGCTTTTTGATCAGCTGTTTCTGTGAAAAAAAGTGCGTTTTTAGTCTGATTTTTGAATTAGAAACTGGAGTTTTCTAGGATAAAGTTTTGCCAAGAAGCGACTGAACTTTTTTTGGCCTCTGTTTGTAATCAGCTATTTAGAAGAATTCTATTGTTTTCCTTGCAGATCCTAATACGCATATTATATGGTTAGAAGATGCAGTTGCAAGATTGAAGGCCCTTCGAGAAATTGAGCCAGGTTTGTCTCATTTACAGTAAAATTATGCAGCATCACTTTAGTATATTGCATTTTCTTTCTTGCTTATCACTCAAATGGACATTCTTGTCTTAGTCCATATAGTATCTTAGTTTCCACTGGCGTCATTTGTGATTAGTAAGTTATTGGAGGAGATTGTATTGTTACTCTAGCCATTAGTGGCTTTCCCTTGGGCTGTCAGTTTCCTGAAAGTGCAGGCCATGCACTGCCAAGTTATCTCGTACAATGCATGAAAAGGGGGATTTTGTATTTTCGTTGGGTATGAAGATGCGGACAGCCTGAGACAGTATTTATATAGTGTCCAAATTCATCAGTTCCTTTGGCATGCGGGCCATTTGTGAGTCTGTGGGCATTTAGTACAGACAGCGTTCGATTTGCAATTTGACAATTTGCAAGGACAAGGAGGCTAGAGTATGTCGATGGATAGTCTGATCTGATACCATCATCATGTCCAAACGGGGAGGACATAATCATGGTGTAGAAAAGCATGGAATATTACTCGTGTACCTGCTATGTAATTCACGAGATGAATGGATTAGCAAGTATAGTTTTACGGGTCTCCTGATGGAGCTTGAGATTAGACTGTCCATTTTGGTCATGTGTCAGACTGTTGGCTTCATCTATTACAATTCACTATAATTTATTATGATAACAATTATATGCGAAATAACAGGCTAGTTGTCCAGCTGACTATTGTTACGTTGCCCAGTCTGGTTCTTCTTTAGCAAGGGATTCTGTGTTGCAATCTTAGAAGGGTATTTTACAGGCGAAGAACTTAGAATTTGCTACATTGATGCAAGTCTTGATCGGGATGCACGGCAAAGTCTTCTATCCCAAGGGTTTGGCTTCAGGTGTGACTGCCCCCGGTGTTTATCTGGAGACTAGAAGGATTTCTGATATGAAGCATTGGCAAAGGAGATGAGATTTTTTCTTCTCTCTCGCATTCATTAGCAATAATTCTGCTGCTATTCTTTTATCTTTCAGTTTGCACAAAAGTCTAGGCATTGCATGCAACTTCAGTAAAACTAAAAGCCTTTCGAGCTACTTAAATTTAGTGAAGTCCCCCTTGTGCAGTTCTGTTTCTGCTCTTATTTCAATAACATTGTGCTTGTTGCAAAGAACAAGAGATCATCAGATTTGACTATGGGTATAGGTTTGATATGATTCTCTTCAGTAACCAATTATCCATTGGATGACATCATAAACATAATCAATTATTTGTTATTGTGAAACATAATTGAGTGATCCTAGTAGAAGTACTTAAGAATGGCCACATGAGTGTCTGTAACGGATGGACCATAGTCTAGCAATGGTAAAAATTGACCACTTCTTGTCTTCATTTGCTTTTCAGATGTAATTAACGCCCATTTTATTACATTAAATACTGTTATAGAACCTAGTGTGCCGTTCCTTCTAACTAAACGTCCTTCTCTCTTTCATCACATGCCATCTCAGACCCGGAATATGGATGTTAATGATATAATCTTTCCAGTCAATGCTCCCAACATCGAACCCAAATCTCCTCTTCTCTTCCTCAGACATTTTTTCCATCAGTCGCTTAGTGTTGCTGTTGTCAAACCTGGGATTGTTAAGGTAGAAATGAAATCCACGTTAAGTTCAGTGCATTCTCTTAAAGAAGATAAGAAAAAATTTCTTTTTATGCACATTAGGGGAAAATAGTGGAATAATGTAGAGTTGGGCTGGCTGATTTAAAAACTGTCCTTTTTGTCCTTGACCAATATGTAGTTGATTCCATCACTGATTAATATAACTATGAGAGCTTGAGTTACTAACCTTCCGCGGTAGAATGCGTAGGGCTCATATATGTTGGCCATTTTCTTTGCTTGCTCTACCGATCTACGACACACAATTTCAAGTTTTTTGGACAGCTTTGAGTTTGAGGTCATGGCCCTCAACTCGCTTCTCTGACTAGCATCTCCACTAAGATAAGCTGAAAATTCGTCCATGGAAGTGAATAGCTTCATCAATGGGACCGGGATTGGTCTACCTTTTGAGTCTAAGCACGGCGAAATGTTGTAGTGCTCATAGAGCAGTCTAGCCAAGTCTTGGAAAACAAGTGGGTTCACAACCGATGAAGCGATCTGATAAATGTTAATTCCTGACTTTCCGGCCATTCCATGTCTTGCAATGGCTGCTAAGGTAGCATTGACTACCATATCAGCTGGTACCTAAAAGATTAGTAGCAGAAACATCAGCGGTTGGCCAATTAGACTGATTAAGTTATGTTTGTCAACGATGATTTCTGCAAGAACCTCGAGAATGGTAGACATGCCTTGTTAATGTTTAAACTAACAGTATGTCAAAGATATGTAACATTTCCTAATAAGTGAAGAAGCTAGCATTTTTGGCAGTTTTTCTATGACAGTTTTTGGCCTTGAACTTTGTAAACCAAGTCATATTAGCTCTTGTTAACACAACTTTTTCTTAGCATAGTGTAATGGCTGTATCATGTGAACAAACGGCCATTCTTTTATTTCTTGCTAGTTTGAATGTTTTAACAGTTTTAGGAGTCCTGGAGAGATCATCAAAGAGGTTGCTATTGCTTACGACATCGATTACTCCATCTGGGTCGACAAGAAATCCAGTGAGCTGTCCTTTCCCATAGTACAAGATGATGGGATCCATCATCCTGAAATTTAATAACAAAGATTAGCTTCTTCTTCTTTTTGTTTTTTTTTTGGGATATGGCATCAACAGAACAGTCCCATAATTTGAATAGATGATGAAGTACCTATTTCCTTCCATCCATCCTGGAAATGGCTCCTTTATAGTACTCTCAATGACACTAGGTCTGATTATGATGACCGGAACCTCTCCTCTCATGTCGTCAATAATCATCTCTCCCATAGCTTTGGTGAACACGTAAGTATCTTGCCATCCAAACTTCTTCGCCCTGATTTTGGCCATTGTCATAAATCAATAACAATGTCATTCGGATTCCTAGTCCTAAAGCAATCACTTTTCATTGATATCTGTCTGTCGTGCATAAATCAAGTGCGAAAGAGTTAAGTAGCAAGCAGAAGATGATTATAAATCACCTGTTCAGACCCAATTCTTTCATCTTTTGAGCCACTGCATGATCTTCCAAAGCCCTTTTTGACTCTAGAGCCAAATGAATTTCACTTTCCACATCCAATTGAGGAAGAGACGTTGGTGGTTCAGCACTGTAACTTTCTCTGACTATGCTATCTCCCATGCAGAATGGCTTTTCCATAATCTTCCCTTGCCTTTGTCCATTGACATATGCTATTAACCAAAAAGATCTCAATCGACTATTTAGATACACCTTAAAGATGTTCAGAAAAGGCTTAGGCCATAACTGTTACAATTAGAAAGTTGTCCTGACAATATTTACCTGTAGAAACTTGCAAGAAGACTTTTAATTGGCTGCATCTCTTTGCAAAGCTCATGAGATGGTATGGGCCTTTGGTGTTAACGTCGATAGCAACGTCATACCTGTAGGATATATAGAAATGGATCATTTCATTGGCGCTTTATAAGGGGAAGGGCGCCATGCATAGCTTTTCCTATCCCCCTTTTTTCAGCCAAGCAGAGAAGTTTGCCAGTAGATGACATTATCAATGGATCCATGTAACCAAGAGGCTGAAGGAGAAAAAAAGGGGAAATCACATGCCTCTCGTCGAACGTGGTATTCGCAGCTGAATTTACAATGATATCCACTTCATTTGCAATGAAGTCAACCAAAGCATCTCCTAACCCAAGGTTTGATTCTGAAATATCTCCAACCACAGGTATTAGCTTGCTCAGCATGAAAGCTTCATAAGATTTTCCATGAGTTTGTTGAAGACCCTTGAAGAGTTCTGAATATATTATCTGCGCCCAACCATGCACGAAAAATTTCATCATTAGAGAATAACGTAAAGATGGTTGATAAGATGTGGGTTGTAACTTTAGACAATTCAAAAGCATGAGGGGCATACTTCACTTGATAGCCTTGCCATCGCAGCTTCCTTGTCTTTCGCTTTCATCAAGAGAAATATCTTACCCACATCCGGGACGGTCCTTAAGATCTTCTCGACAAGAACTGGACATCAGTACATTGAGAATGGTTAACAATAGAGATATTTAACAATTTCCAGCAAAAGAAAGAACAGAGAAACTTTACAAACAAGAGGTATTTGCTCGGAAAAAAGTTCACTTTTCACCTTTTGCCAAGAACCCAGTTGCACCAGTAATGAAAAATCTCTTCCCTCTCAAAAATCTGACAATTCCAATGCCATCATCCATCTCCACTAAAGAGTGGGTGTGCCCAGCATAAGGCACCAAATCCTTCACACAAATCTCTGCCTGACTCTTCCCATTTGGAGACGTAACCATGCTTCCTGTATCTATCAGAGCACTACTTTGGTTGGCGCAAACCGACACAGACCTGTCTTTCGGAAAGGTGGACTTGATTGCATTGCCGCTGCCTTGGCAGCATGTTAGACTCTTCTTCTTGCTCAATGAGCACCGGTCATGCTTGCACGACACTCTTCTTGCCAGCTTATCCAGCGCAACCGAGAGAGAATTGAAGGATACAGCCTCCATTTTTTTAGCTCAAAGAATGAGAAAATTCCAAATGCAAAAGAATGATGGCAGACTTTGATATGTCAGGTTGAAGTTGGTTGGCTTGAAACTGAGCTACACACACTCTGACTAAAGGGAAAAGCTTAGTAAGTAAACAGACTGTGTTCATAAGATAAGAGGTGGGTTTGATTTGGTTTTATAGGAAGAGAAAAAAATAATGCATTTCAAGCGAATGGGAGATCAGAGTTAGGTAAATGTTGAAGCTTTTTCTTCAGGCCCCTATTTAGTCTCTCGTGGAGGCTCTCTTTTTGCCATTCTCTTGGGAATTGTCACCACCTGCAAAATTGGCGGGAGCTCTCTTTACCTCTCCTGGTTTCAATGATCCAATTCCTCCAATTAATCAGTCAGTAGAGGCTGATCACATGCTATTTCTCCCTTGAATAATACGAGAAATATAAGATTGGTTAGCAAAATTTTATGTATAAAATGAAATTTTCGAAGAGTCGTCGGATTTTTAAATATAACTCGCTTAAGTATTCATTTAAAGTTAAATAAATCATTTTACCAAGTGAACTCATTTGATATTTGCTTTACCATGGCTATTGCTAAAAAGAGTGGTTATGCGCTCAACCATAATTTGCACAAGGCACCAATATACGTAAATAGCCTTTCGATATTAGTGTATGATAAATTAAAATATCGAAAATGTTTTAACTCACCAATACAATGATGGAACAATGACATAACGGAAATAGCTTCAAGCACTTTAATTTTGCCAGCAAGTCATGTGTCACCTTGATGGAAATGTGGAATCTTCCTATCTGAAGTCCAACTTTCGATAGCATTTAACTTCTTAGTATCTTCATTTCACCACATCCTCTCAAGCTTTTTGATGTAACAAATAGAGGTCAAATCAATGATGCATGACGAGTTTTCTTTTCAAGAGAGGTATCATTTTCATTGCCCAACAACCGAGGCACGCTAGAGGTAAAGGACATCGCATCCGCAATTGACTTTGCTAGGTCATTCAAACGTTAGTGCATCAAAAACTTCAATGTGTTAGTACTTGATTGTTGGTAAAAGGATATGGATACTACTAACTCATCGAAGTAATTCTATCCCAATCTTGAGATATTCTCCTTGCTTTTCGACCATCTAAAAAGCCCTCTAATAATTATAAGGGCGCAAATGATAACCACTCTGTTCCTAAACCCAATTTTTGGCAAGAAATTTATATTTTTATTCATTGGACGAGTTTTTGAGCAGAAAGTAGAGTTGATAATGACACACAATTTCCGTTCTCGGAACAGAAGTTCATTTGATAACATTGATGTAAAATTCATACATCAGCGAGCGAGCGACAGGCGGCGGCGGGGGCAATGGGTGACGGTGGCGGCCGACAGGTAGCAGGCCTGGACGGCGAGGGCAAGCTCTAAAAAGAATTGTTATTTTTGTTTTTGTTGCAGAAATTGAAATGTGAAAAGTTTATACTTATTTATTTTTGTTTTAATCCTATTTCTGAGCTATAAATATGTCCCGAAAGTAGAAAAATAAAATTGCATTGCCAAAATGATTTCTTTTCCAAATTTGTTCCTAGAAACAAAAAAATAGAAAAACATAAAAATAGAATAGTTATCATTCATGCCCTAAAAGTGCCATGTTTTAAATCACAAGAAACTTCTTCCCACACAAATCATCCTTCAACTTAACTTGAAGCCATTTAAGCTCTTTGCCCTTGTAGGCACGTAGATCGACTGGAAAATATTATTCATTATGTCGAGAACATCAAAATCATCTCAAACATTAACCCATGCTCTCCTCTCAAAACAATTATCCATTCTAGAAGATGAGCACAGAACACGGCACACGCAAGGCACACGAAAATTTTAGCTAGACTTTTTCGTAATCCTGAAGCAGCTCGTGCACCTAATCAATTGATAGGTTTATGATCTCTTTTAATTAGATTTTCACATATGAATGAATGAAAGAAACATTCCTATCACACTTCTTCTCACTAGCATAACTAGGCGAGAACCCAAGTTTGACCTCAGCTCAAGCTCATATTAATCCATGGAGACAAGTTGAGCCAGTATCTTACAGAATAAACCTCGAGATAACAAAAATCAAGCTTTATTTGTCTCCGATCAAGTTTTATTTCTATAGTCAAGTTTCAATATCATATTGTCCCGTCTACTTGTCTTAATTACTCATTTGTGTACAGTTTTCATCATTATCGATTTAGCTAGTTCAGTATCTGCAATATACTCATCACACTTTCTAATTAAATCGGTGAAACTTGCATTTGCAAGAGCAAGAGAAGACCCCTATCCAATGTTGCTTTGGCAGTGTCTACTTTTCAAGTTCATAAATAAGCCATGCGGAAGGATGCTTTATCTAACTCGATTGCTCTGTCTGCATCGGCAACAGCCTCTAAACAGGGAACATCACAAAAAACATTTGATTTTTAAGCAAGGAGGGGCACGTAAGGCAGTCAATTTAGTTTTTCCGAACAATTTTGCCCGAAAATCGATGAAGTGGATGTCGGCGACTTATGTAGCATGGCCAACACTCGCATGGATATTTTTTATAATTTTAAAGTTTTTGTTCTTTTTTTCCCTTTCTTTTCACCATTGGCCGGTCAATCAATGGAGACCATCATGTTTGTCCCCATCTGTTTTTTTATTCATGTTTTCAAGATTGTCGTCAAACCCATACCATTTAAAGGAAAAAAAGAGGATTAATTGGTTGTTTTTGGAGGGGTTAGATTTGATAAAAGTTCAAAAGATGGGATATGTTTTGATAATCTAAAAAAAGGTGGTAATTAAATATAAAAATTAAAAAGTCCAAAACTCTCCTTAAAAGAATAACAAGTGAGGAATTTATAGTAATATGGTCAATATGGTAAATGAGCGAGATCTTACCGAGTGGCAATAGAAATGTGGTCAATATGATAAGCGAGTGAGATCTTACCAAGTGGCAATCTTATCATAGGGAGATCAACGAATGGTACAGCCCCACATGTCATGAGGACATGGGGTGACCACATATTAGGACACGGATAGTCCAAGATCTTATCATTGATTATTAGCTATTATTGTGTCACACAATATATCTCTAACATTTCTATGGGCTTAAGTACCGTGAATTTGAGAAATTACGACAATGAATTATATATATTGTAAGATTCATATATTGTATGATGAAAAATTTGTACATCTACATTTTATCCCTCGCACATAATCGTTCAAATTTGAAAGGTTGTCCTGCATAAAAGAACTTCGTTAAATGAATGTCTCAACAGCGCAAGTAAGACGACTCTACGCTCATTAAATGAATGACACATTTTCACTTGGTTTCATTTGGCTTCACGGACAGTCGGTGTATATGTTAGTCTTAAAATTGAACTTCGTAATCGCAACATGTTTTAAATTGTGGATTCTTTCTTGCCACCTTGGGGCTGCTCAAGTCCGGTGCACTTTAGGTTCCTCAGGAAAGTGGCCTGAGTCGGTCTATTCTAGTCTAGTGATTCACTGATGAATGAAATCACGCATTGATTATCCATGATCAGCAATATCCAAAAGGTATGATAAAACCACGTAGAATGTGCTAATAATTATCGTACAGCTAGCAATGAATGTGCGATAATAATATGATAGCCGGTTACTCTACATAGCATCTCAAGAAAGATGCACAGTTGATTGTACAGAGAGCAGAGGCCAATCCGTATTCGTATTGCTCAGCTCCATATCATTCAAACATGCTGGACTAGCTCAGATGCGATAGGACGATTGGATCAAAAGAAGAAACTGAGTAAATATAAGGAACACTGTAAAAAGGACATGCAAATGCAGTCCGTCAACCATTTGCTTTGCTGATAAAATAGAGTACAGGATAATGACTACCTTCTATTGAGAGCTGGTGCTGAACAAATTTCTATGGATGGAAAGGTTAAAAAGAAAAAAGAGGACGCATCTCAGTACGTCAGTTTCACTTTCTTTTATGTGACAAAGGTGACATTACACGGGCAGAGATCATAGTGAGGATCCCACAGGGATCTACCTGGAAAGGAGAGGACATGCATTTGGGAACGCCTTCATCCTTGTCTATTAACTCGTACTTCCCTCGCCTTAGGTGTCTCCATCCCTCACCTACGAGATATCATCCTTGTGTAAGAACTCAACTCGCAGATGGTTACTTGCAAGTATATGAGCAATTCAAGCAAAGAACGGAGCCAGAGAAGGGGAAGTACAGATCTACAGCATTTCAAAGAAGTATTTCCCTGTGCTTAGCATTTGAAAGACATCAATACCTTTACCCACAAACGAAATTGCAAAATGACAAGTAGATACCCACGCCCCTACCATCTGTCTCTTCCGATGTTTTGTTGGACTAAAATTCTTGTTCCATAGAAATTTACGGTTCAGATGACATTGATTTTGACAGCATGCTGAGAACTTTTCTTAGGTTGGATCCCTATGTAAAATTTTTCTCTTTAGCTTCATATCTTATTTTACAGTAAGAGGGAGAGAGTTAACTCATCAGACCAAATAGAGAAGACAGTTGCCACCTGGAGAGTCAACGTCTGGGTCTTGGTTTGCAACGAAATTCTGCTAAGAGAGCTATATGATCAGAAGACCACTCTGGAGAAGGAAGTGCTGTATCTTTTCTCAAGCTATCCTCATCCAAGAGCTCCAGCAAAGACTCCACCGTCAAAGAGTCCGCTACAACGACAAATCAGCAGCAACATAAGTGAAAGGATACAACATGGATCTATCTTAAAATGATTGATATGGCCTTCTTAAAAAATCTGCAGAGAGCATTACCGGTGTAAAATATATAATCTAATGTGCCGATGAAATCTCTGGTGCAATTGGTGAACAGAGGTTCATTTGTTGTGCTGTCCAACCTCCTCTTTTGCTGCTCCAAACCAGGACCAGCACCCATTCTCGCAAAGGATGAGTAGGCACTGACCTGTAACGTCCAGGATGTCAAAAACAGCCAAAAGACTTCTGGAAGGTAACAGTAAGAGCTTGATCTTGCTCACTTCACTACTTTAAGCAATCTCTTCAAGAAATACTAGGCTAATGTTTAAATAGAAATCAAAGATGTTACCAATAGTAACTGATGGGCCAGCTTGCCAGGAGGGCGCAAGATACCCAAGGGATCGATCGATAAATCTGGATGCAGCGGATCAACCTTTCCCATAGCAAGAAGTGAATGAGGCGCACTGCATTTATGTTCACCAGATTCATCAGATGACCAAAGAAAGAAAGCAGGTCCACAAATGACCAGCCTTAGATATCTGCAACTCTGAACCACATTGAGATCATGACAAACCTTCCTGGGACAGAATTAAAATCGCCACAGACTAACATTGGAATATCAGCGCTGGCAGCGATCTTCTCCAATCCTTTCAAAAGGGTATGGACCTGATTTACATATTAAAAATTGCAAAATTAGATATAAACGTCAATGCTGGAGCAGATAAATTGACCAAATGATGCAATATAGAAAGAGGTGAGAACCTGCCAAAGCTTCACATCCTTTAGTTCTTGTGGGACATTAATATGTGTATTCGCCTGTTGACAAAAAGCACCGCAAACAGGATTTGGTCAAATGATGTTAAATGGCGGAAAGGGGAGGAATGAGGGTTATCTTCAGTTGGTCCCCAGCAAAAACTCACAAGTGCATGCATACATACATACATACATACATTCATACATACAGACATACATGTGACATGAGGTTACCGGAATTCCACTAGTCTCAAACTTTAATTTTCCAGGCCAACAGAGGAATCTGGCCTAATAAATGACAGAAACCTCCCTACAGCCCACAAAATTTATCTAACGACGGCAGAGACAAGGAGTAAGACTCAAGCCGACAGTATCAAGGGTACCAAAGTTTTAGAACAGGCTCAGAAGGTATTTACAAATCGCAATATAGTCCAAAGGATCCAAACAATAATTATGTTCAAGCTGATCCTCAATTGAGAATGAAAGAACTTACCACGGAAAGAAGTTGTCTTTTTCCAAGATTACTAAATTTTGCTTCCAGAACAGCTATTAAAGCGACATTGTCCTGTGGGATATGGAAGAAGCATTTGAGTCCGAAATGATAAACGGAAAAAAGGCAAAGAATGTGAGCATAACGCAATTGGAAATAACAGTAAAAAAAAAAAACCACCACCACCTTAACTAATCGATTTAAAGCAGTATTCTTCTGGGTGCTTGGAACCAATGCTTCCGTCAAGGATTGTGCTGCTTTGTTAAACTCAACCTGCATACACACATTGAAGCCTTTAGCTTCCGATGATAGGGAGATGGAGAAGACATCAAATGCAGAAACTCTTATACCTCGTATTTTTTTACACTAGAAAATCTGTCTCTGCGAAAAAATGTAGCACAACCATCTATTGTATTGATATTCCCACCATAAACCTGCAGACGACAGACATTTAAATAAATGAAATGACGTGAAACCTAAAACGACATAACAGGGGAAGTCTATGAATAACCTCGCTTGTTTTTTTCTTGTATAAAGCTTCATAACCATGTTTGTCTAATTCAGGGGCGAAAAACTCCTTGAAATGATCACTTTGAACCTGGAAAAGAAACCATATGCATTTTGAATGACTATACTGAGCACTTCATGAATTGATTTCATCCCATTTGGGACACATTAAGTTAAATTCCTATATACCAAACATGCCAAAAGGGAGGACAAAATGTCCTTTTAATTTGTCTTTTTTTTTTTTGGTAAGGATTTAATTTGTCTTTTTTGTTTCCAACTTAACAAAGATCCATTAAGAAGGTACTAAGGGGATACACAGTCCCCATACATATTAGCTCCAGAAGGGAAGCCACCCAAATAGAAAAAATTATGCATAAAAGACTGCTTCTAACATTTCCATATAACTGGAAGAATGAAATTGAACTGTCCCACTGTGAGAAAAGTAAAGAGTGTATAACCAATTAACGTAAGAAAAATCCTAATGATGCCTTGAATTGCCCTCTTATTTCCTCCTTTCCAAATGAGCCAAAAGGCAAGGAGATAAATCATGTCGATAACTTTCTTCTTTCCAACAACAAATTTATAGCCAATCTCCATCGATGCATGAGGAGGAGGCCTAGTTAACGTTTTGTTCTTCCAAACAAAGTAGATCTGATAAACATATGTCCTTTTACTATAAAATCCCTTCCCATCACTCTGTCTACAAAGTAAAGAATCTACCACAATGGCTAATATAGTAAACAAAAACAGTAATTTAGCAACTTCATCTAGAAAGAAACTAGATTATCTACAAAGACCTTTTTCGCTTTGATTACATGAACAACGAAACTAAGATGTCCGCAACCTGGAACTTCCATTGAGAGTAAGATGTTTATATCAATGTATACCAGAGAATTATGATGGAACTCCAGATATCAGTCCGACAAGACATCAAGAAGTATCATTAAAGAAAGCGCTCATGTACCTCTTGAAGGCAGACGATGTCTGCACGATAACCAACTATTTCCCGTAGCAAATTCTGTCTGCGATATTGCCAAGAAAGAGCCCATGAAGGGCAGTAACTGTAAAACTCACTGGAGGCATAAACATCAGCCAAAATGTTGTATGAAAGCACAGTAAATGCTCCAGAGGAAACACGATCATCTGAATCTACATTTCCCACCATATCAACTCCACTAACAGGGATCAATCGTCGTGGACTAGGAGAAGGAGCAGGAATGACGCAAGAAGTCAAAATGGTGTTGACGTGTCCAACAAGAAGTTTTGTCTCCGCATCAACCACCACGCACTCGAACTTAAGAACATGACCGATATCATCTGCGCTTGGGGTATAAGTTTTAGAGCGTCCTACCTCAATCCAAGTAACACCACCACTCCTCTGTGTAACTGTCTGTGGAAACAAAGGCGCTGATCCATTTGTCAAGGTAGTACTAGATAAAGAACCAGATAAAGCAGTATTAACAACTCCAGATCCTGAGCTATTGAAACGTCCGAATAACTCTTCCTCCTCATTCCCATTCTCACTGACAGCACTTGCAGCACGGTCATGCAGAACTCGATGATGCTGCCATGCATCTGAAAAGCACTTAGGCGAACAATGGTAGCTTTTAGCGACAGGTATTTTGGCCTTAACACAACCTAGGCATTGCAACGTGGCTTGTTCAGACGGATGTATACTACAGACTGCAACTTTCTTATCGCTTTGTATCCGATACCTGCAAGTGAAAGAAAGAACCCACTGACGCCCTTATCTCAATTCAGTCATTTTTTTTTCAGATCATTGTCCAACTAAATATCTAACAAAAAGTAAATAATGCTATCAAGAATCAAAACTAGTTCGCCAGTGATGACTCTTGTCGGCTGAAGAATATTAACGGCACAATCTCCTGCGGATGACTGGTCTAAGATCTTCAAACATTATATGATTGGAGATTATTAATTAGGACAAAAGTGTCCGGGAACAACTTTTGTTTAGATTTATTCAACAGAAACAAAAAATGCAATGAATCACGACATAAGAGCAGACAAAGCGACAGAGAGCCTGTCCTTATGAAAGGACATCACTACAATGCATGAAACTTTTTTTGGGGGGCTGGACGCTAGATGAGATTAAAAATACTAGGCTACCAACCAGATTGGCTATACACAGAAAGTTCAACAGTCCTTAAATTGGCTAGGCAAACTAGGATAATACACAGTCTTGGTTTGGACTAAAATAGAGAGGTTTGTGCCATTGGATGGTTGGAATATATGGTCAGACATAGCCGATACATGTTTACCATTTCGGATGTTCGCCTTATTTAAGCTTATAGGCAAAGTGCGCTGACGCTAAATGAAATGCAAAAGTTACAATTTTTAACCATTCTTTGTAACAGAAAGGCAGGGAAATTTCATAGGTATCCTAAAGAGGACCTTAACTATCTCCCGAAATTTCATAGGGGGCCTTTCTTTGACACTTTCCAGCAAAAAAACAATTTATGGCACGTTCTGCTATTCTTTGAGAGATCGTTAAGGTCCACTTTAGGATACAGCATGTTCTCTCTCTCTCTCTCACACACACATATATATGCACCCCACCTACTTCATTCTTCCATTTGTTTTAAATAAGTAGCAACAATGCCTGGTATTGATGTAATTAGATCTTGTTCAAAGTTAGTAGAGTTTATTTATACAAAATATCAATTTAGAAAATGTTACCCTTTCCTTTTTGTTTTAACGAGAACTGACTCGGTGTTCTCTTTGCCATATTAAATGTCTTTCTTTTACCGTTTCTCTTCATGTCCTAATGCTTCTGATTCTAAACATATGTTGTTTCCTATTTGTTGTTCATTGCTATTTCACATTATTTGAAAGTTTGACTATGCTGAAGACACTAAAATTGATTTACGAATTAATTTATTAAGTGATTTGGTCAATTATAACCGAGTAATTAAACAAGTGGAACATACACATCCAGATGGCAAGAGCTCACCGCATCACTCTGCAAACCAGATTTGTAAATTATTGTTTGCATCTCTAGCTTTATTCTAAAAGTTTTACGTGTACTTAACATCCTTCCATCACATTTCACATAATGTAATGTTTTTCATAAGCATAGAGTTAAAAAAAAAAAAAAGCCTCTCTTGCATGGTCTTTCCCATGGATTTAACATCAGAAGCGAGCTCTCCACCTTCATCTTAATCGATCATTCTTGTCACTTCTCTAGTAAAAACATTGTTTAACCTCATTAGCATTACTGTGAATCACTTTCAAGGTTCAGTCTACAATCCGCATTTTTCAGTAACCATGCCAAAATTCTCTCATACTAGGGGATCATCAATAACTGATGAACAACCAAAATAAAACTTCACACTTCACAAGAACATGCCTAATTACGATGGTGATTTTATGACACGTTTACCCAGCCATTGCATCAATAATGCATAATGAACTAAGAGAAACCTGACGGTAACAACAAACTGATAAGAACGCTAAATGAGATTGTAATGTACCTAATTCCTGTAAAGAATAAAGATCTAATCTATTCACATCTCAATGCGTGCTGTTTAAAAATAAATGCAAACTGGTAGATAGCTGGCTAATTATTGCAAACAAAGCCAAAAAAAACCACAATTCTGACCTGCTTCACCTCACAAGTTTAGGACTTTAAGTCTTGAAAATCTTCATTACAAGTAATACTAATTTACAGCATAATTTCTTCAAACCGCAAACCCATAAAAAGCCATACATCACGAGACAAACCTACCACTTGACAAATTGACATAAATTTTACATGCTTGTAACCTTCTTTTCCATCTGCCTACAAAATCCAATACTTTGCCCACCAAGCAAGCCAAGACTGCCACAACAAGCAGAACAGCCATCACAGCTGCCTCATTCTGGATACACCGATAATTAGACATTCGACTAAACTGTTAACAGGATGGATGTGGCTAACTCCCTCCCATTTGGAGCTCACACGTGCCTTTTTGTAACCAAACAGACAAAAATGGAAGGTACAAGATAAATCCACCATGTTCACAAACACTTCTGCCACGTGTCAAAAAAGATTAATTCGGGATGCCAGCCCAACATAGGAGGCTCGTCCTATTCTTCCAGAAGTTACAGAAGAAAACGTTCATGTTGCGCCAACAGGGAGGGATATTTAACTGAGCAAAAACTGCTTTTGGAAAGTCTATGCCACAGGAATATAATAACTGTAACATCAATGTTCACAAACTCCTACACCACATTTGAATACCCCAAGCTAGCAATGTCACTTTAAGTAAGTAAACCAAGCAAACCAGCATCTCATAGATAAGACCAGATGATCCACTCAGTGCAACAAAAAGGGACTGAGAAACAAATAAACTAGAGAAGGCATCAAACTATTAATGCACAAACAACCCTCAAGCTCAAGTAACTGCGATGCAATTGCCTCTCAAAAAACCAAAATAGAAAAGAACTACGAACTACGGAATTCCCAAAAAGCATAAATCCAATTGCCACTCCAAACACGTCACTCAGCATTGCCGAACTCACTTACCACTTGTATCTCAAGAAGTGGCCGTCCACTGGAGCGGACTCGGGGACATCTTCGGTGGAGAGGGACTTGTCGGGTCGTCGCAGCAGCACGTACGGCGTGAGCTCGCAGCCAACGATGGGTATGTCCGAGGGCAAGTGCACGCGGAGCACGCTCAGCATACTTCAATCCTCGGGGTTGTCACGGCGCTCGAACTCTGGCGAAACCGATCGAACAAAGGCGGCGTCTTTCACCCGGCGGCGGATACCCGGCGGCGGCGGCGGATCCGCCATTTACGAGGCCCCGGAACCCGCCAGCCTTATCCGACCTTCCCGCCGCAAGCCCTCCTCCTCTCTCCCTCCTGCGCCCGCGGAACCCTAGGCGGCAACAACCGCAGCCCCGAGATCAAGCGCCGCCGCGACGCGCGCGATTTCTCGATGTGCCGGAGAGTGGGGAAGGAATCGAGAGCTGGATTCGGTGGATCGACGGAGAAAGACGGGATCGGAGAGGGAGGGGAGGGGGGTTCGATTTCTAGGGTTTTGCAGAGGGAGGGAAGGAAGCAAAGGAAGGAAGGAAGGAAAGGAGTGGTGGTGATACTGATGGGATTTACGAGTACGTGTGCCTCCTGCTGCTGCTGCTGCTGCCGCTACTGCTGCTGCTGCCTACTGATCGTCGTGGTGGCGGTGCTGCTTCTACTGTTGGTGGACCTTTCACTCGGGGTCGGGGGAGGGCGTATACGTATACGTATACTTGTGTAAGGGCAGCTGTAGGTACAGATGTATTTCGCAAAAAATCAGATATAAATCTTTGATGTTATAAAGTTTAAGATTACGGTTTTATCAGATCTTTGGGTGATCTTTGAATTTTAATTTTGTGAATGTCCTTTTTTGGCTCTTTGATGATTTAAAGGTGCTAGAGATGTCGTCTTGTGTTTTTTTAACAAGTCATACTGATTATAAGCTAAGTGATCCTCCGCGCTTTTCATCATTGCAAATGATTCGTATTGGTATTTAGGAAATCGAGTCGTTTTGGTCATTAAGTACTATCGATTTCTCTATTTGATAATAACAATGAATCAAAGTACGAATTTGATTATGAACGACACTGTATTGATTTGTACTTATTTATTATATTCATTCGTTCCAACACCGTAATATTAAAAGATTTGGCAAAGTATGATTAAAGTTGTACATCAATCAGGTGGTCTAATTGACAAGGCGGTGGCGGGAACAAACAAAATTTCAAAAGGCATATTTATCGACATATCGACATATTCAAAGAATTATTATTTTTTTAATTAAATTGATCATACCATCGCCCAAAACAAACAAAAGCAGATTGAATAATACCATCGTCGATTTCCATTCAAATCAATGATTTCAAGATAATCAAATTAAATTCGATTTTGCTTTAGAAAATAGATATTAGTGCGCAAAAAATCTTAAAACTTGCCGAGAGGTAGTGTAATTTGTTAATTCTAGAGGGCCAAGAGCAGCCATCCGAACTGCCCGACCCAATTGCAAACCGATCCGACCCGGACCAATCCAAGGCCCAATTCCCGGTCCGCACCACACAGAGGCCCAACGGCCCAAGCTCTCCAACGATCATCCGTATAAAACCCACTCCTCGTCCCCGCCCCTCCCATCTTCCTCGCTAGGGTTTTCTCCGCTTCCAGCAGCGGCTTCTTGCAGAGACGCCGGGCCGGCGGCGCAGCCGAACCTCGTGAAGAGAAGAAGCAGCTCGCGGAGACATGCCGGCGGGTCACGGCGTGCGGTGCCGGACGAGGGACTCGTTCTCGAGGCCGTTCAGGAAGAAGGGGTACATCCCCCTGACGACCTACCTCAGGACCTACAAGATCGGCGACCACGTCGACGTCAAGGTCAACGGCGCCGTCCACAAGGGGATGCCCCACAAGTTCTACCACGGCCGCACCGGCCGCATCTGGAACGTGACCAAGCACGCCATCGGCGTCGAGGTCAACAAGCAGGTGGGTACTGCAATTTTTCTTCCTTTGTTTTCGAGCTCGATTGCACGGTTCCTTCGCGTTATGTTGTGTGATCCGGCGATGGAAACGTGGTCGACGGAAGTGTTGGTGATGGAAAGTCTGGATATTTGTTGCGGTATAGTTGTTGGCTCCTGTGATTTCCGCGGAAATGGTGGCATGCTTTGGCCATTTGTGTTTGAATGATGTTTCTTTCCCTGGCACGTTGTGGTCATATTAAGAATCGATGTTCCTCCGTGCCTTATGTTGAGTTGCTCGGTCTTTGCACCTGCGATTATCTGTGCCGGGTTGGTGATGGGCATTGAAACCGTCTCTCGACTGAGGTAGTTCAATTCGTTTGGATGGTTTCCAACTGTTGGATTTTTCACCCGCATTGTCCCCCTCGAGCTTGTTTAAGTTCAGACCTAATTCTCCTGCGCCTGGAAAAGTGCTGATCTCGCCATTATCGTCTGCTGCTCGTATATCATTTTAGATAAAGCCCAGTCCTAGGGGTGGCAATTCGTGTCATGCCTTCATATTTGCGTAGGTAGTAATTTCGACTTTGATGACATAATAAAGATTGTCTCTTGAAACGAAGAAATTATGCATTGCTACATCAGACGTCGAGCCAGTTGCATGTATAGAACTCGTGTGCAATTCGAATTCTTCTGCTACTTTACTCTCGTCATTGTGGTGCTCATGGCTCATTTTGATTCGTTTTGGAGATTGCATGGAATTACTTGATGTGCTTTGCATTAGAGAAAGAGGCCATTTTAGTTGATATGCTTTGACTTTGCCATTTTTAATTCTGTGGTGGTTTATTTAGGTGGATGTTTTACTTGTTTTCCATGTCTCGACATGGTGCTGTAGTCAGTTTTTAAACTAGGTTCACTTTGTACTCTAGTATGGTTGTTTATAGTCCTATTGAAATGCACTTTCTTTGTCACGAATTAGGTGGGCAATAGAATAATCAGGAAAAGGATCCATGTGCGCATCGAACATGTTCAGCCTTCAAGATGCACCGAGGATTTCCGTTTGAGAAAGATCCAGAACGATAAGCTGAAAGCTGAGGCCAAGGCAAGAGGCGAGAAAATCAGCACCAAGAGGCAGCCAGAGGGCCCCAAACCAGGATTCATGGTGGAGGGGGCAACCCTCGAAACTGTTACTCCTATCCCATATGATGTCGTAAATGACCTTAAGGGTGGTTACTAGAGCTGATCTGTATTGGTTAGCTCTGATTTGTGAGCCACACACATTTGGTAGCTGGTTTTGTTATATTCATGATCTAAATCCCGAGTCTTCTTTCTTGACTTGCTTCTCAATTTTTTTTTGGGGGATTTTTTCATCTGTTTCGAGCTGTTCTTCGAATGCTGCAGAAGCAATAGTATCAAATTAAGAACTACTATTGAGTTATCTTTCTTTTTATTTCCAATGCCCCTTTGAAGGCTACCGATAATTTCCCCAAATCATTCTTAGGTGTTTTATCTGATTCAGCCGTGACTATTAGAATCTGCTTTCTAATCTTGTGGTATCCTTCGTCCCCGATGAACTTATGCTGCATGATTGATCTATAGAATCTTCTTGGTTGAATATGGTTATTGGATTATTCAAAATTTTACTTTCTTTGGTTAGATTCTCAATCATTAAACACAGAGATTTGGATTAACGAAATGAATTGTTGGTTGGAATCGACATTGCTTGCTGATTGCCTTCGAATAGTCACTGATTGGCATGAACATGATCAATGAAGTGTGTGTGAAGATAAGTATATGTGCTGTAGAAAGAAGTCCGTCACAAGCTTGGAAACGACTCTCTGGCTTCTCAGTGACTCGGAGCAAAAGTTAGCTTCACCCTCACACTCTCTGCTTGATATATGAGGTTCCGCGTCAAATTCACTAACAGGACATCTCAGAACACTTTCTTCTCGTCTCTTTCCCATCGATATTCCTGATTTTCCGGTTCATTTGTCGGTTCGCCGTGGACTTGGGATGAACTTGCACTGAGATGCTCACCCGCCAAGACGTGAAACTGCAAGAGTCCTTAGACCAGAGGGAGCTAACCAGGGCTGGACCATTAACTTGAAACTCATTGATGAAGAAGTCTCTGGCATTCCCATGTCTTCTGCTGCTGCATCTTTTCTCAGGTTTTGTATTTTGTTTATATAAGCGTGTGTGTTCTTGACATGATCGTCTTGTTAACTGCTTCGCCTTAACCCATTCTGCCAACACGGTCTGTAGAAGGCGGTTCATTGGTCCCGATAGAAAACAAAAAGAAAAAAAACAACGATGCAGTAGCGCACAAGATTTCAATTACTTTTTGTTAGTTGCAGAAGAAATCATAAGGAAGAAACCATGAAAATATATCCCCTGAATATCATGGATCAGTCACACCCTCTTCCATGGAAATATACCCTGAATAGCATAGATCAGTCTAACGTAATCATCTCTACGTCTCATTCAGTCTTCTTCCTCGAGCAGCCAAGTTTTTCTTGGGCATGGCGGCCTGGGGTGTGCATGCAGCGAGGATTCCGGAGCACACGTGCTACAAGCTGATCAGTTTCCATAAGTGCAGCCCCCAGAAATGCATTGATGTGTGCTTTAAAGAAGTGTATGGGGTCGGAAAATGCGGAAGCGACGGCTTGTGTTTTTGTACCTACTATTGCAAGCTTCCTCCACAGTGAACTTTCTACCTTTTTCACATGGTGCTTCACTCTCATTGGTAAGCTTCGGACGGAAAACCACCCAAGGATGTTACTTTGTGCACTCTTCTTCTTCCTCCTCCTTTTCTGGTGCTGTAAAGACGGCGGAGGATGCTACAGAAAACTACTCTGTTACAGTGGATCCGGCAAATGATACTACGCGTTCACATCATGGTATGTTTCTTGCATTAGTTGATGACTGTGACATAGTCGTGCTCATGTCATTAAGGCGGAGGCGGGTTTCATCCTCTACGACATTTGAAGGAGAAAATGAGCAATCACGAAATGTTGAAATCTCCTATTCGACTTGAAACGGTTCGGTAATCCTTTGATAAATCTTTGCATTTGCTGCCTTATTTGTTGAAGCGGAGCGTTTAATCAGCAGATGGTCTGAAGGAACCAAAGTTGCATATGCTTAGGTTTAGCTGACTCTCAACATAATTATCTTCTTAAGCGAAGGCGAGAGAATATACGCCCAAATTGATACTGCATTCTGGTACACGAGAGAGTATACGTACAAAATCGTTTATTTACCAATTGAAAAGAAAAAAAAACAGAGCCATCATTCGCATTGAACAAAATCGTAATACCCTGTTCAACGGCGGTGGATTTAATAAAAATCCTTTGTCATGTTGCACGTTTGGATTTTTTTGTTTGAATCTAATCAGATGGCGATAACAGAGCGCTGCTATTGCAAGCGTATCGTCGGGGAAAGCATGCGTACCAAAAAAACATAGGGAAGCAGCATGTAATGTCGAAAAAGCGAGCAGCAGATATCTATATCACGAAAAACATCTACATCAACGGCACGAAAACATGGGACGCGACACGAACTGTCATCTCTAATGCTAAGCTCCTAGAAGAACCTCATTGTTTATTCATTCAACCGATGGCCCGAAACCCACACTACTCGAAAGGTAACAATGCCACAAGACGAAAAACACCTCAGAAGTCCCTTGATCAAATTCTGCTGCCAAATATCTAGGAAGCAGGAGGAGGCACTGCTCCAAGTAAATTGTTGCAGTACTTGTTCACCTGGTCGCCGAAGGAGCGACCGAAGGGTAAAATCCATTGGGCGCAGGTAATGGGGATGCCGACGATGGCCTTGCAGCAGTCGGGCAAGAACTTGACGTTCAGCTCTTTGACCGACTTCAGGAGCTGCTCGGTACACCCCTCCACACCGTCGATGATCTTCCAACATTCCAATGGACTCGTAAGGGGAAACCCGGGAAGGCCAATGCCCGGGACCTGAGACAGAGCAGGCGTGATGATGGCCATCATGGCCACTGCGAAGGTCAGAAGCAACCATGCCCGTCGCGCCGCCACCATTTTAGCCTAAAAGCTATTCCTTGCTTTTGCCGAGGCTTGTGCCTGATTTGTTCTGCTCTCGCTTCGTGAGCTGGGGCCTCGGCTGTTTACATAGGCTTCACCGTCTCGAAGGTTTGTTCATTCCGAGAGAGGGAGTTACATGGATCGAAAGAAACTCATGCTCAGCACAATCTGGCGAAGAAGAGTTACGAGAGACTTGCATTAACTCGCTTTGAATGTACCCATGAACAGCAAACGTCCAACAATGCTACCAAGTGCAACTGTGAAGATAAGCAAACTTTGCTCATCTATGCTTTTCACAAGATCCTATGATGTTATTCGGGTCCAAGCAAACGTACCACTGCCAGTCCTAATTAACTCACTATTCTACTATGTTTTTCACAAGATCCTATGATGTCATTTGTTGAGTGATGGTGTGACTAATAACGTTTCGCTAAATGGAGTGATTAGTCGATTGACGAATCTAGCTTTATGACAAAACAAAAGATATGTTTAGTACCCTTACCAAAAAAAAAAAAAAAAAGATATGTTTAGTAGCGATTTTCCTTTTTGGTTGGGTAATGTCGGAGTGAATTCTCTACGACAAATGAGGATTCATCTGGAAATGCTCTTATATGGCCAAGCTTCTAACTTAACTACTTCTGTCCTTTCACGAGATTAGAGTGGATGTATAAGTGGATCTGTACGGATCCATTCACTGCCACCTGAGACGAGTTTTGACAAAGCGGTTGCTTCCCTCTTTGAACAAAATGTGAAAGAGGACATCCCATAATGTCTTCCTGTTTACGATCCTTCCGGGTCATGACAATCATTCTTTGTTTTCGCCACTTTCAGGGTTTAAGCTCAGTTCATCTTGTTCGTAAGATTTCCTATGATATTTTGAAGATGACTAAAGTGTTAAAGACTACTAAACAGAGCGATTTATGATTGTGAATCACTATAGTGAGCGTGGATATTTATAATCTGGAATGAAAGTGAGACGGCGTTGTGAGCAATGCTCGAGCCCGTAGAAGCAACTCCAGAAGTTTCGAGTGGAAGTAGCACATTTTGCACAGGCTGTAACATCGGATTACATAATGGACTACAGCCTTGTTGAGACTGTAGGAGCAGCGAAAAATGGAGCAGGCTAAGCGGAAGGCAAAACCACTATAAAAACTCTTTTCAATTTCTGCTTGTAGAAGTTTTGTGATTCTGCATAAGTTCATATGTTTGTGTAGCACATGTGCACCTTTTACGCACCGTCCATCACATTTTCACAAAACAAAGTTTCAAGACGACCTATTCACCCTGTCTTCGTCGTAGCGCCTAGTCCATTTAAATTGGTATCAGAAATTTTCTTCCTTGGTTAGTACATAAGTGGTATAATATATTTGATGGAACTATCTGCATTTATCGGAACTGCAGGACGAAATTTTGTGGGAAGATAAGATGTACTAGTAGCACATGGAATTCCATGTCCATCTACTCTCAAACTCAACTTTTCGTTGATTTTGGGGCACTTTGACTCTGGCTTTTATTTAACACAAAACAATTGAACAAAATCTCTCAAAATATTTAAATATTGACATGTAAAATCGTATATAATATTTTCTCTGAAGGAAAACCGAAATATCTTTTCGCAGCTTTTTAATTTTCTAGTTGATTAGACCCATAAAGTTCATCCACGATCTCTATGAGGATTCTTGAAAATATATGAAGACAAAAATACCCTCTGCCACCTTACCAAAAAAAAAAATACCCTCTGCCAAGTTAAGTAAATAATCAAAAGATGTCTAGACTTACCTTCCATTGTCCTATATTTTTTCCTGTTTTTCACGCTTTGGTTATTGAACTTTACTGTAATCGTAACTTAACAAGATTATTGATGTAAATGTTCCCCACATAGTTGTTATTTTAAAGAGCGCAAGACATTAGTTCATGAGAATATGCAATCCGTATATTTGAAAACGTAGGGATAAGATATCGATAGATCAGCCTCATCGGCCCTTTTAACTCCCGCAACCATAATTGAAGCTTCCCTCTGTGCTTACAGCTCAGAAAAGCCTTAAACAGAAATTATATTACAGTACAAGATTTTCATGACCTCGAATCCGTATTGAACAATGTGGTCTTGTTATAACTGTACACAACAAATTACTGCTAATTGCACAAACAAATGCAACCATCTTGTCTCTTCAGTTAACTAGTTGACGCCAAAACGCACACATACATATACACATAGAGAACAGGATTCCAAAGAGCATTTACAAGGAACCCCATCAAAACACGATCAAAAGATGGGGAGACTTGCATCACCAAACGCTTTCCACCTTCTCTTGTTGAGCTTATTGATGTCGTCTGTTGCGGCGAGGACTTCCATAGACGACGCGGCGAGTGCCAAGATCACGAGGTTACCTGGACAACCCAAGGACGCATGCGTCGCGCAGTATTCGGGTTATGTGAGGATAAGCGAGAGAAAGAAGATGTTCTATTGGCTGGTCGAAGCGTCATCAGATGCAGACTCCAAACCTCTTCTCCTGTGGCTCAACGGAGGACCCGGTTGCTCGTCGATTGGGTACGGAGCTTTTCAGGAGATCGGACCCTTTCTGGTCCTGCCCAATGGGAAACTTGCGAAGAGACAAATCTCATGGGACACCGGTAATTTTGTTTCAGCAATGCTTCATGTTGTCAACAACGTTGATTTGCCTCTCTCTCACGAAACTCCGTCGAACTAATGGATATGATCATAATTTAATGCTCTAATAGTACCTAATGGTAGAACTAGAGCATATCCTTTTGTGATACGCTATGACTTTGCCAATACGGTCTTTAGAAACCAAAGTACCGACTTTTTCATGCAGGGAAACGCAATTGGTTCATTTCTGTTATCCCATTTGAACCAATGAACGAAAGACCTTACGAATGTTACCTCTTTCAAACTCGTGGATGGCCCCATTTACTAATGCCATCTCGTTGGCTTGTTGCAGAGGCGAATTTGCTCTTCCTTGATTCCCCTTTTGGTGTCGGATATTCTGTTCGCAGCATTGTTGAGCAAGATGGAGATAATAGCACTGGTCGGGACTTTCAGACTCGGTTTATCTTTGTTTTTCACGGTTTAAGTCTTGCGTCTTACTGATACATCTCTTGCGATAGATTAATCGCTATCCCCTTTCTTTACGATCTTAGCCATGGACAGTTACGCGTTTCTAAACAAATGGCTTGAAGTCTTCCCGAAATTCAAGTACAGAGAGTTCTATCTTGCTGGAGACAGCTATGCAGGTGTGCATGTCTTGTCACCATTGAATCCCAATGAACCCACTTACACAGCACAGTTTGTGTCACTCAGAAGCTCAATATTGGACTTGTTTTAGGCCATTATATTCCTCAACTTGCACAAGTGATTGTAAATCAAAACAAAGGGATCTCCCGACCAATTATCAATCTGAAGGGACTCTTGGTGAGATGATTAACACGGAGTCTCCGGTTGAAGTAGATTCGTTTTCACTGCTGAATTGAACTAAATTTTTGCTATTTTCTTGGGGAAAAAAACGTTAGTTAGGAAATCCTTCTCTTGACAAAGCAACTGGAGATCCTGCAAAGTGGGAGTTCTATTGGAATCTGGGGCTTCTTTCAGACACTACGTACGAAAACATGAGGAAATTTTGCTCTGTGGATAGAGCTTCGGAAGGCTGCTCTAAAGCGCAGAAAGAAGCAGGTGACAATGAAATGGGAGTTGTAAATATCTTTAATGTATATACGAGACCATGCGGGGACAACTCCATACAGGTGAGATAGCTCCCAGATTCAGTTTTAGGGGCACGAAAAGAAATCTCAATAAGTAGCTATCCATCGTTTTTTCTCCAGAAGCAGGATCTGATGTATAGAGACGGGAATGAATTCTGCCTGGATGCTGACACCGTGAAGTACCTGAAAAGGAAAGAGGTCCAAGAGTGCTTCCACGTTGACACCTCCTATATTCCATTGAACTACACCCTCTGCAGGTTCTCTTGATCGCGAGATAACAACTTTGTTCAAATCTAGGGCATGCAAAATATCCAGATATAACTTAATCTTGTGATTTGGCTTATGCAGTGAACCACGCGTCAAACTCATATATAGCAAAAGTGACAAAGAAACATCGGTCCTGCCAATCCTTAAAGAACTCATAGAGACCCGCTTGCGGATTTGGATATATAGGTGAGGTGTAACGGTTAATTACCTGAAACAAGAATGTATCATAGAACATGCTGGATAGACTTGAGATTTACCTACGATAGAATCATTTGGTAGGATTAGTGCACAAACATTCATACATAAGCGGAAACCAACATTTCTTCTAATTCACCACAAATGAGTCTCTTTTCTTACCGTTGTTAGTGGTGTTGAGTGTTGACTCACATAGATTATTGCCTTTTTCTTGAGTAGCGGGACAACAGATGCAGCCGTTCCTTTGCCAACAACTAGACGTAACATTGCAGCACTAAACCTGAAAGTACAGGAGAAATGGTACCCCTGGTACCATGACGATCTGGTAAACGCAATTCAAATCAAGTTAAAGAAAAGCTTCCACAAATCCATTGACAATGACTAAAACTAGACATTTTGGTTTCCCAGCTTGCAGGTTGGGTCGAGATATATGAAGGCTTGACGTTAGTTGCCGTAATGGGTTCAGGACATGAAGTGCCAATGTATCTCCCCTCTCAGGCACATACCATGCTCAAGAGCTTCCTGTCTAATGCACCAATGCCCAAGCCACCTCCTACGCAGACAAGCTCCGCCTGAAGTCACTTGAGCTATGATCCCACAAACGCTCACGTCCATCGTTAAGCGATACGGTTCTGGTCAATCTTTTGTTCTTGATGCAAAACTATTGAAGCGCTTGCAGAATGCTAGAAGCTTGGGAATTCATAAGAAGTAGTTGGTTGGATGCGCTTGATATTTCTTCTTGTCAATTACAAGTTCTCGACTAGAATGGGGAAAGCCAGTAACCGTACCAGTTGAATGAAATGGAGGTAATTAAGGTTAAAAAATCAACTTTTTCCTCCTATAAATATGCAGTGAATAATCATATCACAGACATTGCATTGCATTGTTTTTTTTTTTTCCAGAGACAGTAACACTGTACAATTGACTCGATAAACTGTAGTATCGGTGGCCCCTCTTCTTTTTCATTAGGACATTACGAGAATATTTTCAGAACCGATCGTGACATCAACATGCATTATCCCGGAAGTTGCTTGATTTAACGACAGAGATGGAGAGAAGGTTCATTTGACCTGGAGTTATTTGCGAATATTCAGTATTTTCCTTAACTATAATTGACTCTCAAACAGCGCTAGATAAATTTTATAATAACAGAATGCATATGCATAGCAAAGTCTCTCCATGATTTTGGCCCTTAATTTTCTGACCGAGGAGAACACACCCATAAACTAAAATGAGCATTGCAAACGTTCTAATATACTAATCTTTGTTACTCATCCGAAACATATTTGTCATGCTAATATTTTTGTATCGAAAACATAATTGAAAATAGTAATTTTTGTTTGAACAGGAAACTTATTATCTTTATTGTAACTACAAAATTATGTCTTATCTTATTTACACGATTAAAAGAAGCCTACCCCTATCGTTTGGTACAAATGAAGTTCCGCGCTCCCATATTTTGTTCCCCATACCCGATTCACACTTCAGATAACCTAGGTCTAGTCTGTAGTATTTGGATAGTAGCGGTAATTATCTGACTTTTAGGGCAGATCCCAACTGGTCCCCTGCCCAATTTAGATTTATTCGGATGGGTTGCGTCGAAGTTGGATCGACATTTCCACAATGGACGCAGACACAAGCAGAGGACCATGGCATCTCTCGCTGCAATGCCTCCATTATGGTTAGCCAACATCTGAACTTTGTGACTTGATTTGTCCCACGCTCAAATTACCACGCCCTTACTCAATGTATATACCTTTTAATGGTTCCGATTTAGATCTCTCAGACAAACTTAATCTCTCTACCTCTTCCCTCGTGTCTTGCTGATATCCTGATGAATGGTCCATTACCATCATCCTTATGGGCAACAAGACTAGTTAACATCATTATTTCAAAGTTAGTAATTTAGTTAAGATCAAAACGTGAAACGGATGGTGTCTTTATAAACACGCAATGTACACCGAGAAACGACCTTAATATGAATAATAACACGGAGCTAAAAGACTTGACTTGATCCGAGACCGGCACCGCAAAAAACCGGACAGAGTTGTCCGTGATCTCCGTAATGGTGCTGCACTTGCTTCCAAGTTGACTTGGACTTCTCTTCTAGATGGGATCCAGTCATCAATTTACAAACTCTAGCTGCAAGAGAGGATCAGCCTTTTCTCCCTGATGATGACAATCATATGTGGACCTTAAATGTGCTGCATATACATGATACACGGGCATACACATAAGGTGCATGTATGTAACCACAACTTGTCACATTAAAAGAGAAACCTCTCCCTGCACTTCTCTATAATGATCTGGGTTTGATTAGAGGACCCTTAAACCCTTCCAACTTTATCGCATTTGAGCTTATTAGATTGTAAATTACATAATTTTCATCTGTCTTCTAATCACTTGGCCAATTCTACTTCTCTTGTTCATCTTCAATACCTCGATCTTTCGATGAATATTTTCAAAGGTCCCATCCCGAGCACTATATTTCAAAACATGACTTCTCTCCGACATCTCAATCTTTCATGGAACTCTTTCAACTCATCAATTCCAATGTGGTTTGACAAGTTTACAAGCCTTGTTCATCTCGATCTCAAGGAAAATCTTTTTGACAGCATTGAAGGAGGCTTATTCCCATTCTTAAAGAACCACCGGTACCTCAAGTCATTGCATTTGTCTCCCAACCAAATCAGAGAAGAGATTTCAACAACCCAAGGAAATTCATCGGGTCTTCATGAGAATAACTTAGAGAGTCTAGAGATATGGGAGAATCATCTTAAGGGTGCTTTACCCAACTGGTTAGCGCACTTTACTAACTCAAAACACATTATGCTTCTTGACAATTCCTTCTCTGGTTTAATCCCTAGTGTCATCGGGTCATTGTCGAACTTGGTAACACCAGATCTTTCAGATAATGGATTGAATGGGACCATTCCATCATCATTAGGTCAGTTCTCGTCATTGAGATGGTTATATCTTTCTAATAATCAGTTGGCAGGGCATATTCCCGAGTCATTAGGGAAATTGCGGGCTTTACAAGAGTTGTGCCTTGAGAGTAATCATTTGACCGATACTATACCCGATAGTTTCATAAAGCTTTCTCATCTCTCGCGTCTGGATCTTCGTAACAATTCTTTGGGAGGTGTGATTTCGGAAATCCATTTTTCTAATATGTCAAGGCTCAAGTATTTGGATGTTAGTGACAATAATAACTTGACTTTCAAGGCAAAACCCAGCTGGATACCCCCTTTTCCAACTTCAAATCATTTCAATGGGATCTTGTAAATTCGGAACTCCATTTCCCCAATGGATTCGGACACAAGTGGAAGCCGAATATATCATACTCTCCAATGCTTCCATTTTTGGGCCCCTGCCAAATTGGTTAGCCAACATGGCGTTTGACGAGCTCAATCTATCTCACAATCAAATTACCGGACCCTTGCCTAGCTTATCTTCTAACTATTCCGCTTTGGATCTCTCCCACAACTTGATCTCTGGATCTCTTACGACAGATGTTGGTGTTATGTGTTAGGAATCGAGCACCGATTCTAGAAAATAGCCCAAGCAAACGATCCTCGCTAGCAGAATATAATAATAAGAGAACAGAATCAAAAGAACACACCAGATAATTTGTTATCGAAGTTCACCCAAACCTGGGCTACATCTCCGCGCAGAGGCACTCTGCGAATCCACTAGACTTCGAAGAAAGTAGGAATACAATTATGATCTTCTCTCAAGATCGGAGCACAAAGAGATTGAGAACACTAAAAAAAAACTGACTTTTTTTTTCTTCTCTCTTTTCTTTTCTCTCTCTATTTTCTTCTCAGCACTTGACGGCTAACTTCTATCAATAGCTGATATATAAAGCGTAGCTTTTAACCTAAAAGAAAAATTAGTAGAAAAGACAAAAAAGCCCTTAATAACAATATTTGGCTTCATCCTCCAACAATCTCTCACTTGAAGACAAATACACCCGATGCACCAAGCACCTTTGCATCCTTCTACTTCAAAAGCTAGTAACCTGAACTTGTGCCTCTGCGATACTCCTCATCAATTAACATGGAGTAATACCAATGGTAGTAGTACAGAGAATAAGTTTCTCTCTGTCTACTACCTTGGTAAACATATCAGCTGGATTCTTCAAGCCATCAATCTTCTGTAACTTTAACTCATTATCTTTCAATGCTGACCTAATGAAATGATAATGCTTCTTGATATGTCTAGTTCTTGAGTGATAAGCTGCATTCTTTGCTAAGTGTACTGCACTTTGACTATCACTCCACAATGTGCTCACTGGCTGCTTTTGATGTAACTCCTCCATGTAATCTTGTAACCACATGATTTCCTTGGAGGCTTCCGTGATCGCCACGTACTCTGCTTCTGTCATCGATAGAGCCACTACTTTTTGTAGTTGAGATACCCAACTCACTGTTGTACCTGCAACTGTAAAGACATATCCAGTGGTACTCTTACCACTGTCTCGATCACCCGAGTGATCTGCATCCACATAACCCTGCAATTCTAGAGATGTCTCTCCATAACAAAGAGAGTAATTTGATGTACCTGCTAGATATCTTAATATCCATTTTACTGCATTCCAATGCTCTTTGCCCGGGTTTTGCAAATATCGACTTACAACTCCCACTGCATGTGCAATATCTAGTCTTGTGCTCACCATGGCATACATTAAACTTCCCACTGCTGATGCATATGGGACTGTTGCCATCTCATCTTTCAAAGCCTGAGTAATTGGGCACATGACCTTAGAAAGTTTGAAGTGACTTGCTAGAGGAGTCGCAACCGGTTTTGCCTTATCCATGTTAAATCTCTTTAACACCTTTTTCACATAGTCTTCTTGCGACAACCACAATTTCTTATTTTTTCTGTCTCTAATGATTTTCATGCCTAAGATATTCTTGGCCTCTCCCAAGTCTTTCATAGCAAACTGCGATGCCAACATCTTCTTCACTTCTGCGATTCTCTTCATATTGGAACTAGCCACCAGCATGTCATCTACATATAAAGAGAGATATACGATATCACCATCGCTATACTTGCGAAAATAAACACAATGATCAGCTTCACAGTGTGCAAAACCTTTTTCTTCCATGAAACCATCAAACTTTAAGTACCATTGCCGCGGAGTTTGCTTCAAGCCATACAAGCTTTTCTTCAAGTGACATACCATGTGCTCTTTACCTTTGACCTCAAAACCTTTAGGCTGTGCCATGTATAACTCTTCATCTTGGTCCCCATGCAAAAACGCCGTTTTCACATCCAACTGCTCGAGATGAAGATCTTCCACTGCAACTATACTCAGCAAAACTCTGATTGATGTCATCTTTACTATTGGTGAAAATATTTCGGAGTAGTCGATTCCTTCTTTCTGAGAAAAGCCCTTGACCACAAGTCTCGCTTTGTATCTGAAACTACCATCTACTTCATTTTTTATCCTGTACAACCACTTATTTAACAAAGCCTTTTTACCTGCAGGCAACTCTGTCAACTCCCAAGTTTTGTTCTGAAGTAACGAGCTCATCTCGTCTTTCATAGCACGCTCCCACTGCATGTGAGATGTGTCTTTCTTTGCCTCATCATAAGTCTCCGGTTCTTCCGAATTTGTATATAAGACATGGTTCAGAACAATATTAGCTGATGGATCAAAAATTACCTTTGGCTTTCTAACTCGTGTAGACCTCCTCAAGATAGGTACTTCAGGGTTGTTAGTATGTTCTGGATCATCGCGATCCTCTTGAATTCCCTGTTCATTGATAATAGGTTCATCCTGAACCTCCCCTTCAGGTACATTTTGATTCGCTGGAATTATTTTCACAGGTATTGTGTCCAGCTCAACATATTCGGGTTCTACTGCATTCTCATGCTCCATCTGATGATCCTTGTACATCTTTTCTTCATGGAATACCACATTCCGACTGCGGATGACTTTATTATTTTCATAATCCCAAAGCCTATAGCCATACTCGTTGCCACCATATCCGATAAAGACGTACTTCTGGGATTTAGCATCAAGCTTCTTCCTATCCTCCCTATCAATCAGAGTATATGCAATACAACCAAAAACTTTTAAATATGAATAATCAATCTTTTTACCTGACCACTGCTCTTGCGATATTTCTCCATCAAGCGCACTAGATGGACTCCTATTAATTAGATAAACAACTGCATCAACTGTAGCAGCCCATAAGTGGAGCGGAAGACCCGCATGTAACCTCATGCATCTCGCACGTTCCAGAATGGTTCTATTCATCCTCTCAGCTACACCATTCTCTTGAGGAGTTCTAGGAACAGTCTTCAACCCGTGTATACCTTCTCGGTTCAAGTATTCTGCAAATTCCTTACTCGTGTATTCACCCCCATTATCAGATTTTAGAGCTTTAATCTGATAACCTGTCTCTTTTTCTACCATGGCCTTCCACATTTTGAACATCCCAAATACTTCTGATTTTTCTCTAAGAGCATAGACCCAAGTCTTCCTTGTTGCATCATCAATGAATGTGACAAAATATCTCTTACCACCATAAGAGAGTTCCTGAGCCGGTCCCCACACATCCGTATGAACCAACTCTAATTTTTTACCTGTATTCTGTCGTCCATTCAACTGGAAACTAATTGCCTTTTGTTTTCCATAAATGCAACTCTCACAGAAATCTAATTCAACTTTTTGTAAACCTGGAAGTAACTTCCTTGAGTGTAACTGTTTTACACCCTTTTCACCAAGATGTCCCAACCGATAATGCCAAAAAGTAGACAAATTTCTTGTAGCCACTGTAGTTGCAACCATATCACTGATATTGTCTCCCTGGAGAAGGTAAAGCGTACCTGTACGTTTTCCCTTTGCTACTACTCTTGCCCCTGAGGTTATCTTCCACTCTCCGCATCCAAAGGTTGTTACCAAACCTTCTTGATCAAGTTTGCTAGTTGAGATCAGATTTTTCTTTAATTCTGAGATATGCCTAGTTTCATGCAAAACTAAACGTCCTTTACCTGAGATGTTCATAATCACAGTTCCTTTTCCAACAATTGGACACATATGGCCGTTTCCCACACAACCACTTGCCCAAAATCTCCACTGGCATAATCAGCAAATATGTCTCTTTGCGAGGTGCAATGGAAAGAAGCACCAGAGTCAATAAACCACTTGTCTGTCGTCAAGTCATACCCTGCAGATAAACACAAGTTCTCTAGCGAAGGTTCATCGCTAACCACATTAGCTCCTTGATTCTCATCCCGTTGCTTCTTTTTGTAGGCCTCACATTGAAACCTCCGGTGTCCAGTCTGGTGACAAAACCAACACTCATCTTTTGCGACCTCTCTCTTTCCCCTTGACTGTGATCTACCACGCCCACTGAATTTTCCTCTGCTTTTACTTCTCCCACGGTTCTCCACTGCTAGTGCCGTGGAAGATGTAGATGGCGAAAAATTATTTCCACCTGAGACTTTTCTTCGCATCTCTTCATCCATGATACTACTCACAGCATCATCCAAAGTCAAATCATCCTTCATGGTGCTTGAAATTCCCTGCACTGCGGTGTTGTAGCTTTCTGGAAGAGAACATAAAAATAATAAAGCTTGAAGCTTCATATCCAGATTTATGCCTGCGGATTCCAACTGACCTATGACTTGCGTGAAACTGTTAATATGCTCTGCTACGGAACCTCTATCAGATAACTTCATATTAACCAACTTCTTTAGCAAAAATACTTGATTTGATGTGGATGGCTTCTCATATATATTCATAAGAATATCCATGGCTTCTTTTGCAGTTTTTGCTTTCGCGATGTGGTACCCTGTCTTTTTAGTCAACCCTAGACGAATCGCACCTAATGCCTTTCGATCAAGAATTTTCCATCTCGATTCTGCTATCGGATCCACTTCCGCTATTTCAGGTTTCCAACCCTCAAGTGGTGCATAGAGATCTTTCTGATAAAGATAATCCTCGATTTGGAGTTTCCACCATCCGAAATCCTGCCCGTCGAATTTATCGATCCTGATTTTATCTTCTGCCATATCGTTTGCTTTCAATCAAAAGTCACCGAAAAACCCCTCGATGTTCTCGATTAACCAACCAAGCTCTGATACCAATTGTTAGGAATCGAGCACCGATTCTAGAAAATAGCCCAAGCAAACGATCCTCACTAGCAGAATATAATAATAAGAGAACAGAATCAAAAGAACACACCAGATAATTTGTTATCGAAGTTCACCCAAACCTGGGCTACATCTCCGCGCAGAGGCACTCTGCGAATCCACTAGACTTCGAAGAAAGTAGGAATACAATTATGATCTTCTCTCAAGATCGGAGCACAAAGAGATTGAGAACATTCACAAAAAAAAACTGACTTTTTTTTTCTTCTCTCTTTTCTTTTCTCTCTCTATTTTCTTCTCAGCACTTGACGGCTAACTTCTATCAATAGCTGATATATAAAGCGTAGCTTTTAACCTAAAAGCAAAATTAGTAGAAAAGACAAAAAAGCCCTTAATAACAATATTTGGCTTCATCCTCCAACATTATGTACCAATTATATGTTCTGAATCTCAATGATAATCTAATTAATGGTACAATACCGTCATCGTTATGTAACTTGACGGGCATGCGTGTTTTGAATCTTGCCAATAATAAGCTATCTGGCAATATTCCGGACTGTTGGATGTGTTTTTCATCTCCCTTAACTTTGTCATTCAATAAGTCGTCCGCAGTAATGACACCCGTCCTTTCTATCCTACGCTTGAATGGAAACCGTCTCAATGGAGAGATTCCTGCGTCCTTGGGTTGTTGCACAAGGCTAGAAATTTTAGACCTTGGAGAGAATAACTTCTCTGGTAGCATCTCGACATGGTTTGGCGAATGCTTTAGGTACTTGTCGATCCTGAGGCTACGAGAGAATAGGTTTATGGGAAGCATCCCTCCGCGGCTCTGCTCACTCTTAGGATTGAAAATATTAGACATGGCAGTGAACAATTTGAGGGGAACGATCCCACGTTGTCTTGGCAATATGAGTAGCATGATAAACGTCAATCAAGTTAATCCATTTGCATATTTACGGCCATTATATCCTTTTCGGGATCAGCCTGGGGTTGAGATCATGAAGGGACGATACAATGAATACACCAATATTGATCTGGGTCTTGTGGTCAATTTGGATCTCTCAAGCAACCATTTGACTAGGTCAATCCCCGAAGAATTTGCTTATCTCGCGGGATTGCATGGCTTGAACTTGTCCCACAACCTTCTCTCTGGTGATATGCCCATTGGCATTGGGAACATGAGGTCCCTCGAGTCCCTTGATCTTTCGAACGACCACCTCTCGGGGACGATTCCGCAGGACATTTCAGCGTTAACATTTCTGGACCACCTCAACCTGTCGCAAAACAACTTCTCTGGGCAGATTCCAGAAGGAAATCAAATCCAGACACATGACGATCCTTCCATTTATGCCGGAATCCTCTACTCTGCAGTGATCTTTTGAGAAGAAAACACCTCGATGCCGAGGTGCCTCAACCTCCAAAAATCCCTCACCTTGAAGATACACATGAAGAGGATAAGCTTGAAGAGGCCTTGTTCTAAGGGGTCATAATGCTTGGGATTGCGACGGGGTTTTGGGGCTTCTTTGGTGTTTTGCAGGTCAAGAGGGATTGGAGACGTGCATATTTCAGCTTTGCGGATCAAGCAACAGACAAGGCATACGTGGCTATAGTGGTGAAGGTAGCCAAGTTGAAGAGACTGAGACGGTCAAGAAGCACATAGATAATGAGCAATCTCTTGCCATCTCCTCCCCTGCCTTTGGTTCTTCATTTGGGGCTGTGTGAAATTTCTTGTGCTTTCCAATAGTTGTTTTATTGATGTGATGTAATAAGACTGCTGTAAGGTTTCCAACTTTGTCGCAGAATATGATGTCTGCAGACTGGGAGACGGGCTTCAATTGTGATGGATGCATGGATGCTCTCCCACCAAGCTGACGGTGGAGAAAAAGAAGTGAAGCGAAAGACGCGGTCTTTTTCCCAGATTCAAAGTTGAATACAACTAAAATTTCAAGTCCGGAAGAGGGTTAAAAGATCAAACGCAGATTTGCAAAATTTCAAACAAGTCAAGAGAAATCTAAAGCAGGGTTTACGAGATGTTTGTTTTAATTAGGCAAATTTCAAAATCAGATCCGCCAAATTTCAAAAAGAAAGAGAGCTAACAGATAGTAAAGGTTCGAACGAGAAACAACTTTTTTTTAAATTTCTTTCTTCTAAATTTTTTGCAATTTTTTTTTACATACTTTAAGGTTTTCAATAGCCCCTGTTTTCAATAGCCCCTTTGGATGCCACATGTAATGCCGATTGCCGACATGGCTTTTAACAGGAATTTAACCGAACTGTCCGCATTTTCTAGCGAACTGCATTAGAAATTTGCCAATTAAATCAAAAATATGAACGGAACATTTTGCAGCTTTTCCAATTCCAATTATGAAATTTTCCTTTAGTCATCTCTCTCAGTATCCATCCGCCGCCTGAATTTTACTTGTCCCCCAAAGCTGAAGTTGTTCCTCTTGTTCTTCGTTCGGCCATTTCTCATATACGTTAGGACTCGCCATCAATTGGCGACCCAGCTTTTGAGTCCATGGAAGATTTGAATTGTTTGTTGAGTTTGAATTTCTCGACCCTTCTTAATATATTGATCATCCATCCAAAGCTTATTGCGATATTTTTCTTCACAGCATTGGTAGTGGCTAGATCCTGTTTTTTTCCTTTCTGGATGCTTTTAGCAGTGATGGCAATGTTCATCCCCACTCATTGTGAGATCTATTTTTCCATTATAAGATAAGATACACATGCTGTCCGATTCTTTTCTCTTGGGAGGATTTTTCCCTTGGTTTTATTTTACGATAGCTATGACCCTTCCACTTGCTGCACATGAATCGCGTTACTGATCCCTTACTTAGTTACCATCACTATTAGTTTAGTGATTTACATCCATGGGAAACACCAAACGCATAACTAAAGAATAAAATTACACCAATGGAAAACAATAGACATATGTCTATTGAAAGAAAAGCCCACACAGAGAAAGTTCTTTCACAGATTGAACCGTTTAGGTTATCTATGGTCGGAATCATCATTTATCTCGAAAATTTATGGACAAAGCAAACTCAAGTTTAAAATAGATGTTGCAGGAGAAGATTTCAGAAATAAAGAATAAAAAATTACATTTGTGAATTGTGATGCTGTGAAAGTGATCGCAATTTTTTTTTTTTTGCTGTTGTTTTCTGTTGTCTTGCTTTTTGAGCAATGGCCAACAAAATCTTGTGTGTAGCATGGGCAACAAGACTAGTTACGATCATTATTTCGGGTAATTTAGTAAAAAATCATAACGTGAAATCGGTAGTGTCGTTATGTGCATGGATTTTCACGGAAAAACAATCAAAAGACTGGACTTAGTCCGTGTTCGGCACTGCAAAAATTGGGTGCAGTGTCCCACGATCTCCTCAATGGAGGAGCTTTTCACTCGGACTAATTTGGAGAGGTCGAATTCTCTCTTCTGGATGGGGACCAGTCATCAATTTTACAAACTCCAATTGCAAGAATGGATGTGCCTTCTCTTCTATGACTATGATTACGAAATGTGGACTTTACATGTGCTGCATATACATCCTTTGAGACGGTACACATGCATCCACATGAGGTGCATGTTACGTAACCACACCGCATGAGAGATGAGCAATCTCGTGCCCTCTCCCCTACCTTTGGTTCTTCATTTTGGGTGTATAAAATTTCTTGTGCTCGTGTGATCTCTTCCCTTCCATTAGTCTGCTTATCAATGTAATAGAATTAGCATGCCGTGAGGTCTAACTCGCAAAACACTAGTCTTTCTAGTGTATCTTCCCGTGCCAAACTATGCTTTCCACTTTCTCTCTTTTCAGCCAAATTCAATTTTTTTTGTCTATTCTATCTTTAGTTCTCCTCTCTCTCTTTCTCTGACTTTTGTTCTGGCTCTTATTTAGCGGTGGAGTATAATTCCATACTTATGATACTAGTGTTCTCGCCCCTCAATTCCTTTACTAACAAGGCCGTGTGCCTATTTGATTTATATTGGTTAGAGGTAACGCCTAGTAACTTGCTTATCAGGATTTCACGAATGACAAAATAAATAACTAAATTTCTAAGTCCTCTGAAATTCCACAAATATCCCTGGTGATTTACCCATAATATAATTAGTATATACCAATATCTCTTTAAAACTTGTAACTTACCAACTTCTTTGAAATTTCACTAGTGTTTTTAGTGGAATACTACCTCGGTAATGAATTTACCAATCTCCTAACTAATTAGTACGTTGCCAAGATTTTTCGAGTTCTACGAGCATGGTCTATAATCTACTGACACTATAAGTAGTACACTAATATTACAATAAATTAGGAAATTACCAACTTTTTCGAAATTATCGATATAATCAGGAATATGCCGACATTCAAACGAATTAGAATAGTAAGAAGTAGGATAAGTGGCGGGTTTTGTCCTGCCACAGTTGCTGGAGTTCTGGGAAATGCGAATACACGATATTTATTTATGAAGGAAGTGCTTATTCGAAAAGTCATAAAACGTTGACTTCCACGTGGACGTGGATTTTCATCTTCATGAACTTTAAAAAGTGATTAACATTGACTCGACTCGGCGTATAAGTTATCCGTGGACTTTCATTTTCATGGACTTTGATTTAAAGGAACATGTAAACTCTCTCTTTATTGTAATTGAAAGCCAAAGCAATACATTAGATTCCTTATTGTTATTAGATATGTCAGATGCACGCATTCGTCTCTCACACGGCCCGGAGATCTCGGATGCGCAAGATATCCTATGAGATAAGAACCCACCCATAAATTAAAATGAGAATTATGAACGTTTCAATATACTACTCGTTATTACTCACGCGAACTATATTTTTCATAATAATATTTTTGTATTGGAAAACATAATTAAAAATAGTAATTTTTGGCTGAACATGAAACCCAGTGGCTCAAATACTTTAGAAACGCATTATACATACTTCCTATATCATCTATATTATAACTACAAAATCAGATCTTATCCTAATCACATACTAAACAGAAGTCCATCCTAATTGTACCGCATTTTTGACGAGTAATAGTTCCGCCTTCCCTTTTTCGTTCCACGTACCGGTCCACACTCCAAGTAAACTAAGTCTAGTCTGAAGTATTTGGATATTGGCGATAATTTACTTGACTTTTAGGGCAGAATCCAAGTGACTTCCTTTCCGAACTTGGATTCCTTCGGGAGGGTTCCGTCGAATTCGGAGCAACATTTCCACAATGGATCGACACACAAGTGGAGGACGCTGCCATATCTCTCTCAAATGCCTCCATTTCTGGAGCTTTGCCGAGATGGTTAGCCTAACATGTCACTTCCGTGGCTTGATTTCTCCCACAACTCCATCTCGGAACGCTCTAGCATGGCCAACTGAGACCGAGAGCGAAGTCGAAATAATGAAATTTGACTTTGATTCGATTTGATTCTAACTTAAATTTGTGGTGCTTAATTTATTAGTTTTTATTCAATCGATTTTCAAGAAAAAAGTTCGACATGGTTCACTTTTTGAGACCTGCTTCCCATTTTGTTTATTTTTCTTTCCTTTTCTCTCTCTTTTAGGCTATGTCCAAATTTCATATGTTTTTCGTAATTTGACACCTACCCACATTTTTTATTTTTATTTTTGGCCTTATCCTTTCTCTCCTCAGCTCGCAAAAGGTCGTCGAAATAATTTGTCATGAAGCATTCTACAAACGTACAACCATTGCAAAAATTTTGCAAGGCAGTAAAAATATGACTTCCTCAATAAGGTGTTGGCTTAAATGGTAATAGAGTTTGCCTCTCTCCTTGTCTCTTAGTTTCAAGTCTTGTTGTGAGCACTTTAAGAGTAGAATTTTGAATGCACCAAGCCGATGTGGGGAGAGTACACTTTTAAGATCGTTCGGGTAAAAGAACCAATTGAGGTGCACCAATACTGGTATGGATACCACGTGACTGCTAAACTTAAAAACAGAATATCGCTTCTATCTCATCTTCTTTTGAAAAGATACATTTAAACTTTATTATACCATCTTACTTAGACCACGAATAAAATGAGGCACAGAATGTGAGTATTATCAGGTAGAAATATTTATGAAATACTACTTTTATTATAGGAAAGTTGGACAATATTAATATGCAATTGATTTTCTCTCGATTAACATACATCTATTGAAAGAAAAGCCAACAAAAAGAAAGTTTCTTTAACAGACTAATTGCTTGTATTTACTATGGAGCAAATAATTAGTTATCTTGAAATTAAATGGTCAAAGCAAACTCAAGTTAAAAATAGATGTTACTGGAAAAGGGTTCGGAAATAAAGAATCAAATTACATTCGTGATGCTGTGAAAGTTATAAACACGCAATGTACACCGAGGAACGATCTTAATATGAATAGTAACACGGAACCAAAAGACTTGACTTGATTCGAGACCGACACTGCAAAAAACTGGGCGGAGTTGTCCGCAATCTGCGTAATGGGGCTGCACTTGCTTCCAAGTTGACTTGGACTTCTCTTCTAGATGGGATCCAGTCATCAATTTACAAACTCCAGCTGCAAGAGTGGATGAGCCTTTTCTCCCTGATGATGACTATCATATGTGGACCTTAAATGTGCTGCATGTACATGATATGCATGCATACACATAAGGTGCATGTATGTAACCACAATTTGTCACATTAAAAGAGAAACCTCTACCTGCCCTTCTCTATAAATGATCTGGGTTTGATTAGATGACCCTTAAACCCTCCACTCTAAAACATCCTCTCCCATATTACAAATGGGGAGATATTGTTCCCAAGTGCTCACACTAGTAACTCTATTACTTATTATAGATAATTCATGTGTGTGCTTCTGTAGCAATTCAACGTCCATTTGCAAAGAGCAAGAAAGAGAGGCTTTGCTCCAGCTTCGACAAAGCCTCTTGGATCCATCTGGCTTGCTTTCTTCGTGGAAAGGCCAAGATTGCTGCATATGGAAAGGAGTGATTTGTGATAGAGTATATGGTCATGTCATCAAGCTGCAATTACCCCAACCAAGAAATGACGAAACTAGTCTTCATTTTCCCATGGAATCGAAGCTCTTCCTGGCCGGTGAGTTGAACTCTTCTTTGCTTCACTTGAGATACTTGAACCACTTGGACTTAAGTGGGATCGATTCCAATCATCGAAGAATACCTGAATTCCTCGGTTCGATGAAACAATTGAGGAACCTCAATCTGTCATTTGCTAACTTTCATGGAACGGTTCCCCGACAATTGGGAAATCTCACCAAGTTGGAAGTCCTCGATCTTCAAAATTACAATGGAAATTTGATTGTGGATGATACCTCGTGGGTTTCTTATCTTCAATCGCTAAAGTACCTCGACATGAGTGGTTTAAAGATTGCAAACGCAAAAGGCCTCATGCAGGTGATCAACATGCTCCCATCTTTATCACATTTGAGCTCATCAGACTGTGGATTAGATAATTTTCATCTGTCTTCTAATCACTTGGTCAATTCTACTTGTCTTGTTCATCTTCAGTACCTTGATCTTTCGATGAATCATTTCAAAGGTCCCATCCCAAGCACTATATTTCAAAATATGACTTCTCTCCAACATCTCGATCTTTCAAAGAACTCTTTCAACTCATCAATTCCCTTGTGGTTTGACAAGTTTACAAGCCTTGTTCATCTCGATCTCAAGGGAAATCTTTTTGACAGCATTGAGGGAGGCTTATTCTCATTCTTAAAGAACAAGCGGTACCTCAAGTCGTTGCGTTTGTCTGCTAACGAAATCGGAGAAGAGATATCAACAACCCAAGGAAATTCGTCGAGACTCAATGAGAATAGCTTGGAGAGTCTAGAGATAAGTGGTAATCTTCTTAAGGTTGCTTTGCCCAACTGGTTAGTGCACTTTACTAACTTAAAATACATTATGCTTCCCAACAATTCCTTCTCCGGTTCAATCCCTAGTGTCATCGGGTCATTGTCGAACTTGGTAACACTAGATCTTTCAGATAATGGATTGAATGGGACCATTCCATCGTCATTAGGTCGGTTGTCGTCATTGATATGGTTAGATCTTTCTAATAATCAATTGGCGGGACATATTCCCGAGTCATTAGCAAAATTGCAGGCTTTACAAATTTTGTGTCTTGCCAGTAATCATTTGACCGGTACTATACCCAGTAGTTTCGGAAAGCTTTCTCATCTCTTTGATCTGAATCTTCGTAATAATTCTTTGGGAGGTGTGATTTCGGAAATCCATTTTTCTAATCTGTCAATGCTCAAGTTTTTGGATGTTAGTGACAATAATAACTTGACTTTCAAGGCAAAACCTAGCTGGATACCCCCTTTCCAACTTCTATTCATTGTGCTAAATTCTTGTAAATTCGGAACTCCATTTCCCCAGTGGATTCGGACACAAGTGGAAGCCCAATCTATCACACTCTCCGATGCTTCCCTTTTTGGGCCCCTGCCAAATTGGTTAGCCAACATGACGTTTGACGAGCTCGTTCTATCTCACAATCAAATTACTGGACCCTTGCCTAGCTTACCTTCTAGCTGTTTCGCTTTGGATCTCTCCCACAACTTGATCTCTGGATCTCTTCCGACAGATATTGGTGTTATGCACCAATTTTCTTTTCTGTATCTCAATGATAACCTAATTAATGGTACAATACCGTCATCGTTATGTACTGTGGTGCAAGCTTTGAATCTTGCCAACAATAAGCTATCTGGCAGTATTCCGGACCATTGGAAGTGTTTTTCATCTCCCTCAACTTTGTCATCCAATATGTCGTCCGCAGTACCTCCATGCTCAATGAGACCCATCATTTCTATCCTACTCTTGAATGGAAACCGTCTCAATGGGGAGATTCCTCTGTCTTTGGGTTATTGCACAAGGCTAGAAATTTTAGACCTTGGAGAGAATAACTTCTCTGGTAGCATCCCGACCTGGTTCAGCCAAAGCTTTAGTTGCTTGTCAATCCTGAGGCTACGAGAGAACAGGTTTACGGGAAGCATCCCTCCGCAGCTCTGCTCACTCTCAGGATTGAAAATATTAGACATGGCAGGGAACAATTTGAGGGGAACGATCCCACGTTGTCTTGGCAATATGAGCGGCATGATGAACTTCAATCAAGTCAATCCATTTGGATCTCCATGGCCATTTTATCCTTTGTGGAATCAACTTGTGGTTGAGATCATGAAGGGACGATCCAATGAATACACCACTATTGATCTGCTACTCGTGGTCAATTTGGATCTCTCAAGCAACCATTTGACCGGGTCAATCCCCGAAGAATTTGCTTATCTCGCGGGATTGCATGGCTTGAACTTGTCTCACAACCTTCTCTCTGGAGATATTCCCGTTGGCATTGGGAACATGACGTCACTCGAATCTCTTGATCTTTCGAACAACCACCTCTCGGGGACAATTCCGCAGGGCATTTCAGCGTTAACATTTCTGAGCCACCTCAACCTATCTCAAAACAACTTCACCGGGCATATTCCAAGAGGAAATCAAATCCAGACACTCGACGATCCTTCCATTTATGCCGGCAATCCTCTACTTTGCGGTGATCTTTTGAGAAGAAAATGCCTCGATGTCGAGGCGCCTCAACCTCCGAAAATCCCTCACCCTGAAGATACACATGAAGAGGATAAGCTTGAAAAGGCCTTGTTCTACGGGGTCGTAATGCTTGGATTTGCAACGGGGTTTTGGGGCTTCTTTGGAGTTTTGCAGTTCAAGAGGGATTGGAGACATGCATATTTCAGCTTTGCAGATCAAGCAACAGACAAGGCATATGTGGCTATCGTGGTGAGGGTAGCCAAATTGAAGAGGCTGAGACGGTCAAGAAGCACATAAACAAGAAGCAATCTCTTGCCCTCTGCTCCCCTGCCTTTGGTTCTTCATTTGGGGGTGTGTGAAATTTCTTGTGCTTTCCAATAGTTGGCTTATTGATGTAATGTAATAAGAGTGCTGTGAGGCTTCCAACTTTTTCCAAGAATATGATGTCTACAGATTGAGAGAGGGGCTTCAATTGTGAAGTGAAGCGAAAGACCCGGTCTTTTTCCCAGATTCAAAGAATACAAGTAAAATTTCAAGTCCGAAAGAGGGTTAAAGATCAAATGCAGATTTGCAAAATCTTAAACAAGCCAAGAGAAATCTAAAGCCGGGTTTATAAGATATTTGTCTTAATTAGGTAAATTTCAACATCAAATCTGAGAAATTTCAAAAAGAAAGAGAGCTAACAGAAAGTAGAGGTTCAAACTAGAAACAACTTTTTGTTTTTTTTGTTTTTATAAATTTCTTTCTTCTAAAATTTTTACAATTTTTTTTTTACATACATTAAGCATTTCAATAGCCCCTTTTTTCAATAGCCCCTTTGGATGCCACATGTAATGTCGATTGCCAACATGGCTTTTAACAGCAATTTAACAGCCACATATCCGCATTTTCTAGCAAACGGCATTAGAAATTTACCAACTAAATCAAAAATCTCAACGGAACATTTTGCAGCTTTTCCAATTCCATTTATGAATTTTTCCTTCCATCGTCTCTCTCAGTATCCATCCGCCGCCTGAATTTTTTACTTGTCCCCTAAAGCTGAAGTTGTTCTCTTGTTCTTCCTTCGGCCATTTCTGATATACGTTAGGACTCGTTATCAATAGGCGGCCCAGGTTTTGAGTCTATGGAATATTTGAAATGTTTGTTGAGTCTGAATTCCTCGACCCTTCTTAATATATTCATCACCCATCCAAAGCTTGTTGCGACATTTTTCTTTACAACATTATTGGTGGTTAGATTCTGTTTTTTCTGGATGCTTTTAGCAGCGATTGCGCATGTTCGTCCCCACTCATTGTGAGACCTGTTTTTCCATTATAAGATAAGATACATATGCGGTCCGTTCTTTTCTCTTGAAAGTATTTTTCCCTTGTTTTATTTTACAATAGCTATGACCTTTCACTTGCTGCACATGAATTGCGTTACTGATCCCTTGCTTAGTTACCATCACTATTAGTATAGTGATTTACTTCCATGGGAAAAAACATTAGCATAACTAAAGAATCAAATTACATTCATCGGAAACAATCGACATGCGTCTATTGAAAGAACAAGCCACATAGGGAAAGTTCCTTTTACAAATTGACCCGTTTATGTCATCTATGGTTGAAATCATCATTTATCTTGAAAATTTATGGACAAAGCAAACTCAAGTTTAAAATAGATGTTGCGGGAGAAGAATTCAGAAATAAAGAATAAAAAATTACATTTGTGAATTGTGATATTGTGAAAGTGATCGCAATATGTTTTTCGCTTTTGTTTTCTATTGTCTTGCTTTTTAAGCAATGGCCAACAAAATTTCGTGCGTAGGACAGGCAACAAGACTAGTTAAGATCATTATTTTGGGTAATTTGGTAAAAAATCATAATGTGAAATGGGCGGTGTCGTTATGGACATGCATTTACATGGAAAAACAACCAAAGGACTTGACTTAGTCCGTGTCCGGCACTGCAAAAGTTGGGCGCAGTGTCCCACAGTCTCCTCAATGGAGGAGCTTTTCACTCGGACTAATTTGTAGAGGTTGAATTCTCTCTTCTGGATGGGGCCCAGTCATCAATTTTACAAACTCCAATTGCAAGAATGGATGTGCCTTCTCTTCTATGACTATGATTAGGATACGTGGACCTTACATGTGCTGCACATACATCCTTTGAGACGCTACACATGCATCCACATGTAGGTGCATGTTATGTAACCACACCGCATGAGAGATGAGCAATCTCGTGCCCTCGCCTCTACCTTTGGTTCTTCATTTTGGGTGTATAAAATTTCTTGTGCTCGTGTGATCTCTTCCCTTCCATTAGTTTGCTTATCAATGTAATATAATTAGCATGCTGTGAGGTCTAACTCGCAAAACACTAGACTTTCTAGTGTATCTTCCCGTGCCAAACTATCTCCAACTTTCATATGTTTTTGTAAATTTTTTTCCTTTAAAGTAATTGCAAAAATAAGCAATGGTCATCTCCTAAATTGACACCTACCCACATTTTTTTTTTTGGCCTTATCTTTCTCTTCTGGGCTCACAAAAGATCATAGAAATAATTTGTCATGGAGCATTCTACAAACATAGAACCATTGCAAAAATTTTGCAAGGCAGTAAAAATATGACTTACTCAATAAGGTGTTGGCTTAAATGGTAATAGAGTTTGCCTCTCTCCTTGTCTCTTAGTTTCAAGTCTTGTTGTGAGCACTTTAAGAGTAAAATTTTGAATGCACCAGGCCGATGTGGGGAGAGTACACTTTTAAGATCGTTTGGGTAAATGAACTAGTTGAGGTGCGCGAATACTAGTATGGATACCACGTGGCTACTAAACTTAAAAACAAAATATCACTTCTATCTCATCTTCTTTTGAAAAGATACATTTAAATTTTATTAAACCATCTTACTTAGACCACGAATAAAGTGAGGCATAGATGGTGAGTATTATTAGGTAGAAATATTTATGAAAATAGTACTTTTATTATAGGAAAGTTGGACAATATTAATATGCAATTGATTTTCTCTCGATTAACATACATATATTGAAAGAAAAGCCAACAAAAAGAAAGTTTCTTTAACAGACTAATTGCTTATATTTCCTATGGAGCAAATAATTAGTTATCTTGAAAATAAATGGTCAAAGCAAACTCAAGTTAAAGATAGATGTTACTAGAAATGGGTTCGGAAATAAAGAATCAAATTACATTCGTGATGTTGTCGAAGTGATTAAGATATGGCTTCGCCGTTAGTTTTCATTGTTTTGTTTTTTAAGCAATAGCCAACAAAATTTTGTGCATAGCATGGGCAACATAACTAGTCAAGATCATTATTTCGAAATTGTTAATTTGATTAAGATCTTAACTTAAAATGGACGGCGTCTTATAAACATGCATTTATAAAAAAAAAACTATTATGAATAATGACAAGGAATCAAAAGACTCACTTCCAAGTTGACTTGGACGTCTCTTCTAGATGGGGTCCAGTCATCAATTTAAAGACTTCAAATCCAAGAGTGGATGTGCTTTTTCTTCTTTACTATAATTATGATATTGGACCTTAAATGTGCTGCATATAGAATGTGTCATAGAACATGCTGGATAGACTTGGGATTTACCTTTGATACAATCATTTGGTAGGATTAGCGCACAAACATTCATACATATGGGGAAACCAACATTTCTTCTAATTCATCACAACAGTGTCCTTTTTCTTATCGTTATTAGTGGTATTGAATGTTGACTCGCATGGATTATTATTGCCTTTTTCTTGAGTAGCAGGACAACAGATGCAGCTGTTCCTTTGCCGACAACTCGATGTAAAATTGCAGCACCAAAACTGAAAGTACAGGAGAAATGGTACCCGTGGTACCATCACGATCTGGTAAACGCAATTCAAATCAAGTTAAAGAAAAGCTTCCACAAATCAATTCACTATAACTAAAACTAGACATTTTGGTTTCCCAGCTTGCAGGTTGGGTCGAGATATACGAAGGCTTGGCGTTCGTTCCATAATGGGCTCGGGACATGAAGTGCCAATGTATTGCCCCTCCCAGGCACATACTATGCTCTAGAGCTTCCTGTCTAATGCACCAATGGCCAAGCCACCTCCTGAGCAGACAAGTTCCGCCTGAAGTCACTTGAGCTATGATCCCACAAATGCTCACGTCCAGCGTTAAGTGAAAGGGTTCTGGTCAATCTTTTGTTCTTAATGCAAAACTATTGAAGCGCTTGCAGAATGCTAGAAGCTTGGGAATTCATAAGAAGTAGTTGGTTGGAAGCGCTTGATATTTCTTCTTGTCAATTTCAAGTTCTCAACTAGAATGCGGAAAGCCAACAGTACCAGTTGAATGAAATGGCTGTAATTAAGGTTGAAAAATCAGCTTTTTCCTCCTATAAATATACAGTAAATAATCCTACCACCGACATTACATTGCTTTATTGTTTTCAAAGAAAGTAACACTGCACAATTGACTCGATAAACTGTATTATCGGTGGCCACTCTCTTTTTCGTTAGGACATGATGAGAATATTTTCAGAACCGATCACGACATCAACATGTATTATCCTGGAAGTTGCTTGATTTTACGACAGAGATGGAGAGAAGGTTCACTTGACCTGGAGTTATTTACGGATAGTCAGTATTTTCCTTAACTACAATTGACACTCAAACAGTGGTAGTTACCTTTTATAATAATAGAATGCATATGCACAACAACAGAGGTTTTCCAACTTTGTCCTAGAATATGATGTCTACATACTGAGAGATAGGCTTCCATTGTGAAAGATGCACGCGTCCTCTCCACCGTTACACTCAAAACTTGAACACAACTTACTTTCAAGCCCAAAAGAGGGCTGTGAAAATTTCAAACAAGCGAAGAGAAATCCTAAGCAAGGGTTTATGGAATATTTGTTTTAATTAGGCAAATTTCAGAATCTAATCTGCCAAAATTCAAAAAGAAAGAGAGCTAAAGATTGTAGATCAGCCAATTCCAAAATTCCCTAGGTTCAAACTAGGAAACAACTTCTGTTTCCGTTTTTTTTAAAAATTTTTTTCTTCTAAATTTTTTACAGATATTTTTTATTTAATTATTTTAAGGTTTTCAATAGCCACTTCGGATGCCGCATGTAATGCCAACACGGCATTTAACAGGAATTTAACAGCCCCATCCGCATTTTTTTTTAGCAATGGCATGAGAAATCTACCAACTATATCAGAAACCTCAACTGAAAATTACACAGCTTTTCCAATTCCATTTATGCATTTTTCCTTCTGTTGTCTCTCTCAGGATCCATCCGCAGACTGAATTTTGCTTGTCCCCTAAAGCTGAAGTTGTTTGTTTCCTTCCTTTGGCAAAGAAAGCTGAATTTGAAGGTGTGGGTACCTCGATCCAGAGTTGAATAGAACCCATCTTATGTTAGTCCCAAAAGTTAAAAACCCAAAAAGACTCGATCAATTGAGACCAATCAGCCTGTGTAACTTCGCCTACAAAATCATCTCAAAGGTCTTGGCCAATAGATTGAAACCTTGGCTCCCAGACCTAATAGCAGGGGAACAAAGTGCATTTGTGGGCGGTAGGCAAATTCAGGATAATATTCTTGTAATACAAAAGGTGCTTCATCAATTGAGAATGCAGAAAAGAAAGAAAAAGTTTCAGGCTATCTTAAAACTTGACATGAAAAAAGCATATGATAGAGTGGAGTGGGACTTTTTGGAGGCATGCCTATTAAAAATGGGATCCTGTACATTATGGGTGGATAGAGTTATGAAATGTGTCACCTCAGCATCTTTAAGTGTCAAATTAAATGGTGAGCCACTACCTTATTTCCAACCATGAAGAGGGATTTGTCAAGATGATCCTATCTCTCCATATTTATTTATCTCAGTGGTTAATACTCTCTCGGCTTGATGAAGAAAGAAGTGAATGACAGGACGATAGCTAGAATCAAGCTGAACAGGTACTGTCCAACCCTTTCCCATCTACTATTCGCTGGTGACTCGATATTCTTCTTAGATGGGAAGGTGCAAGAATGCCAAAACCTTGCGTTGATACTGAACCAATATTGCTATGCCTCAAGGCAAGCTATAAACCTGAACAAGTTTGGCATGCTCTTTAGTTCAAACTGTCCACCGAACTTGAAAAGAAATATGGCTAATGCATTGAGAGTTCCCGTTATCGACAAAACTGGGAAATATTTAGGGATCCCTTTAGATTGGGGAGAGTCCAAAAAACAAATGTTTGCTTGGTTGTTAGCAAGAGTTAATATGAAATTAAAGGGATAGAAGGAGAACATAATATCATAGGCAGGGAAGGAATTCCTGATTAAAACTGCTGTCCAAGCTCTTCCTCAATATGCAATATGCAATGTCCATCTTCAAAATCCCTGTTTCAATATGCCAATCCATAGAAAAGAGGATAGCTGCATTTTGGTGGAAAAACTGCGAATCAAGGTCTGGTCTTCACCGGAAGAGGTGGGAAGTACTCAAAACCAGAAAGGATAAAGGGGGAATGGGGTTCAGAGATCTGTTAGCCTATAATAGAGTAATGCTTGGCAAACAAGCTTGGCAATTAGCACAGAGTCAGACATCTCTTTAGGGTCAAATTCTAAAAGGGTTGTATTTCCCTAGTAGATCATTTTGGCGAGCTGGAAAAGGGCCTCATCCCTCTTGGGGTTGGCAGAGTTTCTTGATGGGTAGAGAAACAATCTCGAAGTCGGTCATGTGGTCAGTGGGAACAGGGGAGGAAATTAGCATACGTGAAGACAGATGGCTCAAGCGTGGAATAATAGGAGGGCCAGCTAACCTTAACGATCCTGATAAAGTTTCTGACCTGATACTACATGAGGAAGAAAGGTGGGATGAGCATGCCCTCAGAAGACTATTTGATGAACAAGTAGTAAACGAAATCCTAGTGGTTCCTCTGAGACCTCGCCTCGCAAAAGACAAATTAGTGTGGATGGGAACTAAGTCAGGAGTCTACTCTGTCAAAAGTGCTTATAATGTGCTTCAAGAGGAGGAAAGCAAACAGAATACAATGCAAGCCTCATCATCATATCAGCCATTTCGTAAGCTGTGGTACCAAATCTGGCACCTGAAGGCCACCCCTAAAGTTAGAATTTTTCTCTAGAACCTGTGCCAAAATGCACTCCCTACCAGAGAAAACCTCTACAAGCGCAAGATCATACCTCAGCCAGTTTGTCATTTTTGTAATCACGAAATCGAAACGGTGGAACATCTGCTTTTGCTCTGCCCTTGGACCGGCTCGGTTTGGAATGACCCTCCATTAAATATACAGCTATTGGGTCAGAACATCATGCGAATGGACGAATGGCTACAAAATCACCAACAAAAGCCAGCTAACTCACTTCCCTTTGAGAAAATCGCAGCCCTTCTCTGGTACATCTGGAAAGCAAGGAACGATCTTGTATTCCGTCGAAAACCCCCCAACCCTGAGACACTAATTGCTTCAGCGGAGTCGATGGTCAGCAATTATTGTAAGTGGAGCACTTAAAGTTCAACACTTGACTCGAATCAAGCTCACTTACCCTTGAATTTGTGTCCGCCGAAGAATCAGTCCTTTAAGATAAACATCGACGGTTCCTTCGTAGCTGGTAGTCCAGAGGGAGCGATCGCAGGAGTCCTCCGAGATGCCTCAGGAGTTCTGATAGACGGATTTGCTAAAAAAAAATCCCAGCTTCCTCGCCCATCCAGGTGGAAACCCTGGCTCTGGTGGAGCCGTTGAAGCAATTCAGTTCGAGAAGAAACGAAGCACTGTACTTGGAGACCGACAGCTTGAATCTCTTTGAAGCCATGCAGGAAAAAAACTCACGTGCCGTGGGAGGTGGAGGCGCTCATCTTGTACGCTCAAAGCCCAGTTAGCCTATTTTAGCAACATCACCTTGGCCCATTGTGGAAGAGTCGCAAATCAAGTGGCTGATTGGGTAGTTAAGGCCCGAAGATTAAATACTCTTCCTTCTTCTTGGTTATCCCAGCCCCCCAACCCCTCTGGGACCTGTTGTGTTTTGATGTCCTTCTTTGGGCGTTTCGTCTAAGACTATTTGATGATAAATAGAACTGCTTTCCGGACCCCCCCCCCCAAAAAAAAGTGACGTCGCTGATTTGCGTCTATTAAAAATGGGGATATTTCCGGTTCTCAAATTTTGAACACGATGAGTTTGCCTGGAGGCTTATATATTGTCAGCGACCGTATGGAATCTGAATTTAACCTTACAAAATGATTAATTTCAGCATTGCTTTACCAAATTTAGCTATACTTGTGTTTACCATCTTACTTTGCTTAAGTTGAACACGAGTTGTTTTTTAAACTACTTTAGATCGTCGGTTTTCTGCGCAACTATTTGCTCTCTTAATGAGGAATATTGTTTATGATCATCCCATATCTCCTAGAGACTCATCGAAGTAATTTTCCAAAACCGTGTTTTAATCCTTCGATTATGTTTATATTTTGCCTCGATTCTCGATTCTTCTCTGTTTTTTGAGCTCTGAGGCCTCTTGATGATATCCAATGTAAGAGGATCGAAATTGATGGCAAAGTCGTACTCTTAGCTTCTCATTTCTTCCTCTTCATGAATGACCTTTGGTGTCTCTGCTAAAAATCAACCATGCTCGTCTCCAGTCTCAACTAGGCTTTTTGTCCGAATTGTATATAGAGTTTGAATTCCTCAACCTTCTCATATTCATCATCCATCCAAAGCTCGTTGCTACATTTTTCTCTACAACAAAGGTGGCGGTTAGATTCTGTCTTTTCTGGATGCTATTAGTAGTGATCGCCAATGTTTATCAAAACTCATTGTCAGACCTGTTTTTCTATTATAAGATAAGATACATATGCTGTTCGATTCTTTTCTTTTGGGAGCTTTTTATTTTATGATAGCTCTGAGTTTCTTAATGTAGTTTATATGTAGGAATGCTCCTCTGACCCTTTCACTTGCTGCACATGAATTGCATTATTGATCCCTTGCTCAATTACCATCACTATTAGTTTAGTGATTTGAATTCATAGGAAACACTAAATGCATAACTAAAGAATCAAATTACATCCATGGGAAACAATCGACACACGTCTATTAAAGAAAAGCCTACATAGAGATAGTTCCTTTACAGATTGAACTGTCAATGTTTTCTATGGTCGAAATCATCATTTATCTTGAAAATTTATGGACGAAGCAAACTCAACTCTGAAATAGGTGTTGTGGGAGAAGAATTCAGAAATAAAGAATCAAAATTTACATTTGCGATGCTGTGAAAGTGATCGCAATATGTTTTTCGCTGTTGTTTCCTATTGTCTTGCTTTTTGAGCAATGGCCGACAATAGCTTGTGCGTAGCACGGGCAACAAGACTAGTTGAAATCGCCATTTTAAAATTGGTAATTTAATAAAAGTCATAACGTGAAATGGAGGTGTTGTTATAGATATGCATTTATACAGAGAAACAATCATTAACCCAAAAGACTTGACTTAGGTCCGTGTCCGGCACTGCAAAAATTGAGCGTAGTGTCCCACGATCTCCTTAATTGGGCTGCTTTTCACTTAAACTAATCTGTAGTGGTTGAATTCTCTCTTACGGATGGGGCCCTGTCATTAACTTACAAACTCCACTTGCAAGAACGGACGTGCCTTCTTTTTATGACTCTGATTATGATATGTGGACCTTACATGTGCTGCACATACATCCTTTGAGACGGTACACTTGCATCCACATCAGATGCATGTTATGTGACCACACCGCATGAGAAATGAGCAATCTCGTGCCCTCTCCCCCCCTCCTTTGGTTCTTCATTTCGGGTGTGTATTTAGAACTCGAGCTCCTGTGATCTCTTCCCTTCCATTACTTTGCTTATCAATGTAACGTAATTAGCATACTGTGAGGTCTAATTCGCAAAACACTATTTCTACTGCGTTGCGACCGACCTCCCACTTTTTTTTATCGTCATGCAAAAAGGGGAGGATCCGCCTGGTACGCGCTAAGTCTAAGTTCGAAACTTAACTCGGGCTCTTCCAAACTCATACAATATCGCGACTTTGGGTTTAAGTTTTTGTAACATGCGAGTAGTTTATATCAAGAAGTCGCCACTAATCGATTTGGGGTGGGTTGATTAGAAATCCAAATAGGGTGATAGGAGGATCACCCTATTTCTATGAACTAGAGATTAAATGAGTTCGGGGACCTGTTTATACTAGTTGGATAACTAATGCCCTTTTGGTACCTTTTTACCCTGTTCATTTTTTGAAAATATTTGTCGGGCAATTTATATTAATTTTAAGACCTTTCTCCTAACATGTAAAGTCGCCACTAATCGATTTGGGGTGGGTTGATTAGAAATCCAAATAGGGTGATAGGAGGATCACCCTATTTCTATGAACTAGAGATTAAATGAGTTCGGGGACATGTTTATACTAGTTGGATAACTAATGCCCTTTTGGTACCTTTTTACCCTGTTCATTTTTTGAAAATATTTGTCAGGCAATTTATATTAATTTTAGGACCTTTCTCCTAACATGTAAGGTGATCAAACGAGTGCATAATCATAAACGATCAGCAGTGAAAATGGATATGCAGTCTTAGGTTCTAGTCCTAACTAAGTCAGATGACATTCAAAATACAACAGTTCATGTAATTATATTCTAATTAAAAACATGCATAATAATAATACAACGGTAATAAAAATAACATGCAAAATACTACCGCGTAACCTCATAGGCTTGTCTAAATTAAACATGGTAATTTATGCAATTATTTTAACAACATGCATAATAATACAACAATAAATTAAAACAATCGGATATATCACATAATTTAGAAAATTTTTTTAAAAAAGGAAATTTTTTTTAAAAAGTAAATAAGGAAGAAAAAGAAAAGAAAAGAAAATAAGTAAAAAAAAATTTTACAATTTTTTTTAAAAAAATAAAATAATAATATAATATTACAAAACGGTTCGGGTCGGCAGATTCGGGCCAGTCAGATCCAACCCGGGTCAACGAATCTGACCCAAGGCGTTGACTCGGGTCGGGTTGGTTGAGTCGGCTCGGGGTCATCGGATTCGAATCCGGTCAGGACTGACTCAGATCCACGAAATCGACCCAAATCAACTGATTCAGATTGGGTAATTGGATCCGAATCGGGTCTACCCAACCCGCTCCAATGAACCGGCCGATTCAGCTGGCCCTTATGTCTCAGGCGCCGGGGGGGCCACTGACCGAACGAAATTCCGGCGATTCGCCGGCTGTTTCATCTGGCCAGTGGCACCAATCTCTTCAGGACATCAAGATGAAGAGAACCCAACACCTGGTCGCTGGAGAACCAATCGGAACAGTCGTTGGCTGAGCTCCGACCAGGGCTCGTTTGAGCTCAAACGTCAGTCGGAGCTTGGGCGGCAGACCCAGGTTGTAATTTGATCTTACCCGGCCTCCAGTGGTCATCCCAGAGCTTCCCCAGAGTCACTCAACCTCCGGCCAACCTCGACCTCACCGACCGGAGCTCAAACAAAACGAGCCCCTATTGGGCATTTTATCGAACAATTGGAGCGTAGGGCTAAAACAGGGGCATTTTGGCCTGTGCTGACGACCAAGTCGGCTCCAGCGACTGTGGTTCGCTTTTGACAGCAAGTGAGGGTCGGGACTGACGATGGTATGGGTCTGGATTCGCGCGAAACGACCGACGGGAGTCCCGGCCAAATCGTGTCAGCGAACAGGGGAAAACAGAGGACGCTGAAAACCATGGAAGCTCACCATTGGTGCGGTTTCTAGGGAGAGTCGTCGGTCCCTCCAATGGCAACGGCGGGACTGCAAAGACCTGCAAAGCACTCCAAGACTCCTCTCTCTTCTCTATTTTGTTGGATCCTTAATCCAACATTGGGTTATATGTGAAATAATAATGCAATGCATACTGTCATATAGAGTTAAGCCCTTTAAAAGTGATAAATTAAGTTAAGGCAATTTAGGGCTTTAATGTATCAAATAGGGTGTGGCCCTTTAATGTGTAGAGGCTAAAAGGGGAAATTACAATTTTATGATGGGCAAAATTGTAATTTCTAAAGAGTAACTAGCGGTTACCTTAACTAGCGGTTACCTTATAAGAGCGGTGATGGTCCCCAGAACATACGTCGGTTTTCTGATTTCCTCTTCATCCCATCGAAAGAGAAATACAGAGAGAATTCAAAGGGAACTCTCAGGGAAAACGTATTGTTCTGGAAGGCTACCCGCACGACGCCGAAGAACAGTATACGTTATGGATTCAGGTACGCTTCCGTGTTTATGTTTTCTCAATGAATTATACATGTATGATCCTGTTCCGTTGATGGTTTTCAACGGTTCTTCGGTTTTCGGAATTTAACAAGTGGTATCAGAGCCGTATACATGTTGATTCATTGATTTAGGTTTCGGTTTTAGCAATTTGAGATTAAGGATTCGTGCGGATGTTTGCACAACGAAGCAAACTCGTTTTTTGATTCTGTACAGCATTTTTCGAATCTTTAAATTTGTCAAAAGTGAATTTTGATGTTAAATCTGGAATCCTGACGTCGAGACGAGTCTGGGGATGGGCGGCGCGCCTCCGTCGGAGGCCGCACGCGCCTGCACGCGCTCCACGCGCCGTCGGGCACCGGCGCGCGTGGAGCGCACGCGCCTGATGCACAGGCACGTCGCAGCGGTTGAGGCGCGTGCGTTGCACGCGCCCGCAACCGTTGAGGCGCGTGCATTGCACGCGCGACGCAGCGGTTGAGGCGCGTGCGTTACACGCGCCTGCTGAGTTGACCGGGTCTCACCGGCTGTCCGGCGATGACTGCCGGAGTCCGGCGTTGACCGCCGGAGTCCGGCGTTGACCAAAAAAAAAATTTTTTTTTTTTTTTGGTGAAATAGCAATTAAAATTCAAATTTTGGTGGAGGAATATATATCTTGAAATAAATTGATTGAAGCAACATGTCCACAAATGGACCTCTCTTGTGTAAATTAATTTATTTTTGGATATAAAAGGTATGCACATGTGATGCATGTGGATTTTAACCGGCCCAAAGGAAGGTTAATATTTAACAAAATCACATTTGCAACTGCGGTGATTAACGTGTGATGATTATTTGGATTTTGTATGTGAATAATAAATCGGCCCAAAGGAAGTTTTATTGTTTGACATACTATTATTATCAATGTTTGATTACTGCAACAAGATATCACTTACTAGTTAATATTGTTGTCCAAAGACAAGGTATTAATGTAGTGCTCGATGTCTTGAGATGGGAATTGCCTTGATTTGAATTGATATATTGCTTTGAGACTTACGTGAGCATGTTTTATTGGTTGTATTTGAATTCAGCTATTACTCCTGCAAATATTACTGCCAGCATTAATTCAATTCCTATGCTAAATGGCACCAACTTCAAGTCATGGCAAGAGAACCTTCTGATAGTTCTCGGAGTCATGGATCTCGACCTTGCGTTAAGGATCGATTCTCCTACACCACTTAATGACCAAAGCACCTCTGATCAAAAGAGGGATATGGAAAGGTGGGAGAAATCAAATCGCATGTGTATGATGATCATGAAGAAAGCCATTCCAGAAGCATTCCGGAGCACAATGTCTGAAAAGATAACCACAGCTAAAGAATTCCTTACTAACATTGAGAAGAGATTTGTCAAGAGCGAAAAGGCTGAAATTGGTACGATCTTGACAAATTTAATTTCAATGCGCTACAAAGGGAAGGGCAATGTTAGGGAGTACATCATGGAGATGTCTCATCTTGCTTCTAAGTTAAAAGCACTTAAGCTGAAACTTACTGAGGACTTGCTGGTGCATCTGGTTTTAATATCTCTTCCGGCACAGTTTAATCAGTTTAAGGTGAGCTACAACTGTCAGAAAGAGACTTGGTCTCTGAATGAGCTCATCTCACACTGTGTTCAAGAGGAGGAAAGGCTGAAGCAAGATAAGACAGAAAGTGCTCATCTAGCATCAACTTCCAAGGATAAGGGAATGAAAAGAAAGAAGGATAAAGAAACTGCAACCTTGGCAAACAAAAGGAAACAACAACAGAGACCGGATAATCCGGAAAGCACAGGTTGTTTCTTTTGTAAAGCCACAGGACATGTGAAGAAAAATTGCACCAATTATCACGCATGGCGTGCTAAGAAAGGTGTGCTTCTTAATTTGGTTTGTTCTGAGGTTAATTTAACTTCGGTACCTAGACACACTTGGTGGATAGATTCTGGTGCAACAACTCACATCAGTGTGTCTATGCAGGGTTGCCTGAGTTGCCGAAAGCCAAGTGATGTTGAAAGATACATCTATGTGGGCGATGGCAAGACGGTTCAAGTTGAAGCAATTGGAAAATTTAGATTATTATTAAAGACTGGATTGTATTTGGATCTTAATGAGACATTTATTGTACCGTCCTTTAGACGGAACTTGATTTCTATTTCTGCTTTGGACAAATCTGGTTATTCTTGTTCATTTGGGAATGGAACATTCAGTTTGTTTCAAGATTCAAAATTAGTTGGTTCCGGTTCTTTATCAGTTTATGATAATCTTTATTCACTTGATGTGATTGCTTCTTTTAATGAATCCCTGCATTTGAGTACACGAGGTACAAAGAGAAAATTAACTGATGAGAATTCAGCTGCTCTATGGCACAAGAGATTAGGTCATATCTCCAAGCAAAGAATAGAGAGACTTGTGTCGGATGAAATTCTCAATCCTTTAGACTTCACAAATTTTGAAATTTGTGTTAATTGTATAAAGGGCAAACAAACCAATAAAAGGAGATTTGTAGCCAACAGGACTTCAGACGTCTTAGAACTTATCCATACTGATATTTGTGGACCATTTCCAACGACTGCCTGGAATGGTCAGCTATATTTTATAACGTTCATAGACGATTTTTCAAGATATGGCTACATATATCTCATTAAAGAAAAGGCACAGTCACTGGATGTGTTCAAAACATATAAAATCGAAGTTGAGAATCAACTCAACAAGAAAATTAAAAGCGTCAGGTCTGATCGTGGTGGTGAATACTACGGCAGATATGACGGTTCAGGTGAGCAACGTCCAGGACCGTTTGCTAAATTCCTAGAGGAATGCGGTATTGTCCCACAGTACACTATGCCGGGTTCGCCCACAATGAATGGTGTTGCTGAAAGACGAAATAGAACGCTTAAGGATATGGTGAGGAGTATGATTTCTACTTCTACCTTACCAGAATCACTCTGGGGAGAAGCGCTTAAGACTGCAGCATATATCCTTAACAGGGTTCCTACTAAAGTAACTATCAAAACCCCTTATGAACTTTGGACTGGTAAAAAGCCTAGTCTAAAGCATTTACGTGTTTGGGGATGTCCAGCTGAGGCAAGGCCTTATAAGCCTAATGAAAGGAAACTGGATTCAAGAACAGTTAGTTGCTACTTTATTGGATACCCTGAAAGATCAAGGGGGTACAAATTTTATGATCCTACAGCTAAGTCAATTTTTGAGTCGGGAATTGCCCGGTTCTTTGAGGATGTTGAGTTTGCGGGAGGAGATAAAGTTAGGGACCTTGACTTTGAAGAGGAATATGTTAATATTCCTACACCCGCCATTGACATTGATCCCACAAGTGCCATTGTCATTGATCAGGACACAACTGATCAGGACGATGAAAGAGAACCTCCCATTCAAGAAATTATTCCAGAAAATCAAACTCTACCACCTCAAGAACATATGCCATTAAGAAGATCCACTAGAGAGAGGAGAAGTGCAATGCCAGATGACTACATTGTATTTCTCCAAGAACATGATTTTGATATTGGAATGATGGAAGATGATCCTATTAGCTTTCGTCAAGCCATGGAAAGTTCTAACTCTCAGAAGTGGAATGATGCCATGAAGGAGGAGATGAAGTCCATGAAAGACAATGACGTTTGGGATCTTGTCCCATTGCCAGAAGGTGTGAAGCCCATTGGTTGTAAGTGGATATTTAAAACCAAAAGGGATTCAAAAGGCAATGTGGAGAGATATAAGGCTCGTCTTGTCGCAAAAGGCTTTACACAGAAAGAAGGCATTGACTATAAAGAGACTTTCTCTCCAGTTTCTTCGAAAGACTCTTTTAGAATTATAATGGCATTGGTGGCGCATTTCAATCTTGAGTTGCATCAGATGGATGTAAAGACAGCTTTTCTCAATGGTAACATTGATGAAACAATATATATGGTGCAGCCAGAAAATTTTGTATCTGGAGATCCAAAGAGTATGGTTTGCAAACTTAAGAAATCCATCTATGGGCTCAAGCAAGCATCTCGACAATGGTATTTTAAGTTTCATCAAGTGATCGTCTCATTTGGTTTTGAGATGAATTTGGTTGATGAATGTATATACCATAAGTTCTGTGGGAGCAAGTACATTTTTCTGGTTTTGTATGTTGATGATATTTTGCTTGCCAGCAACGATATAGGCTTATTGCACGAAACCAAGAGATTTCTGTCTAATAACTTTGAGATGAAAGATCTTGGTGACGCCTCTTTTGTATTAGGTATACAAATACACCGGGATCGCTCTCGGAGTATTCTTGGATTATCACAAAAGAGCTATATCGAAAAGGTTCTCAAAAGGTATGGCATGCAAGATTGTAAACCAGGTGATACCCCTGTATCTAAAGGAGACAAGTTTTGTCTCAATCAGTGCCCTAAGAATGATTTTGAAAGAAAGGAAATGGAGAAGATTCCTTATGCATCTGTGATAGGGAGTCTGATGTATGCTCAGGTTTGTACGCGTCCGGATATTGCGTACATTACTGGAATGTTGGGCAGATATTTAAGCAATCCAGGAGTAGAACATTGGAAAGCAACCAAACGGGTCTTGCGGTACTTACAGAAAACAAAAGGATACATGCTCACATATCGGAGGTCGGATCAGCTTGAGATCATTGGTTATACTGACTCCGATTTTGCTGGATGCCAAGATAGTTTGAAGTCTACATCAGGCTATGTCTATCTGTTAGCCGGAGGTGCCATCTCATGGAAGAGTGCCAAACAGTCCATAACGGCTTCTTCAACAATGGCAGCAGAATTCATAGCGTGTTATGAAGCATCCAATCATGGAATATGGCTGCGAAATTTTGTCACGGGACTACGGATAGTGGATAACATTGAAAGACCACTCAAGTTATTGTGTGACAATAAATCAGCAGTTTTATATTCTAACAACAACAGAGGTTCGTCGAAGTCAAAGCATATAGACATCAAGTTCCTTGTTGTTAAAGAAAGAATTCAGAGTGGACAGTTGTCTATAGAACATATTGGTACAAACTCCATGCTTGCGGATCCGCTTACTAAGGCATTGCCACCCAAGGTGTTCCACGAGCATACTGCTCGCATGGGTGTTATGTTTATTGAGGATATTCAGTTTTAGTGGGAGTTTGTAATTTAAATGTTCTTAATATAGACATTTTCAGTTATTTCAGTTTATGGATATTCGAGGTTATTTTCTGCAGAAATATCAGGATTTATTCACACTCTGATTTTGGTAAAGTCTGATCTCACTAAGGTTTAAGGTGGACCAGTTGGAAATAGGCATGTTAATATCACATTTCATGAAATTTCCATGCTACACATCCACATCATAATCCATGTCATTCAGTTGTATCAATTTTGTGACCATTGATGGGTTGAGTTACGATAGATGTGACAAAAGCCGCTTTGATCCTATATTGATATGATAGATGGACCAGATTGGTTAGAGATACATTTCGGTAATGACAGTAAAGTTGAGCTCAAACAGTTGTTATTGCAAAGCATAATTATAAGGATACACATATAATCCAAGTGGGAGATTGTTGGATCCTTAATCCAACATTGGGTTATATGTGAAATAATAATGCAATGCATACTGTCATATAGAGTTAAGCCCTTTAAAAGTGATAAATTAAGTTAAGGCAATTTAGGGCTTTAATGTATCAAATAGGGTGTGGCCCTTTAATGTGTACAGGCTAAAAGGGGAAATTACAATTTTATGATAGGCAAAATTGTAATTTCTAAAGAGTAACTAGCGGTTACCTTAACTAGCGGTTACCTTATAAGAGCGGTGATGGTCCCCAGAACATACGTCGGTTTTCTGATTTCCTCTTCATCCCATCGAAAGAGAAATACAGAGAGAATTCAAAGGGAACTCTTAGGGAAAACGTATTGTTCTGGAAGGCTACCCGCACGACGCCGAAGAACAGTATACGTTATGGATTCAGGTACGCTTCCGTGTTTATGTTTTCTCAATGAATTATACATGTATGATCCTGTTCCGTTGATGGTTTTCAACGGTTCTTCGGTTTTCGGAATTTAACATATTTTTCTTTGTTTCTCTCTCAATCTCTCTCTGTCTCTCCTTATTCTCTCTTCTCAGTTTTCTCTCTCCATGGCCGACCAAGCCTTTCTCTCTCTCTCTCCGATTTTTATAGTCGGCGACGATGCGTCTCCTCTGCCCCATACGCCTACATGACGATGGCCTGCACTGGCCTACTTTGCCTCGCGACTTTTGCGGCCATTTAGGTTGGTGCAGGGGGGCCTGACATGCGGAAAACAGGGGGAGAAGGAGGGAGAGAGAGATGGCCGGGAAATGGGGAAGGAGGGGACTAGCCATCAATGCCAGTCCCCTTGGCGTGCTTCGTCGGCCATTCTTTGACTTGATGGGGATAGCGCGGGGCTGCTTCGCTGCTCACGCTCTGCGGCCGGTTGCAGGGGTGAACAAGGGAGAGAGAGCGACATCCGATAAGGGGGAAGAAGGAAGAGGAAGGGGCTGGGCCGGGCCAGGCCCAGCTGCGTAGGGGGGAAGAAAAAGGGAAAAGAAAGTTGGTTGGGCCGCTTGCGGGGAAAGAAAAAAAAGAAAAAGAAAAGAGCCAGGTCGGCCCGACCCCGACCCAGTCTGACTCGAAATTTTTTTAAATTTTTTTAAAAAACATTCTAATAAACCCTATTAATATAAAATGTACCTAATTTCTATATGTAATGCATTTAAGTAGAAATATTTTTTGTTTTAGAAATTAAAAAAAATTAACTCCTAAATTTTATGCAATTAATTTTTGTGCAAATTAAAATAGGTGTCAACATACTGTATCTTTGCGTGCCAAACGATGCTCTCCACTCTCTCTTTTCAGCCAAATTTGATTTCTACTCGGCTTCTTTTCTCGCATTTTATGTGGCCAACGGTCAGAGTACAAGATACCTGTTAATTAGGGCTGGTCCGGATAGATTTAAATGGACCTCCACTTCTTGGATCATGGGGACGGGTGGGGAAGCAGGCAAAATTCTAGGGTATGGACATATTAAAATGAGCATTGTGAATGTTCCAATACACTAATCGTTATTACTTACCCGATATATATTTTCATGATAATATTTTTGTATCTGAAAATGTTATTAAAAATAGTAATTCTTGTCTGAACATGAAACTTAGTGGTTTAGATATATTAAAAACGCATTATACCGCCTATATTATCTATGTTGTAACTACAAAATCATGTTTTATCCTAATTACATGATTAGTAAAAGTACACCCTTATTGTGCCACATTTTTTACAAGTACCAATTCCGCGATCCCTTTTTCGTTCCACGTACCAGTCCAAACTCCAAGTAACCTAGGTCTAGCTTTTTTTTTTTGTCTGTTCTATTATAACTCTCAATTCACACTCAAACTTTTACCTTACCTCTTGCAAGGCGTGAAAGTCAAAACATATATCTGAAACTACACGTTCCCACCCTTAGCTTGAAGTATTTGGATATTAGCAATATTTTACTTGACTTTTAGGGTAGATCCCAAGTGGCCCTTTTCTAACTTGGAATCATTCGGATGGATTCCGTCAAATTTGGAGCAACATTTGCACAATGGATGGAGACACAAGTGGAGGACCATGGAATAGCTCTCTCAAATGGCACCGTTTTTGGGGGCTTTGCCCATATACTTAGCCTAACATGTCGCTTATGTGGCTTGATTTCTCCCACAACTCCATCTCTGAACACTCTACCTTGCCCAACTGATACCAAGCGAAGTCGAGATAATGAAATTTGACTTTGCTTCAATTTGATTCTATCTTAAATTTGTGGTGCTTAATTTATTATTTTTATTCAATCGATTTTCAGGAAAAAAGTTGGACCCGGTTGGCCTTTTGAGACCTACTACGCATTTTGTTTTTTTTTTTTTTTGCCTTTTCTCTCTCTTTTAGGCTATCTCCAACTTTGATATGTTTTTTGTAATTTTCTTTTCTTTAAAGTAATTGCAAAAATAAGCAATGGCCATCTCCTAAATTGACACCTACCCGCATTTTTTATTTTTATTTTTGGCCTTATCTTTCTCTTCTGGGCTCACAAAAGATCGTAGAAATAATTTGTCATGGAGCACTCTACAAACATATAACCATTGCAAAAATTTTGCATGGCAGTAAAAATATGAGTTCCTCAATAAGGTGTTGGGTTAAATGGTAACAGAATTTGCTTCTCTCCTTGTCTCTTAGTTTCAAGTCTTGTTGTGAGCACTTTAAGAGTAAAATTTTGAATGCACCAAGCCGATGTGGGGAGAGTACACCTTTAAGATTGTTCAGGTAAATGAACCAGTTGAGGTGTGCAAATATTGGTAACCACTAAACTTAAAAATAGAATATCGCTTCTATCTCATCTTCTTTTGAAAAGATACATTTAAACTTTATTATACCATCTCCTTACCAAAAAAAAAACTTTGTTATACCATCTTACTTTTTTTTTTTGGTCAAGTTATACCATCTTACTTAGACCATGAATAAAGTGAGGCATAGAAGATGAGTATTATTAGGTAGAAATATTTATGAAAATAATACTTTTATTATAGGAAAGTTGGACATTATTAATGTGCAATTGATTTTCTCTCAATTAACATCCATCTATTGAAAGAAAAAGCCAACAAAAAGAAAGTTTCTTTGACAGACTAATCGCTTATATTTCCTATGGAGCAAATAATTAGTTATCTTGAAAATTAATTGTCAAAGCAAACTCAAGTTAAAGATAGATGTTACTGGAAAAGGGTTCGGAAATAAAGAATCAAATTACAGTTGTGATGTTGTGAAAGTAATTACGATATGGCTTCTCCGTTTGTTTTCATTGTTTTGCTTTCTAAGCAATAGCCAACAAAATTCTGTGCATAGCATGGGCAACATAACTAGTCAAGATCATTATTTCGAAATTGTTAATTTGATTAAGATCTTAACTTAAAATGGACGGTGTCTTATAAACACGCATTTATACAAAAAAAAAACAACTATTATGAATAATGACAAGGAATCAAAAGACTTCCTTCCAAGTTGACTTGGACTTCTCTTCTAGATGGGGTCCAGTCATCAATTTAAAGACTTCAATTCCAAGAGTGGATGTGCCTTTTCTTCCTTACCATAATTATGATAGTGGACCTTAAGTGTGCTGCATATAGAATCTATCATATAACATGCTGGATAGATTTGAGATTTACCTATGATAAAATAATTTGGTAGCATTAGTGCACAAACATTCATACATATGGCGAAACCAACATTTCTTCTAATTCATCACAACGGTGTCTTTTCTCTTACTGTTGTTAGTGGCGTTGAGCGTTCGCATGGATTATTGCCTTTTTCTTGAGTAGCGGCACAACAGATGCAGCCGTTCCTTTGCCAACAACTCCACGTAACATTGCAGCACTAAAACTGAAAGTACAGGAGAAATGGTACCCTGGGTACCATCACGATCTGGTAAACGCAATTCAAATCAAGTTAGAGAAAAGCTTCCACAAATTCATGCACAATGACTAAAACTAGACTCTTTGGTTTCCCAGCTTGCAGGTTGGGTCAAGATATATGAAGGCTTAGCGTTCGTTGCCGTAATGGGCTCGGGAAATGAAGTGCCAACGTGTTGCCCCTCCCAGGCGTATACTATGCTCAAGAGCTTCCTGTCTAATGCACCAATGCCCAAGCCACCTCCTAAGCAGACAAGCTCCGCCTGAAGTCGCTTGAGCTATGATCCCACAAATGCTCAGGTCCATCGTTAAATGAAACGGTTCTGGTCAATCTTTTGTTCTTGATGAAAAACTATCGAAGCCCTTGCAGTATGCTAGAAGCTTGGGAATTCATAAGAAGTAGTTGGTTGGAAGTGCTTGATATTTCTTCTTGTTAATTTCGAGTTCTCAACTAGAATGCGGAAAGCCAGTGACAATACCAGTTGAATGAAATGGATGTAATTAAGGTCAAATGATCAGCTTTTTCCTTCTATAAATGTACAGTAAATAATCCTACCACAGACATTACATTCCTTTCTTTTTTTTTTTCCGGAGAAAGTAACACTACACAATTGACTCGATAAACTGTATTATCGGTGGCCTCTTTTCTTTTTCATTAGGACATGACGAGAATATTTTCGGAACCGCTCATGACATCAACAGGTATTATCCCGGAAGTTGCTTGATTTAACGACATAGATGGAGAGAAGTTTCACTTGACCTGGTGTTATTTGCGAATAGTCAGTATTTTCCTTAACTATAATCGACACTCAAACGGTGGTAGTTACATTTTATAATAATAGAATGCATATGCACAGCAAAGTCCCTCCGTGATTTTGGCCCTTAATTTTCTGACCGAGGAGAACAAACCCATATACTAAAATGAGCATTTCAAACGTCCCAATACACTGATCTTTATTACTTATCCGAAATATATATTTCGTGCTAATAATTTTTTATTTGAAAACATTATTGAAAATAGTAATTTTTGTTTGATCATGAAACTCAGTGGCTCTGGTACGTTCGAAACACATTATACTACCCACATTATCTTTATTATAACTACAAAATCATGTCTTATCTTAATTACATGATTAAAAGAAGTCCACCCCTATCGCTTGGTACAAATGACGTTCCGCATTCCCATATTTTATTTCCCGTACTCAGGCGATCCACACTTCAAATAACCTAGGTCTAGCCTGCAGTGTTTGGATATTAGCGATAATTACCCGACTTTTAGGGCAAAGCCCAACTGGTCCCCTGTCCAATTTAGAATTATTCGGATGGGTTGTGTAAAAGTTGGATCGACATTTCCACAATGGATGCAGACACAAGCGGAGGACCATGGCATCTCTCTCTGCAATGCCTCCATTTTGGGGGCTTTGCCTACATGGGTTAGCCAACATGTGAATTTTGTGGTTTGATTTGTCTCACATTCAAATTACCACGCCCGCCCTCAATATATGTACCTTTTAACGGTTCAAATTTAGATCTCTCAGACAAACTTAATCTCTCTACCTCTTTCAATCGTGTCTCAGTGATATCGTGATGAACGGTACATTTCCATCAACCTTATTGGCAACAAGACTAGTTAACATCGTTATTTCAAAATTAGTAAATTTAGTTAAGATAAAACGTGAAACAGATGGTATCTTTATGAACCCGCAATGTACACCGAGAAACGACCTTAATATGAATAATAATGAAACGAACCCAAAAGACTCTGACTTGATCCGGGACTGGCACTGCAAAAAACTGGACAGAGTTGTCCGCGATCTCCGTAATGGTGCTGCACTTCCTTCCAAGTTGACTTGGACAACTGCAAGAGTGGATGTGCCTTTTCTCCCTGATGATGACTATCATTTGTGGACCTTAAATGTGCTCCATATACATGATACACATGCATACACATAAGGTGCATGTATGTAACCACAACTGGTCACATCAAAAGAGAAATCTCTCCCTGCCCTTCTCTATAAATGATCTGGGTTTGATTAGATGACCCTTAAACCCTCCACTCTAAAACATGAATTCATCCTCTCCCTCATTGCTCATGGGGAGATATTGTTCCCAAGTGCTCACACTAGTAACTCTATTCCTTATTTTAGATAATTCATGTGTGTGCTTCAGTAGCAATTCAACGTCCACTTGTAGAGAGCAAGAAAGAGAGGCTCTACTCCAGCTTCGACAAAGCCTCTTAGATCCATCTGGCTTGCTTTCTTCGTGGAAAGACAAAGATTTCTGCAAATGGGAAGGTGTGATATGTGATAGTGTATATGGCCATGTCATCAAGCTCCAATTACCCCAACCAAGAAATAACAATACTGGTTTTTATTTTCCCATGGAGTTGAAGCTCTTCCTGGCTGGTGAGTTGAACTCTTCTTTGCTCCACTTGAGATACTTGAATCACTTGGACTTAAGTGGGATCGATTCCAATCAAGAAAGAATTCCTGAATTCCTCGGTTCGATGAAACAATTGAGGCACCTCAATCTGTCGTTTGCTAACTTCGGTGGAATGGTTCCTCGACAGTTGGGAAATCTCACCAAGTTGGAAGTCCTTGATCTTCATAATGAAGATGAAAATTTGGTCGTGGATGATATCCAGTGGATTTTTTATCTTCGGTCACTAAAGTACCTCGACATGAGTGGTTCAATGATTGCGAATGGAAGAGTGCTCATGCAGGTGATCAGCATGCTCCCAACCTTATTGCATTTGAGCTTATCAAATTGTGGATTACATAATTACCATCTGTCTTCTAATCACTTGGCCAATTCTACTTCTCTTATTCATCTCCAGTACCTCGATCTTTCGATAAATCTTTTCGAAGGTCCCATCCCCAACATCACATTTCAAAACATGACTTCTCTCCGACATCTCGATCTTTCATGGAACTCTTTCAACTCATCAATTCCAATGTGGTTTGACAAGTTTCCGAGCCTTGTTCATCTCGATCTTAGGGGAAATCTTTTCGACTGCATTGAAGGAGGCTTGTTCTTATTCTTAAAGAACCACCGGTACCTCAAGTCATTGCGTTTGTCTTTTAACCAAATCGGAGAAGAGAGTGCAACAACCCAAGGAAATTCATCGGGACTCAATGAGAATAACTTGGAGAGTCTAGAGATAGAGGGTAATCGTCTTAAGGGTGCTTTGCCCAACTGGTTGGTGCACTTTACTAACTTAAAACACATTATGCTTCCCTACAATTCCTTCTCCGGTTCAATCCCTAGTGTCATCGGGTCATTGTCGAACTTGGTAACACTAGATCTTTCATATAATGGATTGAATGGGACCATTCCATCATCATTAGGTCGGTTGTCATCATTGAGATGGTTAGTTCTTTCTAATAATCAATTGGCAGGGCATATTCCCGAGTCATTAGGGAAATTGCAAGCTTTACAAGAGTTGTGCCTTGACAGCAATCATTTGACCGGTACTATACCCAGTAGTTTTGGAAAGCTTTCTCATCTCTCAGATCTGTATCTTTGCAACAATTCTTTGGGAGGTGTGATTTCGGAAATCCATTTTTCTAATATGTCAAGGCTCAAGTATTTGGATGTTAGTGACAATAATAACTTGACTTTCAAGGCAAAACCCAGCTGGATACCCCCTTTCCAACTTCAATTCATTTCGATGGGATCTTGTAAATTCAGAACTCCATTTCCCCAATGGATTCGGACACAGGTGGAAGCTGAATATATCGTACTCTCCAATGCTTCCCTTTTTGGGCCCCTGCCAAATTGGTTAGCCAACATGACGTTTGACGTACTCGATCTATCTCACAATCAATTTACCGGACACTTGCCCAACATATCTTCTAAGTGTTCCACTCTGGATCTCTCCCACAATTTGATCACTGGATCTCTTCCGACAGATATTGGTGTTATGTACCGATTCAATATTCTGTCTCTCAATGATAATCGAATCAATGGTACAATACCGTCATCATTATGCGACATGGAATTGATGGATTTAAATCTTGCCAATAATAACCTATATGGCAGGATTCCGGACTGTTGGAAGGGTTCTTTGTTTTACTTGACTTTGTCATTCAATAAGTTGTCTGGAGTGATTCCAAGCTCAATTGGATCCTTGCCCTACCTTGCCACCCTCCACTTGAACAGAAACCGTCTCAATGGGGAGCTTCCTCTGGCTTTAGGTCATTGCACAAATCTGGTAATTTTAGACCTTGGAGAGAATGACTTCTCCGGAAGCATCCCCACATGGCTGAGCAAAAGATTTCAGTTCTTGGTGATCCTGAGGCTACGAGAGAATAGGTTTACCGGCAGCATCCCTCTGCCGCTCTGCTCACTTTCAGGACTACAGATATTAGACATTGCAGTGAACAATTTGACGGGAACAGTCCCACGTTGTCTTGGCTATATGCACAGCATGATCAACTTCAATCAAGTCAATTTATTTGGATCTGTGGCCGCTGCTCCTATACAAGATATAACTTCCCCCCATCTGTATCTCCATCGCCAGCAACCGGGTACTCTAATGCGAATTGGGGTGAAGAGCAAGTGTTTGAGATAATAAAGGGAAGATACAATGAATACACCAATATTGATCTGCAACTTGTGGTAAATTTGGATCTTTCAAGCAACGATTTGATCGGGTCAATCCCCGAAGAACTTTCTTTCCTCTCGGGATTGCATGGCTTAAACTTGTCACACAACCATCTCTCTGGAGATATTCCCATTGGCATTGGGAACATGAGGTCGCTCGAGTCTCTTGATCTTTCGAACAACAACCTCTCGGGGACAATTCCGCAGGCCATTTCAGCATTAACATCCCTAGCCCACCTCAACCTATCGCAAAACAACTTGATGGGACAGATTCCAAAAGGAAATCAAATTTTAGACGCTTGATGATCCATCCATTTATGCTGGCAATCCTTTGCTCTGCGGTGATCTTCTAAGAAAAAATTGCCCTGGCTTTGAGGCGCCTCAACCACCGAAAATCCCTCACCCTAAAGGTACACATGAAGAGGACAAGCTTGGAAAGGTGTTGTTTTGTGCGGTTGTAATGCTTGGATTTGCGACTGGGTTCTGGGGCTTTTTCGGAGTTTTGCAGTTCAAGAAGGATTGGAGACTTGCATATTTAAGGTTTGCGGATCAAGTAGCAGACAAGGCATATGTGGCTATAGCGGTGAAGGCAGGCAAGTTGAAGAGACTGAGACAGTCGAGAAGCGCGTAAGAAATGAGCAATCTCGTGCTCTCTCCCCTGCCTTTGGTTCTTCATTTTGGGTGTATTTAGAACTTGTGCTCGTGTGATCTCCTCCCTTCCATTAGTTTGCTTATATCTGTAAAGTAATTAGCATGCTGTGAGGTCTAATTCGCAAAACACTACTCTTTCTACTGTACAGTATGCTTTCTGCTCTCTCTTTTCAGCCTAATATGATTTTCGCTCGGCTTCTGCTCTCGCATTTCATGGGGCAAAAGGTCACCGTAAGAGATCCTCTGTCAATTAGTGCTGGTTCGACGGATTCAAAACTCGAAAATTTCCGTCTTGGTAGAATTTTGAAGTTGCTGGTGATTTTCCAATCTTCTGGGCAAAAAATTGTGGCCAATAATTTGCTTACAAGGATTTTACGAATAACCAGGCAAAGAAATAAATTTCTATGTCCTCTAAAATTCTACAAGTATCACGGCGATTTACCCACAATATAATAAATTTACCAATATTCCATGTCATGACCCGCCAAATTTTTCCTTGGGAGAGGGAAAATTGGTGTAGCCTGATACGCGCTAAGTCTAGAGTCTAGGTCTGGAACTTAACTTGGGCTCAAACCCATACCATATCATGACTAGTGATTTAGGTTTTTAACTTGTAAGTGGTTTTTTTATCTAGGAGTCGCTACTAATTAATTTAGGATTGGTCGATTAGAAATCCAAGTAATATAACGGGAAAATCGCCTTATTCCTACGAGCCAAAAATTCAAATGAGTTCAGGGACTTAATTATACTACTTATCTAACTAGTGCCCTTTCGGTACCTAATATTGTTCAAACAACATTTAAAGGTGTTCATGCAGTCTTTCTATTGATTGTGAATCCTAAGGTTCTAGCTCTAACTAGGCTAATGAAACGACAATCAAAGCATTGGAAGTGTGCAAATAACGGCTCAACATGCCTGTAATCAGCCACATGCAAGGTTGATTTAAACACGCAATCTAAAACGCATGAAGCAAACGACGTACAATTAAGCATGGCATTCATCACACAAAACATGCAAGATAAGGCAATTCCAAAGCCCAATTTCATTTTTTGATTTTCGGATTTTTTTAATTTTTTTAATAATAAAATAAAATTATATTATATTATAATAAACGGACCCCGGTCGGATCTCCACATCCGACCCGGATGGGGACTGACTCCGGCGCGCTGGCCCGGATCCACGCGGGACTGGGCTCAGTAAATGAGCCCAGTTCGGCAGTGTTAAAAAAAAGGAAACTAAAAAAAGAAAAGGCCCGGCCCACCACCTATTCAATACTAGCTAAACACAAAGCCCAGCCCCAAAAGAGAGAAAAAAAGGAACCGGGTCGGGCTCCTTGCCCAACCCCGGATCCGACCCGACTCTGCCCCCCCCCCCACAGACCCGACTACCCCTGCAGTCCCCTGCTCTGCGGGTACTCGACGGAGACGGCCGAGACACCGCTCGTCTCGGCCTGACGACGCCCTGCTCGCTCGTCGCCCCAACCAGCCCAGACCGAGGCCTGGCCTCCACCTGGGCCACCGTTCCCCGGCCGGCTTTGACGCCGCCAACCGGGGGCACCCCCGGCCAAACTCCAAACGAAACAACGGCGGCAGCTTGGACGCGGCCGACGGCTAGGTGGCCGACGCCCGGAACTCTAAACACCACAGGTACGCCAAAAAGGGATGCGACACGCGCGGGCGACTCGACGCAGGCCAAGACGTACGACCTAAAACTGGATCTCACTTAGGCGTTTTGTCGAACATTTGTTGGGCGCTTCAAAAACGAACGACTTTTGGCTCAACCGAGACTCAAACACAAGCCGGGACTCTCAACACACGAACAATGACACACATAGCAGCCAGACGAAGGATGGACGGGGGCCGGAGCTCACGTGTGCCGGACAGCCACGAAACCCGGCCCGGCGTCCCCAAAACAGGGAAAAACCGACCCCCAAATCAAGAAAAAGTGGAAACGGGCGAAACGGGACCTACCGAGGCTTGGCGCGGGGGAAAGGGAGGACTTCCGGAGGTTATCGACCGCGGTGATCGCCGGAGGATCACTCTCTCACTCTCTGTCTCGCTTAATCTCCCTCTCGGCTCTCCCTTCTCTTTTTTTCTCAAAAAATGGCCGACCCCTCTCTCTCTTCTCCTTCCGCCTTTTATAGTGGCCGGTGGCCACCTGCTCCGCCTCACTTGGCCGCTCGTTGTCTGCTCTGTCTGCTCTGGCCTTGACTTCTGTGGCTTATTCCGCACGGTGGAGCGGTTTCTCCGCTTGTCCAGGCGGCGGCCAATACTGGGCCATCTTTCGTCCACCGTGAAGGAGAGAGGAAAGGGGGAGAGAGAGACTGGGCCGGGGGGAAGAAGACAGGACAGAAGGAGTGGGCTGGGCTGGGCCCAGCTCGTGCGTAAGGAAGGGAAGAAAGGAGAGGTCAGGTCGGGCCGGTCCTGACCCGGCCCGATCCGATTTTTTATTTTAAAGTAATAATAATAATCATTAAAAGAAGAAAAACACATCCTAATAATGAAAAATGTAACTATGTCTATATGCAATGTAATTAAAATTATTTTTTTTTGTTTTAGGAATTAAAAATTTAATTCCTAAATTTTGTGCAGTTTAATTGGACAATCAAAAAATAGATGTCAACATTCCACTAAAATAGTAACTTACCAACTTCTTTGAAATTTCACAATTTCTTTTTTTAATATACTGATACTATAATACATTTACCGACATTCATTTGAAATAGTAATTTATTTTAGTGTGTAATTTACTTACAACACACGTAAAATTCCAGAGGAGTTGGTAATTTTACTATTTCATTTGAAAGTTGAGAAATTTTTCTTCTAGTGTTGGTAATTTTCTAATGGATTACCCAATATTTGAGTTGCTGGTCATACTCTTTCTATCAACGGCATTAAAAATCTATTAGCTAAATCAGAAATCTACTAACAAATCGGAAAATTTTGTAACTTTTCAAACGACTAGACCATAGAATCGTCAGGATAGTTCTAGTTTCTGTAGAAACTAGAAACTTGCAATTCCAATTCCATCTATGAGTTTTTGCTTCTTTTGTCTCTCTCAGTATCCATCCACAGCCTCAATATTGCTTGTGTCCATGAACATCTAAATGGAGGCCAGCCCCCATTACAAAAATAATTTTAAAAATCAAAAAATATTATTAAAAGTTAATAACATTAGCGTCGACGGTGCCACATAAGCCGACAGGTATCCATGTCAACAATATCCGGTCAAAATTAGCCGGAATGACTGAATCGGCATAATGATAAAATATTTAGGAATAAATTGACACAATAAAAGATTTAGGACTAAATTGGCACAAATACAATAAGTTTAAGACTTTTTTAACACTTTTCCCGGTACCTCAATCCGTCGTTGGCTGACTTTGTGGAACAATTCCCCGACAATTGGGAAATCTAACCAATTTGGAAGTCCTCAATCTTCATAATTACAATGGAAATTTGGTTGTGGATGATATCCTATGGGTTTCTTATCTTTGATCACTAAAGTACCTCGACATGAGGGTTCAAAGATTGCAAATGTAAGAGGCCTCATGCAAGTGATCGGCACTCTTCCATCTTTATCTGGAGGGAAATCTTTTTGACAGCATTGAAGGAGGCTTATTCTCATTCTTAAAGAACAAGCAATATCTCAAGTTATTACTTTTGTGTGAAAGCCAAATCTGAGAAGAGATTTCAACAAGCTGAGGAAATTCATTAGGATTCATCGAGAATAACTTAGAGAGTCTAGAGATATGTGATGATCTATCTTAAGGATGCTTTGCCCAACTGGCTAGCGCACTCGACAAACTTAAAACACGTTCTGCTTTCCCACAATTTCTTCTCTGGTCAAATCCCTAGTGTCATTGGATCATTGTCAAACTTGGAAACACTGGATCTTGCATCTAATCGATTGAACGGACCCATTCCATCATCAATAGGTCGGTTGTCATTGTTGATATTGTTAAGTGTTTCTCAAAATCCCGAGTCATTTGGGAAAATTGCGGGCTTTACAATACTTGCCTCTTGGGAGTAAATCATTCGACAAGTACTATAACTAAAGGTTTCCAAAAGCTTTCTGATCTCTGGCTTCTGTATCTTTGTAACAATTCTTTGGGAGATGTGATTTCAGAAATCCATTTTTCTAATTTGTCAAGGCTCAAGGTTTTGGATATAGATGACAATAATAACTTGACTTTCAGGGCTAAACCCAGTTGGATACCCCCTTTCCAACTTGGAATCATTTGGATAGGATCTTGTAAATTTGGAACTCCATTTCCCCAGTGGATTCGGACACAAGTGGAAGCAGAGAATATCATACTCTAACATGCTTCCTTTTTGGGCCCCTTCCAAAATGGTTAGCGAACTTCACATTTTACTTGTTCAATCTATCCTACAATCAAATTACCGGACCCTTGCCTGGCTTACTTTCTAAGGCTACATTTGATTGTCCGGATTTCTAAATAGGATAGGACTGGATATGATAGGATAAGAAATTATGGGATTTCTTCATATCCTATCCACTGTTTGGTGGACTATGGATTTAAAGTTGGATAGGATAATTTTTTTTTGCTATTCATGGGTCCAGAGGAGTTAGTGAAGGAAAAAAAGTCGAGAAATTTTTTTGGTGAAAGTGCACAAGGTGTGAGGATGAAGATGACGGCAAGTAGAGCGTGGAGTTTCTGAAAAAAAATAGGCATTAGACATCCTATTCAGGTCTATCCTACCTCCCTCGGATTTTTTTTATCCGGTTTATATCTGACCTTATCTTATTCTGGACCACCACCAAACACAGGATAGGATAAAATATATCCTATCCTATCTTTTATCCGGTCGACCAAACGCAGCCTAACCGCTTTGCTTTGGATCTCTCCCACGACTTAATCTTAGGATCTCTTCCAACAAATATTTTTGTTATGTACCAATTTAATACTTTGTATCTCAATGATAACCTAATTAATTAATGTTACAATACCATCATCCTTATGTGACATGGAAGGGTTGTATGTTTTGAATCTTACCAACAATAAACTATCCGGCAGCACTCTGACTGTTGAAAGGGTTCTTTATCTTTGTTGACTTTGTCATTCAATAAGTTGTCCAGAGTAATTCCAAGCTCAATCGTCGCGACCGGCCGGCGACGGCCTCTGGTGAGCTCTGAGCTCGCCAGCCTCATTGCGACAAGGTGGAGCTCTCCGTGAGCTCAACCTCGTTGTAGCAAGGCTAGCGAGGCTCAATCCTCGCCCAAGCCGACCCATGCTTGTGGCCGTCACCAGCCATCATCGAGGCCAGCGACTAGTGAAGGGGGAGAAGAAAAAGAAAACAAAAGGGAAAATGACAAAAACAGTCCCCTGAATTTTGGATCAATGTACAATATGATCCCTGAATTTTTAATTTATTCAATAAAGTCCATAAACTTTAGCTTGATGTTTAATGTGGTCTTAAACTTTTACTTTGTTCAATGTGGTCTATGGACTTTTGTTACATGTTCAATTTAGTTCCTAAATTATATGAAAAATGTTTAATGTAGTCCTTGAATTAATAGGAGGATTACATTGAACATTTTCATATAGTTCAGGGACCATATTAAATAAATTAAAAGTTCAGAGATCACATTACATATTAGACTAAAGTTCATAGACTATTTGTGTCATTATCCCAAAAAAGAAAGAAAAGAAAAAAGAAAAAGAAAGAAAAGAAAAAAATAGTAAAAAATTCAAGAACAGCAATTCCAGTAAATGTTTTCATCATCTTAAATATAAGAATTCACTTTCCTAATTTTATGGATGAATATTTTCCTTGACCGGAAAGTGTTTGCAGTTGACTAATCGTTTTTGGCGAATCAAATTAGTGAAAGTTTGTAAAACTAATTACGGGAAAATACTTTCCCTCAAACAAATGCACCCTAAAAATCATCTTACTTAATGAAAACGTATATTTAACAAGAAAAGAAAAACGTTAGGAAACGAGGGAGAGAAGAATTAGTTTACCTTACCTAAATATCCAGATTTAAATTTCCATATTTTCAATTAATTACCTTTCCTAAATATCCAGATTTAGGTTTCCATGTTTTCAATTAATGAGCCCCTAAAACCTATATATTACCCAAAAATCAGTAATCATGTCCATTGATTTGCATATTGCACCTTCATCTCTTCGTACAAAGCACTCTTTTGACTGTGGTTTGAGGTAATTGAAAGATCTCATTTATCAACCAGATGGAGAAGCTTGCTATTTCCCATGTTTTAGTTTTAGGCCTCCTTTTCTCAGGTTCGTTTGCTTTCATATCCATTACCAATGTCCATTAATCTGCTCAAACTAGTCTTGACGATTAGTACTATATGCAGGCATGTGTGTGGCGGCGCCCCGTGCAAATGCGCAATCGACATGTACGGAGATTCTGTAACAAAACAGTTGTTCTGCCCCCGACTGTTTTGCGGCTTGTCAACAGAAGCACCCTGACGCGAGCCAGCAGGCCTTGGGATTGTGCCAAGTAGATGCGGCAGGCAAGATATACTGTGTTTGCTTCTCGAATTGCTGATTGGTCGATTTGATCGTCGGTTTCGTTTCGATATGTTTCTTTTTTCTTGAGCTCTATAACTTGTGATGGTGTCTAAACTGAAGATTTCCTCCCATCTTGATAACTTAATAATGATAGCATCACGTTGGTTATTCATGGTGTCCATTTAGTGACTTGGTTGCATGATTCCGAATTTGGAGCGTAAATCTTGCTCTTTTATGTGTGGATGGGAGCGAACAAAAGGCAAATGCTACACAAGTGTGCGTCCAAATCGCAAGGAGTTACATCAGTATGATTCACTCGCCATTTAGATTGGACGAGTTCAACCGAAGTTGATCACATTTGATGGTAGTGATTTCGCGAATCTCACATGAATCAAGCTCATGCCATAAGTTTTTGCAAACCAATAAGGTTTAGGCGATACACGACTTTACCTCCATAAAGTCAAATTACTTTGGCCAGCTTTAAGTTATTTTTAGGAAAAATAGGTAAATATATCGAATATCTGTTCAATTTTTGAGAAGTAGATTCAAAGTAAATTGATTTTACTTGACCGTCCTAAATTTAGCTTAAATTAATGTAAAAGATAAAACAAAGTACTAGCACCATTTTAACAATTTCTGAAGCTTCCGTGAAACAATTATAACTAGACGCACGAACTATGCGATGCAATGGAATTATGTTATAGTTAATGTAGGAATAAATTTCTAAGTTAAATAAGTATCTATCTATCAAGGGAGGGAACACCCTTTGGTCTCTCCCACTATCATTTAATTCTGATTTCTAATTAGATTAAAAATAAAAATAAATAAATATAAATCATGACTACCATTTCTGTTAAACTTAATGCGGAAGTTATTGTTCCTAAAATCATGTCATCTCTCCTTAGATTCGTCATTTTTAATGCTATGTGGGATGATTTTGAAGCATCTATTCATAATGAGAAGGAGTCTAGAGATCAAAGCGATGACGACCTCGGAGCTTCCACAGAGATTCAGGAATTTCTTAGAGATAAAAATTTTAATGAATTATTCGAATTGACGAAAGAATGTAAAATGCTTTGAATGCAATAAGTCGGGTCACTTGAGAAAAGAGTGCTCAAGGCTCAAATCAAAAGAAAGGCGAAAAGAACAATAAATAAGCCGGGTCACTTGAAAAAAAAGTACTTTTAGGCTCAATTTGTTTCTCGAAAAATAAATTATTTGAAAAACGTTTACCTAAAAATAATCCCATTGTATCGCTTAAAATAATTAGGCAATAAAAAATATTTTCATAATTCAACAATAATTTATGTCTAAACAAATTTGTAGACACTGAAAAAACACTTTCGTTGATTCATTGTTGTAAGTGATATAAGCGATTATTTTGAGTATAACGTTTTCTAAATCATTCGTTTTTCACTAAACAATCGAACCCTTAGAAAAAAAACGAAATGAATATGTTAAAAGTGATCTTGAAAATTCAAAAAATTAATATGAGGTTTTGAAAAAGAAAAATGAAGAGTTGAGCTCTTCCTTTCAAAAATTTGAAGGAAGCAAGAATAAAACAAAATATGTTTGTTAGACATCATGTTAATCATAGAAATGATCGAGATCATAGACATTGTTCAATCTAGTAGGTTTGCATCTCGTGGATGTTATGGTTGTGGTAAATTTGGACATATTGCAAGAAACTGCTATTCTAGAAGATCTGGATTCGTAAGGAAGTTTTGTATGGATCGAAAGTTATTTTGGAAACAAAGTAGCATTTTCATATAAAAAAATAAAACATAGTTCGTTTGAGGGGGCGCTTGATTATGTGATTATTTTTTCAAAGGAGGAAACTGTTAGATTTTAAAGCTTTGATTTTATTCGTGGTATTGTTGTATGATTTTTTTTCATCATAAAAAATGGAGAGATTGTTGACATGTGTATTTTGATGATTACAAAACCATCAATAAGTTATAACTATTGATTTTTGTAAATGTGTTCAAACATGCCTAGTAGTAAAACTCACTGTCCATGTAAAGAAACAAGGCGACCGGACCCCTATGTCTAGGCTCCTAGCCAGACCTCTATTTTGGGCCAACTTTCTTGAAGTGCGAGCGGGCGATTGAAAGATGCAATGGTCGAAAATTAACCGTTTGGATTGTGTTCTAATCTTGTTTGATTTTAGTGTATACAAAAGTTTCGTTTTTTTCATAAAAAATGAATAATTTTGTACATATTTTTCTAAAAATAATCGCATGTATTGTTTTATTTAATTAGTTAATAAAGAATATTTCATTATCGACAACAGTCTATGTTTAAATATTTTTGTAGACAACAAAAATTTTTGTTCGTTTATTTTTGTAAGCGATACAAGTAATTATTGCTAGGAAAACGTTTTCAAAATGATTCTTTTTCACGAAACAAACGAACCTACTTCTGTAGCCTTTGGGGATTTAGAACACACGTTGTCATATATGAGTGTGAGAAATCTCTTGTACAAAAATTTGCTATTGTAAACCACGAGTGAGATGAGAGATATTGTTATAATTATAGGAATTAATAGCTCAACATTAATTCACGTGTAACCGTTATGTCCTAATTGTTGCAATTATTAAGGGTTAATGGCTCTACTAATGTGAGCATAACCGACAAGTTCATGTCCCTTCAGTTTTCTACAGTTATTTTCCCTCGTCTATAAATAGACGTGTCTTATTAGTTCGAACTAGAGACAGAAAAAGAACTCCTCGAAGTACTTTTAAAGCGTCTCTTGAGTTTTCTCTTCAACGATATTCCTCTTAGTGTGCCAATTTCAAGAACTGTTCGACAGAGTCATGTTCGTATAGTGCTGATATAAACAAGTTCGAGGTATTGTATCTTGGGAGGCATAGTTCGAGAAGTTGTTTAGCACCGTTGGTAAAAACTAATCACTTTAAGGAGATTCGGTTATCCGTACCTCACATCTTGTTTTATTTTTATTATCAATTTCTTGAATTTATTGTCACGCCTCGAACCCCACGACACGCGACAACCCAACCGAGGTCGATTGCAAGTGCGACGTCCTAGGACGCGTCGCCGACCCAATACCCAACACAGAGAATCAAGCACATGCGGAAGCATTAAAACACCCATACCAATAAAAAACGAGACCAAGGGTAGAACAAACGACAAAGTTACAAAATATACACTTGCATTAATACTGGGAACCATATACACCATCCATTTATAGCTTGCGCTCAAAAATCAAAAGCAGGTTAATGGCCACTGCTGACAAAAAGGGGTAAGTGGCTCGAGCGGTCAAGGGTACTAAAACTAGGTGGGGCTCTGGTCAAAAAGTTACTGGCTCGACCTATCTGGGACTAAGGCTAGGTCTACGGAACCCAGTTCGAGTCGGATCCCGATGACTCGAAAGAGCTATCAGATAGTTTGACATCAGAGTCTAGGGAATCCTGCTCGGACTCGGCCCTAGCTGACTCCTCTTCAGAATCCATCGGCTCGGCCTCATCCTCCGGCTCCATGTCCTACTCCATGGGCTCAAGCTCCTCGTCCTCCGATTCCATCGGCTCCGGGTCTACATTCCCTTCCTCCAGCGCATGGTCGGGACTCACCACTTCCCCATCGGGACATTGAGGGGCAATATCCCCAGCATCGGTAAGCGGAACTTCAAAAGATCGAAAAGGCCCGTAAGTCCCTTCCTGGTCCTTGATACACCACGCTATATACCGGTGGGCCTGGTCTAGCTACTCGCCCGCATCAACCCAGACTGTAAAAAGATATCTAACCCAAAAATCCCTGTTCCCTACGAGGTACACCGTCTCCTCCCCATCTATTCTGTAAGGGATCCCAAAACGAATAGGCACGGTAGACATCTTAAGGCCGAGGGTCTGAAAATATTGGGTTTAAACAACAGTGAGAATAATTTCAATGAGTAGGCCCCCTAAACCTAAGTTAGGCTAACATGCACCTCTTGACAAGCATCAAATAACACACAAATCAGAACATAAATGACTTAGGCTCTCGAGCCCAAATCCAACACTCGATTGACCCTGTAGGTTAGACATTAAGTATATATGCATAATAAAGGCACAGAACTCAACCACGGCACATATACGCACATCATTTAGCCGCGACACATGTCAGGTATATGCTCGTGCTCACACCCATGCTCATGTCACATCAATGCAGTTTTGCACACTTGCACTCTTGCACACTTGCCATTTACCAATTCTCCTCCGACCTGCGTTGAACGTATCAGGTCTGACCCGCGTAAAACACATCAGGTCTATCAGTTTGAGATCGATCTTCGGCCTGTGTAGCACGCATTAGGCTCATGACACAAAACCCGCATAAAACACATCAGGTTGGTCATCTTCCGGTAATCCGGGCATCGACCCGCGTAACTCTCCTCAGGACGAGTTCAATACCCCGCATAAAACGCATCAGGGCTTTATGTGATCACACATTCACATACACCAGTTATTATCTGAACCCCGCGTAAAACGCATCAGGGTGTCTTAGGTGATCACACGCTCATGTCCTTCGTGCACACTCGTATATGCACATGACATGCCAATGCTCGAGATGCACACCCATGACTATAAAGTTCACACTTGGGCACTCACGAATTTCAAAATGAGCATTCAATTGCGCAACGCCACTTACCCAATTCACAATACAATATGCTCAAGTTAATAAATCACAAGCCCAATTAATCAAATCATCCAGTCCAGCCATGGCATAAACTCGGCACATAATTTACGCATATAAATCACACAATTTGATCAACATGAATTTGCGCACTCGAAGCCCACCAAGCTACTCGAACCTTAGTCACACTAGGCATATGACATGGCATCACAAAATCAATCACAATCAAGGACAATTCAGCCACTCATTCAGTCAATCCAACGTTTCCGGCAATTACACCATTAAACCCCGAATTGATCGCTCTTAGTCCAATTAAATTGCGGTATGGATAGCCACCAAATAGGTCATTCTAGATCAATAAATATCCTCAAAATACTCCATTTGGCTCTCCAAGACCTTCCCCAAATCAGCCACCATGAGGACAATGCGAGGCACGCTCAATATTCCATAATTGAACCCGAACTTCACCGAACTCGGGCCAATCCAATCCAATCTCTCCAGCCATCACACAACACCTTACGGGCCACTAAACCTTAATTAAATCATCATGCTAAACCACCAAATCAGCCATAATATCAGCTCCTAATAATCTCCACAATTTAACCCCTAAAATACCCTAATTAACCTCTAAAACCCATCTAGAAGTGTAAATTAGCCTAATTAGGGTTTAGGGTTGTACTCACTTGGATTCCTATGCTCCAAACTAAGCTGAGCAAGCAACAAGGGCGGCTGGACAGCGGCGGTCCCACGCCGGAACAGTGGCGACGAGCGGCGGCTCGCTCGGCGGCAGCAACGGCGACGGCGAGCCTAGGCGGGCTGATCCTCACGGCCAACAGGGAATGAGGTGAGGTGGAGGAGAAAATGGGACGGCCGGGATGGTGGCGGTGCTAGGCGGCGATGGCACCGGCGTGCGGTGGCGGCGTTGGCCTCCCGGCGGCAGCGAAAGAGAGCACGAGAGAGAGAGAGAGAGACATGGCGAGAGGGAGAGGAGAGGGGGACGGGATGGTGATGGTGGGGTGAGTCTGGCGAAAACGGGTGGACGGTGGCGGCGCTGGTGGTGGCACCGGCTCTGGCGAGCGACGGCGACGTGAGGTCAAGAGAGGGGGAGAGAGGTAATCGGTGAAGGAGAGAGAGGGGGGTGGCCGGTGGAGTGGGGGAGAAGAAATGGGAGGAGAGAGAGAGATTAGAGAGTGGGGTTGGTGAACAATTTGCAAAAATGCCAATCTTACCCCTAATCCAAGGGCTTGGATTAAACTTGCCAAAAATCTTGGAGGCATTATGGTCCAAAATTCCAGCATTATTGGGCTGAAATACAACAATACAAAACCTCAAAATGTGCTCCAAATAATCCCAAAATTCGAAATCCCAATTTAGGGGTACAAGGGCAAAACGATAATTTTCCGGTCCCGAGTCAATTTTTCAATTTTTGACTCTATTGATCCCAAATATGAGTGGCCACATAAAAATGACGTCGTCCTTGCAAAAATAGTCGCGTACGTCCATGAAATTCGACACCGAAGTCCGGACTTAATTCCACGATCAATTTCGCTCAATTTGCGATTTTAGCGTCTCTCACTAACGGGCGGCTGTTTAGGGGTTATGCGTATCGACCTAGGGTACTCGAGTCGTGACAATGTCGATCTCCCAGAGAATATGAGGATTCATCACTAGTCCCAGAGGTTGCGGTTGTCCGGAATAAGTTCGGGATCGTTCGCCGCACGTATTCTCGGTTGTGTAGAATCACTCGCTATCCGATCGAACGTCGTCGATCAAACCAAATCCGTCACTCTTCTTGGACTGGCTCACATCGGTACAAAATATTCCCTCGTCGCTTCTCAGAATCTGACTCGATTCACTGTCGAGTTCTTGGGTCCACGTACCGTTTTTCCTAGTTAGCCATTTCCTAATGGTCAGTATCCCGAGAATGATCAGTTCCGGGTGAGACTCACTAAAACGAAATGAGAAATAATCATCTATTTCATTAATCCTGGAAGTGAGCGAATTTCAGGACGTTACATTTATTCTGGCTATAACAAACAGGGTTACGTAATTTCCCCAATACGTAAATTCTTCGTCTTCTATTTCTTCCGACAGATATACTTGAGTGTGAAATATAAATAAATCACTTAATCTTTGGATTTATTGTATTGTACACACGTTTGCTTGGTTGATTTATTTTTACTATATTTCTTGGTTGCCCGAACTATGATTTCGAATAGTTGCCCTTGTACCTTTTGGGCCAACAACAGCATCCTAAATCAAGATGATTAGTATCTGACAAATAAACCAAGCAAATAACTATCATTCCAATTTTAATCATTGGATCGTTTCCTTAATTGCAAACGAGAATTCGATATTCCAAAAAACAAGGAGGAATCAGATTAGCTTCCCTGAATCTCCAAATTTCTCTAGATCTAAAAATCATCTTACTTAATGACAACGTATATTTAACAAGAAAAGAAAAACGTTAGGAAACGAGGGAGAGAAGAATTAGTTTACCTTACCTAAATATCCAGATTTAAATTTCCATATTTTCAATTATTTACCTTTCCTAAATATCCAGATTTAGGTTTCCATATTTTCAATTAATGAGCCCCTAAAACCTATATATTACCCAAAAATCAGTAATCATGTCCATTGATTTGCATATTGCACCTTCATCTCTACCTACAAAGCACTCTTTTGATTTTGGTTTGAGGTAATTGAAAGATCTCATTTGTCAACCAGATGGAGAAGCTTCCTATTTCCCATATTCTAGTCGTAGCCCTCCCTGTCTCAGGTTCATTTGCTTTCACATCCATTACCAATGCCTATTAATCTGTTCAAACTAGTCTTGACGATTGGAACTATATGCAGGCATGTGTGCGGTGCCCCGTGCAAACGCGCAGTCGAGATGTTCGGCGGTACTGGACCCAAACAATTGCTATGCCCCTAACTGTCTCGCAGCCTGTCAAACGAAGTACCCTGACGTGCGACAGCAGGCCTTTGGATCATGCCAAACTGATGCGTTCGGCTAGATATTCCGCTGCGTTTGCTTCTGGAATTGCTGATTGTTCGATATGATCATCGGTTTCGTTTCGACATGTTTCTTTCTTCTTGAGCTCTATAACTTGCGATGGTGTTTAAACTGAAGATGTCCTCGCATCTTGACAACTTAATAATGATAGCATTACACAGGTTATCGTACTCAATGATATCTGTTGTCTTCCCTTTCGTGGTGTCCAGTCAGTGAGTTGGTTGCACGATTCCGAATTCCGAGCGTAATTTCCTCTATTTTATGTGTGGGTGGGAGCGAACAAAAGGCAAATGCTACACGAATGTGCGTCCAAATCGCGAGGAGTAACGTGTTACATAAATTTGATTCACGTGAATTTAGTGTACCTCACCATTTAGATTGGACAAGTTCAACTGAAGTTGATCACATTCGATGGTAGAGATTTCGCAAATATCACATGAATCAAGCTCATGCCACAAGTTTTGGGAATCAATAAGGTTTAGGCGATGCACGACTTTACCTCCATAAAGTCAAAATACTTTTGCCAGCTTCAAGTTATTTTTAGGAAAAATTGATAAATATATCGAATATCTGTTCAATTTTTGAGAAGTACACTCAAAGTAAATTGATTTTACTTGACCGTCCTCAATTTAGCTTAAATTAATGTAAAAGACAAAACATAGAACTAGCACCATTTTGACATTTTTTGAAGCTTCCGTGAAACAATTATAACTAGACGCACGAACCAATGCGAAGCAATGGAATTATGTTATAGTTAATGTAGGAAGAAATTTCTAAGTTAAATAAGTATCTATCTATCGAGGGAGGGAACACCCTTTGGTCTCTCCTCTCCCACTATCTTTTAATTTTGATTTCTAATCAGATTAAAAATATAAATAAATAAATATAAGTCATGACTACCATTTCTGAAAAACTTAATGCGGAAGTTATTGTTCCTAAAATCATATCAATCTCCTTAGATTCGTCACCTTTAATGTTATGTAGAATGCTTTTGAAGCTTCAATTCACAGTGAGAAGGGGTCTAGAGATCAAAGCGATGACGACATCGGAGCTTACACGTAATTTTAAATTTTGTAGAGATAAAAATTATAATTAGAACTTTACCAAAAAAAAATTATAATTAGAATTATAATTCGAATTATAATGAGAATTATTCGAGTTGGCGAAAGAATGTAAAATGTTTTGAATGCAATAAGCCGGGTCACTGAGAAAAGAGTTCCCACAGCTCAAATCAAAGGAAAAGAAAGGTGAAAAGAAAAAGAAATAAGCCGGGTCACTTGAAAAAAAAAAGTTCTTTTAGGCTCAATTTGCTTAGCAGAAAATAAATGATGTATAAAATGTTTACCTAAAAATAATCCCTTTGTATCGCTTAAAATAATTAGTTAATGAAAAATATTTTCATAATTCAACAACAATTTATGTCTAAACAATTTAGTAGACAATGAAAAAAAATTTGTTGATTCATTTTTGTTAGTAATACCAGCTATTGTTTTGAGGATAACGTTTTCCAAATCATTTTCCCTAAACAAATGAACCCTTAAAAAAAAAGAAATGAATCTATTAGAAGTGATATTGAAAATTCGAAAAATGAATATGAGGTTTTGAAAAAGAAAAATGAAGAGTGGAGGTCTTTCTTTCAAAAAGTTGAAGGAAGCAAGAGTAAAAAAAATATATATATGTTTGGTAGACATCATGTTAATAATAGAAATGATCGAGATCATAGACATTGTTCAATCTAGTAGGTTTGCATCTCATGTATGTTATGGCTCTGGTAAATTTAGACATATTGCAAGAAACTTTAGTCTAGAAGATCTGGATTCCTAAGGAAGTTTTTTATGGATCCAATGTTGTTTTCGAAACAAAGAAGCATTTTCATATAAAAAAAAAATAGTTCTTTTGAGGGGGCGCTTGATTATGTGATTATTTTCTAAAGGAGGAGAATGTTAGATTTTAAAGTTTGAATTTATTCGTGGTATTGTTTTATGATTTTTATCATCGTAAAAAAATTGGGGAGACCCTATGTGTTTTGATGACTACAATACCATCAATAACTATAGATTTTTGTAAATTTGTTCAAACGAGATTAAGTACGCAGGCGACCGGACCCTTATGTCTAGGCTGCTAGCTAGAACTCTATTTTGACCAGTTATTTTTTAGAGCAAACGGCCGACCGAAAGACGCAATAGTCGAAAATTAGCCGTTTAGATTGTGTCCTAATCTTGTTTGGTTTTAGTAGAGATAATGCTCTATTTGTTTCGCCAAAAATAAATAATTTAAAAAACTTTTTTTTAAAAATAATCCCATGTATCATTTTATTTAATTAATTAATGAAAAATATTTCATTATCGACAACAGTTTTTATCCAAATATTTCATAGACAATATAATTTTTTTCATCCGTTCATTTTTTTAAGCGATACAAGCGGATTATTTTTTTGAAAACGTTTTTCAAATCATTTATTTTTCGCGAAACAATCGGACTAACCAATATAGCCCTTGGGGGTTTAGAACACACATAGTCATATCTAAGTGTAGAAATCTCTTGTACACAAATTTGCTATTGTAGACCACAAGTGAGATTAGAGATACACTCGAGTGTAAGATATAAAGTCAAACTACAATAAATCACTTTAATCTTGGGATTTAGTGTATTGTTCACACGCTTGTTTGGTTGATCTATATTTCTTGGTTGCCGAACTATGATTGCGAATAGTTGCCGTTGTACTTTTTGGGCCAACAGCAACATCCTAAATCAAGATGATTAGTATCTGACAAATAAACCAAGCAAATAATTATCATACCAATTTTAATCATTCGACGTTTCCTTAATTGCAAACGAGAATGCCATACTCCAGAAAACATGGAGGAATCAGATTACCTTCCCTGAATCTCCAATTGTCTCTAGATATAATCATACATTCCAAATTTACAAACCCTCCTAAAATCTATAAAAGCACCCCAAGCATCAGATTTTTCAAATATCCACAGCATCGCACCTTCCTCTCTACTTTCGAGTTCTCTTGTTTGTTCGAGATTAGCCCTTGAAAGAACACGTCTTCTTCTCACCCAGATGGAGACCCTCGCTTTTCCTCTTATTTTCGTAGCAGTCCTCCTCCTCTCAGGTTTCAATTCCTGACCTACTCTTATCCCAAGATATCCTCAAATCCAAACGGACAAAGAGAGTCGATCACGATGCAAAATTTGGAGTTATTTATGTTCAATCCATTTCTTCTTTTGCTTTTAAATTTTAAATTAAATTTGGAATTAAATGATGAGATCGTTAAAAAGGTTCAAAACTCTGGGATGTTAAACTTAGGAGTATTTTCTAGAGTGAAGGAAGAAAAGCAATTCTTTCAATTAAAGGGAATGGGCGTGCGGATATCGGTACGTTAAAATTGGAATTAAATGATGAGAAATATATGCATGGAAATAAGTCTACCCAAGTTCTAAGATTCTCTTTCGAGCCAAAGCGATAATGTGGTTCACTTCACTTGACGGTTGATGGATGTAAACTTGCAGGGATGTGCACTGTGATGGTGCCCCATGCAAATGCCCAGAAGAGATGTCAAGAGTTGCTGGACCCGAACGGCTGCAGCCTCTACAATTGCCAGAAGGCATGTTAACCAGAAGCACACCGCCCAGCAGCCCCGCGGAGAGTGCCTAGCCGATTCCAGCTTCAAGTACAGATGCGCTTGCTTCTTCGACTGCTGATCATTATAGATCAAACCTTTTCTCATGATGATCTGCTGCTTCGAGTCTCTCTTTTTCTCGGATCCCCTTTGTTCTGTCTTTCTGTTTGAGTACTAAAAGAATTGCAATCGCGCCGAAAATAAAGAGGTGGCAACTTTGATAATAACTCGATGATGTCATTGCTCTCTCTCTCTCTCTCAATTCATTCTTGCACATACATGTGTGTTTGCCTCTCTAAAGGGATTGGTCTGGATTTTGCGCCTCTAAAATCTAAGGTCGACTGAGATCCGATCCCTAGTTGCAAGTGCTTGGACATGATCACAAGGAAGTAATTCCTTTTGAATCCTCTAATTATCGGCGTAGATGGCCTGTCGTAGATCGGAATGGGAAGGTGGACATAATCTGTTACACGAAAATTTGCCCAAATTCTAACTATTCGGAGATCAATTTTATATACATCCCACGAAATCGATGCAGTTTTTCTTTGATCAGATCATGGAATCTAGATGATTAGTACTGCATTATTTTGAAACGGTTTATTCACGGCACTAATTCATTCTATATAGCCTCTAGACTACCCACCAACCTAAAACGCTTCCCAAACTTTGAAACGCCGAACACGCCCAAATCAACCACACTATGGCCAGATCTCTACCCAAACTCATCCTCATCACGCTTATCTTCTCTCTAACCATCTTCGGCACACGATTCCAAACATCCACCGGCAGCCTGTCAATCGAAGCCGGGCCGAGAAGATCAGAGAAGCTGAGCCACCTTCACTTCTACTTGCACGGAGCGTTTGCTGGCCCAAACTTCACCGCTACACAAGTAGCCTCAGCTTCGACGACTAGCCAGTCGGCCACATCCTTCGGCGCGGTTTTTGTGATCGACGACATGCTGAAGCTGGGCCCTGATGCGCACTCAAAGCTTGTCGGCTGGGCCCAAGGCCTCACGTCATCGGTATCGCAGGCCGAGACTGTCTTGTTGATGGCCGTCAGCTTTGTGTTCACCCAAGGGAAGTTCAATGGGAGCACTTTGAGTATACTCGGAAGGAACAGCTTGGCGCTCGAGGTGAGGGAGATGGCCATTACAGGAGGGACGGGAGCTTTCCAGCTCGCGCGCGGTTATGTTCGGACGAAGACTCACTCCATCGACCGGACGAGTGGACTTCTCGTGTCGGAGTATGACGTGTACGTTTTGCATTACTGAGATCAGTGCTTTCTAGACCTTTATTTGAGAATGATTCTTGAAAATATCCCGAAATAATTTCAAGAGTCAGTAATATTGTGTGAAAAGGTTTTACATGATGGCCGTCAGATGGTTGACATTTGTACGTTGACATAATTACATAACTGAAATCGGCGGTAGATGTAACAATACCTGTTACACGACTGAAAGAAAGAGACAAGAAACAAATGCAATATCTAAGATTTTCATAGATTACAGCAAACGTTTTGTAACCAATATTACTTTCAACGCCAAACGGGAGAATTACAAAAAAGAGTCATGAATCTATTGTAATTATGCTAATTCAGTGCTAAACTTTTTTTTGTCAATTGCGTTTTAAACATTTTGTATTTATGCCAATTAAATCTATATGGCTAAGTTTGGCTGGAAATCACTAACGTTGATGCCAACCGTCCTATGTAGCGCGACCAGTGTTGATGTGCACCTTTTTAAATAATTTTTTTACAATTTTTTCTTTTTCCTTTTTTTTCTTTCTCTTTCTTTTTTTTTCTTTTGTTTCTTCCTCGGCGATCGGCTAGAGGTGAGGGCCAGGGAAGTTCGTCCTCATTGGCAATGGCAAGGTCAAGCCTCACCCAGCCATTGGCGAGGCTCGTCCTTGCCGACCACTAGCTGGACCATGCTTGCCATCGCCGGATTTGGTGAGGGCAAGCCTCACTCAGCAATGGCCAAATGGATCTTGCTGGCCCTCGCATCTAGCTGGTCGCTGAGGTCTGGCAACCGACTAGAGGAAGAAGGGAAGAAAAAAAAAAGAAAGAAAAGAAAAAAAAGGAAATTTTTTTTTGAAAAATTATTAAAATATTATTTACTAATATCTACGTTAGCGTTAGCCATGCCATGTAGGATGGCCAATGCCCATATCAGTGACTTCCAATCAAAATTGATCAGATGAACTGAATTGACATAAATGTAAAATGTTTAGAACTCAATTAGCAAAAAAAAGTTTAAAACTAAATTGGCATAATTAATATAGGTTTAGGATTTTTTTGGTAATTTTCCCAATACCAAACAGCCAAGGGGCAACGGCCCTACCAATCTCTTCGATCTTTAAATTTGAATTTTTTTATATGTTGATTATGCAACTGTATTCAATTTTCTAACGCCTTCATGGACCTCTTCAAAATCCCCAAACCAATCACCTTTTGTTTAATTTTATTGTTGTTGATGCTGAAAATTGACTAATTCTTGGTTGTTTATCGCCTAGAGGTGGCAAATGGGCGGGTCATAAATGGGTTTAATCTAAATTTATCCATTTAACTCATATTGATCCCTTTATTTTTTATAAAATTTAAATAATCCACACCTAATCTAGGACCGTCTCTTCGATCTTTTGTTCTTTTTTACTCTCTCCTTCTCTCAAAACCTCATTTGGCATACCGTCTCCTCCTCCTCCCCAAACCCTCTCTGGCTCCTCCTCACCTCAGCCTTTCCCGCCATCGATGGCACTGGTGAAAATTGGGATCTGTCCCCGGTGCTCGGCCTTCTCCGTCTCAGAGAACTGCTGCGTTGGTTCTGCGTCTTCCTCTGACGACGACGAGCTCCAGCTCTTCCCCCCTCCCCCTCGTCCTCTTCCTTAGCGTGATCTTCCCCCTTCAGATCTTCGAGTTCCATTACCGGATGATGCTGCACAGGCTCCTCTAGATCGACCTCCGCTTCGGCGTTGTCTACGCCGACTCCGCCTCCTCATGGTGGACGTTGGCTATGTCGGAGAGGTTGTCAAGCACGAGCGCCTCACCGACGACCGATTCTTCAAGGGGCAGGACGGTTCCCAGTCACTTGCATCGTCTGCATGAAGCTCTACCTGGTCGCGCAAGTCGATTGGCTCGAGGACAGGGCATCTAGCGATGGAAGCGACGATCTGGAGAGGATGACAACTACCTGCGAGAAGAGAGAGCGAAGAGGGAGAGAGAACAGAGTCTGAGTACTAGTGGTTGGGAAATTCTACCCATTTATTTTAGACTTTAATTTTTCAGATCCATTAAGGGTAAGCTCTTCAAATTTGAAATAACCCCTATATGACTCTTTAAAAAAAAAGAAATAAATGTATTCAAAGTTCTAAAACTTGTCACGAAAATATAATTGAGTCCCAAAAATTTCATAATGTGCAATTAAGTCCTAAAACTTGTTAGAAAAGTGCAATTGAGTCTTAAAACTTTTAAAAAATACAAACAAGTCCTAAAACTTGTCAAATTGATTCAATCAAGTCTTTCTATTAATTGCACCTTTTGAAAGTTTTAGGACTTGATTGCACATTTGTGATAAGTTTTAAGACTTGATTGTACTTTCGTGGTAAGTTTTAAAATTTGATTGCACTTTTTGAAAGTTTAGGACTTGATTGCACTTTTGTGACAAGTTTTAAGACTTGATCGCATTTTTTAAAGGTTTTAGGACTCAATTGCATTTTTCTGATAAGTTTTAGGACTTTTAGTGCACTTATCTAAAAAAAAAACGAGTGGATCATATATGGATTTAGGACTCATTTTGATAGGTTTAGTATTGATAAGTAGTAAACTCAAAACTCGGTTGACAAGAATAAAATATGATCAAAGCTGAAGTCATCAATGAACAAAGCAATCGGCGAGTTGTAAACTCTCCAGAAAACACCATCGATAGTGAAACCGTACAGAAATTATCAATGAGAACTTTCTCCAATCGACAATTCGAAGAAAACGGATTGAGAAAGGGTGAGAGTAGGTGTCGGCGGTGGGTCAGTGGGCACCTCTATTTGGGTAAAAATGGAGAGAGAGAGAGAGAGAGAGAGAGAGAGAGAGAGAGAGAGAGAGAGAGAGAGAGAGAGAGAGATATGGGGTTTAGGGCGTATTCTCTGACTTCGTCCAATGCCACAATTCAATTGAGAGTCTACCCAAAACTACCGAGACATCTCGTGGATGTTCTCACATCTATAGGCGGCTAGATAATTAAAACGTTGACCTCGCTCTACCTAGTCCAATGTTTCCACCTGGTGTTCCTGACCCCGTTAGATCTAGATGCGGAAAATCCTCGAAAAAAAAGGCGGGGAGTGATAATGACTGATTGTTTTCTATTGAACATTCAAGTTGTGCGTGCACGATTCTAGGATCACAGATCAATCCTACAAAATACTTGTTCTATCCCAAGATCGACCTGTAATATATGTCGATTGCACGTATATGCTCGCGATCCGAACTCGGAGTTCCTGCAACTTGTGTATAACAGTCACTATGTTAGCATTGACTTTCTGGATGTATCGTACACTTTGCTTTAAAGAAATGCCAGTGATATAAAAGCACACATGCATAAATTGCAAGAACAATTGATAGCACATATGGCATTTTTTCTCATAAATGTCTCGTGTTCAAGTACCCCACAAGAATTCTTAAACTATCAGTCTACAGCTATGTACAACTAACATAACTCTCTTTTGGTTTGTTAAGCTCCGTCTAAAAAACTAGAAAGTCAATGAAAGCTTCTCTATTTTTCCTCATCTTTCTCACTACGATCAAATCCGAGGGATTGTTCGCTCGAGAACTGTCGGCTCGAGATCAGTTCAGGGTCAAAGCCGAGAAGATGACCCATCTTCGCTTTCATCTCCACGACACAGTCACCGAGCAACACCCTACTGCCATACCCGTCGCATTAAAAGCATTCGGGAACTGTCCGCTGGAGATCAGTTATGCTAATAAAGACCTTTCACTAATCATTAGAGCATAAAAAATAAATATATATTTGCCTTTTAACCATGACTTTGCTTGATGTATTGTTGGTAACCATAATTTCTCTAACTTTGCGAGTAAAACACGTGTCTGTTTATTAAAAGCATCTTTGATTAATCTCTAGATTACAACCAGTGTATATAACAATCACCCATGTCAGCATTGACTTTCTGGATGTATACTGCACTTTGCTTTAAGATATTGCTAGTGATATAAAAGCATACATGCAAAATATGCAAGAATAATTTATAGCACAGATAGCACCATTTCTCATGAATTTGTCATGTTCAAGTACCCTACAAAAGTTGCATCACATCATTTTATTACAAAACAATTTCTTAAACTATCAGTCTATAGCTACTGTACAACTAACATTATCCTCTTTTGATTTGCTAAGCTCTGCGCGAAAAATTAGAATGTCAAAAAAAGCTTCTCTATAGTTAGAAAACTAGAGCAAAAGTCTACTGATGAAACCGGGATAAGAACAACGGGAGTGCCATAATTTTCATACGACGTTCACTTGAGTGCCATAATTTTTTTTCCCTCACTTAAGTGCCATTAATTTAAAAAATCAATCACTTAAGTACCATCAGCGATTTGTCTTGCCCGAAATCCGACGTGGACAACAGTTGGCCTACGCGGTACCGCCGACGCCGAAGTGGACAATTTTTGTAATTTTTTTCATTCACTTAAGTGCCACAAATTCGAAAAATTGATCACTTAAATACCACAAATTTGAAAAATCAATTACTTAGGTGACGTCGACATTTGCCTCACCAGAAAATCCGCCGTCAGCCTTGCCCAGATACGGCTAGGCCACCATGGCCTTGGGTGACATAGACAAAACAAAATAGAATTCCATACATACCGAACAGTCAATTTCCAAAGGCATAATTAGACTTGCCCTCGGAACTCTCTTGGTCCAATTTGACTTCGTCAATTGCCATGCGATGCAAATTAAATTGAGAGTCTACTCAAAACCACTGGTGCTTACGTAGGCGGCTAACTAATTAATCCAAAATTTGATCATGGCATGATCCTCTCAAATCTCCAGGCGGCTACCTAATTAGTATGTTGACCTTGCTCTGCCTAGTCAGCGGATAATGACCAGTGATTTTTCTGTTAAGCATTACTAGGTGCTCCCAAAATACTCATTCTATCCCAAGATTGACCGATAATTAGTACGTTGACCTTGCTCTGCCTAGTCAGCGGATATGCCATCGTACTTATTTCACAACTCATTGGAGGGAAAAAAAAGGACATTTTTTTGCCTTATAACCACGACCTAGCTTGATGTACGATTGGTAACTATAATTTCGTTAACTTTGTGAGTAAAACACGTGCCTGCTTTTGGAAAGCATCTTTTATTATCTCAGAGATTATTTATGCAGCTCGTGTATATAAAAATCATCCATGTTAGCATTGATTTTTATAAATGTGTACTACAATTTGCTTTCGAATAATGCTAGGTGTTAGTGATATTAGGGATAACGACCTGATTTTGCATTTCTCTCGGGATTATGCATATGTCTTTTTTGATAGTGCATATCCTTGTTCGATTATATTTGATATTGTATTTATCTTATTACCTTAGGTAGCCATCTCATTTAGCCTAGAAATAGGCTTTCCATGTACTCTTTTTCATATATCTAAATGTACATAAAATTCTCCGGATCACTTTTAAGCTATATTCTTATGTCTAGTGATATAAAAGCATGATGCATAAAATGCAAGAATAATTTATAGCACATTGAGCATTATTTCTCATGAATGTGTCATGTTCAAGTACCTCAGAAGGATTCATCAGTATTATTTAGAGTGCCAATGAAAGCTTCTCTATAGTTAAAAATTAGAGCAAAAGTCTCCGGATGGAATTATATATCAATGTTAGCAGCCTCCTCTTCAACACGCATCAAATCTCTCTCTCCCTAATGGCTCACTTCAAGACAAGTTTCACCATCTTGGCCTTCTTCTTTTCCCTCACCTTTCTCACCGCGATCAAATCCGAGACACTGCTCGCTCGAGAACTATCTGCTAGAGATCAGTTTGGGCTCAAACCCGAGAAGATGACCCATCTTCGCTTCTATCTCCATGACACAATCACCGGGCAACATCCTACTGCCGTGCCCGTCACCCGAGCAGCAACAACAAATACGTCATCTACGTCTTTTGGCCTCGTCGCTGTCATTGACGACCCGTTGACCATGAGCCCAGACCCGAACTCCACGCTCGTTGGGAGAGCGCAGGGGATATATGCGTCGTCATCACAAAGCGAGTTCAGCCTCACCTCAACGATGAACTTGGTTTTTGTGGAAGGAGCGTACAACGGGAGCACGTTGAGCGTGTTGGGGACCCGATTCTGAAAAATCCTAGGGAGCTGGCGATCGTAGGAGGGACTGGCATTTTCCGGTTTGCTCGCGGATATATTCAGCTGAGAACATACACTAACAATCCGAGGACGAATAATGCAATTGTGAAGTACGATGCCTACGCATTACATTACTGATGATGAAGGTACGAGAACGAGCATCGCGATAATAAAGGAAGTTATATTTCTGTCCATGGAAGTGAATAATACAGTTTCAGTTCAGATGTTGTGGACTGTTAACGCTCGCGATGCACGACTTTACCTCCATAATGCAAAAATACTTTTGCTAGCTTCATCATTTTTTTAAAAGAAAAAATTTGTAAATATACCGAATGTCTGTTTAATTTATGAGAAATACATCCAAGGTAAATTGGTTTTACTAGACCGTCCTAAATTTTGGGTAAAATGCAAAAAAGAACAGAAAGGATTAGCACTATTTTGGCATTTTCTAAAACTTCCGTGAAACAACTATGACCAACCGCACTAAACCTTGCGATGCAATTAAATGATATCAGAGTTAATATTGGAATAGATTTTCCAAGTTAATAAGTATATAATCACCCTCTGGTCTCTCCCACTATTTTTTTATTTAATTTCTAATTGTATTAAAAGTAAATAAATACAAACGTATTCACTTCCTTATTGTGCACGTAACTACCTTCCACTCCATCCCTGGAAAAGCTATTGCGGAAGATACTGTTCCTAAATCATATATTATCTCTCTAAATTACTGCTACATCTTGGAGCGAAAATGAAAGTGAAGCCGAGCAATCATCCAAGGAAAGCTTATTCTCATGAATGTGTCATGTTCAAGTACCCTACAAGAGTTCCATCACGTCACATCATTTTATTACAAAACAATTTCTTAAACTATCGCTCTACAGCTACTGTACAACTAACATTACTCTTTTTATTTGTTAAGCTCTGTGCGAAAAAATAGAGAGCCAAGGAAAGGTTCGGTATAGTTAAAAAAATAGAGCAAGAGTCTACAGATAGAACCATGTATCAACTTTATCAGCCTCTTCAATGATAGGGTGATTTTGAAAATCACTTGTCCATTCCCCAAGAGAATTGTCGATCCTAGAAAAGAGTTCTCGATCAACGTCCTAAAGTTGTCGATTGAGGATGTTTGAATGTGAAAACTCTCACAAGTCGCACAACTCAACGAAGAGAACAGGGCAAATAGGTTTTTTTTTTTCTCTTTTATTTCACCTTGAAAGAAATGATCACAAGACTTGCCTTTATATAGGCTATAACAAGACTCTTAAATGATTCATAGATATATTTAGCATTACAAGGAGATAGATTCCTGAGAATTTATAGAACATTAAACTCAACATAGAAACACGAACGGTCATAAAACATTAACTAGACATTGAAATACAAACATACTCTTTAAAGCAACATTATAACAAAGTCTCTCTCAATTTATGCACCGTCTTGGAAGCCGAGCAGACATTGGCATCAATCTTGTAAATCGACAACCAAGTAAACGATTGACAACCATTAAAATCGACAACTCATCCTTTGAATCAATAACCTCGTCGCATGATTGGCAACTTCCATTGAAATGAATTTGGTTTATTTACAAACACTCCCCCTAAACCGAATTCGTTTCCATTAATCATTCCAAGCAGACATTTGAACTTCCAAAATGCATAATCTTGAAAGGTTCGGTGAAAAAATTTAGTACTTGATCTCCCGTATTCACATGTGAAACTTCACTTTCCTTCTCTCACTTGTTCTCAGATGAAGTGATATTGAACATCAATATGCTTGCTTTGTTCATGAAAAACTGGATTTTTCGCCAAAGCAATAGCAGAAATATTATCAACAAAAATCTCTTTTGCTTTCTTATGTTCCATATGAATTTCTTTGATGGAGTTGGCGGTTGTAGGGGTAGTGACGACCACTAGCGATGGCCGCAATGGGCAGCAGAATAGGTGCCGGCGGTGGGTTAGTGGGCTACTCTATTTTGGTAAAGGAAGAGAAAAGACAAGGAAAAGGGAGATAGGTTTTAGGATGTATTTCTCGCCAAAAATTAATTTTCGAAACAAAATAGTTGTCATTCACTGCCCGAATCACTAACATTATTCAGGAAAATTATTTGAAAAGTCCTAAATCTATTGCAATTATGCCCTCTTGCCTTTCTGCCAATTCAAACCATCAAACCAATTTTGGCCAACCGACATTGACGTGGACTTTTTTAATAATATTTTAATAATTTTAGAATTTTTATTTTCTTTATTTTCTTTAATTTTTCCCCTCCACTTAGGGCCGAGATGCCCTCACCAGATCTGGCCAAGCGAGGGCACCACGGCCCTCGCCTAGTGCCGGCGAGGGCCAAGATGCCCTCGCCTATGGCCGGCGACCCTCATCAACCCTAAGTGGAGGGAAAAAAACTAAGGAAAAGAAAAGAAAAAGAAAAAAATTTTAAAAAGTCCACATCAGCACCAGCAGTGTTACATCAACGTCAACCAGCCAAAATTGGACGGATGGACCGAACTAGCACAAATACAAAATGTTTAAAACTAATTGGCTCAAAAAAAGGTTTAGGTCTGAACTGTCACAATTACAATAAGTTTAGTTCTAATTCTCCCAACATTATTCTAATTTGCTTTGTTAACCATCACTGAACGTGCCAAAAATTAGAAGTCAAGTCAAAGAAAGCTTTTCTTTAGTTAAGAAATATAGAGAGAGACCCACCAATTAGGGATTGGTAGAGGAAGGCTATAGAAAGTTTGTAGAGAGAGAAAGGGAGAGAAGCGCAATTTCTTTATCATAAGAGAACAAAAGCATGTTCATTTGCCTAGACTCAGACCCATTATGATCGGGGTCATCGCGTGGACCTTATGTTGATCTGCATATAAATTCAATATTTGTTCCACGTGTGAGTTCCATGAAATTCGATAGCTTAAGCGCACCGGTCCTTGGATATTCCCCCTGAAAAGATACATTTGCAGGGAAGTAACAATGAGGAGAACGATTGACAACAAAAAACAAAACAATGAGGAGAGAGAGAATCAAAAGGGAAAGATTAACAAATAGAGAGCATATGTCTAGGAACGCGATAAAAAAAAAAGAGTCATAATCTGCACTACAATCATGCGAACTTGACATAATGTATGTAGGATGACTAAAGCTATAAAAGTTGTCAATTTTATATTGCAATATCTAAAAAGTCTGGAGAATCTCTTTTATTTTTTCCCGCCGACACGACTACGTGACTTTACTTCTTTTGTTACTTTTCACGAAAGGAGGAGCAACATCGGGCAAAGGAGCCGGTACGTATAAATGCCTCGTGCACACATGCATCTTCCCGCCTCGAATTTCGTAGAAGAACAATCAACCAATGATAATCCTAAGCTCCGATACCAATTTAAAACACGAATGCCGAACAAAAAGAATTGAGTAACAAATAAGTACATGAATAAAATTTGAACACAACGGACTTATGTGATTTGACTATATGCCTAATCTATGGGGGGAGATTGACGAGATGGACCTATTATCATCATAAAAGATGATACTGCTTGTGTCAACTTCCCTTCATATTGGCCATGAACACTCTATTTTTTCTTGTTCACATGCCATGACCATATGCATGACGATATTTTGTTACATGCCAAAAAGTTTACCGGCCTTGGACTCAAAGCTCGAATAAATGTCTAGCCACCCCCGTGCGAAGGAGAACCTTTTAGGCACAAGCAAGCAAATATTGCATAAAAGTGTATTGGACCAAGTCAATCAAACTAAGAATTTTTGGGATCGACATTGGTCTCAGCAAAAGATACAAATCCCCATATAGTTTTTGAATTGTCTGATTGGTTTGCCTACCGCATCATCCATGGACTAATGTCCAGTTTCGTAACTCCAATAAGTGCTATAAATTAATGTCTTTGGCACTTAAAAAAATTAAGAATATTTGATAACCATAAAATAGTTTTAACTTCATGAGCCAATTAAGTCAAAAAATCACTTAATTCACTAAGTAACGACGGGTTACTTATTTCATTCAATAGAAAAGTGCACTCAAATAGGAAATAGAATCTTGCATGTTACATTGCTTAAAGCCTAAAATCTACCAATAATATACACTATTTAGTATTTCGCAAAGAAAGCATTCTTCCATTCCCATTATTCAGGTATTATTACACAACTTTCATTTTTTATTTTGAACACTTCAAATGGTCAACACTTAAGTTTGAGGCCTGGTATGGGATTAAAGAACCAAATACAAAGACTAATAGAATAAAAAAAATCAACAAATTAATAATCAGTGTACCTCATTTATTCTGAAAACCCACTTTCATGCATGAGAAATGTGAAGTAAATTGATTTACAAAATTGGTTTATTAAGAAATGCACTTGCAAGTTCGAATTTTGTTTTCAGAGAGAAACTTTTTGGTGATGGTGGCGCCATGAGAGGTGGCCATCGGAGTTGGCGGTTATAGGGGTAGTGGCGACCACTAGCGATGGTCGCAATGGGCGGCAGGATAGGTGCTAGTGGTGGGTCAGTGGGCTACTCTATTTGGGTAAAGGAAGAGAAGAGACAAAAGGAAAAGAGAGATGGTTTCAGGGTGTATTTTTGGACTTCATCAATTAGCATATGACACAAATCCAATGGAGAGTTTACCAAAAACTACTGATACTTCTAATGGTATAAGAATTCATCACATCCTTTTATTACAAAACAATTTCTTAAACTATAAGTCTATGGTCGTTGAATCACTAACATTATTCGGGAAAATTATAAAAAAAATCATAATTATATTGCAATTGTGCTAATTGAGTCATAAACCTTTTTTATTTTGCTAATTCAGTCCTAAACCTTTTGCACTTATGCCAATTTAGTCCATCTAGCCAATTTTGACCAGCCGGCGCTGACATGGACTTTTTAAATAATATTTTTATAATTTTTTGAAATTTTAAATTTTTTTCTTCTTTTCTTTTCTTTAATTTTTTCCCATCCACTTAGGGCCAGGATGCCCTTGCCAGATCTGGCCAAGCGAGAGCACCATGGACCTCACCCAGTGCTGGCGAGGGCATGGTCGACGACCCTCACCAGCCCTAAGTGGAGGAAAAAAACTAAAGAAAAGAAAAGAAAAAATTATAAAAAAATGCAAAGAATTATTAAAATATTATTTATAAAGTGCACGTTAGCGCCAGTGGTGTTACGTTAGTGTCGACCAGCTAAAATTGGACAGATGGACTAAACTCGCACAAATGCAAAAGGTTCAACACTCATTGGCAAATACAAAAAAAGTTTATCACTGAATTGGCACAATTGCAATAAATTTAGTTGTAATTCTCCCAACCTTTTGCACTTATGTCAATTTAGTCCATCTAGCCAATTTTGACCAGCCGGTGCTGACGTTGACTTTTTTAATGATATTTTTATAATTTTTTGAAAATTTGAAATTTTTTTCTTTTTTCTTTTCTTTTCTTTAATTTTTTCCCATCAACTTAGGGCCAGGATGCCCTTGCCAAATCTGGCCAAGTGAAGGCGTCGTGGCCCTCACTCAATGCTAGTGAGGGCGTGGCCAACGACCCTCACTAGCCCTAAGTGGAGGAAAAAAAAATTAAAGAAAAGAAAAGAACAAATTATAAAAAATTCAAAGAATTATTAAAATATTATTTATAAAGTCCACATCAGCGCCAATAGTGTTATGTCAGTGTCGGCCAGCTAAAATTGGATAGATGGACTAAATTTGCACAAATGCAAAAGGTTCAACACTCATTGGCAAATAAAAAAAAGATTTATGACTGAATTGACACAATTATAATAACTTTAGTTGTAATTCACCCAACATTATTCTATTTGTCTTTGTTAACCTTCACTGAACGTGCGAAAAATTAGAAGTCAAGTCAAAGAAAGCTTTTCTTTAGTTAAGAAATACAGAGAGAGAGACCCACCAATTAGGGATTGGTAGAGGAAGGCTATAGAAAGTTTGTAAAGAGGGCAAGAGAGAAGCGCAATTTTTTTACCATAAGAGAACAAAAGCATGTTCACTTGCATAGACTCAGATCCATTATGATCGCGGTCATCGCGTGGACCGTACATTGAGCTCCATATGAATTTGGTATTTGTTCCATGTGAGTTCAATAGTTTAAGCGCACTGGTCCTTATATATTCCCCTTGAAAAGATATAATTGCAGGGGAGTAACAATGAGGAGAGAGAGAGAATCAAAAGGAAGGATTAACAAATAGAGAGCATATGTCTAGGAAGGCGATAAAAGAATGCCATAATCTGCACTACAATCGTATGAACTTGACATAATGTATGTAGAATGACTAAAGCTATAAAAGTCGTCCATTTTATATTGCAATATCTAAAGAGTCTTGGAGAATCTATTTTATTTTTTCCCACCGACACGACAATGTGACTTTACTTCTTTTATTACTTTTCACGAAAGGAGGAGCAACACCGGGCAAAAGAGCCGGTACATATAAATGCCTCGTGTGCACATGCATCTTCTCGCCTCGAATTTCGTAGAAGAAAAATCAATTAATAATAATTCTAAGCTCCGATACCAATTTATAACACAAATACGGAATGAAAGAGTTTGAGTAACAAATAAGTACATAAATAAAATGTGAACACAATGGACTTACGTGATTTGACTATATGCCTAATCTATGAGGGAGATCGATGAGATGAACATATTATCATCGTAAAATATGATATTACAACCACTCATTACATTCACTTATAAGGGTTTCCCAATCTTAAATTAAACTTGAACCTACAAGAAAAGAAAAAAAAGTTCTCTCTTACTCTTGACTCTCATGAATGACGATGACTCTCAATACTCTCTAAGCCTCTCACCAGTTTTATACATATTAGGCATGCTAACTATGCATACCAAAACCAAACTCAATGACAATAATGGTTACACGTTTGCACGCTTTTTTTGAAAGGCTTTGCTGGCATAATTGTCTCTAGGCTATCGTGAGAGTAACATCATAGTGTGAGCCACAAATTCTGGAGTGAACCCCACAATAATTTTTAATTATTTGTTATTTGTATTTTTTTTGTACCAAAACAAGCTGTTAATCTTACGGTAGATTTATGACTGTTACATAAACATTTCTCTTTTTTTGGTTTCCCATAACAATGGTGAACTTATAAGTTGAGGTCGTCTTAAAGAAATCCGTTTTGTTTCTTTTTTTTTTAAGAAAAAAATCTCGTGTTCACGACCTATTCGTATATTATATCTTCTCGTACTATAAATGTGCCAGCCTGTTTTCTTCATCTTGACTTTTCATCCTTGGAAAGAGTCTCACTCGGGGCACTATAAAATGCATGAAATGAAACCGCTACATTGCGAACTAGTGCAACCAGAACTTGCTTTGTTATTTCTCTTCCTCAGTCACTACGTCTAGCCTATCATTCCCTTCCCAATTCCCACGCCATGGCCTTAACCCTAATTAAGCTCCTTCTCTTCTCATTCCTTGTTTCTTCCACCGTACTCACTGTGAAGTCCAAACTCCTAACCTCCAACCGTGAGAAGCTCACTCGCTTCCACGTCTACGTGCATGACCAAAATGCCGGGAGCAACGCCACCACCGTAAACGTAGCCCAGGCGTCAACAACCAATCACACTACAAAAAAATCGGTTTTTTGCCACGAAAATTTGCGACGAAAAATTTTCGTTGGAAAATTTGCGACAAATTTTCCAACGAAAAATTTTTCGTCGCAAAAATCGTTGGAAATTTCCAACGAAAAAAATTTAGTCACAAAATTCGTTGGAAATTTCCAACGAAAAAAAATTCGTTGGAAAATTTCCAACGAAATTTTTTTTCGTTGGAAATTTCCAACGAATTTTCCAACGAATTTGAATTTCTGGCAATTATTTTAGTGTGTACAATTTTCGTTGGAAAATTCGTTGGAAATTTCCAACGAATTTTTTTTCGTTGGAAATTTTCCAACTAATTTTCCAACGAATTTGATTTTCAGGGGAATTATTTTTAGTGTGTACAATTTTCGTTGGAAAATTCGTTGGAAATTTTCCATCAAATTTTTTTTCGTTGGAAATTTTCCAACGAATTTTTTTTCGTTGGAAATTTACAACGAATTTTGCAACGAATTTAAATTTTCCGGAAAATTATTTTATTGTGTACATTTTTCGTTGGAAAATTCGTTGGCAATTTCCAACAAATTTATCTTCGTTGGAAATTTCTAACGAATTTTCCAACGAATTTAAATTTTTCGGGAAATTATTTTATTGTGTACATTTTTCGTTGGAAAATTCGTTGGAAATTTCCAACGAATTTAAATTTTCCGGGAAATTATTTTATTATGTGCATTTTTCGTTGAAAAATTCGTTGGAAATTTCCAACGAATTTAAATTTTCCGGGAAATTATTTTATTGTGTACATTTTTCGTTGAAAAATTCGTTGGAAATTTTCAACGAATGTTTTTTCGTTGGAAATTTCCAACGAATTCAAAAAAACCCGGTACTATTCGGCATTTTTTTATATTCGTGGGAAAATTCGTTGGAAATTTCCAACGAATTTTCCAACGAATTTCAATTTTCCGATAATTATTTTAGTATGTACAATTTTCGTTGGAAAATTCGTTGGAAATTCCAACGAATTTTCCAACGAAAATCCTACATATTTATTATTCAACATTTTCGTGCTCGTTCAATTTCCACCTTTGTTCTCTCTCCTTCCTCTCTCTCTCTCTCTCTCTCTCTCTCTCTCTCTCTCTCTCTCCTTCGCCTTCACCTTCTCCCTGCGTCTCCCCCTTCGCCTCCCCCCTTCGCCTTCACTTCTCCCTGCGTCTCCCCCTTCGCCTCCCCCCTTCGCCTTCACTTCTCCCTGCGTCTCCCCCTCCGCCTCCCCCTCTGCCTCCTCCCCCGCTGCTCCCCCTCCTCCTCCGGCTCCGGCACCGGCTCCGGCGCCATGGACACCAAGACTCCGCTGCCCCCCTCCTCCTCCGCGACGTCGGCTCCCTCCCCAAAGGCGCCGCCGCGGCCATCCAGGGCAGCCCCCGACGCCCCCGACGCCCCCGACGCCCCCGACGCCACCATGGGCCACCCCCGATGCCACCCCGACGCCCCCCGACGCCCCCAAGCCTCGTCGCCGGGGAGGGCCGGGCGAGCTCGGCCGTCGCCGGCGAGCTCGAGCTCGCCCAGATCTGGGCGAGCTCGGCCCTCGCCGGCGGCGAGGGCGATTTTTGGACCAAAAAAGAAAAAAACATTTCCACAAAAAAAAAATTTCCGCCAGAAAAAAAAAATTACCACCAAAAATTTTTTTTCGATGGAAAAAAAATTTTCACTATTTTTCAACCAAAAAAAATTTATTTATTTCCAACGAAAAAAATTCGTCGGAAAAAAAATTCGTTTCCAACGAATTTAGTCACGAGTTTTCCAACAAATTTTTTTTCGTTGGAAAATTCGTCACAAATTTCCAACGAAAATTAAAATTTTTGCTTGGAAAAATTTCCAAAAACCTATTACCAACGAATTTTCCCGAATTTTCGTTGGAAATTTTCGTTGGAAAAAGCATGTTTTTTTGTAGTGTCAGTTTGCCACGTCATTCGGTCTAGTAGGGATTTTCGACGATGCGTTGACTGTGGGCCCTGAGATGAGCTCAAAGAACTTGGGTAGGCTCCAGGGCATGGTGGCATTTGCATCCCGAACGGAGGTGGCCGTGTTGATGTCCATGAACTTCGTGTTCACAGAGGGAAAATACAATGGGAGCAGTTTGACCGTTGTGGGAAGGAACTTGTTGTTCTCGAAGGTGAGGGAAATGCCAATCGTGGGTGATTTCTCGTTCGACCGGGGTTATGTTCAGACCAGCACTTACTTGTTCGACCCGAACACTGGACTCCTCGTTCTTGTGTATGATTTCTCTGTGTATCACTATGGACGGTTTCGCTAGGTTAAGCTTGGGAGTTGTCTTTGTTTGGATCAATAACAATAAAAACATAATTAAACTCTCAGGGAGAAAGCATGAAAACGCTCGGGGCACTATAAAATGCATGAAATGAAACCGCTCCATTGCGAACTCGTGCAACCAAAACTTGCTTTGTTATTTCTCTTCCTCAGTCACTACGTCCAGCCTGCCATTCCCTCCCCAATTCCCACGCCATGGCCTTAACCCTAACCAAGCTCCTTCTCTTCTCATTCCTTGTGTCTTCCACAATACTCACCGCGAAATCCAAACTCCTAACTTCCAAGCGCGAGAAGCTCACTTGCTTCCACGTCTACATGCACGAAAAAATTTCCGGGAGCAATGCCACTGTCGTAACCGTAGCCCAGGCTTCGACAACCAACCAATCCGCCACGTCATTCGGTCTAGGTACAGGTTTTCGACGATGCGTTGACAGTGGGCCCCAAGATGAGCTCGAAGAACTTGGGTAGGGTACAGGGCATGGTGACGTTCGCATCCCAAAGCGAGGTGGCCTTGTCGCTGTCCATGAACTTCGTGTTCACAGAGGGGAAGTACAACGGTAGCGGTTTGACCATTGTGGGGAGGAACATGTTGTCTTTGAAGGTGAAGGAGATGCCTATCGTGGGCGGAACTGGTCTTTTCCGACTGGCCGGAGGTTATGTTCATACCAGCACTTACTCGTCGGATCCGAATACTGGACTCCAAGTTCTTATGCATGATTTCTCTGTGTACCACTATTGACTTGGTTCAATAACAATAAAAACATAATTAAACTCTTAGTCTGCATTTGGTCGTCTGAATTTTTAGCCATGGTAAAACTAGATAGAATATGATAAGAAATTCAGAGATTTTACTATATCCTATCCACTATTTTGTGAATTATATTAATAAAGCCAGATATTTTCATATCCTATCGTATCCACTATTTAGTATGAACGGCACATCGATGTAAATGAACCTGAAAATGCGTAAACAGAGATAACCACCATCAATCAATTCATAGTCACTGTATGATCTACGTTTTAAATAGGTTCAACAATAACAAGAAATGTAAACGGACTCTAACAATATCAACAAGGTAGATCAGCCAGCGAATGCCAAATCTAGTAAAAGAGAGAAAACATGATTATTCACTTTTGTAATTATGAAAAATATAGTGCATTGACTCTCTCACCACATTTGTGAAGTTTCAACATGAATCAAGTAAGTGCACCTTATACACCACAACAAAATGGATTTGCAAAAAGAAAGAATTGAATTTTAGTGAATATGGTTAATTCCATGATCTTACAAGCAAAATTTCCAATAAATTGATGGGGAGAAGCACTTCTTACTGTATGTTACATTCACAACAAAATTCTTTCAAAGAAATTTAAGATATCTTTGTATGAATTATGGAAAGGAAGGGTACCGAACATTAAGTTAGGGAATATTTTCCAAAAAATCTTAAAGTTAATGTATGGCAGCTAATTAAGTCTTGTTGACACCTAAATTTTGCCCAGATTATTTAAGGTTTTATCGCATAAAAATTTTTTACGGTTTAATTTTTAACCCCTAAGCCAAAAATATTTTTCATTTAAATTCCATAGCATATAGACATTAGGCATTTGCATTAACAGGGCTTATTAGGACACGAAATATTTAATTAAAAAAAAATTTCGAGGCCGGCTTTGTCGGCCCATTCCTTTTTTCCTCCCCTTTTTCTCTTTTCTCGGCCCTTTTCTTTCTTTTTATTTTCCTACGCGGGCCGGCCCACTTTGCCTCGGCCCAGCCCGCGTCTCTTCTTTTTCCCCCCCTCCCCAGTCAACGTACGGGGGAGGAAGGACGGAAGCCGAAACAGTGGCAGAAGTGGGGAGCAGAGGAGCAGGGGGGGCAGCATGATACCCGGGTCGGCGGTCGGCCGGCCACGACAGGTTGGCGGTGACAGGGGCCATGCGCGCCTGCCGGCCAGCCCCGCGTGACCGGCTGCCCTTAAATCCGAAGGAGAGAGAGAAGTGCGGGGGGGTGTTCGGAGATCAGAGAGAGGAAGAGGGACCAAGAGGGAGATCCAGAGAGAGAGTGAGGCCGAGAGTGTGAGAGCACGAGATTCGAGGTCGAACGGTCTCCCGTCAACGACCGCCGCACCTCGGTCGTGGCCGGCGAAGCCCCGGTGAGCCCCCTTCCACGGTAGGTCCCGGTCCTGAGCGCTTGCCGGGTTTCGTTTCTGTTTGGTTCGATTCGGGGTCTATCTCCCGAGGATCCTGGCTTGTAGGTGTGCGAGGCGCGCGGGTGTAGCCCGATCTACCACGTTCGCCCTTTTATTAGCCGCCGCCGAGTCGGGTAGGGACTGTAGCCACCGCCCCGGCTGTCGTTTGTACTCTGTTTTTTTGGGGGGTCACTGGTCGGAGCTCGCAGCCGTCCGGCTCGGGCGAGTTCCGGCCCGTGACAGCTCGGGCTTGGTCTTGCTTGTCTGCGCATTGTTGTGTGTGAACCTCGGACACGTTTGAGTGTCGATCGAGTCCGGAATCTCCTATTTTTGCTGTGCACGCCAACTGTTTGACGTTTTGCCCGAACCATCTCTTTATTTGTCTCCGTTCTGGGGCGTCTTTTGGGAGTGTCCGACGGTCCCGGCGTATCGCCGATGGCCATGGCGGTCCAGGCGTAGCCGCGGGTGGAGGCAGCCAGCCGGTCTCTCGCCGGGATCCGGCTGGTTCTCGGCCGACCAGCCTCGCGTCGTGGCTCGGGCGGTCCCAGTCAACCACCGGTTGCCACGGCGGTGACCCGGGTGGTAGGACGCCCACCGCCCCTCGTCGGGACGGCGATACGGGCTGGGCTGCGTCGGCCGCGGAGGCCGGTGCTCGGAGGAGGCTCGTCGCAGCTGCTCGGCCAGCCAAGGCGGAGCCCTAGGCGTAGCGTGGAGGCCGCGAACCGGGTCGAGTGAGCCGGGTAGGGTTTCCCGTCGAGTCGGGTCGCGGGTCTGACTGGGTAGATTTTATTTAGTGTGTAGGCTTTAGTGTTTTATTAGGTCATGGGCCTTTCGCGGGTGGGCCAAAATCCGGAATTGGGCTAAGTTGTTTTTTTTGTCCTTTTTATTTTAGTGGGCTTTGGGCTTTTCTTTCTTTTTTTAACGAAATAGTTTTGGGGCTAGGCCTTTTCTTCTTTTATTTGCCGAACCGGGCTCAATAAATGAACCCGGTCCAGTCGTGGACCCGGGCCGGCGCGCCCGGGTCAATCTCGATCCGGGTCGGATGTGGAGATCCGACCCGGATCCGATTTATCTTATTTTAATACTGTATTATTTTAATTTTTTTAAAAAAAAATTTTAAAAAAAGTTTTTTTAAAAAAATATATAAATTTTATTTTTTTTAAAAAAAGGATGGAATTTTATTTTATTTTAAAAAAATTCCAAAAAAATTCAAAAATTTTGTTAAAAAATTTCAAAAATTCCGAAAAAAATTTTCGAAAAAAAAATATTTTTCCAAAAAAAAATTTTAAAAAAAATCAGAAGTTTTATTTGGGTTTTGAAATTGGGTTTTCTTGCCCTATTATATGATCAGTGTCATGTTTGATCGCACGTTACTCGGTTCACACACTTTGAATCGCACATTTAATTTAACCTCGCATGTAGTTGATTATGCATATCTAGGTTTAAATGTTAATTGTTGCTTCTCTTAGCCTAGTTAGGAACGGAATTTTGAGACTCCCGATTAGCGAGAACATGTTAGGTGGTGAATTCAGCAGGATCAGGTATCGAAAGGGCACTAGTTTGTCAATTAGTGTAATCAAGTCCCCGTACCCATTGAATTTCTGGTTCGTAGAAGTGAAGCATTTCTCCCGAGCTTCACTTGAATGTCTAATCGACCCACCAAAAATCGATTAGTGGCAACTCCTAAATGAAATTGATTTGCATGTTAACAACTTTAATTTAAGTCGCGAATTGGTATGGGCTTAGGAGGGCTTGAGCTAGGTTTAACTTAGTAATCCATTAGCCAAACGCCGTAGGCGGTGGGGGCCGTTTCAGGGAGGTCGCGACAAGTCTTAATATTTTCGATTTTATCAATTTAGTCCTAAATCTTTTGAAGATTCGTCGATATAGTCCTTCCGGTCAATTTTGATCAAATCATTTTAGCAATTTCTAGCCAATGGTTTCTGGCTAAAATTGACCAGAAAGACTAAATTGGTGAATCGTCAAAGGTTTAAAACTAAATTGACAAAATTGAAAAGTTTAAAACTGAATTAATAGCTATACAATAAGTTTAGGACCTTTTGGTGAACTTTCCCTCGGAGTTAGCAGTTGTTGGGGCACCGGCATTGACATTGAGAGTCTACCCAAAATGATTGGTACTTCTAGTGGAAGATTATCCGGAGAAGGTAACTCAACATTGTTTTTCTTAGGAAAAGATCAAGTAGGCATATTATGATCCTCTCACATCTTTAGGCGGCTAATTAATTAACACACTAAACTCGCTCTGCCTAATCATTCGATGTTCCTAGTTGGAGTTACAGACTTAACGCGGAAAATACTCTAAAGAAAAGTGTTGGATACCGATGCGAAAAAACAAAAGACAGAACACAGGAATTTACGTGGTTCGATCACAAGGTGATCTACGTTCACGGGCGAGGCAAGACAAAATTTCACTATAATCAAAGAAAGTACAGTTTTTAGAAGTTGAAAACAACGACAAAACCTCACGGCTCACAAAACTCTCTAAAAACAAAATTCTCTCTGTACTTCCATGAGAAAACTTAGCCGCAGTACAAATAGGGCTCCCAAAAAATTTTCCTCGGGGGCTACGCCCCCAAAACCCCCGAAACATTAGTTTGCTTCCTCTAACTTGGGCAGTCCGCTATGGAGATTTGTTCGCTTACTGCAAGTTGGCTCTATTGGCCCAATCCTTCGCGTTGCGAACCAAATCTCAATTTTCTTTCCACTTTCGGATCGCACAAAAAATATGTCGGGTTGAGTCATGAACCGGACCGAGTACATAAAATTCAAGATATATTTAACAAAAAGGGTGGGAGGGATAATGACCGATGATCTTCTATTGAACACCGTTAAGTGCTCAAACTGTGAACACATGAATCTAGATCGCAGATGAACTTCACAAAATACTTATTATATCACAAGATTGAGCTGTAATATATATTGAGTGCGGGTAGAGGCTTTCGATGCAATCTCGGAATTGATTATTTGTCGCAACTAATACATATCACAATCATCCATGCTAGCATTGACTTTCTGGATGTATGCTACACTTTGCTTTAAAATAATGCTAGTGATATAAAAGCATTCATGCAGAGAATGCAAGAACATTCCTCATAATACATATAGCGTAATTTGTCATGAATGTGCCATGTTCAAATACCCTACAAGTATTCATCACATCATTTTATCACAAAACAATTTTTTAAGTAATATTCTCTTTTAGCTTCACTGGACGAGGGGAAATTAGAGAGCCAATGAAAGCTTTTCAATAGTTGGGTAAGAGAGAGACCCATCAATTAGGGCTGGATTGGATTTGTGCAAGGCCATAGAAAGTTTGGAGAGAAAGAGGGGGGACAACTCAAAAAATTTTACGGGCCTATGATATGGCAAGTCTGTTTTACCTAATATTTTATCACATGTCATTGTGCTCGAGTACCATTGAAATTGTGACACCTAGGCAGCAAAACTAAAAAAAAATTGAAAAAAAGTAACGATTTAAACCCAAAACAAATTAATATTTTTTGGTCGAAAACAAATTATTTAGTCACAAAAAAGTTATAGGTACTGTTGTCCAGCACACATTTTGAGTGACTAAGGATGCGTTTGGTAACATTTTTTTTTCTCTCTTGGATTATGAGTCTGGGAGTCCTTTTCTTTTTTCTCAGATATGTTCGATCTTCGCTTCTCGTTTTTAAGATCGATTTTTAGTTTATGTAAAGTAAGTCAGACTGGTTTCATTAATATGTGGGACTCTATTTTTGATAAATTATTGAAATCTAATTGTTTCCACTTTTGAATGTCCGTTTATTGATTCAAATTCGTTTATCTTCTTGTTTATGGTTTGTGATTATTTTGTGGTTTTTGCAATTTTGGAGCTCAGAAACAAACTTTTTAAATTGAGTAACGGGGAAAAGTGTAGGACCCACCTTAAACCTTCGACTTTCTTTCGAATTTTTTTTTCAGTCCAGGTGTCACAATGTCAATGGTATTCAGATTGCACGATGATTATTTGTATATGAGATGGAATTGTAAATTGCTGTTTTGTTTTCACTTTAAAGCAATAGCTAAAAGTAGCTTTTTTTTTGTCTCATTGCAATTTAAAATATTATGTTAAATTTCAAAACATTATAATAAAATCATGCAAAATCTATGGCTCCCTTTTTTTCAAAGAAAATGAATAATTTGAAAAATATTTTCCTAAAAGCGATCACTTATATTGCTTGAAATAATTAGTTAATAGAAAATATTTTCTTATCCATAATAATTTTCATCTAAACATGTTCGTGAATAATGAAAATTTTTAAAATTCATTCATTTTTGTAAGCGTTTAAGCGAGTGTTTTAAGAAAAATATTTTTTAAATTATTCATCTTCCGCAAAACAAATGCACTATGTCAAAGCTAAGAAAAGTAACGGTTCCTCCGCTGCAAGATTTAGATTAAACCAAAAGGTAAAGTCTATTTAGACAGGCTCAAATGACATATTATAAAGTAAAGTCCACACCGAACCATATGGCCCGCATTGGAAATTGGCCACCTCAAAGTCAAAAGTAGTGTAGTAATTCTAGCATATCCGCGGTGTACACATCTATAAGAAGATAATGATTGTTTGGGTATATGATAAGGTATCGTAAACTGTGGCTCTGTTTTCACAGTAAGCAAAAGCAAAAAGTAGTTATTTTATTTTATTTTCCCATCACAATTTAAAGTATTATTTGAATTTTAAAGAATTATGAAAAATTACACATGAATTTATGTGTCGATATTTATATGCAGTGAAAGTTTTTGGGGTTTCGAGTTAAGAAAAGTCAAAGTTCGTTCACCGTAAGATTTAGATTAAGCAAAGAGTAAAGTCTATTGAGATAAATCCAACCAGTATATTCTAAACTAAAATCTCCACCAAATTATGTCAGCTGCATTTGAGATGGCCACCTCAAAAGTCAAAAGTAGTGTAGTAATTATAGCACACTCTTGCTGCATACAAATTTATATAAGTGGCTTTATCCACCATCAATTAGAGAGTGGATAGTTATAATTATCAAAACAAGAGCAAATAAGGTCCCTTGTGTCGACTTCCCGTCACACGTTGGCGATGAGTACTCTATTTTTTCCGTGCGTAGAGAGAGGCCTTTTGGTGATGATAGCGCCATAAGCGGCGGTCATCAGAGCTGGCGGTTGTAGGGGCAGTGGAGTAGTAAAGGAAGAGAAAAGACGGGAAAAGAGAGATGGGTTTCAGGGTCTATTTTTGGACTCCGTCGATTGCCATATGATACAAATCCAATGTAGAGTCTACCCAAAACTACTGATACTTCTACTGGTACAAGAATTCATCACATCCTTTTATTGCAAAACAATTTCTTAAACTATAAGTCTACAGTAGTTGAATCACCAACATTATTCGAAAAAATTATCAAAAAAGTCTTAAATATATTGTAATTGTGTTAATTTAATCCTAAAACTTTTTGTTTTTTGCCTATTCAGTCCATTTAGCCAATTTTGGCTTATCGGCACTCACGTGGATTTTTTAAATAATATTATAATAATATTATAATTTTTTATAATTTTTTTCTTTTCTTAAATCTTTTCCCCTCCACTTAGGGCCAGGATGCCTCGCCAGATCTGGCTAGGTGAGAGTGCCACAACCCTCGCCCAGACTAGGCGAGGGTCGTGATGCCCTCACCCAATGCTGGCGAGGATCGGCCAACGACCCTCCCCATCCCTAAGTGGAGGGAAAAAATGAAGAAAAGAAATGAAAAACTATTATTAAAAATTGAAAATATTATTAAAAAATTTCACGTCAGTGCTAGCAGTGCCATGTTAGTGTCGGTCAACCAAAATTGGCCGGATAGATTGAACTGTCACAAATGCAAAATCTTTAGGACTGAATTGACAAAAAAATATTTATAACTAAATTGGCACAATTGCAATAGAATTATCACTTTTTTCGTGTAATTCTCCCAACGTTATTCTATTCTGGTTGGTTAACCTTCACTGAACGTGCTAAAAATTAGAAGTCAAGTTAAAGAAAGCTTTTCTTTGGTTAAGAAATAGAGAGACAGAGACCCACCAATTAGGAATTGGCAGAGGAATGCTATAGAAAGTTTGTAGAGACAGAGAAGCTCACCATACGAGGACAAAAGCACTTGCCTAGACTCAATTCATTATGATCGGGGTCATCGCGAGGACCTTACGTTGAGCTACATAGGAATTCGATATTTGTTCCGTGTGTGAGTTTCATGAAGTTCAATGGCTAAAGCCCACCGGTCCTCGGATACTTCCCTTGAAAAGATACATTTGCAGGGGAGTAGTAATGAGGAGAGAGATTGACCCAAAAAAAAAAAAAACAAGGAGGAGAGAGAGAATCAAAGGCGAAAGATTAACAAATAGAGAGCATATGTCTAGGAACACGATAACAAAAAATGTCATAATCTGCACTACAATCATATGAACTTGACATAGTGTACGTAGACTGACTAAAGCTATAAAAGTTATCGATTTTATATCGCAATATCTAAAGAGTCTTGGAGAATCTATTTTATTTTTTCCCACCGACACGACCATGTGACTTTACTTCTTTTGTTACTTTTTGCAAAAGGAGGAGCAACATCAGGCAAAAGAGCTGGTACATATAAATGCCTCGGGCGTACGTGCATCTTCACTACTCCAATTTCGTAGAAGAACAATTAACCAATGATGATCATAAGCTCTTATACCGATTTAAAACACAAATGCGAAACAAAATGGATTGAGCAACAAATAAGTACATAAATAAAATTTAAACACGATGGACTTAAGTGATTTGACTATATGCCTAATCTACAGGGGAGATCGACGAGATGGATCTTTTATCATCGTACAAGATGATATTACATTCACTCATAAGGGTTTTCCAATCTTAAATTAAACTCACATCCAAAAGAAAAAAAAAATTCTCTTATACACTCGATTATCGTGAATGACGATGACTCTCAGTGCTATCTACGCCTCTCACCAGTTTTATACATATAAGCCACGCCCACTGTGCAAACAAAACCAAACTCAGTGATAATAATGGTTACACGTGTGCAGGCTTTTTTTGAATTCCCATAAGAATGGTCAACTTTTAAGTTGAGATCGTCTTAAAGATATCTGTTTTGTTTCTTTTTACAAAAAGAAAATCTCGTGTTCACGACCCATTCTTATATTATATATTCTCGCTCTATAAATGTGCCAACCTGTTTTCTTCATCTGGACTCTTCATCCATGGACAGAGTCTCACTCGGGGCACTATAAAATGCATGAAATGAAACCGCTACATTGCGAACTCGTGCAACCAAAACTTGCTTTGTTATTTCTCTTCCTCAGTCACTGCGTCTAGCCTGCCATTCCCTCCCCAATTCCCACGCCATGGCCTTAACCCTAACCAAGCTCCTTCTCTTCTCATTCCTTGTGTCTTCCGCAGTACTCACCACAAAATCCAAACTCCTAACCTCCAAGAGCGAGAAGCTCACTCGCTTCCACGTCTACATGCACGAAAAAATTTCCGGGAGCAATGCCACTGTCGTAACCGTAGCCCAGGCTTCGACGACCAACCAATCCGCCACGTCATTCGGTCTAGTACAGGTTTTCGACGATGCGTTGACAGTGGGCCCCAAGATGAGCTCGAAGAACTTGGGTAGGGTACAGGGCATGGTGACGTTCGCATCCCAAAGCGAGGTGGCCTTGTCGATGTCCATGAACTTCGTGTTCACAAAGGGGAAGTACAACGGGAGCAGTTTGACCGTTGTGGGGAGGAACATGTTGTCTTTGAAGGTGAGGGAGATGCCTATCGTGGGCGGAACTGGTCTTTTCCGACTGGCCGGAGGTTATGTTCATACCAGCACTTACTCGTCGGACCCGAATACTGGACTCCTAGTTCTTATGTATGATTTCTCAGTGTACCACTATTGACTTCGTTCAATAACAACAAAAACATAATTAAACTCTTGGCCTGCGTTTGGTAGTCTAAATTTTTAGCCATGGTAAAACCGGATGGAATATGACAAGAAATTCAGAGATTTTGCTATATCTTATTCACTATTTGGTGAATTATATTAATAAAGCCAGATATTTTCATATCCTATCGTATCCATTATATAGTATGCACGGCACATCGATGTAAATGAACCTGAACATGCATAAACAGAGATAACCACCATCAATCAATTCATAATCATTGTATGATCTACGTTTTAAATAGGTTCAACAATAACAAGAAATGTAAACGGACTCTAACAATATCAACAAGGTAGATCAGCCAGCAAATGCCAAATCTAGTAAAAGAGAGAAAACATGATTATTCACTTTTGTAATTATGAAAAATATAGTGCATTGACTCTCTCATTACATTTGTGAAATTTCAATGTGAATCAAGTAAGTGCACCTTATACACCACAACAAAATGGATTTGCAAAAAGAAAGAATCAAATTTTGGTGGATATGGTTAATTCCATGATCTTACAAGCAAAATTTCCAATAAATTGATGGGGAGAAGCACTTCTCACTGCATGTCACATTCACAACAAAATTCTTTCAAAGAAATTCAAGATATCTCCATATGAATTATGGAAAGGAAGGGTACCAAATATCCAATACTTTAAAGTATGGGGATGCCCTGCGTACTATAAAATTCATGATCCTAAGTAACCAAATTAGGACCAAGGGTATTAAAAAGTATGTTTACTAGATATGTTGAAAATTCTAAAGCTTATTGCTTATTAGATGTTGAATCTAATGTTATTGTGGAATCAAGAGATGTTGAATTTTTTGAACACAAATTTTTTAAAGATTCAAGTGATCCCTCGGCATATTCACAAACAACAATTGATGCAAGCAATCCTTCATCGATTAAAAGAAAACTTTTTGATTTTCCAAGCGACCCAAGGAGAAGTCAAAGAGCGAAGAAAACGAAAGATTTAGATTTAGATTTTGTAAGTCTCCTTGTAGAAGGAGATAGGGAAAATGTTGTGAATAAATTATCCCTGTTTATTTTACTTGGATTAAGATCATATGACATTCAGTGAGGTAATGGCATGTAGAGATGCATCATTTTGGAAAGAAGCAATTAATGATGATGGATTCAACTATTGCTAACAATACATGGATGTTAGTTGACTTGCCTCCTGGATCAAATCCAATTCGATGCAAAGAAGTATTTAGAAGAAAGTATAGTCCTTACGTTACAAACCTTTAAAGCAACATTAGTAGCAAAGGGTCATAAGCAGAAAATGGGAATTGACTACTTTGATATGTATACATCGGTTGCTCGAATAACATCCATTAGAATTCTGTTAGCTTTGGCATTAATTTATAAATTGCATGTGCATCAAATGGATGTTAAAACAACTTTTCTAAATGGTAAACTAGAGGATGAGGTGTATATGGAGCAACCATAAGGTTTTGTTCTACTTGGAAATGAGAATGTGGTTTGTAAGTTAAACAAATCATTATATGGTTTGAAGCAAGTATCGAAACAATGGCATGAAGAATTCAATTCGATGGTATTATCATATGGATTTAAGCATAACAATGATGATGAGTGCATTTACTCAAAATTTATCAAAGAGTTTGAATTTATAATATGCTTATATGTTAATGATATGTTGATTATTAGTACAAATACGCATGGTATAGATAAAACTAAAAGGTATCTATCTTCTCAATTTAAAATGAAAGATTTGGGAGAAGTGGATACAATTTTAGATATCAAAGTGATCAAACATATTGGGGGTTATACTTTAAGTCAATGCCACTATATGGAGGAAGTCATTCAAAAATACTAGTACTTGGGAATTAAAGAGTAAAATGTACCATATAATGTATCAATTAAATTGATGGAAAATACTGGGTAACCTTTAGCACAATTAGCATATGCTAGTGCAATTGAAAGTATGATGTACGCTATGCATTGCACTAGTTCAATCTAGATTTATTAGTAATCTCAGTGCTATGCATTGGAAGACTATAAGTAGAATTCTTGGTTATTTAAAGAAAACAATGCATTATGGTCTATTTTATGAAAGACAACTAGCAGTACTAGAAAAATTCAAATGCTAGTTCGATAACTAGCACAATTAATAACAAGTCAACATCTGGATGAGTCTTCAAGCTTGCAAATGGTGCAGTCTCTTGGGCATCAAAGAAACAAACATGTATAGCTCATTTAACGATGGAATCCAAATTTATATCACTATCTGAATGGCTGTGGAATTTGCTATTGGATAAAGAGTTGTGGCCACAACCAATGGCAACCATATATTTACACAGTGATAATGAGGCAACTATATCGAAGACATACAATAAAATATACAATGGAAAATCTAGACATATTAGTTTGCAACATGAGTAATTTATGTTCGAACAAATAATAACTTGGCTGATACATTCACTAAAGGACGCTCGAGAGGTTTAATAAGCAGCACTGCCAAGGGAATGGGTCTTAGACCAATTGATAATAGTCAGGCATAGCGGAAGCCCACCTTTATAATTTCTAATGACATTATTAAAGTTAAATGGGTAACGACAAGCTATTGTAACTTGATGGTGATCGAGTACTGGGGCATAAGTACTCATGAAAAGTTAGGAGGATGAATGTAAGAAAACATTATTAGTAAAGTTCAAGGTTTAAGCAAGGCAATGCTAAGGCAACAAATTTAGGAACTTCACCTATACGAACATAAGAAGTGGTGTTGCTTCTAAAAAAAGTCGGATGATTTTTTGTAAATTCTCATGAATGCAGGTGGAGCATGTAACAGTCTGAATTTTCGATCCTTTTCTCGGGATTTATAAAATGAATATTTTGGCCAACGCACTTATAGTGAGATCTCATCCAGAACTGCGCATTCTCGGGATGCTAATCTTAGGGGTAAGGCCATTATGGGACTGAGTTCGCACGACCAAAGAACTCGACCTTGGTTCGACCTTCGACCAAAAGGATTGACGAGGGAATGTTTTGGGCCAACAGAGAGCGATCTATTTTATTGATCGTGTCCGAAGGGCACTAGCGATAGACCATCGCAATTATCTGATAATCAAAGTCGCCCTGGTTCGAGCAAACTTAAATGTGATTTGACTTAGTGTCGGTCACGGGTCGAGAGCACGTAATCCTAAAGCGCCACTCGTTAGCCAGAGATAAGCTAAAGTCGTGATTGTTCGATTCTAGTCATTTCTTGAAATTCGGGCCCAAGAATCGAGAATTTTGAAAGTGACAATTTTGAGCGGCCGATGACGTTTTTGGCGTGGACAACCTTGGGGCCACCCATTTCTGCAAATAAATGGATTTCGTTTTGAGACCGGAAAAATTACGATTTTGCCTCTCTGGACCCCGACGTTGATTCTGAGGCTGTATGAGATTATTTTTCGAGGCCGATGCCATTTTAGGGTGGCCACGCACATTTAGAGTTGTTACGGTCAAAAATTGAAATTTTGGCTCGGAAGTGAAAAATAATATTATTTTAATTCCCAGGACTTTGCTGTCGATTTTCAAGGGCTTAAGAAACTATTTTCACAATTCCGACGCCATATTATGTTAGCCACACCCATTTGGGATTGGTATAACCAAAAATTGGAATTTCGACCCGGGACTGGAAAATTGACCATTTTGCCCCTAGGCTATTTTTGGATTCAGAATTTTCAAAAATTTTTGGGATTATTAATAGTGAATTTTCAGCTCAATTATTGGACCTTGGACCCTTTTGCCCCTCGATTATTTGGATAGGATCAACGGGGACCGTTGGATTAAGGGCAAAATGGGAAATCGCGTAGGATCTCGACAAGTGTCGCCACCAGCCACCCTATTTGACCACCCTTGGACTGGCCCCTCTCTCTCCTCCCCATTCGGCCAGCTCCCTTCAGATCAGCCCTCCCTCACCCGAAATCTCTCTCTCCCTCTCTCTCAGCCAAGGACGCCGGATCGCCGTCGTGCCGCCGCCGTCTGCCGGTGCTGCTATCCGACTCAACCCTAGCCTCGCCTCACCACCACCCTCAACCCGTCCCTGATCTCTCTCTCTCTCTCTCTCTCTCTCTCTCTCTCTCTCTCTCTCTCTCTCTCTCTCTCTCCCTTGTTTCCTCTCTCTCGGCTAAAGGAACACCGGAGCTCACCGCTGCTGCACCGGAGCTCGAACAGCCAAGCCGCTGCCGCCGTGACGCTTCAACCATCCATACGTCGCCGTATGTCGCCGTCCGTATGGCGTCCGTATGTCGCCGACCGTACGTCTCTGCCGGCGACGCCGCCGCCGCCGCCGCTCTGTTCCGGCCACCATCCAGCCATCTTGCCCTGTTTTTATTAGGTAAGTGACTTCCCCAATCGCCACTTAGGATCTCGGGTATTACTAGGCTCGTTTAGGACTCGGTTTAGGCATTTTAGGGGCTGTTTTGGGGCTGAATTGAAGGCTGGAAATTGGTTTGTTATGAACTAATTTGGCGATGAAATTTCGAGGTTTAGGAGGCTGAGTTAGGGCTGTGATGTTGTGGATTGATCGGGATTAAATTGGGTGTTTGATTGGTAATTTTATGACTCGTACGGGTTTAATTGATCGACTGCGTGAATTGTGGTTGTTGGCTGATTTGGGATTGTGCTTGGACTGATTGTGGACTGGCTATGTGTTGCGTGTGTATAGCCGTGAAGTGCGGTAATGTGTCAGGGTGAGTGTGTGTTGGATTCGCGTGTTAAATGTGTATGGTCGTGTGGTGCATTGATGCGACGATGACGTAAACTGTGAATTGTGCGTGTAACGACCCAATTCGACGAGGACGGAGAGTGGTCGCCGAGGCTAGAGGACCTGGACAAGGAGCGGCTCCTGGCAGGCTTCTAGGATGGCAAGGGGGGGCATGTCTCTGTCTCACATCGCTTAGGGGGGAGTCCTGGGATTGCTTATAAGGCTTGGCCCATAACCTTTATGTAACGCGTTTTAAAGCCGTGAGGACTTAGTGTCCAAAGCGGACAATATTACACAAGGAGTGGCGCAGCGGAAGCGTGGTGGGGCCAAGGTCCTTACAAATGGTATCAGAGCTGACTCCCGACCGCATGTGAGGTCACAGCGAGGACGTTGTGCTCGAAGGAGGGGAGAATGTAACGACCCGGTCCGACGAAGGCGGGGAGTGGTCGCCGGGGCCAGAGGGCCTAGACAAGGAGCGGCTCCTGGCAGGCTTCTAGGATAGCAAGGGGGACATGTCTCTGTCCCACATCACTTAGGGGGGAGTCTTGGGATTGCTTATAAGGCTTGGCCCTTAACCTTTGTGTAACGCGTTTTAAAGCCGCGAGGACTTAGTGTCCAAAGCGGACAATATTACACAAGGAGTGGCGCAGCGGAAGCGTGGTGGGGCCAAGGTCCTTACAGTGCGTGAAATATGAAATTGTGTTTGGTCGTGCGACTATTGGCCATGTGTAAGTGTGGTTTGAGTGGAACGAGGGTACGAAAATGTAGGATTGTTTGGAGGGGATCCGTCCTAAGGCGTGTTCGTTTACGCGGGACGATGCCGTTCCTGACGAGGTGATGATGCCCAGCCCGATGAGGTGTCAATGCCTGACGAGGTCAGAAGACCGTTGGCCTCATGCATTTTACACGGACACGGTAATTAAGGAAAGAGAGAGGTAGGATTTCGTCCTGAGGCATGGTCGTTTACGCGGGACGATGTCGTCCCTGACAAGGTGACGATGCCCAGTCCGACTGGGTGACGATGCCTAACGAGGTCAGAAGACCATTGGCCTGATGCGTTTTACGCGGGCGCGGTAGTGGTGGAAGAGTTGAGAATGAGCGGGAATTGGCTTGAGGTACGAGATTTGGGAAAGTGATGCGTGGTGTGGGTCAGTGTGCGAGTGTGTTTGTATCAATTGCTATGGTGCTCAATTATGGGGTAAAATATTGCTAGGCACGGTATGGGACGTGTCCAAGTAGGTTTTGCTTTATAATCGAGGCACGTGCGTGACTGTGATTCATCACTGTGGTGTATTGGCTGTGTTATTGTCTAACGTGCAGGAACGTGCATGGTGGATTCCAAGTAGGGTCGTGTGTGGTTGTTAGTTTGGTTGATTATGTGTGTTCTGCGTGTTTTCGTCTGGCGGTACGTGAGTGCCTATGTGGGGTTTGGGGTTGTACACTTATTGAGATTCGTCTCATAGTTGTATAATCCACAATTTCAGACCCCCAGCCATAAACCCGAGAAGTTCACCTCTTCTTTTTGGAAGTTCGAGGAACTGCTTTTGGTGCTTGGTGGAACTGCAGGTGAGTGTCCGGAGGCTCCAGCCCGAAGAATCAGGAGCAGAACGGAAGGCAATCCTTAGGTTTTCCCTAGGGTATTTTAGGGGTTGTGTAAATCGGATTGACCCATAGGGAAGTTAAGTTAACCAGACCCTGATCTTTTGTTATGACGGTGATTTCGAATGCTAATTTGATAATTATGTTTGTAATACAATATTTGTATATTTGGTGCAATAATATTGTATGAAGATGTTATTGTTTGATTCTTATGTTGTTATACCCCGTTGTCGTTATCTTTTAGTTCGGGGTTTTTTTTATATATCCGCTTCCGCATGTGGCTCTGATGTTTGGGTTGGGTCGGGTCGGGTCGGCGACGTTCTTGGGACGTCGCAATAATTCGACCGAAGCGGGATGTCGCAAGCTTGATGGGATTTGGGGCGTGATAGAGCATAAGGCCATAAAAGTTCTTAGGCATAGGAAATTTCTAACCGAATGTGTATAAATTCATATGTGTGATAATTTGATTAACAAGTGGAATCATGATTTAAAGTTTTATCTACCATTAATTTTGTTAATGAAATTATTTGCACTAATTGAAGGTTCAAATCTTAATAGATACGTTCTTGTATGTATGAATTTATGTAAATTAGTGCAGATAACAAAACCAAGTGGGGGATTGTTCAAATTATCGTAAAAGAGGTAACTCTTGGTTAAGAGAAGATGTAACTCTCAGTTTTGAAAAGTGGTGACTCTTGGTTCTCAAAAGAGGTTATCGGTGATTATGAAAGGAAGTTATTCTTAACATAAAGAGTGGTGATGGTTGGGAATAAAATACATATTCCCAAGAATAAATTGATTGGTCGTCAGTAAATAGAGACCAAATCACACATTATTTAATATAACTACAATTGTTCATAATTACAATTTCTTCACAATTGTCTCTTCTTCTCTTTTCAAATACACAACTTTAACAACACATTCAAGGTGAAATTCAAAGAGAGAAATTAAGTAATTGCTAAACTTGTTTCTCTACAAAGAGTAAAGTCTTTCCAGAGAAAAGTCAATATTTGTCATTTTTTATATGCAGTGAAAATTTCAGGGGTTTGAGTTAAGAAAAGTCAAAGTTCGTCCACAAAAAAATTTAGATTAAGCAAAGAGTAAAGTCTATCCAAATAAACTCAAATAGTATATTCTAAAGCAAAATCTGCACCAAATTGTGTCGACCGCATTTGAGATGGCCCTCCTCAAAAGTCAAAAGTAGTGTAGTAGTTATAGCACTCTTTTTGCGTACAAATTTATACAAGTGAATTTATCCACCATCAATTAGAGAGTAGATACTTATAATTCTCAAATCAAGAGCAGGTAAGGTTGCTTGTGTCGACTTCCCTTCATATTGGCTATGAATACTCTATTTTTTCTTGTTCACATGCCATGACCATATGCGTAACGATATTTTGTCGCATGCCAAAGAGGTTACCAGCCTTGGACTCAAAGCTCGAACAAATGTCTTGCCACCCCTTGCGAAGGAGAACCATTTAGGCACAACCAAGCAAATATTGCATAAAAGTGTATTGGACCGAGTCAATCAAACTAAGAATTTATGGGATCGACATTGGTCTCACCAAAAGATACAAGTGCCCATATAGTTTTTGAATTGTCTGGTTGGTTTGCCTACCGCATCATCCATAGACTAATGTCCTGTTTCGTAACTCCAATAAGTGCTATAAATCGATGTCTTTGGCACCTAAAATTAAGAATATTTGATAACAATAAATAGTTTTGACTTCATGATCCAATTAAGTCAAAAAGTCGCTTAATTCACTAAGTAAGGACGGGTTACTTATTTCATTCGATAGAAAAGTGCACTCAAATAGGAAATAAAATCTTGCATATTACATTGCTTAAAGCCTAAAATCTACCAATAGTATACACTATTTAATATTTAGCCAAAAAAGCATTCTTCCATTCCCATTATTCAGGTATTATTATACAACTTTTATTTTTTATTTTGAACACTTCAAGGTAGCGCATTATAACTATTCTGGTTCTGTTTAGAATTAGTTTTCTGTTCCCAGAAACAGTTTTGGAACATAAACCCGTTTGATAACGTAATATCATTTTTCTATTTCTGGGACAACTTTTTGTTCCAGAACTAATTCTGAACCAGAAATCAGAACAAAAAAAAAGTAGGTTTTCTATTTCTAGACAAAAAATGAGGATCATTTCTAAGAGAACTCTTTCTTTAAAACACATGTTCATTTGGAAGTCACGATCTTTGAGGTGGGAAAAAAAATCAAAAAATAAAAAAATTTCAAAATTTCACAGAATGGTTTAGAATCTGTAGCTACTCACTTTGAGCGAAATTTAAATTTTTTTAGGTGCCGAAAAAAATAAAAAAATAAAAAATTTCAAAACTTCACAGAATGGCTTAGAATACCTGTGGCCACCCACTTTGAGTGAAATTTAATTTTTTTAGGTGCCAAAAAAAAAATAATAAGCGAAAAACCAAAAATTTCAAAACTTCATAGAATGACTTAAAATACCTATGGCCACCCGCTTTGAGAGAAAATTTATTTTTTTTAGGTGCCGAAAAAAATAAAAAAGAAAAAAATAAAAAATTTCAAAACTTCACAGAATGGTTTAGAATACCTGTGGTCATCCACTTTGAACGAAATTTAAATTTTTTAGGTGCCGAAAAAAATAAAAATAAAATAAAAAATTACAAAACTTCACAGAATTGCTTGGAATACCTATGACCATCCACTTTGAGTGAAATTTAATTTTTTTTAGGTGCCGGAAAAAAAAACAAGCAAAAAAGAAAAAATTTCAAAACTTCACAAAATGACTTAAAATACCTGTGGCAACCCACTTTTAGCGAAATTTTATTTTTTTAGGTGCCAAAAAAAATTTAAAAAAAGCAAAATATCAAAAATTTCAAAACTTCATAGAATGGCTTAAAATAGATGTGGCCATCCAATTTGAGTGAAATTTATTTTTCTTTAGGTGCCGAAAAAAGATTAAAAAATCAAAAAAATCAAAAATACCATTTAGGCACCTAAAAAAATTAAATTTCACTCAATGTGGATGGCTAGAGGCATTCTAAATCATTCTGTGAAGTTTTGAAATTTTTGATTTTTTATGTTTTTATTTTTTTTGGCACCTAAAAAAAATTAAATTTCACTCAAAGTGGGTGGTCACAGATATTCTAAGCCATTCTGTGAAGTTTTGAAATTTTTGATTTTTTGCTTTTTTTTCACCTCCAAAAATTAAAATTTTACTCAAAGTGGGTGGCCACATGTATTCTGAGCCATTCTGTGAAGTTTTGAAATTTTTGAGTTTTTGAATTTTTTTGGGTACCTTAAAAAATTTAAATTTTACTCAAAGTGGGTGGCAACATGTATTCTAAACTATTCTGTAAAGTTTTGAAATTGTTGCTTTTTTTTGGGCACCTAAAAAAATTTAAATTTTACTAAAAATGGGTGGTTGCAGGTATTTTAAGTCATTCTATAAAGTTTTGAAATTTTTGATTTTTTGATTTTTTTTTGAAAAAATTCAACAAATTTCCTATTTTCCCAAAATCTGAAATTTTTTTTATTTTTTGGAAATTGTGATGAATTTTTCTAGAATTTTTCAATGTTTTTGAGATTTTTAGGAATTTTTTGGATTTTCTAATTATTTTTATTCCATTTCTAAAAAAATGGATTTTTGTTCCTGGAAATAGAATTTTGTGTTGTTTATCAAACGGGTTTTTGTTTTAGGAAATCAAAATTTTGTACTGTTATCAAACGGGTTTCTGTTCCAGAAATATAAATTTTTGGTCATCATCAAACGGGTTTCTTTTCTCAGAAACTCATCCTGAAACCAGAAATAGATAAATATATTTCTGTTTCAAAAACTCATTATAGAACAGAATGGTTATCATGCGCACCCCAAATGGTCAATACTTAAGTTTGAGGTCCGGTATGGGATTAAGGAACCAAATACAAAATTACTAATAGAATAAAAAATCAACAAATTAATAATCACTCTACCTCATTTATTCTGAAAACCCACTTTCATGCATGAGAAATGTGAAGTTGATTGATTTACAAAATTGGTTTATTAAGAAATGCGACAGATTTAAAGTGATTGTCCTATACCGTCCACTTGCTTAGAGAGTCAATTTTAGTAATGTTGTTAGTCCTAAAATGGTGGAAGATTATTCGGAGAACTTAGTTAATATTTTTTTTTAAAATGATCAAGCTGTCATATTGAAATTCAAAGCACTTGCGAGTTCGCATTTTTTTCCTGCGTAGAGAGAGAAACTTTCTGGTAATGGTGGCACCATAAGAGGTGGCCATCGGAGTTGGCGGTTGTAGGGGTAGTGGCGACCACCAGCGACGGTCACAATGGGCAACAGGATAGGCGCCAGAAGTGGGTCAGTGGGCTACTGTATTTGGGTAAAGGAAGAGAAAAGACAAAAGGAAAAGAGAGATGGTTTCAGGGTGTACTTTTGGACTTCATCAATTAGCATACGATACAAATCTAATGGAGAGTTCACCCAAAATTACTGATACTTCTAATGGTACAAGAATTCATCACATCCTTTTATTACAAAACAATTTCTTAAACTACAAGTCTACGGTCATTGAATTACTAACATTATTTGGAAAAATTATCAAAAAATTCTTAAATCTATTGTAATTGTTTTAATTCAATCCTAAATCTTTTTTTTGCCTATTCAGTTCTAAACTTTTTACATTTCTGTCAATTTAGTCAATCCGGCCAATTTTAGCTAGCCAGCGTCGAAGTGGACGTAATAATATTTTAATAATTTTTTGAATTTTCGATTTTCGATTTTTTATTATTTATTATTTATTTCTTTTCTTTTGTATATTTTTTCCCCTCCACTTAGGGCCAGGATGCCCTCACTAGATCTAGGTAGTGCCCTCGCCCAGTGCCAGCAAGTGCATCCTGGCCCTCGCTTATGGTTGCCGACCCTCACCAGCCTTAAGTGGAAGGAAAAAAACTAAAGAAAAGAAATGAAAAGAAAAGAATTATAAAAATTTCAAAATATTATTTAAAAAAATCAATGTCTACATCAGCAGTGTTACGTCAGCATCAGCCGGCCAAAATTGGACGGATGGACTGAACTAATACAAGTGCAAAATATTCAAGACTAATTGGCCAAAAAAAATGTTTAGAACTGAATTTTCACAATTGTAATAGTTTTAGTTGTAATTCTCCCAACATTATTCTATTTTTCTTTGTTTACCTTCACTGAATGTGCGAAAAATTAGAAGTCAAGTCAAAGAAAGCTTTTCTTTAGTTAAGAAATAGAGAGAGAGAGAGAGAGACCCACCAATTAGGGATCGGTGGGTCTAGGCTATAGAAAGTTTGTAAAGAGAGCAAGAGAGAACAGCAATTTTTTTACCATAAGAGAACAAAAGCATGTTCGCTTGCCTAGACTCAGATCCGTTATGATCGGATCATCGCGTGGACCTTACGTTGAGCTGCAAATGAATTTGATATTTGTTCCATGTGTGAGTTTCATGAAATTCAATAGCTCAAGCTCACCTGTCCTTATACATTCCCCGTGAAAAGATACAATTGCAGGGGAGTAACAATGAGGTGAGAGAGAATAAAAAGGAAAGATTAACAAATAGAGAGCATATGTCTGGGAACACAATAAAAAAAATGTCACCATCTGCACTACAGTCGTATGAACTTGACATAATGTATGTAGAATGACTAAAGCTATAAAGGTCGTCCATTTTATATTGCAATATCTAGAGAGTCTTGGAGAATCTATTTTATTTTTTACCACCGGCACGATCATGTGACTTTACTTCTTTTGTCACTTTTCGCGAAAGGAGGAGCAACATCTGGCAAAAGAGCCGATAAGTATAAATGCCTCGTGTGCACATGCACCTTCACGCCTCGAATTTCAAAGAAGAACAATCAACCAATAACAATCCTAAGCTCCGATACCAATTTATAACACAAATGTGGAACAAAATAGTTTGAGTAACAAATAAGTGCATGAATAAAATTTGAACACGATGGACTTACGTGATTTGACTATATGCCTAATTTATGGGGACAGATCGACGAGATGGACCTATTATCATCGTAAAATATGATACTACAACCACTCATTTACATTCACTTATAAGGGTTTCCCAATCTTAAATTAAACTTGAACCCACAAGAAAAGAAAAAAGTTTTGTCATAGTCTCGACTCTCATAAATGACGATGACTCTCGATACTCTCTATGCCTCTCACCAGTTTTATACATATCAGGCACGCTCACTGGGCATACCAAACCAAACTCAATGACAATAATGATCACACGTTTGCACGCCTTTTTTGAAAGCCTTTACTAGTATAATAGTCTCTGGATTATTGTGAGAGTAATATCATACTGTGAACTACAAATTTTGGAGTGGATCCCACAATAGTTTCTAATTATTTGTTTTTTTTTACCAAACAAGCTGTTAATTCATAGTAGATTTAAGACTGCCACGTAAGCATTTCTCTTTTTTTTTTGAATTCCCGTAATAATGGTCAACATTTAAGTTGGGGTCGTCTTAAAGATATCCATTTTGTTTCTTTTTTAAAAAAGAAAATATCGTGCTCACGACCTATTCCTATATTATATCTTCTCGCACTATAAATGTGCCGACCTGTTTTCTTCATCTTGACTCTTCATCCTTGGAAAGAGTCTCACTCGGGGCACTATAAAATGCATGATATGAAACCGCTACATTGCGAACTAGTGCAACCAAAACTTGCTTTGTTATTTCTCTTCCTCAGTCACTACGTCTAGCCTATCATTCCCTTCCCAATTCCCACGCCATGGCCTTAACCCTAACCAATCTCCTTCTCTACTCATTCTTTGTTTCTTCCACCGTACTCACCGCGAAATCCAAACTCCTAACCCCCAAGCATGAAAAGCTCACTCGCTTCCTCGTCTACGTGCACGACGAAAATGCCGGGAGCAATGCCACCACTGTAAACGTAGCTCAGGCGTCGACGACTAATCAGTCCACCACATCATTTGGTCTAGTAGGGATTTTCGATGATGCGTTGACTGTGGGCCCCGAGATGATCTCAAAGAACTTGGGTAGGCTCCAGGGCATGGTGGCATTTGCATCCCGAACGGAGGTGGCCGTGTTGATGTCCATGAACTTCGTGTTCACGGAGGGAAAGTACAATGGGAGCAGTTTGACCGTTGTGGGAAGGAACTTGTTGTTCTCAAAGGTGAGGGAAATGCCAATCGTGGGTGGAACTGGTCTATTCCGGTTGGCCCGTGGTTATGTTCAGACCAGCACTTACTCGTTCGACCCGAACACTGGACTCCTCGTTCTTGTGTATGATTTCTCTGTGTACCATTATTGACAGTTTCGCTAGGTTAAGCTTGGGAGTTGTCTTTGTTTCGTTCAATAACAATAAAAACATAATTAAACTCTCAGGGAGAGAGCATAAAAAGGTTTCATGAGAAGTTTGAAAGAGTTTCTTATAATTCTGTCGACAGTGCATGATTGGAAACCGTTCCAGCTATCTTGTTACTGAGTGTTTTGTTGTTAACAAGCGAGTTCTCCAACATAGGATGAGGTTACGTAGTACCGTTATTTATAGCAGTGCAAGAAATGACATAAGAGTAATTGGAGCCCACCTGATTGCATTTCGTAAGTGATAAGACATTGCGCAACGATAGCACAACAAAACGGGACACACTAGAGCAAGTAGCAAATGAAGACAACACGCATAAAATTTGTGATCTACGAGATGAAATTTCATTCATCCAATCCATCATAAAGTGATGTTTATAACTGAAGTATTGAAAGTTGTGAATTGTTGAGAAACCGACTGAGGTAAGGAGAAGTGGATCTTTGTACATAATTTAAATTTGCGAAACTTTGCACCTTCACCGTCGTAAGAAATTCATCGTATCATGTACGTAGGGTCGCGAGTAAATGGGCCACATAGACCCCGTGATCTGTGATGATTTGATTGCTAAAGATTGAAATAGTACATTTATCATCATAATGTTCACCGGCATCGTGACCAACTTTATACACAGCTTCTATACACTGGAAACAATATCATCTTGACCACAACATTCTATATATATATATATATATATATATATATATATATATAGTTTAGCGCTGTGAGTATGTTCGTGTTAATCAACATGATTGATTAATTCTTTATTGTAAGTTGAATTTGTAATTAAAGCAAATACTCGCCAAATTATCAATGTCGCTCTATATTCTCTTTGCAATCCATGGCTAATGCATATCAAATGCAGAAATTTTACCTTGGAAAATCAGATAAACGAGTCATCCCGTTCTCAAATTATATTGTGTGACCTAGATGGCTTCGTCTCTTTCATCAACATGAAAGAGCAGGCCGATGCGTTGAGTTTCTTCATCAGCCGAGTTGTCAAGCCGATCTATCCAATCTGAACTTACAAAACATTGACGTGGTTTTATTCATGTTTCATTCCAGAGTCTATCCAAGACTACTGGCACTTCTAGTGGTGACTTGGTAGAAGATATTCCAGAGAAAAATAACTTTACATTTTTGTTCTTGTTTCAGGAAAAGATCAAGGGGGCATATTCAAGTTTAATAAGCCAATTTCTGTATCTCTTGAGGCAATTCTGGAATTCGGTTCTTGCGATATTGTCGAATGGTATGACCGACTTATTTCACTAATCATTGGAGAGAACAGAGACATTTTTGCCTTACGACGGTATGACCTAGCTTGATGTATGGTTGGCAACCATAATTTCACTAACTTGGCGAGTAAAGCATGCGTCTGTTTATTAAAAGCATATTTGATCAATCTTTAGATTACAACTAGTGCATATAACAATCACCCATGTTAGCATTGACTTTCTGGATGTATATTACACTTTGCTTTAAGATATAGCTAGTGATATGAAAGCATACATGCATAAAATGCAAGATCAATATATAGCGCACAGTATTATTTCTCATGAATGTGTCACGTTCAAGTACCCCACAAGAGGTCCATCGCATCATTTTATTACTAAAAAGTTTCTTAAACTATCACTCTACAGCTACTGTACAACTAACATTATTTTCTTTTAATTTGTTAAGCTCTTGCCAAAAATTAGTGTGTTAATGAAAGCTTCTTTATAGTTAGAAAAATGAGGTAAGTGCACTAAAAGTTCTAAAACTTATCACGAAAGTATAATTGAATCATGAAACTTGTCAAATTGGTACAATCGATTCATTCTGTTAACTCCACCCAACTTGGCTAGCAGAAAATGTTAATATGGCTTTTTTATTTTCTTTATCTATCCTATGTGACGGTGACGTGATTAAAACGTTGTCGTTTTAGTCCAAATCTAATTCTTTATACAAATTTTATTTAAATTAAATTAAAAATAAGCTAAATTTATAAAAAAGAAAAGGAACTCTCTCTCTGTCTCTCCAACTACCACATATTCGCCACGCTGATCGCATGGCCTCTCAACAATCGGGTTCGATGTGACCTCACAAACGAGAGAGAGACGTAAAACACTCACCAATCGGGGGCTGGTTGTGCAGCGCTTTAGAAAGTTTGTAGAGAGAGAGAGAGAGAGAAGTGATTTTTTACCCTAAGAGAAGAGAAGAACTTGCCTAAACTCGATCCAAGTCAGATTTTTATGTGGATCTCACATTGGATTGCATATGGATCCCACGTCTGATACACACGTGAGTCCCTTGGAATTCGATGGCTTGACCATGCGCGGTCTGTGAATATAGATCCAATATGAGAACTTCCCCACGAGAAGATACATTTGCAAGTGAGAAAGAGAATCGAAACGAAAACAAATTAACAAATAGAGAGCATATGTCTTGGATGGGAACATGACATAATTTATATGTATAACATCATCAGTCATTTTCGTAGTCAGGTAAAGACTGAAGTACACATTACCGATACTATTAGCAGTGTTTCCCACCGGACAGACCTTGTGACTTTACTTCTTTTGTTATTTTTCGCAAATGATGGAGCAACATTGGGACCCAAATGCCGCTACTAGTAGATGCATCGTGGGCACATGTATCTTAGAACTCTTCTTACCAATTTGGTCTTTATTTAGTGGTTTTTGGGACACTTGCATATAGATAAATAATGTCAACGCGAACACCTTGCTATATAGCTAGTTCCATTGTTTCATCTTCCATCGCCAAACACTCTACCACGTATAATTTCTTCCTTCCCTTTACTCAATTATGGCCGCATCATTCCAAACAAAGCTGCTCATCATTCTCTTGGCGTTAGTCCTCTCCTCCTCCGCCACGATAGCTCAGGAACTTGAGGTCTCCGAACCGCTCAGCCTTGGGCGCGAGAAGCTAACCCGCTTCCGCATCTATGTTCACGAGATATCCGACGGGAGCAATGCCACTATCGTGTACGCTGCCCACGGGAATGCAACCAACCTGGTCTTTGGCACCGTCTCGGTGTTCAACGATTTCCTAACCCTCGGACCCGAAGTGGACTCAAAGGTCATCGGCCGGGCCCAAGCGCTCTCCGGCCTCGCCTCACAGACCGAGTTCGCTCTGACGATGGTCCTGAACTTCGTGTTCACCGATGGCAAGTTCAACGGGAGCGTACTGACCATAGCAGGGAGGAACAACTTGAATCTCAAGGTCAGGGAGCTGCCGATCGTGGGGGGGATGGGAGCTTTCCGGTTCGCTCGGGGCTATGTTCGCACGAGCACGATTGCCGTCAGCCAAATCAATAAGACCGTGGTGGCGGAGTACAACGTGTCTGTCTTACATTATTGACGTTTAGGTTCGTTCAAGTTGAAAAGAGCTCTGCTCTTGCTTTGTTTTGGTTCTTGTGATGAAATAATAGGGCAGCCTCTGGGTGATCATTTGGATGCTCGGTATCATTTGTGTCTTTTTGAGTACATGTAATGGATAATATGGCAATTCATTCTCGCAGTTTCCACTCTAAAACGTCCGTTTATCGATTCCAACTTTTTTTTATCTTATTCTTCTCTGTTGTTTTTACCCTTGTGATTATTTTGTAGTTTTTTGCAATTTGGATCCAAGAAACAAACGTTTCTAGATTGAGTAACGGGCAGAAGCGAGAAAAGAAACTGTAAAGTGCGGGAACCACTTTATATCTTTACTTTCTTTCAAATTATTATTTTGTTTTTTCTGTCCAGGTGTCGCAATGTTAATGGTACTTTAGCACAATGACTTGGCACTATTCAACTTCCTAATATTTTCTCGACTTGAAAAGTTTTATCTTAGATTGCACCATGATTGTTTGGACATAGGAGATGGGATTGCGAATTAACATTTAGTTTTCACATTAAAGCAATAGTAAAGAGTAGCTGTTGTTGTCCCATCGCAATTTTAAATATTATGAAAAAAATGATGCTAAATCTATGTGCTAATATTTATATACTGCGAAACTTTGAAGGTTTTCAAGCTAAGAAAAAGTTAAAGTTCATCCACCGCAAGGTATATATTAAGCAAAATGATAAAGTCCATTTAAACAGGCCGAAATAGCGTATTTTTAAGCAAAGTATCCATCAAATCACGTGGGCCACATTTCAGATGGCCATCTCAAAAGTCAAAAGTAACGTAGTAAGTTTATACAAATCAATACAAGTGACTTTATACACCATCGATTAGAGAGTATATACAAATCACGAGCGAATAAGGTCGCTTGTGTCAAATTTCCTTTACATTAGTGCACGCTCATTTTTTGTTTGTTGACACACCATGGCCATATGCATAACCATATTTTGTTGCATGCCAAAGAGGTCACCTGCCTCTGGCTCAAAGCCAGAACAAATGTCTCGCCACCTCTGTGTGAATGAAAGCTTTTTAGGCACATGAGAGCAAGTATTGCGTCAAAATATGTTAGACCAAGTCAATCACATTTCAAGAATTTATGGGTTCGACATTGGGTCTCGTAAAAAAAATACAAGTCCCCATACAGTTTATGTATTGTGTGATCGGCAACGCCCATCACATCATCCATGGACTAATAGCCTGTTTCATGACTCCACTAACTGCTGATAACTAATGTAGTTAGTACTTAATAAAATTAAGCAGGTTTGATAACCATAACTAGTTGGACTTAATGATCCGATTAAGTCAAGAAATCACTTAATGCACTTAGTTCGGATGGGGTTACTTTTTTCATTCGATAGAAAGAGCATTCAAATAGGAAATAAAATATTGCACATTACATTATCAAAGCCTAAAATCTACCGATGATATTCACTATTGAGTGTTATGACCATTTCATTCGATAGAAAAGTGCACTCAAATAGGAAATAAAATCTTGCATATTGCATTGCTTAAAGGCTAAAATCTACCAATAGTATACACTATTTAATATTTCGCCAAAAAAGCATTCTTCCATTCCCATTATTCAGGTATTATTCCACCGTACTCACCGCGAAATCCAAACTTCTAACCTCCAAGCGTGAGAAGCTCACTTGCTTCCTCGTCTATGTGCACGACCAAAATGCCGGGAGCAATGCCACCACCGTAAACGTAGCTCAGGTGTCGACGACCAATCAGTCTGCCACGTCATTTGGTCTAGCAAGGTTTTTCGACGATGCGTTGACTATGGGCCCCGAGATGAGCTCGAAGAACTTGGGTAGGCTCCAGGGCATGGTGGCATTTGCATCCCGAACAGAGGTGGCCATGTTGATGTCCATGAACTTCGTGTTCATGGAGGGAAAGTACAACGGGAGCAGTTTGACCGTTGTGGGAAGGAACTTGTTGTTCTCTATGATGAGGGCAATGCCAATCGTGGGTGGAACTGGTCTATTCCGGTTGGCCCATGGTTATGTTCAGACCTGCACTTACTTGTTCGACCCGAACACTGGAATCCTCGTTCTTGTGTATGATTTCTTTGTGTACCACTATTGACGGTTTCGCTAGGTTAAGCTTGGGAGCTGTCTTTGTTTCGTTCAATAACAATAAAAACATAATTAAACTCTCAGCGAGAGACCATGAAAAGGTTTCATGAGAAGTTTGGAAGAGTTTCTTATAATTCTATCGACAGTGCATGATTGGAAACCGTTCCAGCTATCTTGTTATTGAGTGTTTTGTTGGTAACAAGCGAGCTCTCCATTTATTCTCCAACATAGGATGAGGTTACGTAATACCGTTATTTATAGCAGCGCAAGAAATGACATAAGAGTAATTGGAGCCCACCTGATTGCATTTTGTAAGTGATAAGACATTGTGCAACGATAGCACATCAAAACGGGACGCACTAGAGCAAGTAGCAAATGAAAACCACACGCATAACATTTGTGATCTACGAGATGAAATTTCATTCATCCAATCCATCATAAAGTGATGTTTATAACTGAAGTATTAAAAGTTGTGATTTGTTGAGAAACCAACTGAGGTAAAGAGAAGTCGATCGTTCTACTTAATTTAAATTTGCGAAACTTTGCACTTGCACCGTCACAAAAAATTCATCATATCATGTACGTATGGTCGTAAGCAAATGGGCCACATAGACCCCGTGATCTATGGAAGTATGTGATGATTTGATTAGTAAAGATTGAAATAGTACATTTATCATCATAATGTTCACCGGCATCGTGACCAACTTTATACACAGCTTATATACACTGGGAAACAATATCATCTTGACCATAATATAAATAAATATATATAGTTTAGCGCTGTGAGTATGTTCTTATTTTATTAATAAAGAAACAAAGACAATTTATTCTCACCATTAGAGTTTCTTGAGCGCTGTGAGTATGTTCGTGTTAATCAACATGATTGATTAATTAATTCTTTATTGTAAGTTGAATTTGTAATTAAAGCAAATACTCGCCAAATTATCAATGTTGCTCAATATTCTCTTTGCAATCCATGGCTAATGCATATCCAATGAAGAACTTTTGCCTTGGAAAATCAGATAAACAAGTCATCCTGTAAGGACCTCGGCCCCGCCACGCTTCCGCTACGCCACTCCTTGTGTAATATTATCCACTTTGGACACTAAGTCCTCACGGCTTTAAAACGTGTTACACAAGGGTTAGAGGCCAAGCCTTATAAACTCACCAAGATCTCCCTCCCTAGGCGATGTGGGACAAGAGACATGCCCCCCTTGCCATCCTAGAAGCATGCCAGGAGCCGCTCCTTGTCCAGGCCCTCTAGCCCCGGCGACCACTCCCCGTCCTTGTCGGACCGGGTCGTTACATTCTCCCCTCCTTCAAGCACAGCGTCCTCGCTGTGGCCCCACACGCGGTCGGAAGTCGGCTCTGATATCATTTGTAAGTACCTCGGCCCCGCCACGCTTCCGCTACGCCACTCCTTGTGTAATATTGTCCGCTTTGGACACTAAGTCCTCACGGCTTTAAAACGCGTTACACAAGGGTTAGAGGCCAAGCCTTATAAACTCACCAAGATCTCCCTCCCTAGGCGATGTGGGACAAGAGACATGCCCCCCATTGCCATCCTAGAAGCATGCCAGGAGCCGCTCCTTGTCCAGGCCCTCTAGCCCTGGCGACCACTCCCCGCCCTCGTCGGACCGGGTCATTACAACCTTAAAGGCGCAACACTCTGTATCCTTGCCTACAGACACAATGCTTGCAACCCCTGGTTCTTCCTCCTTACATAGACACTATTGTACCAATTGTCATCGATTTGGTCATCTTTCGTCCAATTGTTATAGAAGCCAACCCATGCAACCTACAGGGACAACCGACTGATCCCAGTATAGAGGGCCACCTCAACCTGCACGTTAATCCACTGCTGCTATCTTTGAAGGTTCCACCAAAGACTCATATGTTACTTTATCATTAGAGGATCTTCATTCTATTCTCCGAGAAACTGGTAATTCTCGCTCTTTTGTCCCTAGCACTTCTACTCTATCAGTCACTCCAGGTACTCCCGATCCATGGTTCTTTGATTTTGCCTGTTGTAATCATATGACTTCCAATTCCACTTTATTCAAGTCAAAATCACTCGCTTCACAAGTACCTATTATTCATATAGCCGATAACTTGCAAATGATAATTAGTCATGCAGGGACCATTTCGACATCTAAATTGTCCTTACCTAACACTTTCTTAGTTCCTAAACTTTCTTTAAACTTGATATCTGTGGGACAATTATGTGAACTTGGTTTTGACATTCATTTCTCTTCAAATGGTTGTTGTATATAAGATCCACGAACGAGATAGATAATTGGGACAGGCCGTAAAGTGGGATGTCTATTTGAACTTGTGTCCTTGCAGCTCCCAAACTCTTTCACTGGTTGTGCTATCACAGTTTCATTTGAAACTTGGCATTCTAGCTTGGGTCATGCTTCTTTATCTAGATTAGGTTCTTTGATTTCCAGTGGTCATCTAGGTTTTGTAGAAAATAAACATTTTGATTGTTTATCTTGTAAGTTGGGAAAACATCATGTCTTACCATTTGATCTTAGCAACTCTGTCTCTTGTGTACCTTTTGATCTTATTCACTCTAATATTTGGGGGCCATCTTCTACTCCAACTATGGGAGGATCTTGTTATTTTGTGATTTTTGTAGATGATCATTTTCGTTGTATATGGCTTTACCTTATGAAAAATCGCTCTGAACTTACTCACATCTATCGTGATTATGTTGCCATGATCAAAACACAATTTTCTCAAAATATCAAGGTTTTTCGTACTAATAATGCCATGCCATGGAATATAGAGATATAGAGTTTCTTAAAATTATTTCCTAAAATGATACTGTCATTCATCATTCTTGTCCAAGAACTTCACAACAAAATGGTCAAGTAGAACGGAAACATAGACATATCTTAGATGTTGTACGCACTCTTCTCATCTTAGCCTCTTGTCCATAACAATTTAGGGAGAAGCCTGTCATATTGCCATATACACCATCGATTGTATTTTGTCACCAATTATAGGTAACATATCTCCTTACGAGCGTCTGTATAACAGTGCTCCAAATTACAATCCTCTTCAAGTTTTTGGCAGTGCCTATTTTGTATATCTACTCCCTAATGAACGCACGAAGTTAGAACCTCATGCTCACTTATGTTGCTTCCTTGGATATGGCATTGAGCACAAAGGATATAGATGTTGGGATCTAGTATCTAAAAGTCTACGTATGTCTCGTTGTGTTACTTTTTGGGAACACAAGATGTTCTCATCTCTCCATCCTTTTGAGACATCCCAACCATTCATTTCTTTACCAATCTATTGGTAGAACTATTTCCTGAAGATAACACACTTGCATCTTTCTCGTCGAAGTTGTCCTCCCCTAATCTTGATGTAGGTACATCTGGCGACCTCATTTCGAAAGCTCCTGACATATTTGTGCCATTCGAGGATCTCTCACCCTTAGTGATACCTCCTTCTCCTTTTCGTCGTTCCACTCATGTAAGTCAACCTTCTGTTCGACTTCGTGTTTTTCATTGTTACTCTACTATTGCTTCTTTCCACGAGCCTCGTACATATAGAGAAACTCGTACTAATCCTCTTTGGCAGCAAGCAATGGTGGATGAGTTGCAAGCATAAGATAAATCTCATACTTGGGATTTGGTTAATTTGCCTCCTGGAAAGTCTGCTATAGGATGTAAATGGGTGTATAAGATAAAAACAAAGGCTGATGGTACGGTGGAACTCTACAAAGCTCAACTAGTAGCAAAATGATTTACTCAGGAGTATGGAATTGATTATGATGAGACATTTGCTCCGGTTGCACATCTTACATTTGTTTGAAGCCTTCTTGTTGTCGCCTCTATCAAGCGATGGCCTCTGTTCCATGTAGATGTTAAAAATGCTTTTTTCAATGGCGATCTTACTGAGGAAGTATTTATGGAATCTCCTCTTGGATACACTACTTCTGATAAAGTGTGTCGATTACATCGAGCATTATATGGACTGAAGTAGGCTCCTCGTGCGTGGTATTCAAAATTCAGCTCTACCATGGAACGCCTTGGATTTAAAATCCAGTTCCTATGACCATGCTCTATTTGTTCAACAGACATCTTGTGGGTACATTCTACTACTTTTATATGTGGATGATATAATTATCACTGGCGATGATTATACATGCATTACAAAACTCCAGCAATATCTCAGTTAACAGTTTGAAATGAAAGATCTCACCAAACTCAGTTATTATTTAGGCTTGCAGGTTACTTCAGATTCCTCTAGCTGTTATCTTTCCCAAGCTAAGTATGTCACTGATCTTCTTTCTTGAGTAGGACTTATTGATAATAAGACTGCTTCAATTCCTATCGAGACTAATGCTAAATTTAATGATAAAGATGTGACTCTTCTTTCGAATCATACTCTCTATCGACAGGTAGTTGGCAGTCTTGTATATTTTACCGTGACTAGTCCTAATATAGCCTATGTAGTCCATATTGTTAGTCAGTTCATGAATGCACCGCAAACCACTAATTTGCTGTTGTTCTTTGCATTCTTCGTTATGTCAAGGGCACCTTATTTCACGGTCTTCACTTTTTTGCTCAATCTACCTTGAAGTTGATGCTTACGCTGATGCTAACTGGGTTGGAGACCCTTTTGATCGTTGCTGTACTACCGACTATTGTTTCTTTCTAGGTAACTCACTTATTTCATGGCGTAGCAAGAAATAGATTGTATTCGCTTGATCTAGTACAGAAGTTGAATATCGTGCTCTTGCTGATACAACAATAGAATTATTATGGTTGCGATGGCTATTAGCGGACATGGGTGTCCATCAAAATGGTGGAACGGTACTATATTGCGACAATCGGAGTGCTATCCAAATAGCACATAACGATGTTTTCCAATCAGCGCACCAGACATATTGAGACAGACTGCCATTTTATTCACTCTCACGTGCTTCAAGGCATTGTTCATCTTGTCTCCACTTCATCGGTTGATCAACTTGCTGATGTATTCACTAAAGCACATCCACCAAGACGTTTTCAAGATCTTTTTTCCAAACTCCAGTTGACCTCTTCCATGTCACCTTGAGTTTGAGGGGGATGTTAGAAATATATTGTCTAATTCTGAGTATCTCTTGAATCATGATATCATTATTCTGATTCTAAGTATCTCTCGGATCATAATCTCATTATTCTGATTATGAATATCTCTCAAAATCATAATCCCGTTATTATGATTGATTGTAATTTCTATTGTAATATTATGCTACTATAGTTAGTCATCCTGTAAAGCCTATAAATAGGCTCTTGTATAGTTCAATGAAACACAGCAAATTTCACAACTTTATTTTCCGCTTTACATTTATCACTCAAGTTCCTAGGCGATTGTGGTGGAGTAGTAGACGACTAACACCAAGAGAATGATGAGCAGCTTTGTTTGGAATGATGCAGCCATAATTGAGGAAAGGAAAGGAAGAAATTAAACGTGGTAGAGTGTAGACATGGCCACTGGCCGATTTTGGCTCGGAACCGGCCTGGGTTAAACCCGGGACTGGCCCATTTACTGGGCCCATGGTTCGGAACTGGAACCGGAATCGGCCCGTGGCCTACGGGCCTTGTTCAAAAAGAAAACTGTTGTTTCAGGTGCAGGCTGCACTGCTGCAGCATCCCCCCAAACTTTTTTGCCTTTTTCCCTACAAGCTGCGCCCCTCCACCATCTTCTCTCTTGTCTTCTCTCTCTCTCTCTTCGCGGTTCGAATTTGATCGGAGAGGAAAACCCTACCTTTCCCCCCTTTTCCCCCCTCTGGTGATCCGCCCATGGCGAAGAATAGGAAGTCCGTCACGTCTCGCCTCAACGAGGTGGACCGGAGCCTCTACTCCTCCTTCTGCAGCGCCGCCAACTCCCTCTCCCAGCTCTACACCCAGGCCATGAACCACCAATGCCTCTCCTTCTAGGCCGGGGAGTGTTCCCACCTCCACCCACACCCACCTCCTCCAGTCCTCCTCCTCCAAATCCCTCCTTCCCCCCTCTCCCCTGCGCCTCCTTCGGTCCTCCCCTTTTCTCCTCCGCCCGCCCCCCGTCTTCCCAGATCTGACCCCTACTACCGTCGCCGCCGTCGCCCCCGCCCATGGCCGCGGCCGCTGACGCCGACGCCCCCTCCTCTTCCCCCCTCGCTACCCTGCGCCTCCTCCCCTCTCAAACAGAACCGGCCGGAAATCGGAACTGGCCCGGAATTGCCGATTCCGAACCGAAACCGCCCCCTTGCGGTTCCGATTCCGGTTCATACATGGTCACGAACTGGAACCGGCGGTTCCTGAATTGTGGCCATGTCTAGTAGAGTATTTGGCGATGGAAGATGAAACAATGGAACTAGCTATATAGCAAGGTGTTCGCGTTGACATTATTTATCTATATGCAATACCTCTAAATAAAGATCAAATTGCTAAGAAGAGTTCTAAGATACATGTGCGCTAGATGCATCTACTAGTAGCGGCATTTGGGTCCCAATGTTGCTCCTTCATTTGCGAAAAATAATAAAAGAAGTAAAGTCACAAGCTGTCCGGTGGAAAAGACTGCTAATAGTATCGGAAATGTGCACTACAGCTTTTACCTGACTACGAAAATGACTGATGATGTTTTCACGAAAGCAGTAGGTTTTGCCGAGTGTAGCGTTGACCCGATGATGCGACAGTCGTTCTGTATATATCATGTCATGTTCCCATCCAAGACATATGCTCTCTATTTGTAAATTTATTTTCGTTTTGATTCTCTTTCCTCTCATTGTTTCTCACTTGCAAATGCATCTTCTTGAGAGGAAATTCTTACATTGGATCTATATTCACAGACCGCACGTAGTCAAGCCATCGAATTCCAAGGAACTGCCGTGTGGATCAGACGTGGGATCCACATAAAAATCTGATTTGGATCGAGTTCAGGCAAGTTCTTCTTTTCTCTTAGGGTTAAAAATCACTTCTCTCTCTCTCTCTATACAAACTTTCTAAAGCGTTGCTCAACCTGCCCCTGATTGGTGGGTGTTTTACATCCCTCTCTCGTTTGTGAGGTCACATCTCGTTTGTGAGGTCACATCGAACGCGATTGTTGAGAGGCCTTGCGATGAACGTGGCGAATATGTGGTGGTTGAAGAGACAGAGAGAGTTCTTTTTCTTTTTTATAAATTTAGCTTATTTTTAATTTAATTTAAATAAAATTTGTATAAAGAATTAGATTTGGACTAAAATAACAACGTTTTAATCACATCACCGCCACATAGGATAGATAAAGAAAATAGAAAGGCCATGTCAATATTTTCTGTTAGTCAAGTTGGACGGAGTTAATAGAAGGAATCGATTACACCAATTTGACATGTTTTAGGACTCAATTATATTTTCGTAATAAGTTTTAGCATTTTTAATGCATTTATCTCATTTTTCTAACTCTAAAGAAGCATTGACATGCGAATTTTTGGTGAGAGCTTAACAAATCAAAAGAGAATGATGTTAGTTGCACGGTAGCCGTAGAGTGATAGTTTAAGAAATTGTTTAGTAATAAATGATGCGATGGACCTCTTGCAGGGTATTTGAACGAGACACATTCATGAGAAATAATACTGTGCGCTATATACTGTTGTTGCATTTTAAGCATGTATGCTTTCATATCACTAGCAATATCTTAAAGCAAAGTGTAGTATACATCCAGAAAGTCAATGCTAACATGGGTGATGTTATATGCACTAGCTGTAATCTAGATATTAATCAAAGATGCTTTTAATCAACATACACGTGCTTTACTCGCAAAGTTAGTGAAATTATGGTAGCGAACCATACATCAAGCTAGGTCATACCGTCATAAGGCAAAAATGTCTTTGTTCTCTCCAATGATTAGTGAAATAAGTCGGTCATACCATTCGACAATATCAAAAGAACCATATTCCGGAATTGCATCGAGAGATATGGAAATTGGCTTATTAAACTTGAATATGCCCCCTTGATCTTTTCCTAAAACAAGAACAAAAATGTAAATTTATTTTTCTCTGGAATATCTTCTACGAAGTGACCGCTAGAACTAGAAGTACCAGTAGTCTTGGATACACTCTCAATCACCTGAACGAGAAATGCTTATGGACTGTTCTTAATTTACTGTGAGATTAACAGGATGCTTTGGCAACAAAAAAATATATAACAAACAATTAAAAATTATTGTGGGGTCCACTGCTTCAAGAATACGTGGCTCATAACATGTTGTTATTCTCACATTGGCCCAAAGGTTGTTATACTAGCAAAGGCCTCTATTAATTGTGTTATGAGGATTAATTAAGAAACTTTCCTAACTTAAACACGAGTAATGAGAGTTTAAGTTTAGGTTACACATGTCACCAAAAACAAGACCGGCCTGTACGCTAATGTTACAGACGCTCTCGAATGAAAGATTAATAAAACCCTGTCAATGTTTTGTATGTTCAGATTGGGTAGATCGGCTTGATAACTCGGCTGATGAAGAAACTCAACGCATCGGCCTGCTCTTTCATTTTGATGAAAGAGACGAAGCCATCTAGGTCACACAATATAATTTGAGAACGGAATGTGTAAGGACCTCGGCCCCACCACGTTTCCGCTACGCTACTCCTTGTGTAATATTGTCCGCTTTAGACACTAAGTCCTCACGGTTTTAAAATGCGTTGTTCTGGGGCAGGCTGCCCTCTCCCATCGGCCTTCCCCGATCCCAGAGGCACCCAAGCCCAATATTGTCCTCTTTGGGGCGCAAGTCCACAGGCCAGACCCACCCCTCAAGGCTTTGCTCTCAGCACAGCGGAAGCTTGTGTGAAACACGTTACACAAGAGTTAGGGGCTAAGCCTTATAAACTCATCAAGATCTCTCTCCCTAGGCGATGTGGGACAAGAGATATGCCCCCCCTTGCCATCCTAGAAGCCTGCCGGAAGCCGCTCCTTGTCCAGGTCGTCGGACCCCGGCGACCACTCCCCGCCCTCGTCGGACCGGGTTGTTACATTCTCCCCTCCTTCGAGCATAGCGTCTTGGCTATGGTCCCACATGCGATCGGGAGTCGGCTCTGATACCATTTGTAAGGACCTCAGCCCCACCACGCTTCCGCTGCGCTACTCCTTGTGTAATATTGTCCGCTTTGGACACTAAGTCCTCACGGTTTTAAAACGCGTTGTCCTGGGGCAGGCGGCCCTCTCCCATTGGCCTTCCCCGATCCCAGAGGCACTCCTCCCCAAGCCCAATATTGTCCTCTTTGGGGCGCAAGCCCACAGGCCAGACCCACCCCTCAAGGCTTTGCTCTCAGCACAGCGGAAGCTTGTGTGAAACGCGTTACACAAGGGTTAGGGGCTAAGCCTTATAAACTCATCAATTCTTAGATGATTTGGGATTGTGCTTGGACAACCACAATTCACGCTCGTTTATAAATTCTATATCGAAATCAAAAACAGATAAAATGGCTTGCCATCTAGCAAAAATTTGCTTAGATGCAATATTTTGAACATCTTTTTGCAAAACGTCTTTTGCAGATTTGCAGTCAATTCTTAATAAAAAAATTTTGATTTAAAAGATCTCCTTGAAATTTAGAAATAGAAAGTACAATAGCAAGTATTTCTTTCTTAATGGTGGAGTAATTCTTTTGACAATCATTCCAATGTTTGGAGACAAACTGAACAATTTGTTCTTTGTTGTCTTTGGATTGTTTAAGAATTCCTCAATAACCAGTATCAGAAGCATCAGTTTCAACAATTTTAAAGGCATGAGGATCAGCGAGATGTAGGCAAGGAATTTTCTTGACAGTTCGCTTGATTTGCCTTACAATATATGTATGAACCTGAGTCCATGGTGGAGGATCTTTTTTGAGCCTCTGATGGAGTGGTTTACAGACTATGTTAATGCGGGGAAAGAAATCAATAATGTAATTCAAACTTCCAAGAAATCTTTGCAATTGATTTTTGTCTCTGATTTCATCAGGAAATTTTTCTGAAAATATTATTGATCTTTCAATGGGTATGATAGTCCCTTGATGGATATAATGTCCTAGAAAACGAATTTTGGTTTTAAAAAGAGATATTTTAGTAGGTGAGACTACTAAACCGTTTTCTTTTACAATATGAATAAAATGATTGATGTGTTTAAAATGCTTGTCTATTGATGTAGAAAATATTAAAACATCATCAATATAAACAATAATATAATCAGAGTAGTAATTAAAAATTTCATTCATAATTCTTTGAAATTCAGAAAGGGCATTTTTTAATCCAAAAGACATGACATTCCATTCATATTGGCCAAAAGGAACAGTAAAAGCTGTTTTGTATCGATCCTTTTCACTAATTTGAATTTGCCAGAAACCTGACTTCATATCAAATTTTGAAAAGATTCTTGCATCATAAAGTCTATTTAATAAATCCTTCTTATTAGGAATCGGATATCTAATCCATTTTAAAACTGTATTTAAAGGTTTATAATTTATAACTAATCTTGGAACTCCTCTTTCTAGTTCAGTATTTTTGTTGACATAGAAAGCAGAGCAACTCCAAGGAGATTGACTTTTCCTAATAAGCTTTTTCTCAAGAAGTTCTTGTATTTCTTTTCTGCAGAAATTTAGAACTTCATGGTTCATTTGAGAAGATCTGGCTTTAGTAGGAATGTTTTTCTCAGAAAATTCTGGTTCGTAAGGTAAGTCAACTATATGGCTTTTACGAGACCAAAAGGCATTAGGAATATTAGAACATATGGAATTTTTTATTTGGTTCTCAAGACTAGAAATCCTTTTTTGAAGACTTGCTTCAGAAAGGTTTTTATCAATCCTTTTGTATTCAAGGTCTTCTTTAAGAAATTGAAGATGAGTTTCTTTGTCGTGGATCATACAATTGATTTCAGAAATAGAATGTTCTTGAAGAGTATTCAAATTTCTGGTTTGAGGTTTTGAAATGAAATTAAAACAGATTTTCTTGCCTAAGGTTTCAGTTTCAATTCCTTTTTCAGAAACTTTGAAGGGCCGTAGCAAGTTTATGAACGGTGACCCTAAAATAACATTTTGTTTGATATTTTTAATAAGAAGAAAAGGAGTTTTGAAAGAAATTTGGTCTTTCACTATTTCAGCTTCAGGGATTTTATAATTAATAATCAGTTTATCCCCAGATGCCGATTTGAGGGATTGGGAAGTTTTCTCAAAATATTTGGTTGGTATAAGACCTTCTTTTATGCAATTAAGGTCTGCGCCAGTATCAAAGAGGGCTGTTGTTTCCAAAATAATTTCATTTTGGATTTTAATAGAAACATTAATAATCTATTTTCTGGTTGTTATTTCGGAAAGTATTAAAAGGAAGTTTGTATCGGAAGAGGAAGGAAGTTGAGGAATATCATTTTCTTCAGGATCTTCATCTTCTTGTTTTCCTTTCAAAATTTTTGACTTAATATCTAAAATGTTCTTTTGCATAGAAATTTGGGCTTCTTTAAGCTCTTGTATTTCTTGCTTCTGTTTATAAATTTCGTGAGAAAGGTCACTTATAGAAATTGGTTTGGAAACTGATTTTTTAGTTTTACTAAGGATAGTAGAAATATTATAAGGATTGTCAGATTGGACAGTAGGTTTTGGTTTTTGAAAATTATTCAAATATTTTATTTTTGTTTCAGGATCAGAAATCTGGTCAAAGGTTTGCAAAAGAATTTCTTCTTCTTTTGTTAAAACATTTATTTCAAAATCATTTGAATATTCTTCTTCACTTTCTATAGTTGATGAAGAAGAGGTTTCTAAATCACAAATTTGTATTCCTTCTTCAAAATCAGATTCTTCGGAAGAACTATCAACTTCAATCATTAATTGATTAAGCTGATTAATAGTTTCTTCGTCTAAATCTAATTCATTAACCTTTTTGCTAATTTTGCAAAATCGAGAAGTGTGGCCTTTCTTGCCACAGTTATAGCAAGTAACATTTTTAAAACTTTTCTTTTGGGTTTTGGGTTTTTCAGAAATATCATTTTCCTTCTTTTTGAAAATCCTTTTATCAAAATCCTTTTTGTAAGACTTTTTGTAAGGTTTTTTATAAAATTTTTTGTGTTCTTTTCTTTTAGAGGAACATTTTCCTAAACACTTTGATTTTTCAAAAGACTGAAAAGATGGATCATATTGGGCACAAAATTCTCCTAATCCTTTTCTAGAAAGTTTTTGTTCTTTCTTGATTTGTTTTTGGAGACGAATATTAGTGCACAGTTGTGTTCCTACTTTATAAACATAAGAGGTTAATTCACCATAAGAAAGATGGTCATATGGAATTTGATTTCCATATTCTTCTCTTATCTTACTGCGAACTTGTTCTCCTATGAGTTTTGGTAAACCAGCAAGAAATTTTTCTTTCCAAAAAGATTGATTGCAATATGATCTTTGAAAGACTTTTTGCAAAAATATTTCTTTGTATTCTCGGAATTCTCCTATTAGACAAGAGATTTTGATTTTTGTCGAGAATATGAGAAGAGTCTCCTAGGAAATGTTGGGATATGGAGAATATGAGAGTATTTACAACATCTTGAATGGGATTTTCATTTTCATCAAGAATATTTTGACCAAAGAGATCGAGTTTATAAGTATTTAGGATTTGAGACCTTTGCTCTTCATTCAGGTAGTTATCCCACCATCCTTTGAGTTGGCCTGTGAATCCAGCTATTAAAAGATATGCAACAGAATGATCAGTAGTATCTAGAATGGTCTTATAAGTATTTGCAAGCATAACCATTTGGGTTAAAACATTTATAAGATTTTGTTCAAAAATACCATCTATGTTCCATTCATAGATAGCATCGGAAGAATATTTGTTTTGGACTTTAGAAAAAGTTTCTTCTGAGAGAATATTAGGAGGAGTGGCACGAGAATAATATAACTTTTGAGGATCCTTCCAGGTGATACGATTTATCTCTGGGAGAGATTCAGTATCAGATTTATCTAACAAATTGATTTGGTTGGAAGGTTCGACACGATCTGGGGTGTCTTTTACACTCAAATTTTGAATTGAGGGTGTATCTAAAAATATGGGATTTTTAGGAATTAAAGCTGTTTTTCCCTTGAGGAGTCTTTTTCTTTCTTCTAAAGCTTTAGCAAATTCAAGACTAGGATTTTTTGGAATTTCAAAATTCTTAAAAAGTGGTGGCTTTAAATCCTTTTTTGAGATTGTTAAAGAAGAGGATGGAGAACTAATTTGAGTAAGATTTTCAATCCTATCGAGTTGTTTTCCTATAGTGTAAAGATGTTGATTAGAAAAATTATTTTGTTCAACAATCTTTTTGATGCCTATGTCATCTATTTCTGAGGCTGTTTTGAAAGGAGAAGCTATTATTTCAGTTTCTCGATGTTCAATTTTGATTTTCCTAAGAGGGGGATGATTAGACTCAATGATATATCCATCGTCTAATTTCCACTTATAAAATTGATCTAAAACAAAGATTTGTTTTTCTTTCAGAAATATATTTTCAAACCAATCAAAGAAGAATACTTCGATTTCATGCTGATACATGTAATCATAATATTCCCTTTTGATTTCAAATGCTTGGTTTCGAAAATTATCAAAGAACCATTTTCTGACATGTTGGTTTTTAAAAGAATTGAACTCGTTATTTAAAATGATTTTATTAGGTTCAAAAGCTAATTCCAAAACGTTGATTTCAGGATCTTCCATTTCGGAAGGAGTGGGATCAGGGAATTTAGGAATATGGTGATAGACTGGCCTGGAAATTCCTGACCTATTATCTACTCCACTGATATTAGGAAAAGTAGGAGCACTTGCGGATGCTTCCTCAGGATTATTATGAGGGATATTCAGAGGAACATTTGGAGTAATATCTACTGACCTTCGAGAAGGAGTAGAATGCCATGAAGGAATAGATCTGATATCACAAGAGTTTCTAGGAATATCTATTGATCTTCTGGCAAATTGGATAGTTACTCTTCCTTCGGGGTGTTGGATAATATTGGTAGGATCAGAATTTTGAACTATTGGTTGAGGAATTCGGTTTTCTAATTCCCATTGGTCTAGGAGAGTTATCTGATTCCAAGGAATGGTTCTGGGAATTGTAACATTTGCTTTAGAAATGTCTGTTTGTAAAAGAAGTGTTTCTCTATTGGAATTTAATTTAAAAGCTTTGCTACCAAAAACAGAATTCATTACTTTGTAATAAACTCTATAAATGAGAGCTATGGGAATAGATCCTTCAGCTATAGAATAATTATGGGTTTTTATTTAAAGAGTGAGAGATTTTAAAATATTTTTATCTTTGAGAGAAACAGTGAGATTAGGATGACTATCAAAATGTATTGGTCCACTGCAAAGACTTGTTTCTACGGCTCCAAGAATGGATTCTTCGTATTTTAAAAGTCTTGCATCTCTTAAGACAAGAAGTAAGGAGGTATCTAATCCTTCTTTAGTAAGAGGTTTTGCACCTACCTGTACTAGACCAATATGCATGTAATTCCAATTTTGGGAATGTTTCTTTATGGAATCTTTATTCAAAAGTTGTATTGAAGTGAAAGAATTAGAAAGTGGTACATCATGTTCTTCAATAACAATAACATAGTCATTGTACCTAAAGAATCTGAACTTAAAATGCTCATAGATTTTATCAAGTTTCACTTTCGGAATAAACCAATTTTCAATAGATTTATTGAAACCTTCTATATTAATTTCTTCCCTATTTATTGGTCCTTGATCAAGGGACATTTGTGATAAAGAACTAGAAGAAGACTCAGATCTTCTAAATAAATCCATTGCAAAAGACTACTTTGTTCTTTTCAATTGACTTCGGCGATGCTTACCAACGGACTTACTACTCCACTGGGTTTTACTGCCTGGAACACATCCAGAAATCACACGAGAAGACTACCACGAAGGAAATCGTCTTTACTGTGGATGAATTTATAAAGAATATCTTTATCTACCCCTTGGCTCTGATACCATAGTGTCCTAGGATCTGGGGGATTATAAATAAAGAAGGGAATTATATATATATATATATATGGCCAAATATGGCCAGTAAGGGAAATTAACATTGTTGGCCGTGGTCAATCAAGCACAACCAACTTATTTGGAAATGGGAAAGTATCAAAAAGTCATAAACCTATTGTATTTATGCTAATTTAATTCCAAATCTTTCAATTGTAAAAATTAAGTCCCAAACCTTTTGACAATTTGTCAATATGTTCCATCCAGCCAATTTTTTAACTAAAAATCGTTGACATAGATGTCAACCATCCTATGTGGCGACAGTTGGTAATACTCGCAACAGGCGGCATAATAAACGTCAACAATTGAATCAGTGGGCTACTCTATTTGGGCAACGGAAGAGAAAAGACAAAAGGAAGAGAGAGATGGGGTTTCAGGGTGTATTTTTGGACTTCGTCAATTGCCATATGATACAAATCCAAGGAGAGCCTACCCAAAACTACTGGTACTTCTAATGGTAAAAGAATATCGCATCCTTTTATTACAAAACAATTGTTTGAACCATAAGTCTACGGTCGTTGGATCACTAACGTTATTCTAGTTTGCTAACCTTCACTGAACGTGCGAAATATTAGATGTCAAGTCAAAGAAAGCTTTTCTATAGTTAAGAAATAGAGACAGAGATCCACCACTTAGGGATTGGGAGAGGATGGCTATAGAGAGTTGGTAGAGAGAGAGAAAAGCAATTACTTACCATAAGAGAACAAAAGCACTTGCCTAGACTTGATCCATTATGATCGGGGTGTTATCATATGAATTGACAATCTGATCCCACATTCAATTTATTATTATTCATATTAATTAATTGCCTTGTCGTTTTATTGTCCGCATTAAGCTGCTTGATAACTATGGTGATCGCATAATATTAAGATAACTATGTTGATAGAAAAAGTAATATATAAGGGTTGCGAATAGGGATATAAATAGGTCTAAACCAAACTCTATCATTATCCGATATAAAAAACACACCATCAACATTGAGAGGGCAATTGGCTAGAAGTACCCATTCACCAATTATTCAAGTTTCTGAATATCTTTTTTCGACTTCATCAGCGGCTAAAGGTTAGTACAAAATTTTTCACGTTTCCACAATTAATTCTGATTATGCATGGTTTTTGTTCATCCATCAATAATCAAAATCTCCAGTCTTTCGCTATTACTTCTAACAATTGGTGTTAGAGCTTGTTTATATATTTCCCTTAATGATTTTTTGTGGGGTTTTGAATGAATTAAAAATTAGGATTTTTTTCTGGTTGAGAGAAATATTGATGTCGATCGGCTAAATTCAGGCGATTCACCACCCGGCTTCAAACCATTACAGTCACACCGCCGTGGGCAAGAAAAGCCCGAAGTCAATTTAGGCATATCAGTGATCACTAGAGGCTAATACCACGGCGAAGGTTGCGGTGGTTAGGGTTTGTGCTTGGCGGAATTTTGCCTGATTCCGGCCAATTCCTTGGCCATTTTCACCGATATTTGGACCTATGTGGTCGCACCGGCATGGTCTCCAAAACCCACGACTTATTTTGGTCTAAGGTGGACTATCAATGGAGACTCGGGTAGCGAAAGGTGTAACGGAAACGGGAATCGCAAAATCCGTGTGATTCTACAGAGGTGCGTGTGTGCACAGCACACGCTTGCACAACCATCGGATCACTTTCTACGATTTTACTGTTTTGCCCTTGGCTTCTTGATTTTCCTATTTTGCCCTTGCCTCGTTGATTTTCCTATTAAGCTCATCCATGCAATTCGGTGAATATTTTGTGCATGAAATTAAATGTCTAGTAATTCATATATAATTTTTCTTAATTAGAGATTAGCCACAACATCTCTAATTATCTTAAATTATAAATTAAGGGCTTTTGGATCACATATAGGAAAGGGACATTGATTGAAATTAATCGTATCAATATAATAATTTTTTTCCGACATGAATTTTTATTATATTAATATGATTAATTAGGATGAAATAACATACTATTTTTCTTAATTTACCCACAGGGATTAAGAAAAGAGAATATAATATGATAGTTTATTCATAAAGTAATTATGAATCCATTTTAATTAGAAACTTAGCCCACATGCAGTTTTTAATGTTATTTGATTTATATATTGTGACATATTTTACATTGGTGAAAACATGCTTTATGTAAAATTGCCTTAAATTTTGTGACATAAACATGTAGAAAAGAAGGAAATCATTAGTCTTGAGTCAAGAGTGGGCCCCACATTTAACGTTCATAAGTGCTTCTTTAGAGGAGCATAGACATTTTTTTTTATAAGGTAAGATGTATATATACTTTTTAACGCATCAATAACAATGAAAGGAAGTCGTACTCAAAAACCTCGTACCCGAGAGAACAAAGAAGGTGTTCCAACGGGTACAAGGTGTACAAATAAACAAGGCTAGAAAGCCGCAAGAGTGAAATTAACAGGCTAACCACTCCGGCCAAAAGAAAGCTATACAACAGCTAAGCGAAACTAAGAATCAAATATTGAGGCAGAGAAGCCCCACTTGGCTTGGATTCTCCGGTTGCGGGGATTATCTTCAATGGGAAAGCATGGACAGTTTCATCTCTAGCGAAATTGAAATTAAAGAAGAAAAGGTAAGAAATAATCTTAAATCAATAATAGGGCCGCAAGGGATAATGTAGTTAATTTAATGTGATAGGGCATGTCAAGAGCCAATAAGTGGGTAGAAATAACGCAAGCCATTAAGGCTAATAATTATCCTCATTTATTCTGAAAACCCACTTTTATACATGAGAAATGTGAAGTGTACAAAGATTGATTTACAAAATTAGTTTATTAAGTGTTGTGACTGATTTATAGTGATATATAGTCAAATACCATCCACTTGTTTAAAAAATCACTTACAAAATTATCAATACTGTGCATCGCCTCCTCTTTCAACCGCCACCGCAAGGCTACGATAACGGTGGGTGGCCGCAGATATGAGGTCGTTAATCTTCATTAGAGGCCTCTGATAGAGATGAGTACTCGTTCGTTTAAGGTTTAATTAATGTACTTTCAAATTATCTTGCAAGCACAAAAGCGTGGGGGTTTGGTCACACGTTTGCTGGCTTCTTTTGAATTCCCATAATGATGGTCAACTTTTAAGTGGAGGTCGTCTTAAAGATATTCGTTTTGTTTCCTTCTTTCAGAAAGAAAATCCCGTGATCACAATCTATTCCTATATTATATCTTCTGGCACTATAAATGTGTGTACTTGTTTTATTTATCTTGCTTCTTGACCCTTGGATACTGTCAAACTTAGGGCACTATACAATGCATGAAATGAAACAGCTACATTGCCAACTCGAACAACCAAAACTAACTTTGTTGTTTCTCTTCCTTAGTCGCCGAACCTATCATTCCCTTCCCAATTCCTACCACCATGGCCTTAACTCTAACCAAGCTCTTTCTCTTCTCCTTTCTTGTTTCTTCCACCGTACTCACCGCGAGATCCAAACTCCTAACCTCCAAGCGCGAGAAGCTCACTCACTTCCGCGTGTACGTGCAGGACAAAATCACCGGGAGCAATGCCACCGTCATAACCGTAGCCCAGGCATCGACGACCAACCAGTCTGCCACGTCATTCGGTTGAGGAAGGGTTTTCGACAATGCATTGACTGTGGGTCCCAAGATGAGCTCGAAGAACGTGGGTGTGGTACAAGGCATGGCGGCATTTGCATCCCAAAGAGAGATGGCCTTGTCGATGTCCCTGAACTTCGTGTTCACGGTAGGGAAGTACAACAGGAGCAGTTTGACCGTTGTGGGGAGGAACGTGTTGTCGTTGAAGGTGAGGGAAATGCCTATCGTCGGCGGAACTGGTCTTTTCTGGTTGGCCCGGGGTTATGTTCAGACTGGCACTTACTCGTTGGACCTGAAGAATGGACTCGTCGTTCTTGTGTATGATTTCTCTGTGTAACACTCACTATTGATGGTTTCGCTAGGTTAAGCTTGGGAGTTGTTTTTGTTTGGTTTAATAACAATAAAAACTTAACTAAACTCCAAGTAGAGGGCATGAAAATGTTTTATGAAAAGTTTGGAAGAGTTTCTTGTAATTCTGTCTCGACAGTGTCTGATTAGAAATCGGTCCAGCTCTCTTGTTACTGAGGGTTTTGTTTTCAACAAGCCAATTTTCATTCTTTCTCCAACATAAGATGAGACATTGCGGAACGATAGGATTAGTTTTGTTGTAAGCGACAAGACATAGCGCAACAATAGCGCAACAAAACGGGACACAGCAGAGCGAATAGCAAATGAAGACCACACGCACAACATTTGCGATCTACGAGATGAGATCCTACGCACCATCAGTTTTTTCGTTCCATTTTTCATTCATCTGATCCATCCCACGGTGATGTTTATAACTGAAGTATTAAAAGTTGAGATTTATTGACAAACCGACGGAGAAATGGATCCTCGTACATAATTTACACTGGTGGAACTTTGTACCTGCATCATCCCGAGAAATTTATCATATTGTGTACGCAGGTCGCTAGCAAATGGGGCACAGAGACCCTGTGAGCTCCGGACGTGTGTTATTATTTGACTAGTAAAGATTGAAACAGTACATTTATCATCATAGTGTTCAACGGCATGCCTGACCAACTTTAGACACAGCTTATATACACGGGAAAACAATATCATCTTGACCATAACATATACTATACATATGGCCAAATATGGCCAGTAAGGGAAATTAACAGTGTTTGTTGTGGTGGATCGAGTACGACCAACTTATTTGGTTAATCTTTCCCTTAAAAAACGTTGAAGTGGAGGCCACCCGTCTAACACCCGTGACCCGACAATGTCGTGACTCTTCGACCAGTATAATTTGTCGTCATCTGTTTTTGGTCATCACTACTCCCATTTGTATAATATGGAGATGGAATGATTCGTAATGCTAAAAGCTTAAAGTATTTGTTTTATTAATGAAGCAAAGACAATTTATTCTAGTCACTAGTGTTGTTTCTTTCGTGCCTTGTAACCAAAAAATATAGACAAAGATAATAACTTTGAAAAAGCGATAACAAATTTAATAACAATCGAGCCAATGTTTATATAATCTTGACAGATAAAGATGACTGAATAACATACCAAATATAGACTTGCTAGATACTACAAAATCGAAGAAGAAAAACATAATCTTCTTAAGGCAATTAATTCCTGCCATCAGTATTTTGCATATTTGTGAACTATGCTTCCCAAAATACAACACATCGAATCCGTTTGTATTAACACTATACGAACAGGATTTTGTTGAACACTTCTAAAAATTGTCACATCTAGAGCACGAGCTTAGAGCTAAATAGACACTTCTTAATAAAAACAACGAACCCTCTTCATGTGAACTCAGGGGACATCTATTAAACTGTTGCACATGATCTGAAGAAATGATAATTAAATCCTCTACATGCAAATTGAAGAGAGACAACTATTAAATATTTTGCACGTGAACTGAAGAGAGATCTCATTAATGTTGAGTCATTATTAACTTATAATTACAACAAGTAGAGCTTCTTTAGCACTATGAGTATGTTCATGTAAATCAAAATGAATGATTAATACTTAAGAAGTCGTAGGATGGAACGAAATTTCATTGGCTAAAAATTATTGTAAGTCAAATTTGTAATCGAAGAAAATACTCACCAAAATGTTGCTGAATATTGTCTTTGCAATCTATGGCTAATGCATATCCAATGCAGAAGTTTTACCTTGGAAATCAGATAAACGGATCATCCCGTTCTCAAATTATATTGTGTGGTCTAGATGGCTTCATCTCTTTCATCAAAATGAAAGAGAAGGCCGATGCGTTCAGTTTGTTCATCAGCCTAGTTAACAACCAATCTGAACTTACAAAACATTAAAAAGGTTTTATTAATCCTTAATTCCAGAGGGTATGTAACATTTGCGTATAGGCCCGTCTTGTTTTAGGACAGCTATCATCCACGTCGGTGATTTCTGATTAAAATAGATTGGGTGAACTTAATTGGCATAAATAAAAAAGTTTAAGACTAAATTTATACAATTGAAAAGTTTTAAACTGAATTACTATTAATGCAATAAATTTAGAATTTTTTGATATTTTTCCCGCCTCCAACCCATCAAGAAAATCAAGCGAATATATGATGATGATAGTACACTGATACATTAGTCTTTTTTAAGGTCTTTCGATCATGATGCATCATGAATGTGCCAATATGTGATTGGGGTGAGCGGAGGTTTGATGTCGGGCGGCTTCATCACCTTGGCTTGCAACGAAGGGCTTTGCTTTTTGACGCCCGCCGAAGAAAACGCTCACTTCTTCCTCCATATCATAAAAAAACCCACTTTCTAGTTTCCTTGTTATTTTGGCCTCATCCCCTAAAAAATTTCCAACTTTTAAGTCTAATCTCAAATTTATTCTAAAAAAATTGTCTCATAAAAAATTCCAAACTTTAGTTTTAGTCCCAATTTTACCTTAAATTTTTTTGTTTTGTAATAAATCACATACTTTTACTTGAGTCCCAAATCTATCCCCATTAACCCTTTATCAAAATTTCTCTTGACAATCAAGAGGTGGAAAACTCTCAAGAGCAAGTTTTTCAAGCGTCTTGAGTCGAGTGTCTCAAGCACGAGCTCTCCTACCACGAGAGATGGAAGACTCCCAACCATGAGAAATTGAAGATTAAGCGCAAAATCGAAAATCGATGGAAAGAAGACTCTCTTAAAAGTAAGAGCAATTGAAGGAAGCCAGCCCTAATTACCATCGGTCGAAGCGCAGTGTTTCACCTAGATTTGAGCGAGTCCATCACAATCGTGGGAGAAGGTAGCATCACTTGCAACTGGCGAGACCATGGCCACCTTCACCTGTGGCCAACAAGGCCTCCTTCGCCCTTGGCCAATGAGGGCTTCATAATCCTCACCCAGTGGCCGGCGAGTTCTGGCCATCCTTGTTGGCCACGGTGGGAAACAAAAAAAGAAAAGAAGGAAGGAAAAATGAAAAAGAAAATAAAGATTAAAAAATTAATAAAATATTCAAAAATTTTTAAAAAATTGTCCACGTTAGCAACAACCGTGCCATGTCGGATGCTTAGCATCCATGTCATTGATTTTCAGCCAATTGAAATTTTTAGGATTGAATTGACATAAATACAATAAGTTTATCATTTTTTTTGTAATTATCATTAATTAGCTTCGTTCCCATCGGTCGATGTAGGAGAGTATTAGGGTAAAAGGCCGGAACGTTGTGTCTAATGGGTGGGCCGGAAGCCCAGTTCATTACAAAAGCTCGACGTTATTGCAATGTTGGGCCTTCGTTATGATAGAGGCGTGGACGATGTATGCCCGATCGCATCCGACCCTGACCGGATCATGAAGAAATTTATTTCTGATTTCTATCCACTTCAGGATTTGATTCGGCGGCTTGGGGATGAAAACTTAATACCCCATAGGGCAGGTTGGAGAGTGGCAGTGCAAATGACCGGGAGCATGGAGGAGGCTGTCTCCCACTTTCTCAAAGTAAAAAACTCCTCCAATTTCTCTTTGAAAGTAAATCGTATTCTCGTATCATGTATTATCGTATCATGTCGTATTTCATAGCGACGCGACACGTTGGAAATGTTAAATCATGTATCGTACGGAAAAAGTACATGTGCAATAATATGCAACACACGCACACACACATCCCTGGACTGATCGAGGACCGATAAGATATGTCATGTTCATGCAACATTCAAATCAGGACATTACTTTGGATAAGAGCAAGATCAGCCAATGAAGCGGCTGTCTCTGGGAATGTTGAATTACAATCCCAACTCCCTTTTCTAAATGTTACTCTTGTTAAGGATGTAGCAATTGGTAAAGAAAACAACGAGTCTAATTCTCGATGTGAGAAGCATTTCAAGCACGCTTCCAACGCAGGTGCATTCAATCATCAACACCCTCCTTTTAATTTATTTCGATCTCAAATGAATCTAACGTACGTGGTGGGATCCACGGGATGTAACGAAGTTGTGTTGGATGTTCTGTTGGTAAAACATGTATTTTATGGAAAGAAGATCAAGTATCCTACAACAGTACCTCTGAAACCGCTTTAATAAGAATCTACTAGTTTGCTTACTTCATAGAGTTGAGTCGGGACGAAAGGGTGGAGACATAGTCAAGTATCCCATATGGGCTGCATTCCAATTGTATGTAAACAGGTTTCAAGTTTCGGGTAACAAGACACATTCAGTTCTATTTCGAAATGACTTACATAATTTCAAGACTAATTGAACAAGATCACCCATTCCAAACCCACCTTGCTTCTATACCAAGAGTTGAGATTAATAGAGAGCAATAATAACAACCTTCATTGTTTATAATTCCTTTTATAAGAGCATGTTATAATAAACAGACTCATGTTAGACCCATGATGAGTTTTCACCACGATTCTTTAAGATTTGATCGGATCTGATACTGTACATCATTTCTAGAATGAACCTAAACAGTATTGCCCTACACATGCACTGCCGGCAAAAGGGCATTACTGTAATGGATGTGTAGATGCACGCGGGTCTTAAGTTACTCATTTCGTTTTGAACTGTGGAATGGTCGAATCTTGAGGGGCCACATCACGGGCTTTACTGAAAAGCTGATATTGCCTTTGAGTGTCAGTCAAGGTTGGGACAATGGCTGCTTTCTCTCTCTCTCTGTCTTCTTTTTCTCTTCTTGTTTTCTCACTTCTAGAAATTTCTTTTCTTGCCCTTAGTTTTTGCTTTATGCTTTTTCTTTTTCAATTGGCAAAAGGAACGTGAACGAGCAACCCACACGGAGATCCCCCGATTATTCTAGGGTTTCATAACCGTGGTAATTACTCCTTTTGAACGAACCATTACGTTCATCACGGTGCTAGTGAAATCAAGCCTAAGATTAATATTATATGACATTGTGCAGTCGAACCTCGGCAGACAAACCTCTGAGGCCGATGAGCAATCAGGAGACTCGTAACTCTAATTGGAGGAGCCAGTCATTTAAAAATAAACTCTCTACTAGAAGGTCAATCCTGAATTTCTTTGTAAATTTTCTAGCATTCACATGTCAACTTTTATTCAAGCCTAAATACATCAAACTTTCAAACTATCGGCCCACGGATTCATAGATTCATATAGAATTTTGTTTCGTAATTTGAAGGAAAAGTTATAAGCAGAGACAATGAGTACTTTATTTTTTGTTTATAGAAAGCCCTATAACAATATTGGTGGATAATAGCACTGGCTATGTACGAAACGTAATCTCAATGCTGTAATAATGCATGAAATTCAGCGTCCATCCATCAAATGTACCACATATCAGCTGACCCATCATGTATATGTTCTTGTCAATCTCCAATTGGTGAGAGCAATAAAAAATAAAACCCAACCTCGCATTAGGAATACTAATGTTGCAATGGAACTAATAATATACCATCTAACTATATCAACGAACTGAGGATCTGACCCAAATCCTAAACGATTGTTACAGTCGACTTCATGAAGTTAGAGCGACACCGTTTGACGAAACATAGACACCATCTTGGACAGGAAAACATAAGGAACCAAAAACCTGAATAAATAACATACGTTAGGACGGTGGGTGGAGCCAAAGGAGGACAAAAGGAAAGCTCTCGATTTGACTTTTCTCTTTTTATTTTTCACGTGGCAAAAGGGCTCGCTTGGTCAGTGAGACTAGGGGCACAGGAAGGCACGAATTTGGGGCCACTTGGCGTGCGACGGTCTGTCCACAATGCGCGGCTTCACAACCATCGGACAAGACGCCAATAGAGTCGCCGAATTCATATGTTCGTATCATCATTGCGATCTGAATATTGAATTTTTTGCCAGATTTGTCTTGCCGTGAGTTGCCTTTGATGTGTGCACATGCACATGAAGTACTAAGTGAAACATCACCGACGACGAAGATTCGCGCCGACCGTGATTGCATCATTTGCGGCATGTAAATGGTAGGTCACCATATACCATATGACCACGTCCCTCCCACTTATTTGGTCTTCTCCCCTTAACTACTCCGCAACTAAGTATTCTTTTTAAGAAATATTATCGTTATTTTCCGCCAAACCCCATTTTCTCCATCTGCCTCCTCTATAAAACCCTCCCCTCAACGAAACCCTTTTTGCGTCGATCTCTCTCTCTCTCCCTCTCTAGCCATGGCTGTTTGCATCGCAAAGCTCGTCGTTGTCTCTCCTCTTTATTTTGACCGTCTTTGTCTCCGCAAACTCGCACACCTTTGCGCGGAGCCTCCTCGCGCGAGAGCTCGGGCTCAAGAAGGAGAAGCTAAGCCACCTCCATTTCTACTTCCACGACATTGTGAGCGGGCCAAACCCGACCGCCGTGCGCGTTGCCGAGGCCAAGATGACCAACACGTCGGCCACGGGGTTCGGCACCGTGGTCATGATCGATGACCTGCTGACTGAGGGCCCCGAGATGAGCTCCAAGGAGGTCGGGCGGGCCCAGGGGATCTATGCGCTGGCGTCGCAGAACGACGTTGGGCTGCTCATGGTGCAGAACTACGTATTCACCAAGGGGAAGTACAATGGGAGCACGCTGAGCGTGCTTGGCCGCAACGCGGTGTTCTCTAGCATGCGCGAGTTGACGATCGTCGGCGGGAGCGGGCTCTTCCGGTTTGCCCGCGGATATGCTCAGGCAAAGACGCGCACGCTCGACCTAATGACCGGGGATGCCTGCGTGGAGTACAATGTTTATGTCTTCCATTATTGATCCACGTTCACGAGATGTCTCTGAAGGCGTTTCTAGAAAGAGATCTCACGGTTTATTTTGATGGCCGTATTGTTTGCTTTGTTTCTTTGGTATCTAATTTTTTTTTCCAATCACCAATGATTCTTGCATTGCTGTCTACTTTTCCAAATTCTGGCTACGGCAACGGCCGCGCAGTCAGCCACAGGCGAGGGATGAACTAGCCCTAGGCAGGCGAGGCTTGACCTCACAAAATTCCAGCATGGTCGAGCTCAACGGTAAGCTTGAGCCTCACAGGCCTCGAGTGGGGCTCCACCTCACCAAATCTGGTGAGGTCAAGCTCGCCCAAGGCTAGGGAGCTCCACCTCTAAAGGTGGGGAAACATATAATCAATCACACAATTTGAGAGCCTGCAATTGAAGCTACATTATTAGACGAAAAATTGTGACTCGAATCACATTCATCAAACCTACGCACATTTTGTCCAAAATCGGCACGGCCAATGAAAAAAGGTAGGACAATGCACCACGAGGTTGAAACTACACTGGAACAACCCTAGATTCTAAATCGGCGAGGCGAAGAAGTCAACAATAGAGACGAGCGACGAACTAAACTGACCTAAACGATGATGGCATAGATCTGACGAAACGGAGGTAAACCCTAGGATTGTGGAAAAGAGAGAGGACTGAAGAGCAAGGGAGGGGAAAGAATTGTGCTTTCTAGTTTCTAGAGAGTAACACAGGAAGAGATTAGTGAGGCAGCTGGATTTCATGGGGTGCGAAGCAGCAGGGAGAGAGAGAGAGAGAGAGAGAGAGGCATTGCCGAAGCATTTATAACCACAATTCGTTTCTCAGGTGGCGGCGACATTGCCATCGCAAGTGGTGGTGGAGAGGAGGAGGAAGTCCGGAGATGGAGAGGTGGAGGGGGAATTTTGGAGCTTGTGAGGGATAAGGAGTGCACAGGCGTGAAGAGAAAGGTGAAGGAGTGCATGGAGAAAAACATGCTAGGTATGGGCAAAATAAAGAGGAAGAAAATGATTTCCTCTTTTCTCAGTTTTGAAGGTGTTTTTCCTATTGACCCGAAAATGTTTTCCTTGACCAATATATTTGTTGTGAACCAAATACCGAAAAATTCGGAAAACTCTTTCTTGAAAATTGTTTTCAGTAAAACAAATAGAGCCTAGATACATCAAACTTTTCAGTATATAATTTTCTTAATTTTTTGTAACATCTTTACTTTTTCTTTGTATACTCTAAATTTGAAGGGAAAGGTATCAGCAAACGCAATGAGAACTTTTTGTGTTTGTAGAAAGCACGGGTGATCGATTCCCAAGCAATCCGGTTGCTGTCCAAGATTCGAGAATCAGACCAAAGGGACTGGTTTCTAGTTTCTATAATTGGGAACCGAATCGGTTCCCTCGGAACGAGACCAACTGATCCGATCCAATTCCTAGGTGGGCCAATAACACCGATTGCATATTCGGTTTTTTTTTATTTGTCGTTAATGTTCAAGATGAAATTGAAGTTGTTCTTAATAATCAAGTTCTTTCTACAATCAGTGAGTTACGTATAACATTATAAATTTTACAGAGATTTTTCCAATTTGTGGCAAAATTTGGTTGGAATAAGTAACTACTGTTGTGTTTTGATTTACACTTATCATCTTACTCACATGCATAAATAAACGCAGTTGCTCCAGCCTTGAAGAGCCTTCCTTAGGAGATAGAGAGTTTTTTTTACAGATTTTTAAGAAATTAAAATAAATTTAAAAAAAATCGGTCCCGTCCAAGTGGTCAGGTCCACACTTGAAACTGGAAATCGAATCGAAATTCATCGGTTCCAATTTTATGGAACTGTGAACCAGACCAGTGCTCATGGGAACCGCCCATAACCGGCCGATCCGGTCCAATCCAGGCAGTTCCTTTTGTTTACCCCTAATAGAAAGCCAGATAAGAGGGTTGGTGGAAAATAGCACATGGAAACGTCCGCAACGCGATCTTAATGCTGTAATAACGCATGAAATTCAACTGAGAAAGTTATTGGCGAGAACGTACATCCATCACTCAGCTGACCCATCATGTATACGTTCTTGTCAATCTCCGCAGATAATCTAGTTGGTGAGAGCAATAAAAAATAAAACCCAACCTTGCAATTGGAATGCTAATTTTGCAATGGAACTAACGAAACACCATCTAACTATTTCAACGAACTGAGAATCTGACTCGAATCCCACGTTAGGAAACGATTGTTTAGGGTAGGTTTCATGAAGTTAGAGCAGCAAAGTTTGACGAAACACAATCGCCATCTTGGACAGGAAAACATTAAGGAACAAAAAAAGCCAAAATAAGTAACATTAATTAGATAAGTGGGTGGAGCCATAGGAGGACAAAAGGAAAAGGAAAGCTCTGGATTTGAATTTTCTCTTCTTATTTTCGACGTGGTAAAAAGGCTCGTTCGTATTTTCTGGTATGTAGGTGTGTTTAATACTCCACGTAAGACTTGCCGTAACTCATCCGGAGGTCGACATGTGGCAATCCGGGCCCACCCACCCCCTCACCACCTACAGACTTGCGTCCACCTCGTCCCTGAACCATGAAGAACACCGAGAAGATGAAGAACGAGCCATGTCTGACCCACCAGCTCTCCCAAATTCCTCCACCATCGCACCTTTGCGTGGAGTATTAAACACACACCTAATATTTTCTCGAAGGAGGCACGAATTTGGGGCCACTTGGCGTGCCACGGTCTGTCCACAACGCGCGGGTTCACAACCATCGATGAAGAGGCCAATGGGACTCTCCGAAGTCACGTGTTTGGATCATCTTTGCGATCTGAATATGGTTTTTTATAAACATTGTCTTGCCGTGAGTTGACTTGACTCAAACACTCTGTACCCACGTGAAATCCTAAGTGATTCATCACCAACGACGAAGAATCGCTCCAACGCTAATTGCATTATTTGCAGCACGTAAATGGTAGGTTACCATATGCCATATGACCATGTCCCTCTTTCTTTGTTCGCTCTTATTTGGTCTCCTCCCTTAACTACTCCGTAACTAAGTATTTTCTGTAAAAAATATAATCATTATCTTCCACCAAATCCCATCTTCTCCATCTGCCTCCTCTATAAAACCCTCCCCTCTACGAAACCCTTTTTGCGTCTCTCTCTCTCTCTCTCTCTCTCTCTCTCCATGGCTGTTTGCATCGCAAAGCTCGTCGTCTTCTCTCTCCTCTTAATGTCGACCGTTTTTGTCTCCGCAAACTCGCACACCTTCGCGCGGAGCCTCCTCCCGAGAGAGATCGGGCTCAAGGAGGAGAAGCTGAGCCACCTCCACTTCTACTTCCACGACATTGTGAGCGGGCCCAACCCAACCGCCGTGCGCGTCGCCGAGGCCCAGATGACCAACACATCGGCCACGGGGTTCGGCGCAGTGGTCATGATTGACGACCTGCTGACTGAGGGCCCCGACATGAGCTCCAAGGAGGTCGGGCGGGCCCAGGGGATCTACGCGCTGGCGTCGCAGAACGATGTCGGGCTGCTTATGGTGCAGAACTACGTGTTCACCGAGGGGAAGTACAATGGGAGCACGCTGAGCGTGCTTGGCCGCAACGCGGTGCTCTCCGGCGTGCGGGAGCTGGCGATCGTCGGCGGGAGTGGGCTCTTCCGGTTCGCCCGCGGGTACGCTCGGGCAAAGACGCACACGTTCGACCTCAAGACCGGGGACGCCTGCGTAGAGTACGATGTTTATGTCTTCCATTATTGATGCACGTTTACGAGATGTCTCCGAAGGCCTTTCTAGAAAGAGTTCTCACGGTTTAGTTTGATGGCCGTATTGTTTGTTTGTTTCTTTGGTATCTAATTTATATATATATATATAATGACTCTTGCATTATTGTCTATTGGGAAAAGTGTTGAAAAAGTCCTAAACTTTTTTGCATTTGTGTGAATTTAATTCTAAACTTTTTTTGTACCAATTCAGTCTTAAACATTTTGTCTTTGTGCCAACTCAGTCCTTCCAGCTAATTCTAGCCGGATTTTAGTGATGTGGACGCCGACCGACCTACATAGCACCGTTGGCGCTGACGTTGACAATTTTTTAACAATATTTTAATATTTTTTCAATTTTTTAAATATTTTTCTGATTTTTCTCTTTTTTCCTTTTCCTTCTTCTTCTACCTTTAGCCAATGACCGAACCGATCACAGGCCATGGCTGGCTGCTTGGGCGAGGGCGGGGCTACCGTCACCCGCCATAGGCAAGGCCCAGCCGACCCTCGCCGGATCTGGCAAGTGGAGCCCTCGCCGAGGCACAGTCTCGCCCAGGCCAGGCCAGGCCAACCCTCGCCGGGCCTTGCCTGGGCGAGGGCTCCCCTCGCTGGGAATGGCCTCACCCAAGGGAGGGTCAGCCGGGCCTTGCCTGTGACGGGCAACGACGGCCTCACCTAGTGGCCGACCAAAGGTAGAAGAAGAAGGAAAAGAAAAAAAATCATAAAAATCATAAAAAATATTTAAAAAATTAAAAAATACTAACATATTATTTAAAATTGTACACGTCAACGTCGACGGCGCCACGTAAGCCGGCCGGTGCCACGTCACCAAAATCTGACCAAAATTAACCAGAAAGACTGAATTGGCACAAAAACAAAATGTTTAGTACTGAATTGGCACAAAAAAAAGTTTAGGATTAAATTGGCACAATGCAAAAGGTTTAGGACTTTTTTAACACTTTTCCTGTTGTCTACTCTACCAAATTCCGACCACGACGACGGCCGCACAACCGGCCACGGGTGAGGGACGAGCTTGCTCTAGGCTGGCGAGGCTCAACCTCACCAAATTCACACGTTCTACAACTCACCTGGGGCCGGTGTGTTGCGACCTTCCCAAACCGGCCTTGTCGCCTAAGTGGTTTGGCTATTGGATTACTAAGTTAAACCTAGCTCGAGCTCTCCTAAGCCCATATCAATTCACAACTTAGATTTAAGTTATTAACATGCAAATCAATTTCATTTAGAAGTTGCCACTAATCAATTTTTTGTGGGTCAATTAGACACCCAAGTAAAGCATGGGAGAAATGATTCACTTCTAAAACCAGAAATTCAATGGGTACGGAAACTTGATTACACTAATTGATCAATTAATGCCCTTTCGGTACCTTACCTTGTTCAATTACCACCTAACATGTTCACATTAATTGGGAGTCTCAAAATTCGATTCCTAACCAAGTTAGGGAAAGCAACAATCAACACATGAACCTATCGTGTGTAATCAACTACATAAAAGGTTAAATTAAACGTGCAATTCAAAATGTGTGAACCAAGCAACGCGCAACCAACATGACACTAATCACACAATAGGGCAAGAAAAACTAATTCCAAAGTCCAAATAATAATTTTTGATTTTTCGAAATTTTTTTAAAATTTTTTTTTAATTATTTAAAAAATTTTAATACTTTTTAAAAAAATTAAATATTTTTTAACATTAAAATAATAATATAAATATTAAAATAATATAAAAACGGACCCGGGTCGAATCTCCACATCTGACCTGGATCGAGACTGACCCGGGCGCGCCAGCCAAGGTCCACAACCAGACCGAACTCATTCATTGAGCCCGATTTGGCAAATTAAAAAGAAAAACAACAAAGAAAAGGGCCTAGCATGAAAATTTTTTAAAAAAGCAAAAAAAAACAAAAGCCCATAGCCCAATAAAAAAATAGAACCCCAAAACCGTAAATACATCGGCCCACAACCTATTTTGGCCCATTCGAACAAAACCCTAGAGCCAAACCCTACTTGGTCACGACCCGTTCAATTGACCTGGCTCGCGGTCGACGACCCGAATGCCAAAACCCTACCTTGTTATGACCCGCACGCCTAACCTGACTTGCGGCCGCCAACCCGACTTGCAACAATTGTCTCTCCTTTGCCGGCTAACCGGAACGCTAACTTCTCAGAGCCCCAGCCGTTCCGCCTTTATTGGCCGGCCCAAATATCGGCTCCTCTTGGCTCCGGCCTCCAGGCCGATGCTCTACCTTGGTCTGCATCACCGCCCCTCATCAGGGCGGTGAGCATCCTCCAACCGGCTCATCGCTGTGGTGACCAACAAACAACCGAGACCGTCCAAGCCCGACGGGAGGCTGGCCGGCCGCAAACTAGCCAGATCCCAGTGAGGGACCAGTTGGTTACCCCCTCTCACGGTCACGCCCAGACTGCTATCAAGCCGTGAGCCTCCTTAGCCCGCATCACGCACCACCGCGCCTACCTCGGCCAGCCCTAGGATTGATGACCTCGAACATTGGCCACAGGATAACAACATAAGTCAGTCAGTTCCAGAAGTGCAACCAGACAGAGATGAACCCGAGAAACTCGGTTCAGGCATAACGTTGAACAGTTGGAGCGCACGACGAAAATCAGAGATTTTAGGTTCGATTGAGGCTCAAATCAAACCGGAATCACGGACACGAGACACACGAAGAAGCAAGAGCAAGCACGAGGCTTCACGGGCTGAAACTCGTGCGAGCCGGTCGGCCGCGAGCTCCGGCCAGTGAGCCCAAAACAAACAAGGGATGCAAGCAGAACAGGGGAGGGAGGGGTGGCCGCTGCGGCACTCCCTATCCAGCTCAGCAGTGGCAGACAGGGTGAACGTGACAAATCGGACTTTGTCTGGTCACCTCACAGGCCTCCAAGCCGAAATCCTCGAGAAATTGACCCCAAACCACACCAAACAAAAACCCAGCAAGAGTTGGGGACCGGGACCTACTGCGGGAAATGGAGTGTGTTGGAGCCTCACCGGCCACGATTGAGACGCGGTGAACACCGATGAGGGAATGTTCAATCTCGAATCTCGCTCTCCAACACTCTCGACCTCACTCTCTCTCCGGATCTCTCCCCCTGTTCTCTCTTGGTTCTCGGTCCTCTCCCGGATCTCTCTTCGTCCTCTCCAATTTAAGGCCGGCCAATAGGCAGGCGCACATGGCCCCTGTCACCACTAGTCTGCCGTGGCCGGCCTAATCCCGACCCAAGGATCATGCCAGCATGCCCCGCGCCTCTCTAGCTTCTGCTTCCTGTTCCCGTCTGTCCTCTCCCCCATACCAACGGCGTTGGGGGGGAGAAGGTGAACAGTCACAAGCCGGGCCAAGGGGGAAAGGGGCCAGCCTGGATGGGAAAATAAGAAAAAGAAAAAGAAGAATGGGCCGCGCAAAGATAAAAAGAAAAGAAAAAGAATGGGCCGACTAACCTAGCCCGAAAACCTTTTTTTTTATATGTTTTAATATACCCTATTAATGCAAATGCACCTAATGTCTATATGCCATGTAATTTTGATAAAAATATTTTAGTTTAAGGTTTAAAAATTAAACCCTAATTTTCCATACGATAAAACCCTAAATGATTAAATAAATTTTAGATGTCAACATGGTGAGCTTGAGCCTCACCAGCCTAGGGTGAGGCTCCACCTTACCAAATCTGGCGAGGTCGAGCTCGCCCGAGGCTAGAAAGCTCAACCTCTAAAGGAGGGGGGAAAGCTTATCATCAATCACACAACTCAAGAGCTTGCGATTGAAGCTACATTATCCAATTGAAAACCATGACTTGAATCACATTCATCAAACCTACGCACATTTTGTCCAAAATTGGCACGACCAATGAAAAAAGGTGAGTAAAATGCATCATGAGGTTAAAACTTCATCGGAAAAACCCAATAGTCCAAATCGGCAAGGCAAAGAAGTCAACAATATGGCCAAACAACAAACCAAACTGACCTAAATGTTGATGGCACAGATATGAGCAAACGGAAGTAAACCCTAGGATCATGGAAAAGAGAGAGGATTGAAAAGCAAGGGAAGGCAAAAAAAATCATGCTTTTCGGAGAGTAACATGGGAAGAGATAGGTGATGCAGCTGGATTTAACCGGGGGGCGGAGGAGGCAGGGAGAGAGAGAGCATGGCGTTGCCAAAGCATATGCAATCGCAAGCCGTTTCTCATATGACAACGACTCAGCCATCACAAGTGGTGACAGAGAGGAGGAGGAAGTCCGGAGGTGGTGAGGCGGAGGAGGAACTTTGGAGCCGAAGAGAGATAAGGAGTGCACAGGCGAGAAGAGAAAGGTGAAGGGGTGCACGGAGGAAAACGTGTTGGATCTAGGCAAAATAAAGTAGAAATCATTTTCCCCATTTTTGAAGATATTTTCCATTGACCCGAAAATGTTTTCTTTGACCAGTTTATTTTCTATGAATCAAACGTCAGACCATGCGAAAAAAAATTTCTTGAAAACTGTTTTCAGTGACACAAACAAAGTTTATATACATTAAACTTTTCAGACTATGGGCACACGGACTTGTAGATTCGTATATAATTTTCTTTCATAATTTTTTGTAACATTTTGACTTTTTCTTTGTATTTTCTAAATTTGAAGGGAAAGCTTTCAGCAGAAACAAATGAGTACTTTTTTTCGTTTGTAGAAAGCGGAGTGATGGGTTCCCGGGCTGTTCGATTCCCGCCTTAGAACAGGAAACCGGACCCGAGGGATTAGTTCCTAGTTTCTACAACCGGGAACCAAACTGATGTCCTCTTGGAAATAGACTGACCACTTTGATCCGGTCTCCAGGTGGGCTAATGGAATTGGTATATTCAATTTTTTTTTTGATTTGTTGTTAATGTTCAAATTGAAATTGAAGATTTTCTTGAGATAATCAAAGCGTTTCTACAATTAGTAAGTCACGTATAATATTATAAGTTTCGTAGAGATTTTTCCAATTTGTAGCAAACTTTGGTTGGAATAAGCAGCTACTATTGTGTTTTGATTTGTTCATATCATCTTACTCACGTGCATAAATAAATATAGTTACTCCAATCTTGGAGAGCCATTCCTTTTGTGAATTGGGACATAGATTAGGGTTTTTTTATATGTTTTTAAGAAAAAAATTTTAAAAAATCTATTTAGTCCTGGTGGTCTAGATGGGCGGTTCCATACTTGGAATCGGAAATCGGACCGAACTTCACCGATTCTAATTTTATGGAATCGAGAATCGGACTAATGTCCTTGAAAATCGATTGATCTTATCTAAGCTGTTTCTTTTTTTCACCCCTAATAAGATGGTGGGTGGAAAATAGCACATGGTATGAAACGAGTAATAATGCATGAAATTCAACTGAAAAAGTTATCGGCAAGAAAGTACATCCATCACACGTACTATATTTCTGCTGACCCACCATGTATACGTTCTTGTCAATCTCCGCATATAATTTAGTTGATGAGAGCAATAAAAAATAAAACCCCAACCTTGCATTTGGAATGCTAATTTTGCAACGGAACTAACGAAATACCATCTAGCTTTTTCAACGAACTGAGAGCCTGACTCGAATCCCACATTAGGGAACGATTGTATAGGGTCGACTTCATGAACTTAAAGCAGCGACGTTTGACGAAACACAGTCGCCATCTTGGACAGGAAAACATTAAGGAACAAAAACAACTGAATAAATAACGTAAGTTAGGAAAGTGGGCGGAGCCATAGGAGCAGAAAACGAAAAGGAAAGCTCTGTATTTGAACTTTCTCTTTTTCTTTTTTCCGCCAGGCAAAAAAGCTCGTTTGGTTAAGTGAGACTATAGGACAACGAAGGCACGAATTTGACGCCACTTGGCGTGCGACAGTCTGTCCACAAAGGGCGGCTTCACAACCATCGAAGAAGAGGCCGATAGAGTCTCGGAAGTCCTATGTTCGCATCATCTTTGCCATCTGAATATTGAATTTTTTTCTCAGATTTGTCTTGCCGAGAGTTGACTTGATGTGTGCACAGAAGTCCTAAGTGAAACATCACCGACAATGAAGAATCGGGCCAACGCTAATTGCATCATTTGCGGCACGTAATTGGCAGGTAGATCCATCAAATCGATGAATCAGATTAGGTTTGGATTGAGTCAAAAAAATAATCCGACTCATATTAACACATTTAACATATATTGACCCATTTATATGCAATATTTTTTTTTCAACCCAAATCGAGCCTGACCAATATTACTAAAACATATATGTACTCATTTATCTCACTTATAGCTCTAGACGTGAATATGTTGCTCGTGTGAAATTTCATTTTAAATTTTAAAAAAAAGCAAATTAACAAAATGAAAAGACGTAAATAAATAATCAAGACTGACGTTCATGTGTGTCGTAATCAACTTTGGGTATTTTTGTTCTAAAATCCGGACGAGAAATGATATTCTAAACAATGCAAATAGTCACGGAACTTCACCATGGGAAGGAGGACTCATCATCGAAAATCTTTTGTTAATGGTCAGCGTCAGCTTCTAGTTGTTTAAGCTAGCGTGCTGCAAATAGTGCAATTAGCCGTCGGGGGCGACTCTTCCTCGTCGGTGATGTTTCCTTTAGCACTTAAAAGATAGTAGGTCACCACCCACCATTGACCGTGAGACCGCGTCGCTCTCTCTTAGTGGGTCTCCTTCGCTTAACAACTACGCAACTAAGCACTCTCTTTAAAATAACATTATCATTGCTTTCCACCAAGCCCCATTTAATTTTTCTCCATCTGCCTACTCCATAAAACTCGCCTCAACGAAACCCTCTTTGCGTCTCTCTCTCTCTCTGCCCTCTCTGCCCCTCTCTAGCCATGGCTGTTTGCATCGCAAAGCTCGTCGTCGTCTCTCTCCTATTTACGTCGACCGTCTTCGTCGCTGCAGACTCGCACACCTTCGCGCGGAGCCTCCTCCCGCGAGAGCTCGGGCTCAAGGAGGAGAAGCTGAGCCACCTCCACTTCTACTTCCACGACATCGTGAGCGGGCCCAACCCGACCGCCGTGCGCGTCGCCGAGGCTAAGATGACCAACTCGTCGGCCACGGGGTTCGGGGCCGTGGTCATGATCGACGATCCGCTGACCGAGGGCCCCGAGACGAGCTCCAAGGAGGTCGGGCGGGCGCAGGGGATCTACGCGCTGGCGTCGCAGAAGGACGCCGGGCTGCTCATGGTGCAGAACTACGTGTTCACCGAGGGGAAGTACAACGGGAGCACGCTGAGCGTGCTCGGCCGGAACGCGGTTTTCTCCGGCGTGCGGGAGTTGTCGATCGTCGGCGGGAGCGGGCTCTTCCGGTTCGCCCGCGGGTACGCTCAGGCAAAGACTCACACGTTCGACCGTAAGACCGGGGACACCTGCGTGGAGTACAATGTTTATGTCTTCCATTATTGATCCAAGTTCACGAGATGTCTCTGCAGGCCTTTCTAGAAAGAGTTCTCACTGTTTAGTTCTTTTGTTTCTTGGTCGGAACAGTGTTTAGTTTGGTGGCCGTGTTGTTTGTTTGTTTATTTGGTATCTACTTCTCTTTTAATTTTCCAATCACCGATGCAGCTTTCATTGATGTTTACACCTTACCAAACGATAAATAAGGATTAACTTATTTCATGAATAATATGATTGAGGGAATGAATTATATTGCAAATCGATGACTGACAAAACTAATTATTAGACAGGCTTCTTCTATAAATTAAAGGAATTGAGGAATGAGGAGGCTGTTATATGAGATTCCAAATCAGAGCTAGGCTTGGCTTACAGACGTAGCAGATCCACAAGGCTTGACGACAAAAGGAGAAAAGTGAAAAACGATTGGTTGAGTTAGGGTGCGTTTGGCAATTATTCTATTTTCAAAAGCTGATTCTACTAAGAAATGATTCTTTTTTATTCTATGGCCGAAAATAATTTATAAGCATTTGAAGGATTTGGTAACTGTCCAAAATTTTTATTTTTAGAATAATAAAAAAAATAAATGCGTTTGGTAACTGCACAAAATTTCTTTTTATTAATAATATTTTAATGATATTTTAAATTTTTTAATAGTTCTTTCTTTTTTTCCCCTTCCCCTTCCTTGGCCATGGCCAAGTCACCGACGTTGGTGACCGGCCACGGGCAAGGGCCGGCAAGGTCGTCATGGCCCTCGCCCAAGCGACGAGTGTCCAGCCCTTGCCCTCACTGGCCCTAGCCTGTGGCTAGTCGCCTACTCAAAGTATTGTCTGCTTTGATCCATCCCATACCGAGTCTCACGGTTTTATCCATTGGCATATAAAAAGCACTTTCCCAAGAGGTCACCCATTCTGGAAGTGCTCTAGCCTAAGCTCGCTTAAGACACCTCCGTAAGTTAATTCAAGTTTATATATATATGAGGATCGCTCTCCTCATGTTTGATACACAGTTCGATTCATTTCTACCCCATTTGCCATCCTAGAAGTTTGCCAAGAGCCACTCCTTGTCTAGGCCCTTTGGCCCCGACGACCACTTCTCGCCCTCGTTGAACCAAGTCGTTACATCGCCGGTGCCCAACGACCAGCCACAGGCTAAGAAGAAAAAGAAAAATTTTTTCCATTTCTGATTCTTGTTCCCAGAATCAAGAAGCTTATTTTTTTTATTTCTTGATTCTATTCTAAAACTGATTCTGAGAATAAATTTTTGTAAATTTATACCCGTGAACAAAAAATTTGCCAAACGGATTTCTATTCCAAAATTGATTCTATAAACAAAAGAACAAAAATAGTTACTATTTGGCAACTTGCCAAGCGCGCCCTTATTGGGCCATTCCCCACGGGTCGAAATAATTTAAATGAAAATGCTCATTTGGGAGATATTATCAATGGGAAGGATGAAGAGAAGAGAAAGGCGATGGTTTTTGTCATATTGCCTAATTAAAAAAAAAAAAGCACCATCTTTAGGTCAAAGGACAATTGTGGCCAGAACTTTTTTTTGTCCCATAAAAAAGAACAAACTTTAGGTTGAGTGACAATTCTGGGCCCAACTTTTTTTTGTCTCGTAAAAAAGTATCAACTTTCACTTAAATCCCAAATCTGAGCCCTATTGATTTAAAATCATTAATTACCAACTTGACTATTCCACTTTAGCAATAAATCTATGAGGCTTCCTGACTGGATTTAAAGCACTATTCATTGTCTTATTCTTTGAGCCACAACTTAAAGAATAACATTCAAACTCTTCGTCTTATTCACTTCACCAGCAAGTCAAAAATATCTCTAGATCGAATCTCTCTGGCTAGACTTCGTCGTTTTTTCGTAATCTGAAGCTGTAGATCACCGTCTATCAACAAACGCCATGGACGAGATTCACCAAGCTCACTACCATAACATTTTTTCTCAAACAAAAGTGATTTCTGATAGAAAGTCAACGAGGAGCCAGATTTGGGATCAGGGTGAAAGTTAGTGATTTTTTATGAGACAAAAAAAAGTTGAGGGCCATGATTGTTACTCGACCTAAAAATTATGCTTTTTTATGGGATAAAAAAAAAGTTCGGATCAGAATAGTCCCTTGATCTAAAGTTGATACTTTTTTTTTTAATTAACCCGTCATATTGCGATTACTTAATGTCAGACTCATTGTGGAGTAGTGCTGAAGTTAATACATCATATAGTTTGTGTGATTATAAAGTGGGCATTAAAAAATCAAGTGGATCAATAGAAAACCAAATAAGTTCTGCCAAGGCATTTAGTCATCAATTTATAAAAAAATCAATTTTGTTAAAAATTAGCGTTACCCGTCACTCTAACAGATCACATACTCATCACACTTCAGTAAATAATGGAATATCCTCACTATTTATTTAGAGATGAGTTCCATTGCAGGCTGATGACCATGACAAGAACTTCCTGGTAGCTTACAAAATAAAGTGTACCTTAATTAATTATTTATTCGGCTAAAGGTGCATTTGATTCAACTTTTTCAAGGGCTTTGGGTCGTCAGAGGCCCTTCGGGGAAAACTTGGGGTAGGACCATTTTAGACTTTCGGCATTTTAGGAAGGCTATCCTAGAGTTATAAAAAAATTTCCAAAACTATCCTCATCGATTTTTTTTTCTGCTTTTGCCCTCATAAGAATAGCTCATCTTATCCACGTATATCACCGATGAAGCTCCATTGAGAGTTGCAAGAGGCCATCCATCAATCGTCAATGATCGTCGATAGTCACATGACCTAAGCGAGGGCTACCTAGGGTTGCCCGACCTCCGCGAGGGGCTCCTGGCACCACGCGACCCCTCACGAAGGTTGTGCTTTTCCAAACTCTTTTAAATTACAATTTAACAAGCATAATTTGAATTTCGGAAAACTCATTTTTTTGCCGGTCCTACTCTATCTCTTACTCACGATACACACTCAAACTTGCGTCCCACCTCTTACAGGGTATGGGCGTTGAAACCCACGTCTTAAACTACGCGGCATCACCCCTATCCTCCCTGCAAAGGTAGAGATTCGAACTCCCCGCCTCCTCTTTCTCAAGTGAGAAGGGTGGCCATTGGGGTAAACCCCTAGTGGTTTAGAAAACCCATTTAACTTAGACTTCATTCGTTTCACGTAAAATAACTTTCAAGAAAATGTTATTCGAATTTTCCAGCCTTCGTTTCACAAAAATAAACTAGTCAAGGAAAAATTTTCCCTCATTAAAAAAAACACCTTCAAAAGTAGGGAAAAGGATTTCCTCTTTTTGAAGAGAGGAAACTATTTTCCCTCCTCCTTCTTTCACCTTTTTATTTTTTTGTTAATTTCTAATTTTTAATTTTATTAAAATTCTAATTTTTAATTTAACTTTATTTTTATTCTTTTGTTCTTTTCTTTTCTTTTTTTCCTTTTTCTATTTTCTTCTTCACCGGCCACGACGAAGATCAATGATCAGTCACAAGCGAGCTCGAGCCTCACCACAGGCCAGCGATCCTCGAGTGTTGCCAGAGAGAGGCGAGGCAAGGCGAGGCAAGGTCTCGGGTGAGCAAGGCTGAGCCTCACCTTAGGTTGGTCGTCGTGGCCTACGACTAGCAGAGGAAGAGAAAAGTGAAATAAAAAGAGAGAGAGAGAGAAAAAAGAAAAGAAAAGAAATATTAAAAATTATTAAAAATCTCAGAATTAAAATTTTGATTTTTTTTAAAAAAATAAAATTTTATTAAAAGGAGTGCAAGCAGTATACCGAACGATGGAAAATATTTTTTAGTTCATTTTCACGTTTCAACCAAACATAGGAAAATATTATCATTTTCCTAGAAAATAGCTTCTTGAAAAATATTTTCCAAAAACATCACATTTTTCGCAAAATGAACGAAGCTTTAAAGTCTCTTACATTTCCTCAAAGGCTTTCCCATAAAGCTTACTAAACACAACTTAAAAATCCTATCTTATAGAGAGTAAGTTAACATCATCGACATTGAAACACTAATCCTAAATCCGCTAATCTCATTATAAAAAAAATCCTAATTCTTAAATTTGATAACCTCTCTAAGAATGTGTATGGCAACGATTTTGTGCTTGGGAACTGATTTTGCTCAAAAATGATTCTTTTTTATTTTGTGCTCGAGAACTGATTATGAACATTTGAAGGCGTTTAGTAACGACTTAAAATTTCTATTCCTAAAATAGAAAAAGAACATAAATGCGTTTAATAACGACACAAAATTTTTTTTTATTAATAATATTTTAATAATATCTTTTAATATTTTAATATTTCTTTCTTTCTTTTTTCTCCTCCTTCTTAGCCATGGCCAGGGACCGACCACAGGCAAGGGTTGCCCTCGCCAGCGAGGGTGAGGGCTGGACCCTCGCAGCCTGGGCGAGGGTTGCCCTCGTCAACCTTTTCCAGCCCTCGCACGAGTCGGCGACAGCTAGATTTTCACTGCCGCCCTCACCAAATCTGGCAAGGGCGACCCTCGACCAGGCCACGAGCCTCAAGGGTGGCCCTCGCTAGCTCAGGCAAGGGCTGGAAAAGGTTGGCGAGGGCCACACCAACCCTTGCCTGTGTCACCGGTCACTAGTGGTCAGTGGCCAGCCAGGCAAAAAGAACTAAAGAAGAAGAAGAACAATAAATAACAGGAAATAAGAAGAAGGAACAAATAATAATTTCTTTTCCAATTTTGATTCTTGTTTTAAGAACCAAGAAGCTACTTTTTTTTTTTTTGCTTCTTGATCTATTCCAACATTGATTCTAGGAACAATTTTTTGTAAATTTGTGTCTAGGAACAAAAAGTTTACCAAACGAATTTCTATTCAAAAATTGATTATGGAAACAAAATAACATAAATTTTCACTGTGCGGTAAGTTGCCAAACGGGTTCTTAGTCACCACAAGCGCTGACAAATTTATACCTGACAAATCCAACCGTTACATTTTATATTTGGTACGCAATTGAATGATCGTGTTACTCTCTATTCGGGAAAATTGTCCAAAAAATTCTAAATATATTGTACTTTTGCCAAACATTATTAAATATTTTAATTGTGTCAATTGATTTTTAAATATTTTCACATTGTATCAATTGTGTGCGTCTAACTAATTGTGGTCAGAAATCACTAACATGAATACCAACCATCCTAAATGACACAGTCGATGCTGATATCGATAATTTTTAATAAAATTTTAATATTTTTTGAATTAATTTTTTTATTTCTTTTCTTTTCTTTTCTTTTCTCTTTCCTTCTTTACTTTTTTCTTACTGAAGCTAGTGAGGGTTGCTGAGCCCTCGACGACTGCAAGCAAGGGTCATGTGCCCATCACCCGGCCTCGCCCAAATCAAGGCAAGGCCATTACAGTTGCAAGCAAGGCCAACCTCAACATGGCCTCACCCAGATCAAGGCAAGGCCGCCTCGCTCGCAGCCAGTGAGGCCACAATGGCCTAGGCGATCCCACTATGGTCTAGGGGAGGTTTGCCTTGCTCTGATTTAAGCGAGGGCATCACGGCGCTCCCCAACGACTAATGAGGGCTTGTTGCCCTCACCCAGTGGCCGGTGATGGCCAGTGAAGGCCAGACGACCTCCACCGGCAACTGTGAAAAAATAAATAAATAAATAATTCATTTGAAAAAATATTAAAAAAATTTCCACGTTAGTGCCGCTCGCACCACGTGAGATAACTAATCTCCACGTCAGCGATTTCCGATCAAAATTAGCCTAATGGATTCAATTGGCACAACGTGAAAAAGTTTAGACTCAAGTGACACAATTAAAAGGTTGAGAATTGAATATACAAAAATATAATAGATTTAAGATTTTTTGGATAATTTTCTCCACGTTATTCCCTTTTACTCATGCTCCTTTTTAAGAAATTTCATTTTGAATGATGTTATGTTCCTAAAATTTGAGTTATATAATTAGTATATTAAGAGGGTTGGTGCCAAACCATTATTAGATGTCATGTGCAACTCATTTAATACATTTACGATATCTATCTATCTGCAATAAGTCGCATCAATTCGTACATTGATTTTGTAAAACAACCCTAATAAATGCGAAATTGCACTATTGTTTTTTCTACCAATACCTATTTTCTCCGTTACCCTCCTTTATAAAAGCCTCCCGGCCCTCCCCCCACAACGCCACCCTTTTCACATCTCTCTGTCTCCAATATGTCTCTTTGCATCACAAAGCTCATCGTCTCCTCTCTCCTCTTCACTTCGACCCTTTTCTTTACCTCAAATTCTCACACTTTCTCAAGAAGCTTGCTTCCGGAAGAGCTTGGCCTCGAGAAGGAGAAGCTGAGCCACCTCCACTTCTTCTTCCACGACATTGTGAGCGGCCGCAACCCGACCGCAGTGCGCGTGGCTGAGGCCAAGATGACCAACACGTCTGCCACGGCGTTCGGCCTCGTCGTCATGATCGACGACCCGTTGACCGAGGGCCCGGAATTGAGCTCCAAAATCGTCGGCCGGGCTCAGGGACTCTATTCGTCCGCATCGCTGAACGACGTCGGCCTGCTGATGGTGCAGAACTACGTCTTCACCGAAGGGAAGTTCAACGGGAGCACGCTCAGCGTCCTCGGCCGGAACGCGGTGTTCTCCGACGTGAGGGAGATGCCGATCGTCGGCGGGAGCAGGCTCTTCCGGTTCGCACGCGGGTACGCTCAGGCGAGGACGCACTCGCTTGACCTCAAGACCGGCGATGCGGTTGTGGAGTACAACGTTTACGTCTTCCATTATTGATCCTCTTCGGGAGCTGTCGCCGGAGGAGGCCATTGTAGGAAAGAAGTCCTTAGATTTCATTTCATGGCCGTATTCTCTGTTTGCCTCTTTAAGCTTTCTCAATAATATTATTTCGGGTATTAGAGAGATTCTTGCACTGTTGATTGTACTTTTAGAACATCATATTTCCCAAATTAATGGAGACCTACAGTGGATGCCAGAGAGTAGAGTGCTCGTTGGGACAGACGTGGGTAATTCATGTCACGAATCATGTTGGAGATACGAAAAAAGATTCACTATTTAGCGATATTATATATTTTAAAGATTTTTTATAAGATATTATCACGTGTTAGAGATAATTATGATATTATTGTTGATTATCCATATCTCTCAATTGTATGAATATTTTCCTTGATTGTGTATATCTTGTTTGATATATGTTAGCTTAGATAGTAGTCTCATAAAACTATAAATGAGCAAATATAAAATATTGAAATATACATAAATTCATCAATCCTATCTTTCGATTTATAATTTCTTAACTCACTGAACAACATTGAAAAGATTCAAATAGTGTTTGCATATAAATTGTTTCTTCAAATGTTCCATTATAATTTGACACATCATATATTTCATTGGATATTTCCGTGAAGTCAATTAATTGTCCAAAGACTAATTCTCTTGAAAAATTCTCTTCATTCGATTTCATGGATACAAAAATGTAAAAAGGCGATTGTGCTTTATTCATTTGATGTATCAATAATGGCGGGTTTTGAGCAATTAGATTGGACATGAAATAATTCAAATAGTTAGGTTTTGGCATACATAGGGATGGACAATAATGTGTTGGGAACATGATCCTTTTCCAGTCTCGGAGATGGCAGCATTTAGGAGTCTAAAACCATTGATAATCTACGACCAATTGATCACTAACTAATTCGGCTTGAGACCGATTACGCTATAATTGATGATAAGAGAAGGCAGAACTTAGAAGTTAAAACCAAAAATGTCAAGGGCATCCCAAAAAAGAAAAGAAAAATCAAAGACCCTTTGATCTTATTTAATTTAATAAACATTATTGATGGCATATGTTCCGACTTCTAAAAGTCCAAACTCTTTTGACAAATAGTCGGGATGGAGATCCCCACCCTACACGCCGTAGTCACCTACCTCCTTGAAAACTTCGATCGATCTTGTCAGCCCGCTACATCTGGACTTCTTACATTTTGTCGTTTGTGGGATCACATGTAATATCAGCCGTCCGACCAAAAACTCGTCAATGTCGACCGTCAAACTCGAGCACAACCGTGCTTCAGCTCACGACAGGGTAGACTCGGTCGGCTCGAGTCAATTCCAGCTCGTAAACAGACCAATGTTATGTGAGAAACCAAATTCAGCAGTGCAAGACACGCAGAGATATCCGCCCCAGTTGACGGGTCCTAATCAAGACCTCACGTTTACTTATAGTCATTGTTAAGAGAAGTTGTACTGGTGCAATGCCATTCAAGAGTCAACTAAGTTACCACTTCCTTCACGTTAAGTCCCTAATTAGATGTTTCCTTGGCACTTATTAAAGTTTTTTTTTTTTTTGGTAAGGTACACTTATTAAAGTTTTTCTCTTTGATTCCGCCAAAAAAGAAGAAGGAGAAAAGTCTTGCATTGTCTCTTACTCCATTTGATACAAATTAATCTTGTGCTGTGTATACAGATCCGTTCTCCAAATAATACGAAAGAGATGCACTGGAAATTGTTTGATCGTAGAAATTAATTGATGGATCATAAGTACGGATATCATTCACTGTACATTTGATTAAAGATTTGACACAGGTGATGTTGATATCTACACTTCATCAATGAAAAAATATAATTAAGCAGAAAGTTTTGTGGAAGTAGGAATGGCGAAAATAAGAATCCCTTCTTTGGACAGAAAAGACTCCAAATGAATATAAACCATATACTCTCGTTAAATAGGCCAAAAAGGAACAGAAAGAAGCTGGTCGCCCGTCCCACTATGCACGAATTTTCAAGGCAGCTTTCTTCGTGATGTAAACTTGTTGGGGACCAGAGAAAAAGTGAGTTGATGACTAAAGCTTTCATGGAGAATCCACCGGAACCATCGCCAATGTTCAATGGAATGCCGTCTTTTATTTCTTCCGACCAAAGCTTACAACTTTCGCAAATTTCATACTAATGCGTCGGTCCCGTTTTGTGATTATGTCCGCCAGTAAAATTTTCATTTAACAAAGAGATAACTTACTAACAAATAGCCACTCTGAGGAATTGATACGCGGGAGATTTGATCTCTAGAGTAGAGAAAGGCACATGGCGTCAATGTATCGAGTACTAAGTTTTCTGTTTGCGGAGTAATGTTTGAGATAATATTATTTCCAGCGCCCGAATGTTGCTCTCTGCAGCATCTGGGGTTTCTGAGGAACTGAATGGTGCAGTTTTTCAGTGAGCGATCTCTTCGTGCTTCTTGGCTTGACTATTTAAGTCCTAGTGAAGAAGCTGAGGGGAGTCGTGAGTTGCTTTGTGATGGGTCAAATCGCCCGCCCCGGTCATGGTTTCACGAGTAGCTGGGTACTTTGAAGTTCCTTTTCGACCCATTGCATGAACTTATTCGTAATGCTTCACTTAAGTGCCTCCTGGCTCATTGCCTTCATGAGTAAATTGTTCCGCTTCATTCCAGTTAGTCCACTGCCCTGCATTTTGCTCAAAGTTGGCCTCTACAACAGAGTACTAGGAACTCCGACATTGGTGTACATTGTAGGATCACATTACGCTACAAGAAAATATTCAATGATTTCAAACCACCACATCGCTAGCCTACGTGGCACGCGTGAGCCACTTAAAATGCAACCAGTGTACTATGACATGAAATTAAAAAATTGAAGAAGAGGGAGGTTTTCTAGTGGGAGTTGATAGTAAAACTACTCGTGGTTTTGAAGGAGAATGTTGGGGGAACAATAACAATCTGAACAATATCAAATTAGTGCGGCGAAATAAAATAATCTCTCCTCTTGTGCAAATCTAATAGGAAACGCTGAATCAAGGAATATAAATACCAAGCACGTAAACACAAAGCGATTTTTTTACGTGGAAAACCTCCTCAGTATGAGGAGATCAAAAACCACCGGACCGGAATCCACCCAAAAATCTTCACTATAAGCAAAACTGGATGAACAAAATTCTTCTCTAGTAAATACTAGAGGTACATAGCAGCAAAAACATCAAGAACATCATTATTGACAATAGACATGAACTTCACAAGAGATAAAAGGATAAATATCACCAAAAACGCACTTTTGGTGCAACCCATGAAAACCTGACGTAGGGAGCTTCAACTGAAAATCAATCTGTTCAGATTCAAGAAAAATGCGGCACGAACATGCTAACAAAATTTCAGCTCAATCAGACCACGAATCAACCTCTGACGTCAACATCAGGTATATCCTCAAACCTAGATTTTCTACTCTCTCTTTCTCTCTTATTACTGTGTCTCTCAAAAAAGTTCTTTTTGCGGCCACAACATAATAATAGTGAGAAACCCTATTTCTCCATATGAATAGACATATAGGCTCAAGCCTTGGGCTTGCAATACATTGGGCTTCCTCCACATGGAAGTGAACCCAGCCAACAAATCTCCCCCTCACGACAATATGGAGGGATTCACCATCCCTGCTATAAATTTGCAATGTTCAAGCTTCTCCATTGATAGAGTGTTCATCATCATATCGGAACCATTATGGTCTGTATGAATTTTCTCAAGTTCCAACAACTTCTCATCTAGAACGTCCCTTATCCAATGACATCTAGCATCAATGTGTTTCGATCTAGAATGAAAAGATGAATTCTTACCAGGATGAATCGCACTTTGTTTGTCACAAAATAACTCATAACTCTTTTGCTTGAACCCAAGTTCTTCCAAGAACTTCTTCAGCCATAGCAACTCTTTACTAGCTTCAGTTGCTGTAATAAATTCAGCTTCTATTGTAGAAAGCGCAACACACTTCTGCAACCTTGACTTCCATGACATAGCCCCACCTGCAAAGGAAATCAAATAACTAGATGTAGATTTACGAGTATCAATATCTCCAGCCAAGTCAAAATTTGTGTATTCAACTAACTCAGTTTCGGGACTCAAGTTTCCTAGTCCCAAAACTGAGTTTCAAACTGGAAGTTCCCCGAAGATACCTCATGATCCACTTCACTGCATTCCAATGCTCTCCATCTGGATTTGATAAATAACAACTAACAATGCCTACTGCATGCGCCAAGTCTGGCCGTGTACATACCATCACATACATTAAGCTTCCCATAGCCGAAGCATATGGAACACTTTCCATGTCTTTCTTCTCTTTATTAGTCGTGAGACTTTGCTTTGTGTTCAATTAAAGTGGGCAACAAGAGGAGTGATAACCACTTTAGCCTTGATCATGTGAAATTTCTAAAGAATCTTCTCAATGTAGTTCTCTTGCAACAAAAACAACTTCTTAGCATTTCTGTCCCGAGTAATTCTAATGCCAAGAATTTGCTTCGCCGAACCCAAGTCTTTAATGGCAAAAGACTTGCTTAATTGTTTCTTCAATAACTCAATTCGTGAAGCATTCCTGCCGACAATTAACATATCATCAACATAAAGCAAGAGAATAATAAAGTCGTCAGCAGAAAATTTTTGGACAAACACACAGTTATCAGATAAAGTCTTCTTATAGCCCTGCTCTATCATAACTGAAATAAACTTTTTGTACTATTGTCTCGGTGCTTGCTTTAGAACATTGAGACTCTACTTCAATTTGCACACATAATCCTCTTTTCCTTTCACTTTGAAACCTTCTGGTTGTTCCATGTATATTTCTTCCTCCAAGTCACCATGTAGGAAGGCATTTGTACCACCGGATAAAACATATCATCAAAGTCAATACCCTTTTTCTGACCGAATCTCTTAACAATCAATCTAGCTTTGTATCGTGGTTGTAAAGTATGTTCATCTTGTTTTAACCTGTATACCCACTTGTTCTTCAAAGCTCTTTTACCTTTAGACAACTTCACCAGCTTAAAAGTATGATTATCATAAAGTGACTGCATTTCATCTCACATTGCATCAAACCATTTGCTTTTACACTCATCTTCTATTGCTTCTGCATAGCACTCTTGTTCACTTGCATCAGTCAATAATACATACTTATTTGCAGAATATCTAGTGGAAGGTCGTCGATCTCTAATAGATCTCCGATTTGGAATATCTAGTGGAGCATCTAATGGAGTCTCTAGTTTAGGAATGATAATATCTATCTCAACATGTTCAGGAATATGTGCATTGCCTGGAATATTTACTTCCTATTGCTTCTTATCAATCTATACAATAATATGTGTATGAGGAACTAGATCCAAGTCAATCAAGTCATCACTAACCTATGGCACTGAAATCATCTCTGATTTTTTAATGTCTTGTATTGTTTGATCTTCCATAAACACAACATCTCTGCTTCTTATAATTTTCTTCTCAACTGGATCATAGAACTTGTAGCCAAACAAATCCTATCCATAATCTATAAATATGCATTGTAGTGTTTTCACATCAAGTTTAGACCTTTCATCTTTAGGAATATGCACAAATGCCTTGCACCCAAAGACACACAAATAATCATAAGAAATATCTTTGCCTGTCCAAACTCTATCAGGAACATCAAACTCTAAAGGAACACATGGAGTAAGATTTAATACATGTGCAACTGTACTCAAAGCCTCACCCCAAAAGGAACTCTGTAGTTTTGCTTCTGAAAGTAAACATTTTACCCTTTCAATCAGTGTCTTATTCATCCTCTCAGCTAAGCCATTTAACTGAGGTGTCTTGGGAGGTGTCTTTTGATGTCGGATACCCTGTTGCTTGCAATATTCATCAAAAGGTCCAATATACTCTCCCCCGTTATGAGTTTTGATGCATTTCAACTTCTTTCTAGTTTATCTCTTAACTAAAGCCTGAAACTGCTTAAAAGAATCTAATACTTGATCTTTAGTTTTCAAGGTATAAGCTCAAATTTTCCTTGAATAATTGTCTATGAAAGTAACAAAATAAAGAGTGCCACCAAGTGATTTTGTCTTCATAAGACCTTAAATATCATAATACACTAAATCAAGAATACCTGACTTTCTTGAAGGAGGGGAGCTTTTGAATGCAACTCTATTATGCTTTCCAGCTAAACAGTGAGCACACTTCTTCAGTGCTAAACTTTTCATTCCTGAAAGGAGCTTCTTCTTGGTCAATATTGACAAACCCTTCTCACTAATGTAACTGAGACTCTTGTGCCATAACTCAACTGTTTCTTCATTGTCTATTACATTAATTTTGTCTGTGGAAAACTTTGCATGCATAATGTACAACAAAGAACATTTTTTACCTCTAGCTACAACCATAGAACCTTTAGTGAGCTTCCATCGTCCATCACTAAATGTGTTGCAATACCCCTCATCATCCAACTTATCTGTGGAAATCAAATTCAAACGAATATCAGGTATATGCTTTATATTATTTAATACAAACCTTGTTGTATTGTTAGTCTCTAGGCACACATCACACAACTTCAGCAAGTCCATTGTTTCCCACCTTCACATATCCAAAGTCACTTGACCTGTAAGATGTAAAGAAATCCCTACAAGATGTGGCACGAATAGATGCACCATTATCAATTATCCAACTGATCTCATGACATACAAAATTCACTGCATCACCATCAAAGACAGTGAGAAAGTCTTCCGCAACTGCAGCAACACGATTGTCATCGCTGTCATTATCATTTTTCTTCTCTTTACTTTGCTCTTTCTGTTTCTCTCTTTTCATCTGACGACAAAACCTCTAAATATGTCCTTTCTGATGGCAATAATGGCACTCGACATTTGCAAATTTATTGTATTTACCTTTACTTTTACCTCTGCACTTATCTTTATTTCTCAGACTTCGAGTATCACTTCTTCTCCTTTTCTCAACAACCAAGGAATCATAATGTCAACAGAAGGATCCCTGTGTCTTTCTTCTCATCTCTTCATTTAAAACACTACTCTTGGCCAAATCCATGGTAATCGTACCATTCGGGATTGAATTAGACAAAGACATTCGAAACGTCTCCCACAAGTCCGGCAAAGTACCAAGCAACCATAACGATTGTATTTCATCATCAAACTTGATACCCATCACATCCAGCTGATTTATAATTCTTTTAAAATAATTTAAATGATCAGTCAAACAAGTACCATCTTGATATCTCAGGGCCATCATTTGTTTTATCAAAAATAACTTGTTATTCCTATTCTTTCGAGCATACAACTGTTCGAGCTTATTCTACAAGCTGCGTGCATGCGTTTCTTCAATGATATAATTCAAAACATCATCATCCACCCACTGCCTAATGAAACCACACACTTGACGATGAAATATAGCCCATTCAGCATCAGTTTTATTCTCGGGTTTCTCATCAACAAACATGGGTATATAATAATCCTTCACGTACAAAAGGTCTTCCATCTTTCCTTTCCACAGGTGATAATTCAAACCATTCAATGAAACCATTCTACTCATATTCGTTTCCATCGTTTAACAGAAGGCAAAAAAATCCAGCAATAACCAAAGCTCTGATACTACTTGTTGGGAGAACAATAACAATCCAAACAATATTGAATTAGCGTAGCGAAATAAAATAATCTCCCCTCTTGTGCAAATCTAATAGGAAATGACTAAATCGAGGAATATAAATACCAAACACACAAACACAAAGCAATTGAAAAACCTCCTCAGTGCGAGGAGATGAAAAAACCACGAGATTGGAGTCCACTCAAAAATCTTCACTATCAGCAAAACTGGATGAACAAAGTTCTTCTCTAGTAAATACCAGAGGTATATAGCAACAAAAACATCAAGAACATCATTCTTGGCAATAGACATGAACTTCACAAGAGATAAAAGGATAAATCTCAACAAAAATGCACTTTTGGTGTAACCCTTGAAAACCTAATATAGGGAGCTTCAACTGAAAATCAAACAGTTCAAATTCGAGAAAAATGCGGCATGAACATATTGACAAAATTTCAACTCAATTGGATTACAAATCGATCTCTGACGTCAGCATCAGACATATCCTCAAATTCAAATTTTCTACTCTCTCTTTCTCTCTTGTTACCGTGTCTCTCGAAAAAGTTCTTTTTTGTGGCCACAACATAATAATAGTAAGAAACCCTATTTTTCCATATGAATATATATATGGGCTCAAGCCTTGGGCTTTCAATACATTGAGCTTCCTCTACATGGGAGTGAACCTAGCCAACAGAGAAGTCATACCTAGCTTTGGAAGTCATAATCCACGAGAAAAAAAAAAGTCACAACATGCCGGAGGCAGAGGTGGAGGCGAATATGAGCTTCGGACCTAGCAGCTGCAACCGACGGGGGCTCTTGGAGGTGACGTGCCGGAGCCAAAGGCAAGAGTGTCTTCGGATGCAAAGAGATGGAGTGAAATTTGAGACAGAGAAGGGGGACCTCATCTTGAAATGACTTTTGGGAGAGACAGAGAGTAGGTAATAAATTCGTTGTAGCGTGTGTCGATCCTTCTCCCTGTCCCTACCAACCAAAGGAGTGAGAAAAGCGAGCTTCCGGATTCAATTTTTTAATTCCATGTCATAGGCGGCTTGTTACATTTTGAGTGACTCACGCGTGTCACGTAGGTTGATAACGTGATGATTTGAAATCACTAAATATTTTCTCATACTGTACATAACCAGCAACTAGTTTGATGGCAGTTTGTTTATATTTTATTTGTTCACTCACCCATAAATTCTGAGGATTTTGTTTGCTTCAATCAACGTTTGAGCTTTAGTAATTACTCTTGAGAAAGTAGCAATTCTGAGTCTATCTTGGCTTTAGTTCGTCATAAGGTTGTCTTCTCACTTTATAACGTAACGTTCCAAAACCCAATCGGCCCCGTTACGGGCAGCATAGCCTACACAATTAAGCGAAGCCTCATACATGACCCACTTCAAGTGCACATGAGATGTATATAACCGACTTTAAATGCGTTTCAATGTTGAAAAAATGTGTAAAAGTATATGATGACCCAGTGAAAAATCCTCATAAGAATACGAACATCTAATCAGTACCTTTGTACATGGGACAGTCTACCGCCAAATTATCACCCTATTGTGAAGATTTATCTATGAGGATCTCGATTGATTTACAAGCTGAGTCTTGTAAATTACTAGTCCTTGGGCAAAAGAAAACATTCTTCATGCGGACAAAGTAATATACAAATTTCACATTTGATCTAGAAATATGAAAATCAGTCAGTGTTCTATCGCTACGTGCGTTTCAATACAGTGCATTCAAGGAAAAGAATGTTTTCCTTTTCTTTGCAGGACAGGAAAGGAAGACACTGCACAAGTTGTTAGCATTGAATATGCATTTTAAAACCCATTTCTGGCTATTCTTGAATCTCAAAGCGTACAGTGTGGTTCGATATCAAGACTAAACATAGTACGAGCTTCTCACAGTTTTTTACCTTCACACTACTACAGGACCCAAAACCACTGGGACACTGTTCAGATGTTAGTGTAAAAATTCAGTTCACTATTACTTTCTATTACTGGAGGATGACTCAGATGATTTATTGAGCGCATGCGTTGAACTTTCCTCTGACTTTGCGGTACCTCAATGAACTGTATAGTCTCGGCGACCATCCGAAGGATTTTATGGTTTCTTCACTATTCAGCTTTCCTCTCTTTTTTCCCTGTTCTTTTTTTTTTTTGGGTCAGATCTCTTTTTTTACTGTTCAATGGCATAGTTTTTGCCCAGGTGCTAGTGGGGACAACGTCTAGTTGTTAAGAGTAAAAATTGAACTCAGTAGTACTTTACATCGTATGGGACAGCTCAGATGATTTATGACTTTCCGGTACTTCAATGAATTGTCAGTGTTAGTATGGCCTCAAAGATGTTTATAATTGCTTCAGTTTCAGGATTCCTTTGTACTTCTCTTCTGGGAGTGATTCACTTTTCTCTGGAAATATGCAGTAAATAAACCTCGTTTGGCCTGCAATTGAATGACCGTGCAACTCTCTCCTTATTCCCTTGTACTCAGGCTCTATTGACATCTATTTTTAATTTGCCCAAAATTAATTTTACAAAATTTTAAAATTAATTTTTTAATTCCTAAAACAAAAAAAATATTTTTATTTAAATGCATTGCATATAGAAATTAGGCACATTTTACATTAATAGAGCCTATTGGAGTAAAAAAAATTCAAAAAATAATAATAAAATTAACTTAATTAATTAATTAAAAAATCGAGAAAAAAAAAAAGAAATCGAACCGGGCCAGGTTGGGGCTGGGCTGACCTGGGCCTTTTCTTCTTTTTTCCTTCCTCCCCCCGCGCACGGGCCCAGCCCGTTTTCTTTTTTCCTTTTTTTTCCCCTGGCCCGGCCCTTTTTTCCCTTTCTTTTTCCCCTCCGCGCGACTAGGCCCAGCCCGGTCCAACTTCCCTTCTCCTTCCTTCTTCCCCTGCCGAGCCGTCTCTTTCTTCCCCCCGTTCTCCTCTATTTCTGACGTTGGCTCGACGAGCGGCCAAGCGCGGCCGCGCTGTCCCCATCCGGCCAGAGGAAGACGAAGAAGCACGCCACAGCGACTGGCCATTAAGGCCAGTCCCGTCCTTCCCGAAAACCCGGACGAGCTCTCCCCCTTCTTCCTCTCTACCCCGTCTCTCTACTCTGCTCAGAACTGGCCCCCCCTTTGCACCGGCCTAATGGCCGCGAAAGTCATGGTAGGAACGGTAGGCCGATGCAGAGCCTTGAATGGAGGAGAGATCGTCGTCGTCGTCGTGAGATATAAAGGCCAGAGAGAGGAAAGAGACGGGGGAGTTTTCTCTCAATCCAAAACAGAAAACACAGAGAGAGAGATAGAGAGATTGAGAGAAAACAGAGAGAGAAACAGAGAAGAGAGAGGAGCCTGGGAGTGTCTTGAAATTCTAGCTAGTCTCGCCGTCTCCAGCAAGCCGACCGACAATCCCTGGAAGAGACCCCCGATCGGCCATTTTTTAGAGAAACGGAGAGAGAGAACAAAGATAGAGAATAGAGAGAGAAAGAGAGTGAGCCAAGAGCACGCCGGAGTCGGAGGAGAAGCCAACAACCTCATCGCCGTCCACGTAGCCGCAGGAAAGCCCCCCAGCCGTGCCGTCGACCGGTGAGCTCCCCCCAGGCGAGACTCCCTGTCCTGCTCTGTTTTTTTTTTTTACACGATTGGGCCGGGATTTGTGCCAGTCGTGTCGTGTGATTCCTGATTCATGCCGTCGCTGATCCCGGTCCCTAGTCTCAATTGAGAACTAGCCGCAGCCGCCGGAGCCAACCGGTTCGTCGGAGGAGGGCAAAACACCTCAGTTTTTGACACACGCGTCAACTGTTTGACGAAATGCCTCAGTGAGGCTGGTTTCGTTTTGATTGCCAGCCGGCGAACAGGTGGCCGGACGGTGAGTCCAGGTAAGTGGTGAAGCTCGGTGTTCAACCAGGAAGCAGGCTTGGGGGCGGCGCTAGTCTGGGTCGGCCGGCGGACGACCATTTTTGGCTCCGCCAGCATCTCCCCCCGCGGGTCTGTGAATTCGAGTCAGATTGACCCGAATCAATTGACCCGACCCGAGTCACCACCCGGGTCGGATCCATTGACCCGGGTCGGTTCCGACCGACCGACCCGAATTAGCTAACCCGACCCGAGTCAACGCTTGGGTCGGATCCATTAACTCAGGTCGGTTTCAACTGACCCAGATCAGCCGATCCGACCCGGGTCAACGCTTGGGTCGAACCCATTGACCCGGGTCGGTTCCGACCTAGATCCGCCCGACCCGTTTTATTATAATATTATTTTATTTTATTTTTAAAAAAAATTAAAATATTTTTTTCTTTTTTCTTCTTCTTCCGTATTTATTTTTTTAAAAAAATTATTAATTAAAAATTTTTTAAAATTTTAAATTTTTAAAAAAAATTTCAAAAAGATTTTGTTTTTATTTTCTTCTTCCGTTTTTTTGAAAAAAATTATTAAAAAATTAGAAAAAAAATTAATTAAAAAATTAAATTTTTTTATGTGGGTTATCAAAGTGTTTTAATTTATTGTTGTAATCATTATGTATGCTATTGTCTTATTTAAATTAGACAAACCTAACGTCGCGCGGTATTACGTGTTTTAATTTATCATCGTGGTATTATTATACATGTCTGTTAATACAATTGCATGAGCTGTTTTATTTTTGAATGTCATCTGACTTAGTTAAGGTTAGAACCTTAGGCTGCATGAATTGTTGTGTTCCTGACTGCTGATCATTTCTGATTATGCACTCGTTTGATTACCTAACATGTTAGGAGAAATGTCCTAAACTCAATCCAAATTGCCTGACAAATATTTTAAAAAAAATGTACAGGGTAAAAAGGTACCGAAAGGGCATTAATTATCCAACTAGTGTAACTAAGTCCCCGAACTCAGTTAATCTCTGGTTCGTAGGAATATGGTGATTCTCCCGTCACCTTATTTGGGTTTCTAATCGACCCACCCCAAATCGATTAGTGGTGACTTCTTGATATAAATCATTTACATGTTAAAAAATTAACCGTAAATCGCGATATGGTATGGGCTTGAAAGAGCCAGAGTTAAATCTCGAACCTAAACTTAGCACGTACCAGGCGAGCCCCCCCTTCTTTTTGCATGATGTTGTCCAAAAGAGGCTCGGGAGGTCGGTCGTGACAAGCTCCTTTTCCTTAATTACTCCACAAAATAATTCATTTTGAATGATGCTATATTTCTTAAACTTGAGTTATATAATTCGTATATTATGCGAAACTGTTACTAGATGTCCTGTGCAACTCATTCAATGTACTTACGATATCCATTTTGCGATATCTATTAGCAATACATTGCATTACTTCGTACGTTAATTTTGTAAATCAACCCTGATAAATCCAAAATTACTCTCTTGTTTTTTCTACCAAAACCCATTCCCTCCTTTATAAAAGCCTCCCACAATTGCTGGCGTGAGTTGTCAATTAAGACTAATCGAAGAAATTGTAGGGATGATTTGTTGCTAAATTTGTGTTGTATAACATCCTTATTTGGGGTATCAACCAAATTCTTAGCCTAAAATAGTGCATAGCCTAGATTACCTTTGGTAGTCTTTTCTCTCTTTTCTCTGTACAACTATATATGTTTATAGATATACAGAAGGGAGATAAACATCTCTGTTCATCAACATCAACACCCTTTTTCGCATCACTCTGTCCGATATGGCTCTTTGCATCACGAAGCTCATCATCTTCTCTTTCCTTTCCACTTCCACCATTTTCTTTACAGCAAAATTCTCATACTTTCTCAAGAAGCTTGCTTCCGGAAGAGCTTGGCCTCAAGAAGGAGAAGCTGAGCCACCTCCAATTCTACTTCCACGACATTCTGAGTGGCCGCAACCCGACCGCAGTGCGCGTAGCCAAGGCCAAGATGAGCAACACGTCTGCCACGGCGTTTGGCCTTGTCGTCGTGATCGACGACCCGTTCACTGAGGGCCCGGAATTGAGCTCCAAGATCGTCGGCTGGGCTCAAGGACTATTCGTTCGCATCGATGACCGACGTTGGCCTGCTGATGGTGCAGAACTACGTCTTCACCGAAGGGAAGTACAATGGGAGCACACTCACCGGCCTCGGCCGGAACTCGGTGTTCTCCGGCGCGAGGGAGATGCCGATCGTTGGCGGGAGCAGGCTCTTGCGGTTCGCACGCGGGTACGCTCACGTGAGGATGCACTCGCTCGACCTACAGACCGGCGATGTGGTTGTGGAGTACAACGTTTACGTCTTCCATTATTGATCATGTTGGGGAGCTGTCGCCGGAGGAGGCCATTCTAGGAAAGAAGTCGTAAGGTTTCATTTCATGGCCGTATTCTTTGTTTGCCTCTTTAAGCTTTATCTATAAATTCTTTCCGGTGTTAGAGAGATTCTTGCACTGTTGATTGTACTTTTAGAAGATCATATTTTCCATATTAATGGAGACCTACAGTGGATGCCAAAGAGCAAAGTGCTCGTCGGGACAGACAGGAATAATCGATGTTACGAGATATTAAAAGAGATTCGTTGAACGACATTGAAAAGATTCATGTAGCGCCATATATATTGTTTTTTCAAACATTACATTATAATTTGACACCATCATGTATTTTATCAGAGATTTCCGTAAAGTCAATCGTTATCCAGAGAGTATTTCTCCTTTAAAAAATCTCTTCATTTGATTTCATGGATACAAAAATGTAAAAAGGCATCTGTCCTTTATTAGTTTGATGTATCGTATTGATGGGTTTCGGGAAATTAGATTGGACATGAAATAATTCAAATAGCTAGGTTTTGGCATACAAAGGGATGGACAGCAATGTGTTGAGAACATGACCCTTTTCCAGTCTCGGAGATGGTAGCAACTAGGAGTCTAAATCTATGATAATCTAGGACCAATTGATCACTAACTAATTCGGCTTGAGACTGATTATGCTATCAATTGATGATAAGAAAAGGCAGAACTTAAAAGTTAAAACCAAAAATGTCAAGGGCACCCCAAAAAAGAAAAGAAAAATCAAAAACCCTTTAATCTTATTTAATTTAACAAATATTATTGATGGCATTTGATCCCTCTTCTAAAAGTCCTAAATCTTTGGACAAATAGTCTGGACGGAGATCTCCACCCAACATGCCAGTGTCACCTAGCTTCGCAAAAACTTCGGTCGATCTTGTCACCCTATTACATCTAGACTTCTTGTTTTTTGTGGGTTGTGGCATCGCATGTATTGTCAGCCGTATATAATCTAAAGCTTGTCGATGTCAACCGTCGAACTCGAGCAAAACCGTTTCTTGGCTCACGACAGGGTTAAACTCAGTCTGCTCGAGTCAATTCAAGCTCAGCAAACCGACCAATGTCATGTGAGAAACCAAATTCTGCAGTGCAAGAAACGCAGAGATATCCACCCCTGTTGACGGTTCGTAATCAGTGATTACTAATCACGACCACACGTTTACTTATAGTCATTGCTAAGAGAAGTTGTACTGGTGCAATACCAGTCAAGAGTCAACCAACTTGCCACTTCCTTCACGTTAAGTCCTTAATTAGATGTTTCCTTGGCACTTATTAGAGTTTTTCTCGTTGATTCCGCCAAAAAAGAAGGAAAAGTCTTGCATTGTCTCTTACTCTGTTTGATTTGACTAACCACAGTAGCAAATTCAAGATGCTGATCCTTATAGTAAGTCGGATCTCTGCCGAATTTGAGGTTGCTTTAGACAAATAAATCTTGTACTTTGTATACAGTTTCCAAATAATATGAAAGAGATGCACCGGAAATTATTTGATCGTAGAAGTTGATCGAGGGATTATAAATACGGATATCATTCACTATACATTTGGTTAAAAATTTGATACGGGTGATATCGATATCTACAATTCGTCAATGAAAAATACATTATACAAAGTTTTGTCGAGTTAAGAATGACAAAAATTAGAATCCCTTATTTGGACCGACACGACTTCATATGAATATAAACCACATATTCTCGTTAAATGGGCCAAAAAGGAATATAAAGAAGCTGGTCCCTCGTCCCACTATGCACGAATTTTCAGGGCAGCATTCTTCGTGATGTAAACTTGTTGGGGACCAGAGAAAAAGTGAGTTGATTACTAAGCTTGAAGGGAGAACCCACCGGAAATCGCCAATGTTCAATTGAATGCCATCTTTTTCTTCGTCCGACCAAAGCAAACAACTTTTGCAAATTTCGTGCTAATGGGCCGGTCCCGTTTTGTCATTATGTCCGCCAATAAAGTTTCATTCAACAAAGAGATTAAATACTAAAAAAATAGCCACTCTATTCCGCAAATTCAAGCAGTAGTCAAAAAATGGACGAAGGAAAATGCGCTCAAATGAGGAGTTTCAATGGTTCTCGTATGAATATATTGCCAGTTGCTGTGCAATTGGCTAGAGAATTAAAGCCTAATTGAAATTGACGAACAATGGTTGTGTGTTGTGCATGATCCATGGGAAAACTGGGGCTGTTGATTTTCAATGGTTTAGAGATAAGTTTGTCTGCAAAGTTCTGTGATGTGTCGTTGAAGAATGATTCTTGGATTGGTCGGCAATGGTGCCTCTGAGGAATCGATATGCGGGAGATTTGATCTCTAGAGGAGAGAAAGGCACATGGCATTGATGTATCGAGTACTCGTTTTCTGTTTGCGGAGTAATGTTTGAGATCATATCAGTTCCAGCGCCCGAATGTTGCTCTCTGCAGCATCTGGGGTTTCTGAGGAACTGAATGGTGCGGTTTTTCAGTGAGCGATCTCTTCGTGCTTCTTGGCTTGACTATTTCTGTCCCGGTGATGAAGCTGAGGGGAGTTGTGCGTTGCTTTGTGATGGGTCAACCCGCCCGCCCCTGTCATGGTTCCATGAGTAGCTGCGTACTTTGAAGTTCCTTTTCGACCCATTGCACGGACTTATTCGTAATGCTTCACTAAAGTGTTCCTCCTCGCTCATTGCCTTCATGAGTAATTTATTCTGCTTCATTCTAGTCCATTGCCCTGCATTTTGCTCAAAGTTGGCCTCTGCAGCAGAGTACCTAGAAACTCTGAAATTGGTTTACAATGTAGGATCGGTACATAACCAGCAACTAGGTTTGGAGGATTATCTTCTGCGGATTTTGTTTGCTTCAATCAACGTTTTGGCTATAGTAATTACTCTTGAGAAAGTGATAGTTCTGAGTTGGTCTTGGCTTTAGCTCTTCAGAAGGTTCTCTTCTCACTAGACAGCATAATGTTTCAAAACCCAATTGACCCTGTTACGGGCAGCATAACCTACACGATTAAGCGAAGCTTCATACATGACCCACTTCAAATGCACATGCAATGTATACAATTGACTTTGAAATGATGTGTTTCGCTATTGAAAAAATGTGTACAAGTATTTGATGTCCCGGTGAAAAATTTGCACAAGAATATGAACATCTTATCGGTACCTTCATACATGGGAGAGTCTTCCTCCAAATTATCACCCTATTGTGAAGATTTATCGATGATGATCTTGATTGATTTACAAGCTAAGCTTTGTAAATTACTAGTCCCTAGGCAAAGGAAAACATTCTTCATGAGGACAATGTAATACACAAATTTCACGTTTGATCTGGAAAAATGAAAATAAGTCGGTATTCTATTGCTACGTGTTTATCAATACAGTGCATTCAAGGAAAAGATGTTTTCCTTTTCTTTGCTGACCAAGAAAGGAAGATACTGAACTAGTTGTTGGCATTGCATATGCATTTTAAAACCCAGTGCCGCCAATTTTTGAATCTCAAAGCATTCAATGTGTTTGCGATATCAAGACAAAACATACTGCAAGATTTTTCAGTTGTTACCTTCACTATTATAGGGCCCTGCATCATTGGGACACTGTACAGATGTTAGTGTAAAAGTTTAGTTCACTGTTGCTTTTTGTTACTGTAGGATGACTCAGATGATTTATTGAGCGCCTGCGTTGAACTTTCCTCTGACTTTGCGGCACCTCAATGAACTGTCTAGTGTTAGCGATCATCTGAAGGATTTTCAGGTTCCTTCATTGTTCAGCTTTCTTTTTTTCACTGTTCAATGGCACAGTTTTTGCTCAGGTACTAGTGGGACGACGTTTAGATAGTAAAAATTTAGTTCGCTAGTACTTACACCATATAGGACAGCTCAGATGATTTATGACTTCCTGGCACTTCAATGAATTGTCAGTGTTAGTATGGCCTCGAAGATGTTTATGATTGCTTCATTTTCAGGATTCCTTTGTACTTCTTCTCTTCTAGGAGTGATTCACCTTTCCCTCGAAATAAGCAGTAAAATAAATTCGTTTGACCTTCTAAATGTGGAAAGTCATGCTATGGCTCTGGCATCTGTTATTAGCGCGGAGATGGTGCTGCGAGACTAAAACTGAAGGATTTTTTTGTGCATTGAAGAACAAAATTCATGCACAGTTAGAATCAAATGCGGAAAACAAGATCAAAAATAAACTGACCTCCAGTCATTGTTCAACTTTACGTTCGTCGGAAACCCACGGTAGTTCGACGTCAATTTGAAGCGATTATGGGCGCACTCTACTAACCCAATCCCCTCGCGTACTGATGGTATATTACCGAAAGAGAGGGTTTGCGTTAGACTTTGTATCTGCCCTTACGGAATTAACGTTTGTCTTTTATAAACGGCTTCCAATCAAGGCAGTTACCGAAGAGGGCGGTTATCACCGAAGGGGTACGAAGCGTGAAAAAAAATCGAATGTGAATAACCGTCAGTTAAAAGAGAAAACGTGGGTCAAACCCAATGAATAAGTTTTTATTTCAAAAACTATATCCCTAAATGTGGGATCATATTATAAATATAACATTCTCCCACTTGATCCCAACATTTTCATCATACAGATTACCCAACCAAATCCACTAAAATCATATGCTTAAGAAAAGAAACAAGACACATGAATCATGGCGACACATCCTCTAAGAGTGAGTAATAACTTCCATGTATTACAATGCATCTTATTCCTTTAATGTTAGCCCATATGTGATAACACATCTTAATGAATAAACCTTATGTTTATTCCAGAACCAAGGATAATTGTTATTCTCATAAACAACTGAATGTGTACACCAAAAATTGAGAATAACATTACAATTGAATAAGAGTTTCAAACAACAAAAGTCGTCCATACGACGATAAATCACATCATGGGAACTATTCCCATACTGGTCACATGATCCTTATACTTCATAGGTGGCATGCCTTTAGTTAAAGGATCAGGTATCATCAAAACACGTTGCGAACGTGTTCAATGACCACTTTATTCTCCTTAACACGTTCCTTTATGGCTAAATACTTAATGTCGATGTGCTTACTTCGACTACCACTTCTAGCATTTTTAGCCGTAAAAACCGCAGCTGAATTATCACAATATATTCTTAATGGCCTAGAAATAGAATCAACAATTCTAAGCCCTGAAATGAAACTCTTCAACCATACACCATGCGAGGTAACCTCAAAATAAGAAACGAACTCAGCCTCCATAGTGGAAGTAGCAGTCAAAGTCTGCTTCGCACTCCTGCATGACACGGCTCCGCCAGCTAACATAAAAATGTATTCTGATGTTGATTTTAGAGAATCAACGCAACCAGCGTGATCCGTATCCGAATAACCAATTACTTCCAAGTTGTCAGTCCGTCTATACATAAGCATGTAGCCTTTAGTACCTTGAAGGTATCTCATCACTTTCTTTGCAGCTTTCCAGTGGTCCATCCCCGGATTACTCTGATATCTTCCCAACATTTCCACCGCAAAAGCGATTTCAGGTCGAGTGCAAACCTGAGCATACATTAAGCTTCCGACAGCAGAAGCATATGGGATGTTCTTCATTTGTTCCCTTTCTAAATCGTTTTTCGGGCACTGGTTCAAATTGAACCCATCATCCTTCACAATGGGTGCTATACTTGGTGAACAATCTTTCATCCGAAATCTCTCCAAGACCTTATTGATATAGGTTTCTTGAGATAATCCTAAAACTCCTCGAGTTCTATCTCTATGGATCTTAATGCCAATGACATAAGATGCCTCACCCATATCTTTCATGTCAAAACTCTTAGAGAGGAATTGTTTCACCTCATGCAACAACCCCTTATCATTGGTTGTAAGTAAAATATCATCCACATATAGTACAAGAAAACAAATTTTGCTCCCACTAACTTTCTGGTATATGCATTGATCCATGATATTCTCTACAAAACCGGATGAAGAGATGACATCGTGGAACCTTAAATACCATTGACGGGATACTTGTTTCAAGCCATCTATAGATTTCTTAAGCTTGCACACCAATTGCTCACCTTTACTAGAGGAGAATCCTTCAGGTTGTTTCATGTATACCACTTCCTCTAGGTCCCCATTGAGGAACGCCGTTTTCACATCCATTTGATGTAATTCCATATCAAAATGGGCAACCAAGGCTAAAACAATACGAAGAAAATCTTTCTTAGATACTGGAGAAAAGATCTTTGTGTAATCGATTCCTTCCTTTTGAGTGAATCCTTTGGCAATGAGTCTAGCTTTATATCTCTCAATGTTGCCCAACGAGTCTTTCTTAGTTTTGAAGACCCATTTACAACCAATGGCTTTTACACCATTAGGCAACTCAACCAAATCCCAGACTTTATTTGATGCCATAGAACTCATCTCATCCTTCATGGCATTGTACCACAAATTGGATTCATCACTACTCATGGCTTGTGAAAACGTTTCGGGATCATTCTCAGCTCCAATATTGTAGTCAGACTCTTGCATATACACAATATAATCACTAGGAATTGCTGATTTCCTCATTCTGGTAGATCTTCTTAATGTTGTATCAACATTCTCTAGAGGAGAGTGTTGTTCAACTGGTTGTTCAACAACTCCTGGTAATTGTTGAACAACTGGATCTACCGGATCATTGTCAGCAAGTTGTGGAACTTCAATAGTTGGTTGTTCAATAGCTGGCTGAACTGAAGGGGCATTATGAACAACAACCAACCTAATACTTGAAGTGGAAGGCTGAGTATCTGAATGATCTTTCTGAGAAACAATGTCATTTAATCGATCGCTCCCACTAATCAAGTCACTTTCAAGAAACTTAGCATTTCTTGATTCCACAATCCTAGTAGTGTGAGATGGACAATAAAACCTGTATCCCTTGGACTTTTCAGCATATCCAATGAAATACCCACTTATAGTCCTTGGGTCCAACTTTTTCTCTTGTGGATTATAGACTCTTACTTCAGACGGGCATCCCCAAACGCGTACATGTCGCAAGCTTGGCTTCCAACCTTTGAATAACTCAAAAGGCGTCTTTAGGATAGCCTTGGTTGGAACTCGATTTAATATGTACACTGCCATCTTAAGAGCTTCAGTCCACAAGGACTTAGGAAGTTTGGAGCTACTAAGCATACTTCGCACCATGTCCAATAAAATTCGATTTCCTCTTTTCACTACGCCATTTTGGTCTGGAGAACTTGGCATAGTGTATTAGGCAACTATCCCATTCTCTTGAAGAAACTTCGCAAACGGACCAGGTACTTGTCCATCTTCAGTGTATCTACCATAAAATTCTCCACCTCTATCTAATCTCACGATCTTAATTTGCTTGCCGCATTGTTTCTCTACTTCCGCCTTAAAAACCTTAAAGGCATCCAACGCTTCTTGCTTATTATGAAGCAAGTAGAGATACATGTAGCGCGAGTAATCATCAATGAAGGAGATGAAGTATTTCTGACTATACGAGTCCATATCAGGACTACAAATGTCTGTATATATGATTTATAATATGTCTGTACTCCTCTTGGCACCTTTCTTTGTCTTGTTGGTCTGCTTTCTCTTTATGCAGTCCACACAAATATCATAATCAGTAAAATCCAAAGTACCGAGTACTCCATCATTTACTAATCGCTTAATTCTATCTATAGAGATATGTCCCAATCTCCGATGCCACAACATAGAGGAATCTTCATTCACAACACATCTTTTTATACCGGCATTATCATGAACATGCATCGCATTATAATAGGCATTGTCTTGCGAATTAATTCGAAAAAGACCATCAGACAAAATACCACTCCCAATAATTTCAGATTTAAACAACAAACCAAAGTCTGAATCTGAAAAGTTGAAAGAGTAACCCAAAGGTACAAGTCTTGAAACTGAAATTAAGTTTCTAGAGAAACTTGGAACATAAAAGGTCCTTTCCAAATTCAAAACAAAGCCACTATTGAGAACTAATCTACATGTCTCAATAGCTTCTACAGGCGAACGCATCTTGTTTCTTGAATAGATGCTTTGTTCACTTCCCACTGGCTTCCTATGGTTTTGAAAACCCTGCAAGGAATTCGAAATATAGATTGTAGAACCAGAATCAATCCACCAAGCGTTGTAACTCACATCAGCCATATTAGATTCATAACAAACATAAGAGGTTGGATTACCTTTCTTCTCGAGCCAGACCTTAAATCTGACGCAATCCTTCTTCATATGCCCCTTCTTTCTACAGAAGAAACATTTGGATTCCTTCTTAATGTCAGCTTGGGGAGGTATTTTACCTTTCCCCTTATGCTTGCCGTGACTCTTAAACCTTTCTTGTGTTGCCAAATGAGCACTTTCTCCCAATTTCATAGTCAGCCTCTCTTCCTCTTGAACATACATGGTCATAAGTTCATTCATTGACCATTTATTCTTATGTGTGTTATAAGAGATCTTGAAAGGTGCATACTGTTGTGGGAGAGTGTTCAGAATATAGTACACAAAAAATGATTCAGCTATCTCAACCTCAAGGTTTTTCAGCTGAGCTGCAATGTCCCTCATCTTCATGATGTGCTCACGCACACCTCTAACACTTGTGAGTTTTAGAGATGAAAACTTCATTAGGGTCATGGCATGTGCCTTTTCTGAAGTCTTAAACTGCGCATCAATGGCCTCCAATAAAGCCTTAGCATTGCTATGCTGAGCGACTAAACGACGGATACTAGGAGATACTTTAGTCTTTATGAACATCACACTCAGGCGGTTGGACCACTCCCACTGTTCATAAAGGGCTATCTCAGCTGCAGTGCTCGTGTCAATAGGAGCAGGTGGTTCATCTTTCCTTATAGCATAGTCAATGTCCATGCACCCCAATTGAAGAAAAATTAACTCCTTCCAAACTTTATAGTTTTCACCATTCAGTATGGGAACATCACTCTTAAATTCAGAGAAATTTACAGGTTGTAAAACTGCATATCAAACAATCATGCTTATGTCACAAAATTTGAGGCAAAATTAACATATATCATGTTCTACCAATGTAAAACATGTTATAAAATATGAATCACATAACATAAAAACTGCCTGTGGGCTAAGTTTTTAATTTAAATAGATTCATAAATACTTCATGAAGAAACTATCATATTATATTTCTTTCCTTAATCCCTGTGAGTAAATTAAAAAAAAATATGATATTTCAACCCAATTAATCAAATTAATATAATGAAAATTCCTGTGGGATTAAATTCATCATATTAATAAAATTAATTACAATTAATGTCCATTTCCAAATGTGATCCGAATGCTATTCATATATAATTTAATTAATTAAGGATGTTGTGGCTACTCCCTAATTAATTAAAAAATATATGGACCACTGGACATTTAATTTCATGCATAAAAATTATTCATAAAATGCATGAAAGACAAAACAATAAATTTAATTCGGCAAGGGGCATAATCGCAATAATGGAAAAAAGGCAGGGGCAAAAACGTAAAAATTTTAAGGGGTGTGCTGGCTCCCAGGGCGCGTGCGTGGCATGTGCCTGCCTTATGCTCGGGCGCGTGCGGCGCACGTGCCTTCATTACTGCGTGGGCGCGTGCGGCGCACGCGCCTGCAACTGCCACGCACATGGGCCGCACGCGCCAGCGGTTGCGCGCGCGCGGCGACCACACGCCAGCGGTTGCGCACGCGTGGAGCCACGCGCCTTCTTCCTCCGCGCTATCAGAAGCCTTTTCTTGCCAATTTTTGTCGTTCCGCCGTGCCTTCAACCGAATGGGTCTCCTCCAGTAGCCCATATCACACCAAAATAATTTATGGGTTTTGGATACCACGTCGGCACGACCACATGGACCCAAAATTCGGCAAAAACAACTAAGAAATTGGCTCAAATGAGGCAAAATTCCGTCTAAACGCACAAACCCTAACCCGCTTCTTCCGCCGCTCAAATAGCCTCCGGCGACCACCGAAATGCCAGATTAACTTAGGGTTATTCTTCTCCATGGTGGTGCGACCGTGCCGGTCCGAAGTCGAGCGGTGGGTCACCGAAATTTGGCCGAAATCGGCGATTTCCCTCTTAGCCTCAAAAACCCGAATTACTATTCATCTAAAAAAAAGCCCCGAAAATGCACCAAAAATTCAACAAAAACAAGGTAGAGGTACTAAACTTGCTCTGATACCAAATGTGAGACTAAAACTGAAGGATTCTTTTGTGCATTGAAGAACAAAATTCATGCACAATTAGAATCAAATGCGGAAAACAGGATAAAAAATAAACTGACCTCCAGCCATTGTTCAACTTTACGTTCGTCGAAAACCAACGGTAGTTCGATGTCAATTTGAAGCGATTACGGGCGCACTCTATTAACCCAATCCCCTCGCGTACTGATGGTGTATTACCGAAAGAGAGGGTTTGCGTTAGACCTTGTGTCTGCCCTTACGAAATTAACGTTTGTCTTTTATAAACCGCTTCCCATCAAGGCGGTTACTAAAGAGGGCAATTATCACCGAAGGGGTACGAAGCGTGGAAAAAACCGAATGTGGATAACCGTCAGTTAAAAGAAAAAATGTGGGTCAAACCCAATGGATAAGTTTTTATTTCAAAAACTATATCCCTAAATGTGGGATCATATTATAAATATAACAGGTGCCACATTTCTTTCTGTGGTGCATACGGCTTCTAGTGCGAAATGAGCATCTGCTGGTTTGCAAAACTTTAGGCTTGTTTAAGATGAGTTTTGGCTCATCTCATCCCAAGAAGATGCTCTGTTGTACCGTTTGGAAGCCTCCCGCGAAACCTATTGATGCAAGTTTTGTAGTCTCGATAGTTGTACCATAGTCTGCCGGCCCTTGAATGCTGGCTTAAAGAGTGGACGATATCGCATGTTTTCATCATGCCATGCATGTAAAGGGGTTTCTCTTGTTCATGGCTAGAAACTTGTAGTTACCAGAGCTTCGACACTGAAAATAGATTTCTTAACCGGAATGAGCGAACAACTTTTGCATTGCGGCCTCTTAGTCCGGTCGAATTGCAGCGGCCATTATCCTCAGCTATCGTACGTGATGTCACCCAATTACTTCAGTGATGCTAAGCCTCGTATATCTTTTGCATTTACACATCCTATCTCTTATTCTTGTTTTCTCCTGCACTTGACTTGGCATCCCGACCATATCAGCTTACGAGTACCGATTATATCTTACAGTTTTGGATGAGTTGTTGAGATGCAAGATAGCTAATATGCTCTCATTACTATCCTCAGGATTTCGTGCCTCGGTTTAGAAAGCCATTGGGTTAAAATGTGTTGAAAATATATCTCGAGTTTGGATTCAAAAAAGAAACTTTTCTAATCCAAGTAGATTTCCTAATTTAAAGAGGTTTCCTTTCCTAATGTGAATAGGTTTCCTAATTTGGGGTTTCATATTTTCAATCCAGTTTTAGTTTATATTAAGAAGTGTCTTCATTATGAAGAGGATCAAAGAAGCTGCTTCTTTGTGAATTACACTATGAAACAATATGAGAGTGTTGAAGCCAATTACATTTTTATAGGTAAAAATTGTAAATTTCTTTATGAGATTCAAAGATTATTTCGTAAGAAGTAAAAGTTAAGCATTGTGTGAGTTATTAGGTGTAATTAAGGACTGAAAAACACTAAGAGTGTTTGAGTGACTCAAGGGTGGCTGTAATCGCTGTTATATCGCTTGATCTATAGTGAATCATGTGATACTCCCCTCGTGAATGTAGGTCATAACGACCAAATCACGTAAATCTAGTATCCTATTTACTTCCTTGTTTTGTATATTTATTGTTTAATCAATTGCTTTTCCGCAACAATTAGTATTAAAATCAGACTTAGCTTAATTGAAACAAATCGATGGCAATAGAAGAAGGAAAAGTGAGAATCAACATATTTGATGGGAAGAATTTTGACTTTTGAAAAATGTAGATTGATGATTATCTATACCCCATGTCTATGAAGAAACCAAAGTCCATGAAAGAAGCTTATTGGAATTTGATGGACAGACAAGAGTTGGGTATTATTCAATTAACATTGGCTCGTAATGTCGGGTTTAATATTGTGAAAGAGAAAACCATTGCGGGACCGATGAATGCCTTGTCGAATATTTGCAATCAACAAGGTCTACTTGATATATGTTTCACTTAAAGATGGCCAAAAGTGTAATGGTAATGAGCATGTCAGTGAAGTTAATATGGTTGTTCATAAATTGAGTTTGGTTAAGATTGAGTTTGGTGATGAGGTACATGCTTTGATTTTATTATCATCATTGCCGGATAATTGAAATACCATTGTTACTACTATTAGTAATTCCTTTATGCCAACAAGCTCGATCTTTGATGGGGTTAACGATTTAATTAGAAATAAGGATATCCGTAGGAGAGAATCTGATGAATTTGTGCTTGTTGCTTTGTAGGTGAAGGTAGAGGAAGAATTAGTACTAGTGTTAGTAAGAGTAGTGCAAACTTGAACTGACGAAGTCAATTTTGGACTAATTAGAGTTGAGTCTACAGATGATGTTGTAGGTATAATTGATAGTGATAGTGTCGATAATGTCTTATCTATTATTGAGGATTTGTCATTTGACAGATGACTTATGGATTTTGATTATTTGTTTCACATAATACTAAATAGAAACTGGTTTACTACTTATCGATGCACAAATAGTGGTAAAGTATAACTGGTAAACAATGTTGAGTGTGATGTTATGAGTGTTAGTGATGTTGGAATCGGAATGCATTATGGTATTGTGAAGACATTGACTAGAGTGTAGCATGTTCCAAAATTGAATAAGAACCCAATTTCATTGAGAACCCTGAATTTAACTAGGTGTCGGTATACTTTAGAAAATTGAGTTCTAAAAGTCGTTCAAGATGCCTTGATAATAATGAGAGGAATTAAACACAAAGACCCACAAGAGCTTCAAGTTGAATAACAACGAATTTCGCCACAAAGACGTTGGATGCATTTTTTCAAGAGATTGAATTGTGGCAAAGGGCACATTGGCGAGAGAAGTTTGAAAGTTATAAGTGAAAGAAATCTGTTGTGTGATTATGTAGTTGAGAAACTAAATGAATGCATGTGCTTTTACTTAGATGAACGGCGAAAGGTGTTATTTAGTATAATTGTTAGAAAAACCACAAAGACTGTAAAGTTGATTCACTTGGATATTTGTAGGCTGTCAAGGAAAAGTGTTAGATTTATGCTAACATTAGGAGATGACTACTCAAGGAATATGTAAGTTTTTGTGCCGAGGTACGAGTTCAATGTTATTAAGTAGTTGAGAGCTTTAATCGAAAATGTGACTAATAAGATGATCAAGCATGTGCAGACTGAAAGTAGCATTGAACTCTGCTCTGAGATGTCAAATGAATTCTACATAAATGAATACATAACGAGACACCACATTAGTGACTGGCTAAACACCTTATAAAGTAGTTAATAGTGCAAGTGGAGTTGATGACCAAATGAGATCCACAATTATGGTAAAGTTTAAGCGAGGCTTGGACCTAGAAGGTGTATGTGGCAATTGAGCCTACAAGGGGCTATGAAATAGCAAATTCAGATTTTTAATAAAGCAATTGAAACTAGACTCAAACGCGAAGTCAATGTGAAGATTGTTGAGATTGTTGAGCTTATTTCACGAGTTTGAACCCAAAAAAATAGAAACACTCCTAACCCAAGTAGGTTTCTTAACTCAAAAAGGTTTCTTATTTGTGTGATTTCCTAGTGTGAATAGGTTTCCTAGCTTGGTGCTTCCTTTTTTGGATCCAATTTTTGTTTATATATTAGAAATGCATTCCTTTTGAAGAGTATCAAAGAGGTTGAAAAAATTCAAGAGTGTCGAAGCCAATTAAATCTTATAGGTGAAATTTTTTAATTCATTTGTGAGATTAAGAAATTATTTCGTGAGGATTGTGAGGGCTAAATACTTTGTGAGTCATTGGACGTGATTAAGGACTGATCAACATTAAGAGTGTTTGAGTTCATGGCTATAATCGTAATTTCCGTTATATGGCTTAATCTATGGTGAAATCTTGGACAGCTCTTCCCAAGGACATTGGTCACAATGACCAAACCAAGTAAATTTAGTGTCTAATTTATTTAGTTGTTCTATTTATTTATTGTTCGATCGCTTACTTTTCTATAATAGATTGTGCCGCAGATGATAATTATATGAGTGTTCTCTACAAGTGCATGCCTAGCAGATAATTTCTTGGCGCTCAAGACCAGATCATATTGATCTGTTTTTACTGGAGATGTGGATGCCCCTACACATCCGAAGGTACACTCTTCACATTAAAATTATGAAACCAACTGGTTATACTGGAAATGGGACAAGGATGTATCGGAAGAACAGGCCTAATTAGCAGATGAGTCAAGATTGCGCGTCCGGGGTGAGTTTGGACGGATTAGCTTTTACCCTCTGAGCTTGGCTTATAGTTATCATTGCTCGGGGTTCAGTCTCTTTCTCTCTGATGCGAAGTACTCTTCCCTGGCCTGAAGCATCATCGGTCAGGACTTAGGAAGCTGAATTTCTTGATTTTTCTTTGGGGAGGAACGTTGGGATCATACAAGAGAAGAGACAGCCCGAACGGACGGCCATAGTCCCTGACCCCCTTGTCAATTACTCTGGTGTCCCATTCGGTGCAATTATGCAGAGACGTTCACTTCACAGCCCAGTGGATTGCGCCTAAAAAAATGCTCAGATTAGCCTCCTAAGGCGACTACTGCAGGAACTGTCGACCTCGTTTGAGTCTTCTTAAGGTTGTGGGCCGATGTTTCTTTAATTCCATTTCTCTCTCTCTCTCTCTCTCTCTCTCTCTCTCTCTCTCTCTCTCTCTCAGTGGTCCCAATGATATTGTAAGTGTACTCTTTGGGCTGTCTTTATGGGGCCTCCTTTATCACCTTGCTCGTCACATGCTCCCCTCCTTAGACGCATTTACTTGTGGACCCTGTGATGGTTGGGTTGACGTTAACCCCGAATGTACAGTGTTTTTCCTTAAAATTCATGTGTCAAGACCGCAAAACCCGCCTTTTGAAAATAGCAAGTTTCTCTGTTTGCTACTCTTACCATCATTGGTTAGCATCGTTAGATTTTCCGGACTACCCATACACGACTTTTCCTAATATGTGTTCTCACTCAAGCAGATCAAAGTTGGACCATTGTCGACGTCTATCAGCTCAAATTTTTAGACAAATCGAAGGCTCGGCTTGTTTATGTATAATGTCAGGGTACCAGTCGGAGCACTTAGAACGGGGATGTTCGTGAACAGTACCCTCTGCAATCAGTGAGCGAGCTTTCTTTTTCTTAGTACTGCCTGCAACTCAAACACCCAGGACCATCCACACCTCAAAAGTGTTGTTTTAGTCTAATGTGGTAGAATTCAAGGCAGATACATCATTCTTCTTGCCTTTGGAAAAAAAAATAATTTTTATGCTCATCAATGATGTAGCTCTCCTTCGCAGTGTCGAATTGAATGATGATCTCTCACAGGCGCAAAATGTTTGATTCACCGAGGCCTCGCCTGCCCGGATCCTTTTCCAATCCTCCACCTTTTTTTTTCCCTTTTAACCAATTTTAGTCTGGTCCAGATTCGAACTTAGCTTACTTAGCAATCGTGATTACAGATCCCTTACTGTCATTAGTCGCTTAGCAAATTTTGGTGAGGCTTGAAATCCGAAAATGATCTGTAATGCATAATTCATGACCCAACTCGGAAAGGCTTTTGTAGCCACATCAAAATGCAGAGTAGAAAGCTGAATGCACGACTGTTTAATCATATACTGCTACTATCATTTCGTTCCTGGCTCAAAATGAAAATCAGCATGGTGCAGCCAATTGCCAATCCCATTGAATGCATATCTCCAGTGTCTCGTGTTGCTTCCAGTCATTTCATCATTTGGTAAAGCCATTAGTTTTCCCGGTTAAAACTCAGGGTTATGGTTCGTAAGAGAGTAAGCAAATGTCGAATAAATTGGGGGTACCGATGGGCAGGTTCTAGCGCTGTTGGGTCTTTTTCTCATCATTATAACCAGAGGAATTTACGGAGAGCACAGTTTCAACAAGTCATGTGACGACGTCGGTATGTTTACACTCAGAATCTAGAAAATCAACGATTGTTGTATAAATAAGTTCACACTACACGCGTGTTGATGGTTTTCTGCACTGCCGACTGACAGGGAAAAAAACCCTTGCCGATCAATAAACTTTGGAAAAGAAAACAGATGAGAAAGCAAAACTTCTCTTTTGTCAAACTATGCGGATGTGTTTGTGCTTAAACCTTACACAAGAACAGATGTGTTAGCAAAGAAAACACCAGCAATTCTTGCAATACTTAATTTAGACCCACCTAACTCCTTTCGCATTCCAGATACACAAACAGTTAAGTCACAGGAGGTGAGAAAATAAAGGTGGCAATCTAACTACCAAGTCCAATGTTGTCCTTTAAGGTCTCTTTTTTGGTGCAATGGAGGACACATCCTTTTCTCGGAGGGTTGGTTTTGCCGTCTTAAAGCCATGAAAGTGTTCTGGTTACTGCCTCTGAATGATTGAAAAAAAATAAAAGGATAGTGTTCAAAAGACAGACAAAGTGAAAAAGTGACCACCCACCTCTCTCTCCTCCCAGTCTCCTGTAGACCCTTCATAGGCACAGTAGAGTAACAGTGTACCCTTTTGCTCTCCCCTTTTTTTTTTCAAGTCATTGACGACCATTTCTAAGGTGATAACAGACTGCATTGCTTCTGCTTTAGAGCCTCTAATGGTATGATCAACATGGACCATTTTTGGCCATATATTAGACACGGACTGCCAGATGCTTCAAGCATTTTAAATAGGTCTCGAAACTCACCATGAGATCGATTTTGGATGGGCAGATTCACGCGGTGAGCTAACACTCATTCTTTTTTACTCCACATGTTCTAACGTATACTTAATTAAGTGAGAATTCATGGCGGAAAAACTTCAAAGGAGGTCGGCTACACCTGATGCAGACCAAGGGGAAACCGAAAACGGCAAACCATTCGACTAAAAATTCCCGATGACTCATTGGGGTCAAAACTGGTATACGCTTCAGGATTTTGATCAGCTATCATTGTACTAGATATGATGCAGAACTTGTATTACGTGTAGATACCCAGAGCAAAAGAGGAAAAAGATTGTGTGCGTCTCCGAGAGTCCTAGATATTTGCGAAGTGTGTGTGTGAGAGCTTCACTGTAACAGTACTTATCCGAATTCCAGTTCCAAGCATTTATTCCCTTCACGTGGAAAGAATTTTCAAAGGAGGAGGCATCGGTCGTGTTTCAGGCACACGTTGTAAATCCAGATGCTAATAAGAAGTAGCGCCAAAGACAAAGATCTCATATTCGTTAGCTGGAGATCGTATATTAAATCCACTCCTGCGAAACTTATGTTCATATTTCGCCACTAATGCAACTTATACGCAGCTCTTTATTCTAAAGAACAAGTGAAATTCCGACATGCGAGTATTGCGGTGAGCACAAAAGCATGATGTTTGTCTACATCAATTGAAGATCTAGATTCACTTCATTTACATAATAAAAATCAAGGGAGAAAGGTTATCATTGTTATGGAGTCAGAAATAGCAAGGAGGGTGTCCATAAATTAGAACCGTCTCTCTTTCTCTCTCTCATATTTTTCTCTTCTTATGATTATGAAGTTTAGTACCAAGCAATTTGAGAGAATAAGAATTCTAAAAAATCCTCATTAATTATATAGAGTTTAACCAGACCCGCTACAGATGAAGATCCAAGCTCACATGGTCCTGCATGCTCGCCTTCCCATCACAAACGTACCTGCTTTGAGGATTCCCGCTATTGGCTCCACCTGGAGATCGCTTCATCGTCTCGTCCGCAGTGAATAACGGCAACGGGTGCGCTGAGTGGTGCTCACGGCTGAAGCCGGAGCTACCAGCAGGGATCCGCCACAAGGCTAGAGGACTCCCATTAATGGGCTGTTGATGAGAGAAAGAGCCGTGGCCCCCATAAAACCTAGTGCTGTTACTCGAAATGGTGGTGTTGCTACTATTGTTGCTCCATGTAGGGTAAGTCATGGCGGTCGCCGAGCCGAACCGGTAGTTCATGAGGCCGTAGACGTGGGTGTCGGAAAGGCCACCGTTGGCCATGGCGGACTGGAGGTGGGCGCGCTTGGCGTGCTGGCGCTCTCGCTTGTGTGCGTTCTGGTGGCCGCCGAGGGCTTGGGAGGTGGGGAAGTTCCGGCAGCAATAGTGGCATTCAAACCGCCGCCCGCTCTCCCCGTTGCTCTCGCCATCCTTGCTCGCCTCCTCGGCCACACCGGCCTCGGCGTCGCCCCCGAACTCCGTCTCGTTGCCGCCGTGGCCCTGGCCGGCGCCGCCTTCGGCTCCGAACTCGATGCCAAACAGCTTGATGCCCTTCTCCTTATTGACCGGGGCAGGGCGGATGAAGGGAAGTTGAGAGAAGGACTCGACGTTCATGAAGTCATGAGTCTCTCTCTCGTGAGTCTTCTCCATTAGAGGGAGGGCCTTCAAGGACAATGAGAGGGAGACAGAGCAGAGCCAGCCTTTGGAGGAGGAGGAGGAGAAGAGGAGTGTCTTTGGGGGGTTTTTTGTGGAGGCTATGTGTTTGACAGAGAAGGTGTGGGGCCTTCAAAAGAGGGTTATATGATCCATGGAGGATTTGAGGGATGACTCATCCTTGAGATTGACGACTGACAAAGCCAACTTCAAGTTCAGAAGTTCAATGGTACGTTCAGAGAGAGAGAGAGAGAGAGAGAGAGAGAGAGAGATTTTTTTGCCTTATTTTCAAGAACTTGAGTCTTAACATATTCCTTTCCCATTTGATTTCTTACCTGCATGCGCTTTCCTTCTTGAATTTTCTTGGGCCTTCCAACTAATGTCATTGCTGCGAGCGAGATTTAATGTTTACCTAAAAGCTACTAAATTTATAACAACCTCACATCGAGCTATGTAGAGATCTTAATTCTTCTCCCCATAAACAAATGAGGCACGGTACTTCTTAGTGCTGTCTAGCTTTTAGCACAAGTCTTACGTCACTCAATTACCACATGATCGTATATAAAATATTCAACATCTCTTATACTAATTGGACCCTACCAAATTTTGCCACGAATGACTACTTTCGAGCTATTATAGTTATTATCTCCATTAAAAAGTTCAATCCAAAAATTTAAGTTATTAGATAAATGGAGACCGTATGTATATAAAGATAAGAGTGGATGTATATACATACCATGTTAAAAAGTTCGACCCAAAAATTTAAGTTACTAAGTGGAGGGAGACTACGTATATATAAAAAGCATATATAAGATCCGTTGTCAAACGATGTGAGATATTTCAACGGTCTCTATAGAGTGCAAATGTCACAATAATGACCAGATCCAAGCTCATGTAGATCCCCTCCCTTTATATAAGGAGCGTCCAATGTTGCATTTTCAACTGATTGAAATAGGACTTGTCAAATTGTGTTGATTTTAGCAAACAAGATTGTGGCAATTCATTGCCCGCCAAAGAAAAATACTATTTGGTTTTGTTATGCCTGAAGTTTCCAATGCCAATGCAAGTTTTATTTTCCTTGTATAAGATTCCTAACAACATATGTTTGGGGATGTCCTTCCACAACTACGTACGACTATCAAGTGATTTGACCTTCATTTACTTCTGGAAAGTTTGATTATGTCAGAATAAATACACCGTCTGCATAAATCTTCCTTTCTGCGAACAATTGCTTGATGATGGTCTGATATGGAGGTATAAGTGCAGTTTGACGTGATAAGAAATTATTTTAAGTGACTATCTGTTGATATTTGGCACCGAAAAAGGTTTTACAGTTCATATATTTTTGAGTGAAGTATTATTAGGACGGACAAAAATTCAAATATCATAAGTAAACAATAAAAAGATAAAACGGTTAGGATTCCGTGCTCCAAAGAGTGTGATATATCTCGCGCTCGACTCCTTATTTGGCTCAACCACTCGAAGGTTTTACCTTTTGGTATGAACGGCCTATCTGTTAATAGGACCAGGAAGGTGGACTTAATTTGATACCTCAACTATCTTTTAATAGGACTAGGAAGGTGGACTTAATTTGATACATAAAAATGACAGAGAGAAGTTTATAGTCCCCGACAAGTCCATATTTAAAAAAAGAAAAGTCACAAACTTTGAAAAATATGAATCCAAGAGATGCCAGTACATTATTGCGACTTACATGTGAACATGCTAATGTATATACGGATGGACTATATTGAGGAACTATACATAGTTTTGGTACCATTTTTCGAGAGAGTACACACGAGACAGTGAAGGGACACAAGACCCTTTTATTTTTCTTTTTTGCTTTTTCAAGTTCTGTCCAATGTACAATACATCCATGAGTTCTCTCTTCTCGCTCTCTCTCCAAATTCCATTTTACTCACACATACCCATCACTCAACACCCCATGGTTTAGTGAGATGTGTAAGGACAGAGAGGGAAATGTCGATGATGACTCTCTCTCTCTCTCTCTCTCCAGGACCAGGGGGAGAGAGAAGTTGGTGTTGGTTCTTTATAGCTGTTGGCTGTGTTATATCTGTTGCAGGGATTCCGCAGCAAGCTGTGGTCCTTTTTATGATGAACATGTTAACTAGATTTCAGGATCAACTGATGAGGGAAGTGAAAGTCTAACAACTTGTTTCTTCAATCTTCTTTTGATTTGATGAACAAAGTACACCACTCTCCCAGCCTTTTCTATCTCTCTTTGGGTCCTGTTTCCTCCCTTATTATTACTAATATTATTATTATCATCATCATCCGGTTCTTTGTTGATTATTATGATCACAGTGAAAAATGTTTGTGATTGCCATTAGGGTTTCTAAACAATGTCCCTGTCTTTGTTTTGTAATGGTTAACTAAGCATTCTTCCTTTCTTTTGTCATGTTTTAAGTAAACTATATTACGTATTAAATTTTTATAATATGTTGCACTAGGCCAGAAGTTTGAATTTTACCAGTTTATGTCACCAGCAAGGTATTCTTTGGGCTTTTGGGTAGCCGGGTCTTTACTCTCGTACCCTTAATTTTTTAAAAAAGTAAGGAAGGAAATTATGGATGCAAAATATCAACATATACATATAATTCATATGCATCAGCTATTAACGTAATTAATGACAACTGAATAATGTTCTCTACTTTAACGCTTGTCTAAATTAACCAATTACGGATCAGGTTAGCCTTGAGAAAGAGGTTTAATCAGAAAGTCTCATTACTAACAAAGTTTCTTGAAATATGGAGTGAATAAATGTTGATTAACAATATGGAAAATACCACTATACTATGCATAGTATCACTACACTTAAGGAAACATTAAACTTCTTGGATCTGTTTATGACCCTTTATGTGCTAGTTAGGATTAGGAAAAGCTAAGGTGTTTCTTAGTGAAATGAGGAATTATGGTTATAGCCCCTACAAGCCTAAACAGTAAATACAAAGAAAGAGATAATGTCTGTGAGGCTTTTCTTTCCTTTCTTTCTCTACTTTCAAAAACCGTTCAGGCTAACCTTTTCAACCGCCTGTAAACGTAGAAAGTTGCTTCTATACAGAGAGGGGGAGAAGAGGGAGAGAATTTGAGTGCCGATGACGATCTTTTGTTGTATTGAGGGTCTTCCTTTTGCTTTTGAGTGTTCGCAGCTTTCGTTTTCCTTTTTTATTTCCTCAGTGTGTAGCTTTTGAGGGAGAGCTGGAATATCAAATCTGAAGTAGCAATTTAATGATGCTGAACTCACCGCTTTTTTTGTGCATGCTTGACTCGTTTTGCAATTATTCCCAACCCCAACTGCTCACTTGCTCATAACTCTCCACCCTTTCTTTGCCATCCCAAGACAAGTCTCTCTCTCTCAATTTTCTAGGGCATTGTCTTATCATGTGATCTTTCTTGGACTACTTCGGGTTTGAGCTCCATTTGCACGCATTAATGTTTTTGGGGTTTAACGGAAGTACCATTTGATGGGATTGTACCAATCTCAAAGGAAAGTGGGCCCCCTCCCTCAACATGTCCTTATTACTCCACGTCACTCCTAACTCCAAAAACAACCCTTCATTCATACGAGCACTCTTTGCCATTAAAGTCACGGTCACAAAGGTTGTGATTTCTCTTGGGGAGGGGGGACCATTGCAGATCCATGAGGGTTTCAATGCAACTGCACAAATTATGCCTCAAAAAAAATTCAAGCATAGATAATTATATATACAAGGGTTTTAAGAAGCGTCTCTGAAGCACTTGTTAAATATGTTTAATGAGACCATTTTTTATTTTCAAAATATTGATTGTGCATATCACGAGAGCAATCGGTACGTTATAAAATCGTAACATATCTTTATAAAATTCTTTAAAAAGTGCTTCTAAGGTAAGGCACTTCTAACAAAATTATTATGAATTATATGTATGACGGATATCCAAGAGCTTGCTTGATGTTTCTTGCCCCCATGATGTGAAGTATGATGAAGTTTGCATTTGAAAAGTTAGTAACCAACTAGGGTTTGACATACTAAGCATGAAGCAATTTGCAGCTTCCGGATACGATTGCATTATAGTCATTTGTAGCAAAGGCGTTATATATCTAACTAGGTCGATAAGAGTAAAACGGTACAACTCCGTTAGCACATTCCCTTAAATTTACAAACTTTCATTAAAGAGAAGCATACAACGATGATTGCCCGACTTCCAGAGTCCAAGCCACAATCCTTTAGGGAAAAGTGTTAACTAAGTCCTAAACCTTTTGAGAAAATGTCAATTTAATCCTAAACTTATTTTTTATGTCAATTTAGTCCTAAACTTTTTGATATAGTGCCAATTCAGTCCTTTTGACCTGATTTTGTTGATGTGGACGTCGGCTGGCCGGCAACCAGTCACCAGAGCTGACGTTGTCAAAAATTAATAATATTTTAATATGTTTTTGAATTTTTTTTCTTTTTTTTTTCTTCTCCAACCGGTTGCCGGAGCGGTGACCAGCCGGAGGCCGGACCTCACTAGCCTCGGGCGAGCCACGTCGACCACTGGCGAGGCTCGCCCGGCCCTCGCCATGGCCAAGCGAGGGTCGACCTCATCAGATCCGACGAGGTCGGGCCTTGCCCAGCCACGGGCAAGGCTCGCCAGACTAGCGAGGGCCGGGCAAGCCTCGCCAGCCTAGCGCAAGGCTCGCCCTCGCCGACGACGACGAAGGCGAGGGCGAGCCTCGCCAGTGGCCAGCATGGCTCGCCCGAGGCCAGCAAGGACCTCGTCGGCCTCTAGCCTCCGACCGATCGCCGCTTTGGTGACCAGCTGGAAAAGGAAAAAGGAAGAAGAAAAAAAGAAAAAAAAATTCAAAAAAATATTAAAATATTATTAAATTTTGTCCATATCAGCTCCGGTGATCGGTCGCCGGCCGGCCGATGTCCACGTCAGCAAAATTCGGCCAAAATGACTGAATTGGCACTATATCAAAAAGTTTAGGACTAAATTGGCACTTTCTCAAAAGATTTATGACTTATTCAGCACTTTTCCCCAATCCTTTATCTGGTCAATCCCCTCCTACCCAAAGAAAAAAACTTCTTTGGAATGGCTTTCCCACATAAATTTTAGACCACGTCCAACGTAGTTATTGATGTAGCAGATACTCATCTTTATTATGATAAAGCAGGACTTTGGCTAGGCCTTCAAGCATGCCATGAATGAACACAGCTTCAACATTCAGAATTAGATGCAAATATTAATGACATATGGATGATAGGTTCACGTCCAATTGACGGTGTTAAAAAAATTGATTATAAAAGGAACACATCTACGAATACCCTTGATACCAGTAAAGAGGAGCAAGAGCTAGAGCTAGGTAGGCTCCCACCCCGGATTGCGACGTTTCTTCTTTAGCTCACTTGTCACGTACAACACACGTACGCTTCACCGGTAAACCTTACCATACAAAGTGCAATTTTATCTTCATGACGACTATTCATGGTCCGACATAAGAAAGTGAGATGGGCTCAGCTCGGCCCGGCTCGGCCCGGCTCAGCTCGGCTCGGCTCGGGAGGTTGAAAAAAGAGAGAGAGAGAGAAAGAAAACAAAGAAAGTCGTGGAGGTGGGGTTGAGGATGCATGTTGTTGCACAAGAGAAGGGTCGCTATCTATTTGTTCCTCAACTCTTTCCCCATTAGGTGGCCTGAGCGCGACCTTGCCTCTGGCAACTCCTGCGTCTTTTGCCTCCCACCTTCACTCCTCTCTTCACCACCAAGTCCTTAGCTTGACCCTCCATCACTTTTTTTTTTCTTGTTTGTTTCCTCTTCTATTCCTCACATGTGTGGACCATGCATGTAGATAAATTATGCACTCACACTGCCCTCTTCTCTTAGCTTTGTCAACCTCAGCTAGCCATGGAGCTGGTTTGGAACCGACAACCTTATGGTGGTTGAATGTAAGAGTCATTACTGTCGAGTCTTTATTGCTATAGATTCATTCTATCATTCAATCTATCAAATACATTTGGAGGCGTAAGATTTTATCTTGCTCGTTTGTGCAAATGATCATGTATGATGCTTCATTCCGTTTGAGGGATTTCAAAGCTTGTTTGGAATAATTTTTTTATTACAACTCTCGTCCCTATTTTTTATCATCGCCTGATAAATTGTAGACATCGTGAAAAAGTATATATCTTGGGATTTAAGTTCCGCTATTTGCTCTTTACCCAAGTCCCAAAGCATAAGCTAATGGACCCCTATCCCAATTTGTAAAGTTTTAGACTAGGATTTGTAGCTTTGCAAGCTCATGGGTATAAGTTTTGCAAAAACAAAGGGGGTCATATATGAAAATGAGAGCATTATTTGTTTCTTGTCATTGTTAACTTAAACCAGTTTAACCTACCTAATTTTCTATTCTTTGCCAAATTTAGGAAAGTTGGGAAAATACCAATATACCATTGGAGGAGCCCCCAAAGGAATCAAAAAGGAACATCTTGGGCCGATTCATGTGTCCCTTCTCCATTGGCTAGTCCCACCTGATCCTGCTTTTTTGACAATAATTAGAAACTGAAAATGTTAGAGAAGTGGGTGCCCCAGAAAACAAAGTTTCAGACATTCCTGTGCAAATTATATCACTGGGGACTTCTCGTTATCCTCAGCCTAACATTGATAAAGAGCCTATGCTGTCTGTAATATGCACCGGAAGAGATATTTCATATTAGCAGAAAAGAACAGAAAGGAAGAATGTGGATGCAAGAGAAAAGCAACTGAGCAAGTGTGGAGCTAAAAAGAACAATGTGCTTGAGAGAGAGAGAGAGAGAGAGAGAGAGAGAGAGAGAGAGAGAGAGAGAGAGAGCCCACACATTCTGTTCTTGGATCTCTCAATCGTAAGTGATAAAAGCGAGCACACATGGAAAAGAATACAAAATGGCATTGCATGGGCACAAGATCATGACCATGATGTGTTGGGTCCTTCCACATGTTAAAACCCACTTAAAACTGTCAACATAATTCGGACAGCCCTAGCTCTTCCGACTCCTTAAAAGCTTTGATGGGTATGCATCATTTGTTTGTCTGAAACCGAGAGTCCACTTGTTTGGACCACCCGAGGCATCTTTTCGGATGTTGCATTAACGCTTGTGTGGGGCTATAATCCTTCTATTCTTAATTCTCTGTTTTTTTAAAGTTGTGTGATGTATCCTGGTCCCTTTCCCTTGTCTAACCTAATTTTTTTCATTGTGTGGCACGATTATATTTGCCTACAATATTAATTGGGTTGGGTTGAGCTATCAAAACTTTTAATTCTGTATAGTTAAGTAATCATTGATTTAGGTCGTATGAGTTTCCATGCTTTTCATTATTAAATGTGAATATACATATATAGTTTCATACTTGTCATAGTTCAATCAATGTGATAAAGATTTATTATGTCGACATCTTCCCCTATCGTCTAGAAGACTTAGTAGCCTCTTCATGTTAATTAGAGCCATGATTTTTCCAAAGAAAAAGTCGATGTTCATTCAATTATCAATTTGCATATATGAAGCCAAAAAGAATGTGCATCAATTATTAATTGTTGATTATGGCTCGGAATTAGTCTAGATTGATTTGAAATCCAAATTATAATTGAATTGCAAGGAAATCGGCCCATATAATGAGAATTCAAATTGAACTCTTACCAACAAGATCACGGGTGATGCAAAAAAAATAGGGAAATTAATTTTGTGTAGGTCTTCTTTTTTCTTATTGAAGTTGACGTCCATGTTGACATTGGAGAAGGGCTCATATTTTCTCGCATATGATTATTATGTCGTTGAATTTGATCTCGGATGCATAGTGAGTACACTTTCTTCGTATGAAAACTTGCCAGAGACATAGAGAGCATTGAGAGATTTAATCCTAAAGAATTGTTAGCCTAAGAAGACTCATTTCTTGTGCTTGATTCTCGTGGGTTCAGGTTCCATCTAGAACTGGAAAACACTCATAAGCGAGTGTGATCGAGTTCTCTTAATCTCATATTTGTCGAGTATAACGAAACCATCTCACCGATCTCTTTCCGCGGAACAGGTACACCGTCGTACCACATAAATCTGCTCTGTTCAGATTTCATTTCCGCGATTTACTTTTTAACCGAATCACTTCTGTCTGTTCGCGTTTCCGTGCCAGCTGTAACGCTAATCAATCGAATATACGCAGGTAACATACGAATGAGGGCAGTGGCCTTAGAAAAGCAGAAGTGGTACGATCGTGTCTCATTCAATGTTGATGTTCGCGAGAGAGGTGGGGTGGGGTCTGCAAACACTTTGGAAACTCAAAATCATCAATCAAGCTAGGGAGTTAATATGGGCCAATGGTGTTTGGTTGTGTGGCCATGGCGCACGATAATGATGGCAAGAGATTTTCACGCATGTTTGTGTGTGCGTTCGACATTAAAAGCACGACAGCACTAAGTATCTGAGGCTTTGGTAGTTGCAAGCTCACCACGTTCACATGAACAATGTTCCCTTCATTTACTTCCGCCACTGAAAAATAAACATCGAAACAAGAAATGGTCCACATCTATCCCTTCCTCAATACCCCAGGATGTTGACACATGATTCATGAGAGACAATTCTCAATGATGGATCTCTCTCTAATTTCTTTCGCAGTTATTAACGTTGTCGATTTTGGGCCAAAAAGTCATGTACATGCCCACTGCTTTGGACAGCTAATCGCCCACTTCTCATCCTAATTCCTCCTTCAACAATTCAAATGGTTGCACAACCAAACTATTATTGTGCAAATCGCAAAGCCCTTCAAGGGTTAATTATAGAGATAAGTGGATCGGAAGTCCTAAAACTTGTTATAAAAGTGGAATTGGGTTCAAAAAAAGTGTAATTAAATCCTAAAATTTATCGCGAAGTGCAATTGAGTCCTAAAACTTTCAAAAAGTACAATCAAGTCCTAAAATTTATCAAATTGGTCCAATCAAGGCCTTATGTTGATCACGTTTTTTGAAAGTATTAGGACTCAATTACACTTCCGTGACAAGTTTTGGGACTCGATTACACTTTTGTAAAGTTTCATGACTTGATTACACTTTCGTGACAAGTTTTAGGACTTAATTGAACTTTTTGAAAGTTTTAGGACTCAATTGTACTTTCATAATAAGTTTTAGGACTTCCAGTACACTTATTCCTTAATTATAAGCGGTGCACCTAAGATGAATCCTTAATTATGACAAGTAACTTACCGCATGTATCTCAATTAGATAGTAGGGAATAATACTAAGTATATGTAAGGCCTGTTTACAAGATTGTGCATTACGCAATGTGGCAGGCTCCTTGTTGGAATGTCACTATTGAATTTTAGTTCATCAGTAGTCTATCTATTTGTAGGCCAATCTAAGTAGGCCAAGCATCTTGACCCAAAAAAAAAAAAGTAGGCCAAGCATTACCAGAATGCTTGATTGTTTGATGATGCTTCTTAGGTTACGCCGGCCTGTCCATCACCTATATTTGGCAAGGGTTGTGGCCGGCGAGGGTTGTGACACCCTTGTCTAGATTTGGCGAGGGTGTTGGCCCTTGCCAGGGCGAGGGGGCGACCCTCACCAAAGGCTGGCAAGGGCGTCGCAGCCCTCGCCTGTGCCACCGACCTCCACCAACCGTCGCCAAGGCTTGGCAACCAGCATAGGAAAATAGGGAAAAAAAAGAAAAAAAATTCAAAATATTTATATAAAATTTTGCAAAAATTGTTTACGTTAGCACCGACCATTGGCACGTAAAATGGCTAGCGTCCACATTAGCGATTTTCGGCCAAAATTAATAGGAAAGACCACGTTAGCAAATCATCAAAATATTTAGAACTAAATTGTCAAATTTGAAAATTTTAAGACTGAATTAGTCGTTGTACAATAAATTTAGGAGTTTTTGGACAAGTATCTCCTAAATTGGTTATCAAAACTCGTCCAACTTCGTTAACATTTTATTTCACTCGAAATCACTAGTACATGAAGAATATACGAGACCCAAATGACCACTCATCTCATTAATTCAACTATATCATTTCTCTCTTAGAACAACCTAATGGTGTGACCATTTTAACCTTTTCCTGTGCCACTTAGGTTCAAAGCTTTGGTAACCATCCTTTTCCAATGAGAATGGTGCATGCAACTTCCTTTTTTTTATTTAGATATCATCTAGCGTGGGGTTGATAAGACGACTCTTCCACGTTTTGCCGTAACCATTCACCAATCCAAAGCTCACATAAAATTGAATGAGCAGTGCTTGACAGACGGAGTTAATTTTGATGGACTTGTGGTAGGGCCTAGTACTTGCCATGATAAACAATGGCTTTCTGAGCATCCTCAGGTGGTCCAAGAAAAACCTAAAATATACCTCCAATGTCCTTCGTTTTCATCTTCTTTCCGCACTAGCTAGCTACCTTCCACACATGCATGTATGACACATTTCCTTCCAACATGTCTTTATAGACGTGGGGTCGCATCCTCATCGACGCGTTCGGTTGAAAAATCTCATCGACAATCGCGAATCGCATTGGCAAATAACGATGAGTGACCAAGTATGGGACAATAATGAAGAGCTAGAGTTTCTAGTTGTAGCAACTTAATTTACGATTTGGAGCATCTTTTTATATTTTCTAGTTATGGTATGTGCTAATGTTTGAGCGACCTTCTCCTAGATATGTGTATTGTATTGGCCTTGCGAAATGTATATCCCATCGCGTCAGATCGCTCAATTTGATTGGTGAGGAACTATTTTTGTCACATTTTATACAATTCAAGAGAGACCGGTGGGGGTCCCTTGACGTTGATTGCCCTTTTTGTAGGTTCATCAGACTTCATAATGCACTTAACCTTTTATGGTATCTTGGAGATCTGCAAGACAAACCCATTTCGAGGTCTTGATTGGAAATGCCAACCAACTAAGCCCGAATGATTGGATGTTTTAACCACACATATTTTCACTCCTAGGGCATTGCATACCATGAAAATGGATTTGAGGAAAATGAGCTCGACACGTAACAAGGTAATTTATTCATAACATACAATTAAGTCGTTAAATGTCAACATCGTGTAATTAAATCCTAAAATTTGTGAAAAGAAGGCACGATATTCAAGTATCTCTATTGGGTCCCTTAGTTTTAGATGATGGAAATTTTTTATGTGATTTTTCTTTGGTTTATGTTTTTCTCTTACCCATTTTTTGCGTTTTTGCGAATACCCGGCACTGATGTAACGCCAAGTATTTTTCACTCTGCGAAGATTGGCAAAAAGGAAATAATAGACTAATAAGAAATGGAAGAAAATAGAGAGAGGGAGAGGAAGGGGTGCAAGGCAGCGGTGACCGTCGTCCATATCTCTCGCCCCCATGGAAAGAAGGGATCAGAGGCGCATGCTAATTAATGAACAAACATAGAAATAGAAAGAAGAAAGAAGGGTGGAGGGGATGGCGAACTTAGGCGAGGTCAAGCTCACTTAAGCCCTCCAGCCGCCATCATTGGTGATGGTAGCAAATTTTTTGCAGCGATTCCGCCGCCATATAAACTCTCATAAGTAAAGGTGATCATTAGGCGGGCAATCTGCCTGAGCCTGAGAGGCTCAAGCGGAAAACGGGCAATTTTGGACCAAGGTCTTACTTAAACGTACAAGCCTGGTTTGGTCCAGAAATTATTATAGAAAATTCAATGTTATAAGTGGACTAGGGCAACATATCAAGCCTGCGTTGGAGTAAAGAGAAATTCTTTTTTTTTGAAAAAATAGTTTCAAAAGTGACAATGGAAGAGACAGTGCCCGATTGATTATGTCTCCTTCGAATTTCTTCGCTTCTTGTCCATAGATTTGGTCTACTCTTGCTTACTATCACAGGTTTTGCCACTTCACTTCTTTCTTCTTCCTTTCTTTTCATTTCTTGTCCATGGATTTTTCATCGGAAACCTTCTTCTCGATTTTGACATGTGTTTATGATCGATTTATTTAACTCTGTCTCCTTTTCCCTTTTTTTTTATGGCAGTGCATTTGCGCGTGCTTTGCCGATCTTATCGAGTTTTGTTAGAGAGAGAGAGAGAGAGAGAGAGAGGGCGTGTGCGTGTTTGGGTGTCACAAGTCGAGAATAATGCATTCTTTTCCAAGTAAATCCAAACTATCATGTCTAGATGCTTTAACACAACATTTTCTGAGAAGGATGAATCGATTTGATAAGGTCCACATAGTAATGCTCATTTCTATACTACATCTATAAGAGTATACGTTTTGCATTGGCAGCGTACCTAATAATAAAACTATATCAACCCTCAAATTTCAATTCTATTGAGATTAATTGAGAAGAATTGACCGAGAAGATCCAATGAACAGTATCAAAACTTTCTTCAACGCAGTTGTAGCCGAGCCCAAAGGCCTCGTGTACCAAATTTGGGCTTTGTACTAATCTAAGATCACACACTTTCAAAGTTTCAATCCATCCACAACTCATTTTACAGCGGTTGCTGCTCGGTCCCGTACTCACTTCGGACTCAAGACCTACAACAGGGGCATCGAATTCGGTAGGGGTGTCAAAAACAGAATCGAAATCAGAACTGGACGGAAATTTTGTGCATTTTCAGTTCGGGTCGGGTTTTGGTTCAGATGATGAAAAGATAATTGCTCTTTTCTTTAGGTTTGGTTAACCAAATTGAACTAAAATTCTCAACAAAAACTAAATGCTCTTTCTCACCTCTCTCAAAATCGCAATAAGAAACCATAATATAAGGTTTTCTCATCCGAACCGAAATCCGAACCGAACTGGGGTTTATATTTGGCTCAGCTCGAGATTCAGTTCGGTTTAAGCGTACACCCTAACAGTTCGGTTCGGTCCGGTTCGGTTCGGTTCGGATTTTCAAAAAACCCGAACCGAATCGAACCGATGACACCCCCAGAATTCAGCACGCTAGGCTCGCGCTCTACTCTTGGGGTCGAGGTTGTCGAACACGAAAATATTTTTCGTTCACTAATTTTTATAAAACCGCGACAAGGGACGGAAAAATAGTTTATGGGCCAAGCCTTGTTGTCCAAATGGTCTCCCCCAAGTCCCCTATTTTGCACTCAAAAGAGCGGGCCCAGGACAGCCAAGGCTTTTCATATCGCAACAGTCTAAAACATTGGTCGTGCAGAATGAAGAAGCGTCGAGATACCGACCTGACAGATCCGTGTGTCCTACTTCTTGTCTCTGTAATGTTCACGCCCACCTAAGTTTCAGAAATCAGAACGCACATGAACATCGAACATTGAACATCCATGGTTTGAAGGCGCGATACATGTGACATGGGACCAAACAAAACTTTGATTAAGGTCGAGATATTCCTGCCGTTGGTGTTCGAATACTGGGATGGCGATTTGCTCGGGCCGACTCGAATTTCAGTCCAAACCCCAATCCATTGCGATCCAGTCCCGAAAATTCACCAAGAAGAAATTGGTGACATACAAGTGTGCATTGCACTTCTTCAATCGATCGATTCAACTGTCGGACGAAATTTAATGTAGTAGATATAGAGGCATGCGTGAAGTCTTGTCATTCGATAATGACAAGACGCCACTCCAAATTTAATGTAGGTTTTTTAACCTTAATTTTCACTACTGTTCTTGCTTTGAAATTGACTAGCTGTCCCTCTATTCTACGGCAAACCCACTTTATCCTAAGAAACAATTTATTGAAAAATTTTCGTAAAATTAAATTGTATACGAAAATTTTTATGGACATATAATTTCCAGTCAAGAAATTTATTTCTTTTCATCTAATTTCGTGTATTCATGATAACAAAACAAAAAAAGTGCTTTGATCGATGCATCTACGTATACATTTATTTTTTAGGTAAAGTTGTCCAATCAATCCTGAATCTATTAAACAGGTATCAATTCGATTATAAACTTTTCGATTTTGTCAATTTAGTCATGAACATTTCTACTAAATTGTGATATAATCTTTCCGATCAATTTTCGTCGAAGGTCGCTAACGTGATGATGTGACATACAATGATATCTCGTCACGTTAGCGCTTTCCGACGAAAATTGACGAGGAAGGCTATATTGGAATTTCACACAAAAATTTAGTTTTAAATTGATTAAATTAAAAAGTTTAGAATTTAATTGGGTAATTTTTTATTTATTTTTACATGCAAGCAATATAAGCTATAGCAAGATTGAGTATCATCAGGCTATGGAAAAATTTAGAGTTAATACCACGAAAAAGTCAAAACTGGTATATTTATGATAAATTTACCCTCCGTTAGTTTTTGTTAATTTTTACTGTCAAATTGTTTAATTGGATGACATGTCGCAGTTGACGGATGCTCCCTTTGTTTGTCACATGTTTACTAATATGTGATTTTTCGTTGTATTAATCCAATTTAATGGAGGGTAACTTTATCACAAGTATACCAGTTTGAAACTTTTGACAATCAAAACATTAGTTCGAGGTAAATTCATCACAGGTGTACCAATTCGAGATTTTTTATGATAAAAAAATTAATTCAAGGTAAATTCGTCGTAAGTGTATCGGTTTGAAATTTTTCATGATATTAACCCAAAAATTAATACAAAAGCTTACACGCAGGTGAGGTAATGATGACTCTCATATAAAGCTATCTTTTTTCAACATCATCTTATCATTGGAAACCTAACGTAGCTCATCAGCCCAAGGCTATCATGGCCACTAATGATTCCGACTTGCTTGCTGTCGGTAGAACTTTCGCAATTGGACTATTGATTAGCTTTGGCGGATGAATTATCTACTCCACTATAATATATGAATTAGTGAATGCATGGTCCAATCTCGATTATAATATAAGATCTAACTTGCTCCACTTTTTCATGATTTCTCTTAACGTTTTCCAGACACTTGACCTAAATCATCAACCATCAATGACAATCATCAATACCACCATTTGGTCCCATCTTTTGCCTGAAGCCGGGGCGCCACCATACAAGAAGAATGCATTCGAAAGAAACAACTCCTCCACCAAATTAGTCCAATTAATCCTAAATTTATTGTGCAGATACAAATTTGGTCCTAGACATTTCAATTTTATAAATTTAGTCATAAACCTTTACACGAAATTTCAATATTGTCCTTCTAGTCAATTTTCGTTGAAAATCACTGAAGAACCCATCCATAGATATGATCTTTGAAGCCTTGCCAGGTGTGTTGAAAAAATCAGCTAATGCCATGTAGGATAACTGGAGATGACTGGATCACCACATTGGCCATTTCTAATGAAAATTGATCAGAATAACTACATCAAAATTTCATATAAGAGTTTAGGACTAAATTTGCAAAATTGAAAAGTTGAAGACTGAATTGTCGTCCATATAACAATTTAGGACTGATTAGGTAGATTTTCTAAAATAGATAACCGGTGTGTACTAAAGAAGAACTATGCGTATATGTTCTACAAGACAAGAACGAAGAAGGAAGACATGTACTCGACCTTCTATTTTTTTTTTTATCTCTCTGACTTTGTATTCACGAGAAGCCGCAAGCAACTCTTGCTTCTAAGGTATTGTTGATGGAAAGAGATGGCAAACCTACCCTCCCTAGTGTATTTTAATATTTTGGTATGTGCGGCATATGAATAAGATCAAATGACTTGTTTTGTTAACTCGTGACTCAAAAACCCTATGGGTTTAGATTGATTTGTGATTGGACTCGATATAAACTAAACCATTTGGATTGACGAGTTTTGGACGTTTGTAGTAGAGGTGGAGGTAGTAATTGTTCAATGAATTCTACACGGACATCATATATGAGATCCATGTGGAACCCGCTAAGTTTATTAGAGAAAATTCATAAAATAATTTATTGAAAAATGTTAAATCCCCTTCAGAAATTAAGTAAAGCCACAGGGCTGACACGCCTATGTTGTTGAGACCCGTGTACGAGGGAGTCGTTCCTTGTAACGGTTCGCGGACTCAAAATCGATCACGAGCCGCATCAAACATCAAAATGGAGATGGAGTTCGTGGAAAATGGACGAATTGGTCGCACTATGGACAGGGCCATTTGATCTAAGTCGATTTGTCGTGTGCAAATGAATGGTGGAATGTGACGTCTGATGACTAGTGAGGATTGCGAAGTAGGCAAAAAGATGGTGCTTTTGCGACCTTTCTTCCTGTATCTTGTAAGACCGATGTCTAATCGTTCATAGAGAGGGACGTATGCTTGGTGGGTTAGTTGAGAAGCAATTCTCTTTGATACCAAACGGGAATTACTGTTCTTGATTCACGAAAATAAACAATTGGGAACAACCCCCAACTCGCGAAAGAATAAGGAAAAAGGAAAAAATTGAAGAGTCGACAAAGGCCGTCGAAACTGTTACCTCACGTTAGTGTGAAACGAAAGGCAAGGCCTTCGTCGCCGTGTTCGAGTTAAAGTAACAAGCTTCTACCGCACATTAGGGGGTGAGCGTTGTCCGGGTGGGCGGTTCTCGACATGAAACAGAGAACCGCCCACTAAGGACCGATTCCGAGGAATTGGAACTGGGAACCGTCCGTTGGTTCCATGGATCTACCTGAAAACCGGACCGCTGGTCAAGTCTGATTCCTTGGTGGGTCCATGAAATTGATCCCACCAAGTTTCACGTAACTAGAGGTGACCGAGAGTGAGAGAGGGAGGCGATGAACGACTAAAGGCGCGGCCGTGAATTGATAGGAGTTGAGAGTCAAGTTTTAGATTATGGATTTTATGGTTTTCACTTTTCTAAACATGTTTTCTTTTTTTTTTGGTCAAAATTTTTCTAAAAAATTATATATATGTATATATATTACCGGTCCAGGGTAATAGGTGGGCGGTTTCACGTCTAAAATCGGGAATCGGACCGGTACTCACCGGTTCTAGTAAATTAGAACTGGAAACCGGACTGATCCGGTCCGGTTCCGGGCGGTCCGGGCGGTTTCCGGTTCCTTTGCACATCCCTACCACACATGATGATGTGGGAGACATGAAAGCTTAGTTTTCTGTGGTTTTTTTTGGAGTGTGAAATCCTAAGAACATGTTATCGATAAGACAAGGCTAGTTGGGGAAAAAAGCTATCCTTCCGATGTTTGGATATGCACATCAAATTGGATCGGTTTGGATACATTTGATAAGAGCCCCGAATACATCATCAGGGTACCGAGGCTGATATAATTGAAAGAAATTATGGAACGAGAAGAAATTATGGAATGAATATCTCACTCTTCTTTCTCTATCATGACTAGCAATAATGCCATCATTGATGCCGCTAATGGCCATTGGGTCGTGCGGTGGGCGTTGCTCCCACGGGGACCGCTGCACGATGCATTCGGAAGGAGGGAGACGATATGTAGGAAAGTGAACAAAACCTCCGGACCCATTTTGAGCTTGGGCCCCTGTCTCCAAGACACGCGTCGAAAATCCCCTCGTCAAATCCCAACAATCCGTCACCAATTTGCGGGGATGAAAAAGAGAATTCTCGAAAAATGGCAATTTCCAGGTAATTTCGTATGTCGTATCCATTAAGGCATTAATCATAGTGCCCCAAATCACGCAAGACCACACGGAGAAGAAGAAGGGCACGAAAGTAGAGAATGCAAAAGGAGAAAAGAGTGCTAGAATAGAAACGGGACGCTTTTCTTGCTTTCTTCATTTTCTTTCTTTTTGGTTCTTCCTTTCTGTGTTTTTTCCTTTTTGGCTGACAACTAGCTGAGGGGTAATATGAGGATCATTAATGTTCGGTTAAGAGGTAATCTCACTATAGAAGAGGAGCCGAAGCTCCCACAGGGGCCTTCTCATTATGTCCATTTAATATACAATAACGGCGAATTTCACGATATGTTCCTTATTTTAACGTGTCGGTACACGCCCTGCATTCCAAATTTCCCCTGAATTTAGGGAAAGGAAATACCTTTCGGAAGTTTTATATTTCGATAATCCCAATTTTTGAATTCGATTGAGATAATTTCTCGTAAGGATTTGCTTAGGTCCCAGAAAGGAGAAAAAGAGTGCTAGGATGGAAAGAGGATGCTTTTCTTCCTCTCTTGTTGCTTTTTTGCTTTTTTTTTTTGGGTTGACAACTGGTTGAGGGGTAGAGATCGGTCAAGCGAAAGGGCAAAGTGGCCATATGTTTAGTAGGGCTAAAGATTCCGGATGACACGAAGAAGACAAGAGAGCGAAGAATGAGTATCCGAGACGGACAGCATCCCTTCGGTTGCAATGAGTGGTTGGTGAACGGCACGATGACTCCACCCCTCGCTTTTTTCTTTCTTTTTTTAATAAAAAAATGAATTTTGTGGATCAGGTATTGTATTGTTTATTCATATAATAATCAATTTCTTGCTTTTCTTTTACGGTCAGGAAAGAAAAAAAGAACAAAAAACAAACGAGGAAGGAATTTGTCCCTAAGGGGGGGGGGAGAAAAAGAGAGCAGCCCCCGTGACCATGTCACAGGAAATTAAAAGTCGAAGCTCAGCACATCCTCAAAAGGCTCAATCTCGATTCTTATTCGGATTTCGGAATGCTTCTATATTCTCTGTTTATAGGGAAGACATAGATATAGGGGGAATAGGGAATGCGAAGCGTGTGAGCACCGATACGAAAAAATAAAAAACGCGTCTGTAGAGGCTACTATTGCTGTATATTAAACATATAGATCACAGGGCCTATTGATTAATTTTACAAAAATCAATTTCAGAAGGGTAATGTTTGATGTTTGCTCGGAATTTAGAACCAAGTGTATGCAATGTATGTGAAAATTATTCGATGGAAAACAAGAATTGTAAGGAGGATTTATGGAATCGTGCTTGGGCTGTTGTGCGAATTCAGTTTTGGTCCCTGTATCATGTTTCGTTACTATTAAGTACCCCGACTGACTTAACTCTGATGACGATTGAGAAATTTAAACTCAATTTTCCGCCCATTGAGCTAGCCTCAACAGATCGACACGTGGCGCCTACTTATATAAGTCTCTAAAATAATTATACTCAAAGGCTATGTTGACAGACAATTTAGCGATTCAAGAAAAATATCAAACTTCATCGGATAGTCTATAACTTTCCAAGTTTGAGGGTTTTTGTGCAGCCATGCTAAAGAGTTCATGCATCGAGGGTAATTGCAATCGTTAAAATTTTGTAAGACCCACATGATTAATCATTACGATTGAATCAATCCATCATGGATTAGATTCGGGCATCTATTTATCCCCGCGGAAGTGTTTTCCAAGAGAATTGTGTTCATTAGGATTCAAAAACATTACCGTGTTTACCTCTGGAGACAACATATGAAGTTGAACACTTAATCAACGTGGGAGGCTGTTTAGGGATGTAATTAAGAAGATCCTCAGTCACTAACCCATAAAAGGATCTCAAAAGGTACTCCATGTCGATAATCTAGCTTATATAAAGAAAAAAGCAATTGCTTTATTGTCTGTCCTACAAAATTTCCCTTTTTAAGTGTCCCTGGACAGATTTTTAGCACCTTGAATGTCTCATTCTCCCTTTCCACTTTTTAAATTGGAATGCCATGTCGAGATCAAATAGAAATCGGCGGACCATATTCCCGCTATACTTATGATGTCCATATGTTGATGTTCTAGCTCCCAACATTTCGCGCCATAGAAAAGCATTGTCTTATAAAGATCTTTCTTTTAAATGACCCGTCACGTTTTTCATGTTAAAATATATCATTTTCAATGTCTCATTTTCCCTTTTCGATTCAAAATCATCTGAGAGCGAGTTTAAATGGAACTTCATAGAGCAATTTAATAAAGAAAAAAGTAACATTAAATGTTGGGAACTCTCTTATCTATTAATTTATTGCTAATATGCAAGAGATTATTTTTGGCAAAAGAAATTATTCCCTGCTCGAGATAATTAAGACGAGAAATTAACAAAAAGGCAGGAAAAAAAAAACTCTCGGACAAAGACACGTCGCTCCAAAGTAGGCGTTTGTCCCCACCAGAAATAGGAAAACGAAGAAGAAGAAAAAAGAAAAATAAAAAATAAAAAGAAAAATAAAAAGAAAAGGGAAAATCGGAGGAGAAAATAATCGAAATCTGATTGGCCCGCGACTCCTGTGACCGTGCGTTTATTGCACACAGCGCACTGCAAACCTGCAAAGTCTGCGCACCTCCTCCCCCCACACCCCAATTAGTCCAATTCATCACCACCACCGAATTTCTCTCTCTCTCTCTCTAAATTAAAAACTAAATAAACAATTAAAAAAATCACAACTCAACCTAATTCCATGCAGGATAAATAAAAAAGAAAAGAGAAAGAAAAAGAGAAAAAGGAGGAAAAAGGCAGCTTCCTCCCCCCGTCTCTCTTCTCTCTGTTATCTGCGTGTGTCTGTACTGTACTCACCAAATTAAGCTTTGATTAAACGCGCGTCACGAGTTAACGTACCCGACTCCCTCCCTCTCTCTCTCTCTCTCTATCTCTACAGCACACACGGAGAGAGACAGAGAGAAAAGTGGTGTGGGGGATTGGAAATGCGATTTCTCTTTGACGCAGGGGGCATCCCTTCCGAGCCCAAAAACACCAGGAAGAGCTAAGCCCCTCCCCCCAGCCCCGAGGAGAGAGAAAGCTAGAGAGAGAGAGAGAGAGAGAGAGAGAGAGAGAGGTGGCTGGTTCACCGGGAGTGATGGCTGCTGGGGATGATGATGATGTCCTCCTCCTCCCGCGTCCCTAGATCTAGACCTCGCTCCGCCGCCGCCGCCGCCGCCGCCGCCGGGGAGATCTCCGTCTCCGTTCGCGAAGCTTCCTCTCCCCCTCTCCGAGTGACGTACGCCCAATGCTCGCCTGATCCTGTCGCAGGTACTTCGTCTTCGCCCCCCGCGCGCGCGTCTGCCGGCATCCGCCTCTCTGTTCTTGGCTGCTTCGGAGGAGGTTTTGTTTGACTTTGAAAAAAATTGAAGTCTCTCTCGGTCGAGTCGAGATTGCAGGTTCCGTGTGCTGTGCGTGCCGTCGCTTTTGCGGTTCGGTTCCTCGTGCTCAGTGTACGAGAGGCTACGACCGAGTAATCCGATCCGAATGCGGTTTTTTCGCGGTTTTCTCTGTTTCTCGTTTTGCCGGTGAAAAATCGAGGGGGAGGTAGCGCGGCGAGTTGCTCGACGGGCGTAATCCTCTGAGAGAATGTGGTACTGGACGATGCGAGAGATTGCATTTCTGATTCGCGCTCTGCGCGAGCTTGGACTTGGAGTGGGAGATTCTTTCGAAGTTGATTTGATTGTTGAAGCCTGTTTTTTTTTCCTTTCCTTTTTTCTTTTTCGCTCCGTCAGTTTTTGTGCGGCCGTTGAGGTGTGGAAAGGACGATGGCGTCGAGGCGCGCGTCGAAATCGAATAGATTGAGCCTGAGCAGCTCTAGAGCCGCCAATTCTCCTGTGTCCTCCACCACCTCGTCTTCGAAACAGAATCTGGAGACTTCCGCCGACGGTCAGAGCTCTCCCGCGTCGTCGTCGGCACGCAGCAAGCCTCAGTATTTCTACTCCGAGAGTTTCCCTGTGGATTCGGAGAGATCCAAAGAGAACGTCACCGTGACCGTCCGGTTTCGGCCGCTCAGGTGCATTGGCCTTCTTCGAGCGGTGAATTTTGCTGGCGGAATTTGTGCGGAACGTCTGCCAATGCGGTTTGTTGGTTTTGTTTTTTGGAACAGCCCCAGGGAAATTCGCCACGGGGAAGAGATTGCTTGGTACGCTGATGGAGAAACGATCGTGCGCAACGAGCATAATCCGTCGATTGCGTATGCATACGGTAAGTTTTTATAAAGCGTATGGCCACGGTGATATGTGTGATCTCAATCTCTTTGAGCTAATTCCTGTAGTAATTACTGAAGTGGGCAGGTATATTCATACGCGTATTAAATTTTCTTTTGGCATTGGCTTTAGATTTCTAAGAAGATCCACTGAAAAATATGTTGTGCTTGGAAGGCTACATGTACTTTTTCCGTCCAACAAAAGCTGAGAGTGGTTAGTTAGGGTTTTAAGTACGACGAACTGTCGAATAAATAATTCCAATTAGCTTCAGCAATTTGATCGCTGCCTAGTCGAACTCATCCAATAACTCTCTGCTTCCTTTCCGCTTGACATCTTGCTTGGTTTTTAAAAAAATTACCGTCCGGTCCGCGTTTCCTAGCTGACTCTAGAGTCTAGACAGCTCCCTCGACGGTCCTTACTGCCAAACAATGATCCCTTTGTAATAAAACATGCTTCCTTGAATCTTGTTTTCTGGGATTTACCAATTGGTAGCTGTATTGCCAGTACAAACTGAAATTTTTATGGTAATGCGAGTATGCAGGGAGATTGCATTTGCGAATTAGTAATACTTATAAAATACTTACCATTGGCGGAAGGTGTTAGCAATTCAAATCGATGCTATGTATTATCTTCCTATGTGCTCAGAAACCTAGCCTTTTGTTTCTAAAAAATATTCCTTATTTATCACAGGCTGAAAATGTTCTCATCATGCACCGACAATGGACTTTCTCTTAGTAGTTACGATCTATAATTTATTGGCTTTAACTTTTTCCTCTTTTATGCTTCTAGATCGCGTATTTGGTCCCACAACCACGACGCGTCATGTGTATGATGTTGCTGCCCAACATGTTATTAGTGGTGCTATGGAAGGAATCAATGGTCCGTATGCTGTTGGCTATTCAAACTCTTCTGTCTCTAATTTTTTTTTCAAATTCCTTCTGTCTCTAATTGCAGAGTGTCTGCATTGTACATTTTGCCTTTTGTCGTCTATCTTTAACTCCCAATGCAGGAACTATTTTTGCATATGGTGTGACAAGCAGTGGGAAGACTCACACCATGCATGTGAGTTCATGTACTCTGTAGATCTTATGTTGCCTCATATTGGAATATAAATTTGATCACTTTACTATGATCTGAAACGTGCTATTGCATCCTTGAGGAGTCATTCATACATTTTCCTCAATCATCGTTTTTCTGATAGTCTATTTGTTCAGTATTTTTCCTTGAAGTTATACATTTGTATATGTACCTGGATGAAACTAACACAATCCCATTGCGCATACACGGAGTTCCAAAATAAGTAGATCTTTCTTGGGTATTGTGTTTATACTATTTTTTTTTTTTGGGTAAATGTGTTTATACTATTTGGTGACATTCGGTTCTCAAATTCCTCTTGAGGGGTCCAGTTGCATCAATTAACTTTGGCTTTATCATAACAATCATTACAACATAGTCTGAGAGAGATTTGGCCCTCTTTTGGCTTGGGATACCTCAGAATGAACTGTTAAAAGATAAAAAATGTGGTTTTTTTTTTTGCTTATGTGAATTAGTGGAGTGACATAGATGCAAGATGATTTTTATCCATGAAAAGGAATAAACTCCATTTTCTTAACCACTGCAGCATGACATATTCTAAGCTTTGTTACACTTTTGTTTTTGAGGTCCATCAAGTATGGTCAGCTTACATGTTTTTTCTGCTTCATTAACAAGCAATTCTTAGTCTTTGTTTATTCAACCTGAGAGTGTTTTAGCCTCTTTCTTCAGAGTGGTAATTGTCAGTTTGATGAAAGAGAGAATTCCATGCTGAGTGCATCTAAATAAGAACTTAAATGTTTGGACTGGTTTTGTTCGGAGTTGACCCTATTTCCGTCTTCTTACTGTTTTAGCATCCTACTGAATTGAAAGGGTAAATTCATCGATAAAGATAAAGTTCATGCGACAATGATGTGTTGAGAAGATGCTTTACTCCTAAGCTCACACTATAAGTGTGGGTTGTTTTCTGAACTATGAGGTCAAGTATTTCGTATTGTGCTGCTTTATGCACTGCTTTGTCCTATTCCTTGTCGTACATTGGTAAACTTAGCTGAAGGATACTATCTGCAGTGGCTTCTGATACTGAGCGTGGTAATTTGATGTGATGTCAAGCTATGCATCTGAACTTGCAATCGCTATGATGGCTCTTTGCAGGGTGATCAGAGGTCACCTGGAATTATACCACTAGCTGTTAAGGATGCTTTTAGCATTATTCAAGAGGTAATCACTATAGTTGTCAGCCAGTGGCATATCTTCTACCTTGAGCTTCTTGTTACAAAATAACATGTTTTCTTGCAATTCAGACTCCAAACAGGGAATTTCTACTTCGTGTGTCATACTTAGAGATTTATAACGAGGTAAGTTTCTTCTCATGATTTCTAAGTGCTTGGTTCCTTGTGGCCTTTTACATCAACTTTGTTTCTTTTGGTGATTCTGGTATTTGTACTTAACATGAAGCAGTTTGGTTGCTCTTGCAAACTAGTCTGTGTAATCACTGGTTTTGGTACTTCATGAATTGCAGGTTGTAAATGATTTGCTAAACCCGGCAGGGCAAAATTTAAGAATTCGAGAGGATGCTCAGGTAACCACTTAACAATTGCTACTTTCTTAGAAATTACTTCATCCTTGCTCGGGTTTTTTTTAATCGGAAATATTGTTAGTACCTGAATAATTAATAGCACTGACTGGAGAAACGATTGTAATGGACCTCGGAGTTTGGAAACTATCCCTGGACATTTGAAATATGTTACAAGGGTTACCTCACATTCAAGATGTTTTGAGGTGCAACACCATCTCCTTGTAAAGAAATATGATCGACCTTAATTGCTTTTGCAACTTCTAACCTATGGAATTCCATTATCTATAAGGGCACTACCCTACTCTATGCTAAGCTGTCATTTATTTTTATTTCATCTTATTTTTTGCCAAATCTGCTATGCTTGTAAAGAGGCCAAATTGTTGAGCCTGACACATCTTCTTGACAAACGTTGAGCTTGGGGCTCGCATGGCTGATAAGGATGGTCTTGCAGGGGACCTTTGTTGAGGGAATAAAGGAGGAAGTTGTACTGTCTCCTGCTCATGCCCTCTCCTTGATAGCAGCTGGAGAAGGTAAATGATGTGAAATTATGTTACCCTGGAAGGAAAATGTTGGTCGTTTGAAGTATAATTGTCCATTCTAATGCATATAAGTTGGTGATATCGCTATCTAGAGAAAGGCGTTAGGTCTGAATCTATGTACATATAAAGATAGATGCATGATCTACCATGCAAGGTGAAGTAAAAAAATGACGCACGGCTTCATGTCCAAATAAAGTAAGAATAGAATAAAAAGGTGTAAATAAGCCATATAGAATCAATGGTTTCATGGAAAAATTCCTCCGTGGTATTATTATTTTTCACACAAATGTTTTGGCTGATAAAGGGATCGGATGGTATAATTCCTTTGTATTATTAGTGGATTGGAGGATTAGAAACATGATTGTTACTGTTTGTTTTTTGCAGTAAAAAATTGTTGCTGTTGAATTGGCTGTTTTTGCATTAATTGCTATTTCATCATCTTATTGACAATGTACCGGTTTTATTTGGTAACGCAACTTTTATTGAATCTTGTGACAGTTTTACGTTGATAGTGTCGTTGATATGATTTTTATTAACCACAGAGCATAGACACGTTGGATCCACCAATTTCAATTTGCTGAGCAGCCGGAGCCATACAATATTTACTCTGGTATGTTGCTCATATTCTGAAAAAACCAAGATTGCCTTGCTGTTATAATCATGACTAATGTGTTGACTAATGTGTTGATTCAAACGTTAAAGTTCTTTGCGGTACAATTTTTGTAAATTAAACAATTAGAGAGCCATATTATCCCTCTAGAGATTGAGAGGAAAACAAGAGATGAGTCAAAGATAAAGAAGGAAAGAAAAAAAAAATTCTTTTCACCCATGAAGACTCGAAGAAAAAAGCTATCACATATGATGTTTAGCTTAACTATGCACTGTGTCACCTCTCCATAGCGACATGATTGTTGAGATGGTTTTTATGAGAGAAATTGGCAGAGATATCACACCTGTTTTGTATGGAAGTAGAAACTGTAGACCTTCTTGCCTTATCGAGCGTCCAGGTATCACTAGCTCAATCAGACATATAACTCGAATGGTCCTGCCAGAGGAGTCAACGATCAGTGATTGATTGCGGATATAATTGCATAATATGAACTGCAAACTTGAATCTGATTAAATATGCCAAATTGACTAGCTTTAATAATTTGAAACCCCAGGAAAATAACAGACTCCATATCCACGAGCAGAAAGCAATCCTACAACGGATACTATAAGAATTACCTCACCAAATGAGTGACATATATAAACTGCCAATGACAATACTGTATTCATCTTGATAAGCATTGGACATGTACATTCCTTTCTCTGTGCTTTCCTCTTACATCATTGCATCTGCTCCAACTGTTTACAGACAATAGAGAGTAGCCCATGTGGTGAAAACTCAGAGGGGGAAGCAGTAACCCTGTCGCAACTGGTAAAATCCAAAATCTTTCATTTGATAAGTTTGTTTCAAATTGTTCGATTGTCTATTGTAGTTTCAAATAGCAGCAGATAGCAATTGTTGCCATAATTATATTGTGGTCAAGGTGGGTATCGCCACTGCTGTTGGCTGCTAGCGTGGTGCGAAAGAAATTTATACTAACTGTTGTAAGCAGAGGTTATTGTGGACCACTCTTGCTAAGAAAACTGTCCTATTTTTTCCGACCGACATTTTTTTTAATAAGTCAAGAAGTTTGGATGATTGCTCAGGCAACTGACCGCAGCTTTGTCCTTTATAATAGCAACTAGAGCAACCTGATCAAACAAGGTTTTTAATTTAATTCGTCATCAAAAAACATTTTGACATTTCATTCAGAAAAAAAGTTTACATCTTATATATCTTGATTATTTCATGTTTGCTTTGGTACGTTTACCAAACACGAACTTAAAAGTCTGACTATCTTGTCACAGATTGAATGTTCAAAGTTGCAGACCTAGGTTATCTGAAAGTTTTTAAAGGTTAAAACTGAAGCTGAAGAATTAGCATCTTACTGTTTCTACTGTCTGATAGAAAAGAACTCGGACTGCAATCATTATAGTGTAATGTCACAACACAATAGTATACCCATTGTAACTGTTTCCACAGTCATTGCAATGCGATTGCTTTTGCAACCACTGCCTCTATATAGATCATCGCTTCCATGAAGAGTATGCATTTTCAATTTTTTTTCTGGACAATTAGATTAAACTTTTACTTGAGCATTGATTGTTTATGAATGATTTTGTTTTCCATATAAAAGTCTGCAACCTGTAACCTTTCATGTTTTACTTATACCTGCAGAACCTCATCGATCTGGCAGGTTCTGAAAGTTCAAAGGTTGAAGCAACTGGTGTAAGGAGGAAAGAAGGATCCTACATCAACAAAAGTTTGCTAACTCTGGGAACTGTGAGGCCTCATATGTTTCTTTATCACACTGAGTTGTTAGTATGGATCGATTTGGTTTTATCTGACCTTTTAGAGATGATAGTCCGTTGCTTGACTCAGTGCAGATATTATTTTCATTTTGCAATAACAAAACTAGTTCAGTCTATTCTCGGCTCCTGGCCCTCTCTCTCTCTCTCTCTCTCTCTCTCTATGTGCATGTGCATAAAATTTGTTTAGACAATGGGTGTTGTTTAGTCAATTAGTGTTATACTTGTGTAGCCAAGAGAAGGAAAATAATTGAGCTAGTCTTAGAACAGCAAGGATATGCTTTCACGTTGAAGGGATGTAGACAGTACTGAGCTTTTTGAGTCCATGTCTAAGTTGAGGGAAATCTTATGATGTAGGTTGAGGAAGACAACTTGTAATATATGGTTCTCAGTTACTTCTCTTGAGCTGAAGAGATCCTTGTGTGGTTCGCTGTAATGTTCTATGGCCTCAATGAACCTCCATTTGAGGCTTAGTTCGTGCTCTTAAGCTTTGTCTCTGGAAGAATATGCAAAAAAAAAGACAAGAAAATTTCTCCCTGCATACTTTTGTGAATATACATTTTTTTTTCTGGTTTTTGGAAAAGAAGCAGAAGAAAAAACTGTTGATGACAGCAAATATTATGAGATAAAGCAATGTCTGTTTTCCCTAGACTTTATGTCTTGTGTTTTGGTATTACAACTGCATTTTTTGAATCAGTTCAGATAAATTGCAAGCAATTTTCCTCTTTTTGAAATGAGATGTTAAGCAATTAAATTAAGTTGCACAGAATCATAGTTTGTGCAGTGAGGCAATATTTTCACTCAATCAACTAAATGCCAAATGGGTTCTAAGTTCTTGAACTACGTGGCATTCATCTCATACCCCAACCAACAACAATATTGATCCATTCATGAAGGTGTCAATTTTCGAATTTTATCTCTGGGAAATGGTTTAATGTCATGGTCCTTATTTTCTTTTGAAAGGTTTAGTTTTAACTGAGTATTGTGACTTTTAGGTGATATCAAAATTAACTGATGGGAGGGCTACTCACATACCATACCGAGACTCCAAGTTGACCAGGCTCCTCCAGTCTTCTCTAAGTGGTCATGGACGAGTATCTGTAAGCCTTAAATTTACTTATGTCAAATCATAGATATCATTTCTGGAAAAAATTCACAGATTGTAATTATTCCTCTTCTGGAGCTTCCAGCTTATTTGCACTGTCACTCCTTCATCAAGCAATTCTGAGGAGACACATAACACATTGAAGTTTGCTCATCGTGCAAAACATATTGAAATTCAAGCAGCACAAAACAAGGTGAGCACACATGATCTGTTGATTCCCCATATTCAGGATACTTATACCTGATTTATCTAATTGCAGATCATTGACGAGAAGTCGCTGATTAAAAAGTACCAGAATGAGATACGACGCCTAAAAGAAGAATTAGAACAATTAAAGAAGGGTATCGTCACCATTCCTCAAATGAAAGATGCTGCTGGAAAAGATGACATTCTGCTCCTGAAACAAAAGGTACTCCAAGAGTGAGCATGTTCACCATTGCTTCTCTCTCTCTCTCTCTCTCTCTCTCTCTCTCTCTCTCTCTCTCTCTCTCTTCATGGACACTTTGAAAGGCCTGAAAGCAAGTTATTTGAAAATTTTATGAGTATGATTGTCAGTTAGGAATACAAAAGCCTCTTCTCATCTATTTTTTCAATCAAGATAAAATAATCATTGAGTTTTCCTGCTAGAAATTGCTTTTTAACTTTTCAATTACCATTTCCTTCCAAAGGATTCAACCTCAATTGAATCCTGTTGTGGATTTGATTGGTAATGCACAGAAACTGCTGAAAGAAGTGCCTAAGTTGTATAAAATGTTGCAAATTGCAGGAGCGCAGCAAGAATGTTTTTAAATATTGTGTACCTCAATCATGATATCCTTGTAATCAACAGTTGTGCTTGCCTTTGCCTACATTAGGTCGTTGATTTCATCACGGTAGAGACTAGTAGTTAAGTTTCATAACTTTCTTCATATATTTGCTTGCGACTTTGTTTCTTCATAAAGTGAAGAATGTTTGTATGACCTGTTCCATTCCATTTTTAATTTGCAACTTTATATGTAAAGCTAGAAGATGGCCAAGTTAAGCTTCAGTCCAGATTGGAACAAGAAGAGGAAGCGAAAGCTGCTTTATTGGGCCGAATTCAGCGGTTGACGAAATTAATCTTGGTATCCACAAAAGATTCGCCATCGTCCAAACTTCCGCATCGCCCTGGTCATAGGAGGAGACATTCCTTTGGTGAAGAAGAGGTGTGGTTGGTTTTCATAATAGCTTATTTCTATAACCTTAAGAAAAGAATATACAAGAGTTTGTTTCTATAGTTTCTTATTGTATTACAACTGTGCACAGTAATTTACTTTAAAAGCATTTTGGATTTTGGTTTACCTACTCAACGTAAAGTGTTTCATGACTAATGCTAATTTATTCAACTTATACAGCTTGCATATCTACCCCACAAAAGACGGGACTTGATTTTAGATGATGAAAATATAGAGTTGTATGTTTCTCTAGAGGCCAACTGTGAAACAGCAGATGACCCAGTGAAGGAGGAAAAGAAGAGCAAGAAGCATGGATTGCTGAACTGGTTAAAGCCACGTGTATGAATGACAAATCTTCTGTTCCTTTCTAGATATTGCATATATTTATAAATTCTCACATAGCAGTTTTTTTGGGGGGAGGTCATTCATATAGCAATTTTACTGTTTTAAGGGGTTCTTGATATGCTTATTAGGAATTCCCATCATTGTTGCTTTAACCTGTGCCGTATGCATGTCTTTATGCTTTTGTTTCATTAGATGATAACAGAAGAAACATTTAAGCATCAGATGCTTAGCGTTTCCTCCCATGTGTATGGCCTAATTGGACTTTTCTTCTTCTTCTTCTTCTTCTTCTTTTAATTTTACACAAAATCTGTGGTACTGAATTGAACAAGCCATTTTATTTTTTTGAGATTCTAGTAAAAGCTTCAATTTTAGATGCAAGCTGCTGGTAAACCGTGCTGCAATCATACCTAAGGATCTCTAACTGGGGGATCTTCACCTGTACCAGTGGACATCCTTCATAAGGCATCTGTAGTTCATTAGCTGTTCCCGGTTTCCCAGTAGATGACATACAATAAAGAACTCACACCCTGTTGCAGCATGAGGCCCATGGGTATTTTTCTTTTCCAAGTATTTAAGGGAAGTCCATGATGAATATATTAGGTCCACTATATTGTTAGTTTGAATATGGATGTACCAATCAACAGCTTCATCATCTTTTAAATATTTGGAGAGCTTTTTAATTAAAATGCTGAAGATTTTCTCAGGATTTCCATACTTTTTGGAAACAATTTTTTTTTTGGGGGGGGGTGTGAAGCATTATTCAATTTTTCCTGTATTACATTTTCCTCTTGTTTCATAAATTTTTTTTTGCTTTGACCATGTTAGCTTTAGCTTTTATTTTCCAAGTATAGTTGCCCCAGTAAACTGGTGTGCCTATATGTAGCCATATGCTTTCAACTAGACTTCATTAGCATATTATTTTTCAGTTGGATCTCATGTTGTCTGTTTTCCGTTCTTCTGTTTACAGAAACGAGATAGTGGCTTGGGTACGCTGGCAAGTACTAGTGATAAATCAAGTGGAGTAAAATCTGTCAGCACACCTTCAACGCCCCAAGCAGAAAGTGGCAACTTTCTTACAGAATCCAGACTATCCCAATCTTTAGCCACAGAAAGTTCTCCTGTAGCTGATATTCTTTGTGAGAGTAGAGAGGATCGAGATGTTCGCGAGGATAACTTTTTGGGACAAGAGACACCTCTGGTAAGCCATTTATGTTTTCTATGGCAAGTGTCAAGCGGGAAACTTGCCAAGACCTTGCAGTTGGTTGATATTTTGATCCAGAATTAATTCTCTTATCTTGGTGATGAACTCACTTGTAGAAAACACTATTACCAAACAGTGCCTAGGAACTGGATGCGATTTTCTGGGTTTATGCCGAAGATATACTTGTATTGTTCATGAGTGTTCTAAGACTTCCAAAATCATTCTTCTAGTCTGTCAAATGTCCAGTCACAACATGAATCTTCGGCATGCATGCATGAGTGTGTTATTCATATGAGATCTTCGGCATGCATGCATGAGTGTGTTATTCATAAGACTTCCAAACATTCTACTTTTGATAAAACATTCTATCATAGCCATGTGCTATTCTAAGTTTTATCAAAAGTAGAATGTTTGGTTACTCTCTTTGGGTTATAAAGTCGGAGATGCATGCATGCATGAGTGTGTCATGATTCATATGAGATCTCTCCCCTTTCTCAGTCCACACACATGCACATCAAGGCATGCAAACTTGATGCACCGTACATATGAACATGCACATATATTGTAGGTTTGCATGTATCAACGTACTTATGTATGTTTGTCTAAATGTGCAAGTCCAAATTTGTGGTGAGTTACATTTTTAACCATTTGCTTATACTTGTATTCTATGGGGTACAGAGTAGCCTAAAATCAATCGATCAGATCGAACTCCTAAGGGAGCAACAAAAGATATTGTCGGGGGAGTTGGCACTACATTCGAGTGCTTTAAAGCGGTTATCAGAGGAGGCTGCAAGAAACCCCCAGAAGGAACAGATTCATGTAATTTTTTCTTTCCTCGGATCTTAAATCTTGTATAATGTAATCAAGTACTATCTTAACAGTTTGCTGGTATTTAAGGTGGAGATGAAGAAGTTAAATGATGAAATTAAGGTCAAGAATGAACAAATAGATTTGCTTGAGAAGCAAATTGCTGATTCCATCGTTGCTTCTCATGACAAGATGGGCAAACATGAAGTATCTCAAGTAAGTTGCACGTTTCTTCAAATGTTTCGGCTGTTTTATGGGTTCGCAGACAACATTATGCTCTGTATCTCCAAATGTTGCAGCATATTGCTGACCTGATGGCTCAACTGAATGAGAAGTCCTTCGAACTTGAGGTAGTTTATTAACGCGTGTGTTGATGCTATTATTCATTCTTATCTGTCTTTAGAGTACTTAAGGAAAATAGCCACGGTGTATTGGCAGATTTATATAATTATTTTATACAGAAGTGCTTCTGATAATCTATAGATGCATAATGAGCAGCACTGGAGTTATTTTTGAAGTTGGAATTGTGATGTTTGCCATCTATGACATCCTTTCTGCCGAAAAAGTGTTAAAAAACATGAAGATATATGTACGATTACCTGATAGTGGTAGTTGATTTCTTGGCATCTGTTAAAGCATTTAAGCTCATTTCCTTTTTATGCTGTCATCATTAGGGGTGTCAAGACCAAACACTATACCCACATTATTTTTCCTTTTTATGCTGTCATCAATGATAGACATGATGACCCATTGACACCCCTAGTCATCATGTCTACCCACATTAGATTCCTGCCTCAAGCCTCACATGCAATGCCAAAATAATAAAAATGTGGGTTCCATATTTCCTTACCTTTATCGTAATCAATCTGAGTTGCTTGCTGAGTTGGCAACTTCACCTGACTACTTGGCCACTGCCTCATCTGATATGCAGAAATTTAATTTCAAGGGTATAAACAGAGAGATATGGGCCATTTGTTATTTGCATCTACGAGTCTCTGCTTATGATTAATCTATTTGGCTTGTTGAATCGTCAGGTTAAAACTGCAGATAACCGTGTCATTCAAGAGCAGCTCAACGAAAAGGTACCCTGAGCTTTTAAATTCATGTATTTCTGTTACACCCTAGTTTGGTTCATGACGATTGTCAAAGTTTTAAACCCGTTTTGGGCTTGCAATTGTTTTGGTACAGACTCGTGAGTGTGAAGGATTGCAAGAAACAATAACGTCCTTGAGGCAACAGCTCTCGGATGGCCTGGATTTGAGAAAGCTTAGTCCATCAGTCGGCTACTCTCAGAGACTTGCTGGAGTGAAGAGCTTTCTTGGAGAACTTGGCTTGCAAAAACAAGATAATTTGGTTGCTGACAAAAATGAAGGCTTGCTTGTACAAAGACAGGTTTCCTCTTGAACTTTTAACCATCTCTTCTGATCTTAGTCTCCGGTCTAGGAGAGTATTTAGTGGAGTCATAGCCAATTGATGGATACTGCTTATGAAAGCTGTGCAATAGTCATCATAGGTAACATTTTCATGTATACTCTGTCACACGGATATAGGGAAGCTCCCAGGTTTTGGTGCATTGATCTCTTTCTGGTTGACATTGATAGTAGTTTACTACCTGCCTTCAGCCAACCACCAAAGTAAAAGTCTCCTGGAAATTAGATTATTTGTGTTTATGTGATTGTTAAGAAATTTGTTATATGCATTTTTTGTCTGTTCTATGACAGTTTAAGTTTTTGGGAAAATGGTTTATATAACATGATCTCAAAACACCTGTCGATGTTCAAATTGTAACAATTCCAGAAACTTGTTTGCACCTCCTTGTGCATTCTGAGTATAAGGGTGTGATTATGAGAACATTCCTGACAGCTCATATATTTTTCTAAAACTTTAATTTGTTTGTGTAGTCAAGTGTCTTGTAATTAAATTGCTTTAGTTATGACATTTTAATGAGGAGCAAATAAATAATGATCATAAGTCATAACTTAGTTATGCTTTTCATTTGATACAACACTGTTCTGTGAACATCTTGACCGAGTCCTGTACTTCATTAGGCTACCGAGATTGAGGAATTGAACCGAAAGGTGACTGAGTTAACTGAGTCCAACCAACAGTTAGAAGTTCGGAATCAGAAACTGGCTGAGGACAGTTCGTACGCCAAAGGCCTTGCCTCAGCCGCTGCTGTCGAGCTCAAGGCCTTGTCAGAAGAAGTCGCGAAGCTCATGAATCATAATGAGAGGCTCACTGCCGAGCTGGCAGCTTCTAGGAACTCCCAAACGCCACGCAGGAACAGCAGTACGATCCGTAATGGACGGAGGGAGAACCACATAAAGCGTCAAGACCAAGGTGTCTCGCCTGCTGCTGATATGAAAAGAGAACTCACAATAATCCGAGAAAGAGAGGTAGCTTATGAAGCCGCTCTTCAGGAGAAGGACCAAAGGGAGTCTGAGCTGCAAAAGAAAGTGGAGGAGTCCAAGCATAGAGAAGCCTACTTGGAGAACGAGCTTGCTAACATGTGGGTTCTTGTTGCAAAGCTGAAAAAATCGCATGGACCGGAAACTGACATTCCTGATTTGGCGAAAGAAAATCAACGAGGACGTGGTCTTTAAAATCCACGTAGGGTAAGGATGTGATGGTTTGAGATGTGGACTGTACGCTGACTTTTTGCTTTATTTAGGGATTGGTTTGGGAAGATGCGGCTTTGTACAGGATTGTTCTGTTAAGTGAATGAAAGAGCCTGATGTTTTGTAAATACAGGAGGGTCTCTCTTCGTGTGGATGCCCTCCAATCAAGTGTATGTAATTTGTTTTCTGAAGCCCCATGAATAATTTGAGCTTCTCTGGTGAGTATCGAGTACTACTACCTGGGCATTGGTTTGACAAATCCCCATATTGAGATCGCGACACGTGTTGTTGAGAAACAGAGAAGCAGGGTGCCATGATCTCAAGCTGCTAAACTGAGATAACAAACGCTAGAATCGACGCACGCCATATCGCCTTATTCATTCTCAAACTAGGAAGTCAATTCACCTGTAACTTCTTGATATGCGTTGGCGTATCTTTCGATTTGTATGCTGTTCAAGTTGGACATGTCATGTCACAAGATAGAATATGGAGAAAGTACTCCTCGAATTTGCACGCGCGTATTTATTGAACTCAATGATAATGGTCTATACTTGCTTTGTTGCTCTCTTTCCATCAATTAAGTTTCTTTTCTCTTTGCACCCACAATCGTGAGGATGATCACGACCCATTACCATATCGAGTTGCTAAGACAGCTTTGAGCCATTTCAACCTTGATGACACCTTAGAGTGAGCTAGTTTGCACTTCAAGCTAAAGAAATGGTGAACTTGTAGATGGTGTAGCTCAGAATTAAAGCTCAGTATAAGCTTGAGGCTAAGAGTATGTAATTACATCCTAGCGACGACTGTGTCGTATCCTTAACTTCCCAATTGATTTTTATCCTTGAACTTTAATATAAGTTTCTACTTATACAATGCTGCAACTTTCTCGGTATAATGTCCGATCCATCTTAGCAATTCATGCTTTTGGTTATTTTCTCTAGATGTTATGACTAATGCGGAACAATAACGAAATTAAAACTGAGAAGAATAAAAGAACGCACGGATTTACATGGAAAACCCTTGTGGGAAAAACTATGGAGAGAGGAGGACTAAAATTCGATAGGAAAATTCAAGAATTACAAAAGGTGGCTCGAAAAAAAAAAAACCTTAGAACTCTTTCTATCTGTACTCAAAACCTAATAACTTGATAAAAATAATATTTATATTGCTCCATACCATGGGGGTATAGCCCCCGCACCCTCGTCGACGATTAGTGTTGGGCTATAGGCTTGGACTGTATCCGAAACAGAATTTAAGACGTACTCAACACTGGATAAGTTTAAACACTTTTCACTTACGAACTATCATGTAATAATAGGTTTGGGTTTTGAAGAATGGCAATGTGAACCCTTAAGACCATTTAGGGAGGCGGATGAGTCGAAATGCACAAAAGTTAACCCAGACACCATATGACCGCTAAAGCAACAAAATAAAAAAGAAGAAGATGACAATCGAATGTCATCATGATGAAATTTTCTCTATAGAAGCCATTAGTGTTATTTTCAAACCGAGTTAAAGCATCGCTAGATGATGTTTATCATCTCAAATCTGCATTTCAGGCAAATTAATGCTAGACCACAGAGCAATTAATCGAAATTGGAGAAAACGATAGCAATTCTGATTATTTAATGAAGCCAAGACCACTTTGCTGTTTTTAAGCCTCAGATATGACTATGAGTGATGCATAAAGCATGCAGTTGCTAGAACTTAGCAGGAAATCGGAAAGGTAAACCCAAGATGGATGACAGAATCCACCGACAGATCAGCGAGGTCTTGCACATTATTAGGCAACTAATTGAGCAAGGTTTACAGAAGAAACCAAAGAGCCATTAATTCAGCTTTCTCTCTCTTCATCTTCTCTGATTTATGCTGTGCTTTTTCTACTTTCCTTTAAGTCCACATGCTTCTTCATCATTTAATTCCCAGGGTTTCGTTCTAACGGCGATAACAATTCAGAGTCCGGTCATTTTTATGCTTGAGAAAATTAGTAGTTTTGTAGACACATATGGACATATGTTTTGCACTATTTGTTCTTCGATCTAGTAGAGTTCATACTTTTTTTTGGTTTTTAGTTACATGTGCATCTTGTCTTATAAAACACGGTGTAAAGAGCACACAAAAAGGTTCACTGTATCACAGCTTCAAAGTCAAGTCCAGACCTCCCTCTTCTTTTGAGTCCTTGCTCTTATTAGGATCTGAGCCACTCCCCCTCTTTGACAACCCCAAGAAGTCACAACCAGGGCTGGTCTCTTGGTTTGCTGCTGAGCTCGTAACATTCCAGCTTCTGATCTCAGACGTCATCAAAGGTAACCATAGGGGACATTGAGGACCATTACCTTGCTCTGGCTTGAACGGCACGCCGATGCCAGAGCCACCACCGTGGGCTGCTGCAGGGTTGAACACTGGGGCAGCTGCAAAACGATCAACCCTGAGAGGAGGCGGTTGGCTTGCGGTGGCGGAGTTTTTCATGAAAGAGAGGCGTTTTTCAATGTAGAGTCTTCTGGCTTCTCTCTTCTCTTTGCGGTGCGCATTCTGGTGACCGCCTAGGGCTTGTGAAGAAACGAAAGTTCTGAAACAAAATGCGCAATTGTAGGATCTGGGTGAATCCAGGCTCAAAGATGCAGCCGATGGGTTTGAATTAGCTGTTGTGCTCTCTGAAGAGTTTGCTTTTGCCATAAAGAGAGAGAGATTTTATGTAAGATAAAGGGTTTTGTGGTGTTAGAGCATCAAGGTTGTTAAGCTTTTTATAGAGGAAAAAGGGGGATTAAGTATGAGGAAGGACACAACACGTTTTGTCGCGACTGTACTTAAGAAAAACTTTCCTTTGAACCTGTTTGTAAGGCTTGTCTACGTGCCTGTATAACAAGCATGACATTTCAGGAAAATATGGGACTGCATACATGTGTGTTGTTGATCATGCATCTTCGTCACAGGATAAAGCTTTTAATTCGATTTTAAATGCGTTTGAGAGCAATCAATCAGAATGAGAAGCGATGGATTTGCAGTAAAGAAAGCTAGCATCAAAAGGCGGGGTTAAGTTTAGGGTTCTTATTAAATCCTGGTGAGGAGCATGATGCAGAAGTGAAGCAAAGGACTAGACACCTGGTGTTAAAGGGGAAAGGAGAGAATTAGAGTTAAACTCGTCTTCATCCGAGCGTTATGAGCAATGTTTGGATAAATCTAAGTAATTTCTGCAAATGCCAACGTTAGAATAATCTGGTTTAGTCTTTGTAGAAGAAATGAGTTGCATGATTGTGTAACCATCGCTTACATAAGAATGGCCATGCATGTCATTTTCCTTTGTATAGCAGCAGGTGGCCAAATATTTTTAACTATATATCCTAGCTGAAATGATTCATTTGTTCATAGAAAGTCGCAGATTATCATCGAATCAATCATGTAAATGGAATAGCGGACACACGAAGATAGAACTTTTATATTGTTGCTACTTGCTACATATTGACCATCCCCATGTATAAGCACGGACCTAAACCTTAGTACTTCCCAACAATATACCTACACACATGCAACAAGTTAAGAAAACATGCACGTCATGTTCGGGGTTTTTCCAACATTAATGAGTATAAGCGTATGATAAAAAGAGTCTCCTTATTCGTCAAATATCTATTTTCCCATCTTCGCTTCCTCTTTAAAAACAAAAGTTTAACAGGTGGTTATATTTCATTGCTACAATTGCTATCAAGTTCTTTCAGTATATTTGGTGATAATGACATAAGCTAATAATCAAAACAATTAAAGGTATACTATTGCAACATTATTTGCTTGGAGAGATCTCTCTCTTTATGTATATCTCGGAATCCGTTTGCATAATTATTTTGTATTCAACATAGAATCCTATTAAATAGTTTCTAATCTACTTGGTTCGAATATGCTATTCTTAGTGAAGCAAATTTTCTTTGTTCACCATTGTAGTCCCCCACTTTAAAGCCCCTCTCTTAATGTTAAATGCAGATGGTGGTCATTAACAGTGTGTAGTTATTGTCTAGTAGAAAATATTGATCAATTAATTAGCTGATGAATAAAGTTAAGGTCAACGGTCATAAATACAGTTCACCTTTAAAGTATGCATTTTATGTTGTCAGCTAGTTCTCTTCTTCCCTTCAAAGGTAGATACATATCTGTTTATCGACCAAAATTTTCTTCCATATTCTCGCGTAGTTAACTTGGATAAAACATGATAGTACCTCTGTGTATAATAGAGTCACTATTACTCTATACACAATATGCATATATAATGAAAAAAATTACATAATTAGTTCTAAACCCAGCGTGTGGACGCCAATTTAATCCTAAATTTTTCAATTTTATCAATTTAATCTTTTTTTTTTGCATGAAATTTTAATGTACTGATTTCGATCAATTTTCTCCAAAAGTTGCTAACGTGATGATCCAATCATCGCTATCCTACGTGGCACACCGCCATATTAGTAGTTTCTGATGAAAATTGGCTAGAAGAACTATATGAAAATCTTGTGAAAAGGTTTATGACTGAATTGACATTCATATGATAGATTTATGATTGATTGGACAATTTCCGTGCTTGAGAACATCCCTACACTAATAGATCGTGATAGAGTCAATATTACTTCATGTGTTAGATTTAGACAATTTTATTTGGATTTAGTTTCTAAAAAGTTTTCTCCTAACTTTTCTTCATAAGAGGAAATTAATCTTTCATTAGAAAACATATGTCCACATTAAATGCACTACACGTGCAAATGCCAATTTAGTATCACATATATGTATTTATGCTGTTATCTCTCTTCGAAAATTTAGTATGCTCAATAACATGAGTATTCTCAAAAATTACAAAAACCTACATAATCCAAACTAGAGTAAAACTACTAGTGAAGAATATCAAAAAGATGTTCATTGAGTCGTACTTGAATGTATTATTGCATAGATTAATAGTGACGAAATTTTCAAAATTTTATTGGGAGATGAGTTACTACTTATTATCAGTGCCTATGGAGTGCAATTACATACTCTAATTATGTATTAAATTTTCAATGCGACGACTCCTAACCCACTAAAGCTGTAGCAAAAGCAACTCTTCATAGGGCAATCGCCATTTTTTATGAACCCAAACCTAGGTGATCTATCCATGACTGGGATGAAGTTCGGCTGAAACTAAGCGGAGGTTCAAATCGATTGATATTGAAGAATCAGTGGCTGAGTTACGGTAAGGGCAAAATGCCACTTAGACACAGAGTTAGCTAGTTCTCCCTAAAATGCATTGAGGGCAACGGTTGATTGGACATTTAAATGTAAAGCATTGTTTCAATACGAGCTGCGAGAGCGGTATCAAATCTAGGCAAACCCTGAATACTACATATGATCTTCAAATAATAAGGTCAAGGTCGGCCAGTGAGATGATGGGAGGTATTGTAAAAGTTTTTTTCTTTTTATTCATGCTTCCCAATACGATGGAAAGAAACTTAGCTTCTCGTTGGTATTGTATATGATTTTTTCCATTAATCCTACAATGTGTATATCTTTACTCTGACGTATCTTTTATCAAATTTCAAGAAAAACAAATTCTAATTTTCTCAAACACCAGTTCTATAATATGTATTGAATAAATAAGGTAAAAGTTACACATATTGAGTCATGTAGATCATAATTACCTGTACTTTTTGCTTCTATGTGAATTTCCTATCTCTTTCCTCAATTTACTTAGTTTTTCTCATTTAATCCTTTTAAACTTTGTGCTATCAAGTATATTTTACAAGAACAACGGATCCGAAGCGTGGGTCAAGCAACTAGTAGTAACACTGGAATTTTCTCGATGCTATTTATTTATTATTAAATATTTTCTTTCTATTGTTTTTTTGAAGGAAAATGAAATAGAAAGAAAATAGAATTCAAAAGAATTCGAATTTGGAATTCTATTCCATTCTAAAATTCTATTAGATTATAGAAATTCTATTGATTAATTCTATTTATATTAAGCAATCAAAATATTAACTAATCAAAATTTTATTAAATATTAAATTAAATAATAAACTATAGTATAAACTATACTAATATACCAAAAATATGTAATAAATATAAACACTAAATAATAAATTTAAATACTCTCACAGCTATAATGTGTGTGTTGAGAGAGAGAGAGAGAGAGAGAGAGAGAGAGAGAGAGAGAGAGAGAGAGAGAGAGAGAGAGAGAGAGAGAGAGAGTATTTGTATTACATGTTAGGGGGAGCTGAAAAGTACTTTATATGCTTACTTCGCATTTGATATAATGGACCGAGCCAATCAAATGCACAATGGTCATGAAAACTTTTCAAGTAGAGTTCACCGCCGTCTTATACCTTTCCCGAGTGATCAGTTTAATTTATCGGAACTACGGGTAGATGACATTATTACCTGAAGGTAGACCTGTTAAATGGGTGGATCGAGTCGAGTTTGGGTCAGGTCATAAATGGTCCGACTTAAATTGATTCATTAACCTCTTTATGACCCATTTATTTGTAATATAAATATCTCGACTCGACCCGACATGTACTTGACCCGACCCATAGTAGTAAAATACTTTTGGGTTAATATCACGAAAAACCCTAAATTGGTACACTTGTGACACATTTACCCTAAACTATTTTTTTGACCATAAAAAACCTCAAACTGGTACACCTGTGACAATTTTACCCTGAACATATCACAAAAAATCTTAAATCGGTACACTATAATAATTTTACCCCGAACTAATTTTTAATATTATTTATTATTTATTCTTTTCTTTTCTTTTCTTTTCTTTTCAATTTTCAAACTCTGGCCGGTTGCCGGTCCGGCAACCGACCAGAGGCGGAAGCCAGCGAGGGTCGCCCTTGTTTGACCCAGGCAAGGGCCGCCCGATGTCGGTGAGGACGGCCCTCACCTTACGCAGGACCGACCAGAGTTTGAAAATTAAAAAAAAAGAAAAGAATAAAAAATAAATAAAAATTTGAAAAAATAAAAAAATAATAATATTAAAATTTTAATTCAGGGTAAAATTATCATATATGTACCAGTTTGGGGTTTTTTGTGGTAAGTTCAGGGTAAAATTGTTACAGGTGTACCAGTTTGGGGTTTTTGGTTGTTAAAAAAATAGTTCAAGGTAAAATTATCAGAGGTGTACCAGTTTAAGATTTTTTATGGTCAAAAAAATAGTTTGGGGTAAATGTGTCACAAGTATACTAATTTAGGGTTTTTCGTGGTATTAACCCTATATATTTAACTAAATTTAGGATAACTTGTTTTTTATGACTCTTTTTAAAAATTATACTACTAAAACATTTTCATACAATACAAAACTAGTGAACAATTTTTATAATTGTTTTAAATTGAGATTTTTTTTTGTTTCGTGAAAACTGCAAAATTTTTATAAAATATTTTCCATGAAGTCATTTTCCAAGAAAATAAAAAAATTTCCAGTGTTTGGCTGAAACTTGAAAATGAATTAGAAAATGTCTTCCGACATTTGGTATATAAAATCTAATTTGATTTTACTTCATGCATGCATTTTAATAAGTTTAATAATTTTTATTTTATTTATTTTAAAAATTTTGAATTTTGAATTTTTTTTAAATTTTTTTCTATTTCCTTTATTTTTGGCTGGTGGCTGGCCAATGGCCACAGGCGAGGACAAGCTCGCCGATATGGCAAGGCCTCGGCCTCGGCCTCACCGGCCTCAGGTGAGCCTTGAGCTCGCTCAATTACAGCGAGCCGAGCCACACTAGCCTCAGGTGAGGCTCCACCTCGCTAGATCTGGCGAGGTTGAGCTCACTGTAGGCTGGAGAGTCAAGTCTTGCCAAATCAATGAGGCCTTAGGCTCGTTGGAATCCGATGAGCTCGGCCTCGTCAACCTTGGGTGAGGCTCCAGCCTCATTGATCTGGCGAACCTCAAGCTCGTGGAGCCCAAGGCCTCGTCGGCCTCCGACGAGGTTGTTCCTCCCCTGTGGCCAGTAGCCAGTCACTGGCCGTCGCTGTGACCGGCCATCAACCGAAAATAATGAAAAAAAAAAGAAAAAATAATAAAAGTAATTTCGATTTTTTTATGAAAAGGGGATGGGATTAATGGGTAGGTTGGAAATGAGTTCCACACTCAATTTATTAAGATCCATTTATGATAGGTTTAAAACTTCAAGATCCATTTAAAATAGGCTTTTCAAAGTTGTATTAACCTATTTATGGTCCATTTAAAAAATAAATTGGTCATATATGGATTTTAAGACCCATTTAACCGGTCTACGTCAAGGTGACGTCAACGGCATTCTCTTCTTCATGCAAGATTGTCGTGGCCACGTACTCCCACCGCCCGACCCAAGTGTACGGTGGATTCAAGGGCGAGTCAAACACTCTGCTTCCATAAGTGATGTGCATAATGGAGACAGATTACGTGACCTCCTCCTCCTTCAGGAGCCTTGAAAAGCAAGATCTGCCATAAATGCAAATCGGATCGTTACGAGCCCCATTGAAACCGCATCTGCCTTCGAAAGCATGCATGCAGGGAGAGAGAGAGAGAGAGAGAGATGACTGGACGAGTGTCCGTTGATCCTGTTTCTCGAGTTCGTGCTGCAATGCAATGGTTACAACAGTCATTTCGGTTTTGCTCGGACATTTTCGTCGCTACTGCAAAGAAACCCACGTGCTGAAATATAGGCTTCGGGGCCTTGGATTGACCCAAGTTGAGGCCTAATAAAAGATGCATTCTTCCCAATTGCCAGTTCGGGCCCAAGGAGTAACAAAAACAAAAAAGTCAAGGACGTAATTAGGGTCGATAATCGAATTTCAAAACTCTAACATGCGCATTTGAGATGCTGAGAAGTTGGCTGTGAAATATTGAGCATATAGTTAGTATTCGCATCTTGGGAATCGTAAGCATCGTGATTTTACACGGACCATTACGAGACAAACTCTTAATAATGTTTGCAGGTTTATTTAGATCGGAAAAAGTAAACGAGTCTATAGAGTTTTAATTGTTTTTCGGTTCTGACGAATAATTTTGTAATTTAGTTGGCGCATGTAATATTTTTCTTTATTGGCATTTTATGCGGAATCGGGTCGTTACATTAGGGCTATATAATTAGATATGACATTTACTAAAATGTGTTTTTGAGTACCATAAATCGAAAAGGGCAAAAAGAAAAAAATGAAAATAGGTTTAATGTATGGTTCTAGGCTCGAAGCCTAACGGGCGTGCCCTTACCAGTTTGCAGTTGGATAGCCATAGCCATTAGCCACTAGCCAGCCGATATCCTCCAACGACTGAAACTCCGGCGGTGGATCGCCGTCACCTGGGCCCGACGCCGTTTGCAGCTTCATCAAGCGGCGGGAGGCTCGCTCTGTGCCCGCAGGTTGCACCTTCGAATCACTCATGCTCTCTCTCTCTCTCTCTCTCTCTCTCTGCTTGCAAGTGTTGCTGCAGTTCGATGCAAAGCGAACGAGTACTTCGCAAGATTCGATCTTTTTGTTGGGTTGATTGGCCTAATTTTGCTGCTGGCACCTCTGATGAAATTGTTGCGGATTTTTTTACTTCTTGTAGAGATTTTATATGGGTCAGTCCCTGGGTTTGAAATCATTTGGGTGGTGGACTGATTTTTTTTCCACTGGTGTCGAAGTATTGTTAGTGGACGCAGTAACTGCAAACTATGATCCGGCGTGCAAAAGAAGAGTCTCGTGGTTTTGCAAGAGATGTGTTGAAGGACTCTTGTTGTATGCGGAAAAATGGGGTAAATGGGGTTGGGATGCGGGGATTCATGACCACTGTGGGGGGCAGGAATGGGAGATCAACATGCGTAGCGCGGGCAGGGCTGCTGACTAGTGGGTTTGGAGCGGCGTGTCCCTGGACAATCCCGCGATCGTACTATCTTGGCCATTGTTAGATTTGCTAGATGAGTGAAGCTCGTATTATGCTGTGTGATAGAGCTTATAGAGCTTCAGAAGTACTTGCTGTGATCAGATTCATGCTAGAGAATGGATAGAGCCCTCAACTTAATGATGCAAATGAACTGTAGATTGAGAAGGAAGAAAATCAAATCTTTTGAGTAGAAGTTTATTGTCATTTCTCATATATTCCGTCGTAAAAGTATGATCCTTGTACTTTTGGGTTTGATGCTGCTATTAGACTAGAATCGATCCATTAGGAGAACGGGAGGAGGAAAGAATAACGGGTACTTCAAATGCGGTGACATGGTCTCTGTTTTTCGTTTGAACTTCATGCCGGTACCATCAATTTGTACATTGAGTACATGTAGAGATGAAGTCATTTACTGCAATGTGCATTAGATACTTTGGTTAGCAGTTGCTCGGTGGATGTTCACTATTTATATTGCAAGAGCAAACCCTAGTTGTCATGTTGTTTAGTTGAGAGAATTTCTTTTGTAGTGGCTTTTTTCAAATAGACGAATCATTTAGCTTTTCATTTCCCTTTTTTTCTTTGGTTATTGAATGAAAGTGACATCGATGTCTCTTTGTTACAGTGCACAAATGAGAAGGAAATAGAGAGAGTATGACGGATTGACCGATTTTTTTCAGAAGGGGAAGAGGGAGCTTAATTCGGTTCTTTGCTTCAAGCTGAAAATTTTCTTGGGTTCAGTCACATTTACCAGAGAAGAATTTGCAGCTGACTTAAAGTTCTTGATGAATTCCCTACATTTCTCTTCTTCCCTACCTCTGTTGCCATCACTTTCTGGGCGTCCCCTACCTTATATCGCACGCCAGTGTTGTTATTTTGGTTCTAGTGACCACCGTCAGCACAAACACCATCTCTCTCGTTCTTCTTTATCCTTTAACTTATCAAATTTCCGTTTGTTGTATATGCGTACAAACGCTCTGTCAAATGAGGGGACAATTCCTGTTATGAACTTTGAGGAACTTGCAGAGAAAGATTGGTCCTTTCTTGAGATAGATGACGATCCTCAAGCAGGCAACAATGTCAGACGCATAATATCTGCAGGAGAACTAGAGAGCACCTCCAAGGTTTTGGTCACTTTTGGTTCTGAAGGTTTTGTAGATAGGTTGGTTGATACGTCAAATTGCCAGCTTCTGCTTGTTGTCCATGATTCACTCTTGGTGTTGGCTTGTATAAAGGAAAAATATGACAAGGTTAAGTGCTGGCAAGGTGAACTAATATATGTTCCAGATAAGTGGGTGCCTTTTGATGTGGTGTACATTTATTATCTGCCAGCTTTACCATTCACCCTTGACCAGGTTTTTGAAGCACTAGCCAAGCGATGCCTCCCAGGTACTTTATGTTCTTGTTCTATTCTTATATGCTGTTCCGAGCTCATCTCTGTTTTATCTTTTGCTATCCTCATGTCTGCAAATCCTTCTGTCATTTATTACAAAATAAGCTTCATGTTGTTTCCATCCCTCGTAGAATTATTGTTATCTGTGAACAGTACTGCTGAGTGCTTGTTACATAAACATTAGGTTACCATCACATTATTGTGTTTGATCGCAGTATTTGCTAGTATTGACGGGCTCCGTGAATAGGAGTAGTTATGGTAGTTTAGATGGAGCTATTCTCCATTTTTCTTAGGTTGACTTTCTCAGAATCGGCATTTGTGTCAGGTGCCAGAATCGTTATTGGTCATCCTCTAGGGAGGCAAGTCCTGGAGCAGCAGCGGCAAGAATTTCCCAACTGCATAGTCTCTGATTTGCCTGATAAGATGACCTTAGAGAAGGTTGCAGTTGCCCATTCCTTTGAAATGGCAGATTTTGTAGATGAACCTGGATTTTATCTTACTGTTTTGAAGTTCAATGGGGCATGAATACAACTTCTGTTATGTTAGAGGGACCACTTGGTGTAATACCACTTGGTGTAATAGAACAAATGAATTTCGATCAAGTAAAGTAAATTCAGCTTCGGGAGCTCAGAATTCAAGTTTTTGTTTAACCTTTTAGTTTTTCTTAATCATTTGAAGTAAATCGTCTGGAGCTTCACTAGCAGGAGGGTCCATGGAGGAAACCTCATTCTCCATTATAACCAACTGTATCACTGTTTAAATCAAACAGTCATTTTCTGAGACAGAAATTAAGTCAGAAAATAATTCCTCGCTGTTTCTTCTCAAACATAACTTTCGATGATGAATGATTGGCCTCTATGTAGCAGCCTTACAAAAAGATCAGTGAGTTGAAGTGACCTTAACGGACAATTCTTATTGCTGCTACCACCATGAACTCCTAAGGCAGTTCTCAGGAATGGAAATTGCATAGCTTAGATACTCAGTAACGTCAAATGTGGAAGATGAGAGTTTATCAAAAGGAACTGATAATAGTTTTAAAAAAACCACAGAATTCTAAATTCCAAATTTCAGCTTAAATTAGTGATTCTACAAATGAGAGTCCGGGCCTGCTGGCTTAGAATTAAGCAGCGGCTGCAGCGCCTTGACAACGATAGTCATGTTCGGCCGGAAATCTGCCTCATACTGCACACACAAAGCTGCAACTGCTGCTAGCTGAAACATTAAAGCAAAACAATGAGTTAATTAGATGGCAATCATATCATGCCATCTACAACCAAAAGCCACATTTTTTTTCTATGTTGATCTTCTCAAGACTATGATTTCAGGCAATATGTTTGCATATGTTTCATTGTTATCTTTGGCATATTGATCACACAAAAGATGGACAAGTTCACAAATTTAGCCAAGTTTCGATTTTCATTCTCCTTCCTGCCCTCTAACCAGAAACATTTCGTCAATGGGACTAGCTTTGTAGTATCATTCCTGCTCAAGTAAAATTTTCCTACCAAACTTAAATCTTGATGGATGTCAATGCAGAGGGCAATCTGAAATTACACTTAACTCATTTTTCCTGAAAATTCATTCAAGGACTTTATTGCACCATTTTTTTATTCATCTTGTCAAAGAAAATAGTAGCAAAGACTGAACTGTCATCACCTTTGCGATTGCCTTAGGTGGGTAGTCATCATTAAGCTTTGGGTCGACACATTGTTTCACTTTGTCTTCACTCAGTCTTGGCGTAGCCTGTAGTATTACCAAGACACTAAACTTCAGTTAAACACGGGTGACCAGAAAGTATTGAAAGTCTAAAACCATTGTTGTGGAGGGTAAAACAGACCCAAGTAACAAGACTCTGCTGTCCTTTGGGCATTGTATGGTCTACAGGCTTTCTTCCGGTCAAAAGCTCTAGTAGAACAACTCCAAAACTGTAGACATCACTTTTCTGAGTTATCTGCCCCGTCATTGCATATCTGCAAAAGAGAGCAAGAGTTTATTACATACTGTGACCGAGAATAACAATCTGACTATTAGGCTGGGCAGTAGGCATTCACTACTCAATTAAGGGAAGATTTTACAGTAAACTGACACCAAACCAAATGGCTAACCTCCTTAAGGTTTTTGTCACAAAGAGAGATGAGCTGCATCAGGAAGCTATTTGATGATGTCTCGATGAATAACTAGACAATTGCTTTCCCCCAAAATTCCTATTGATAGGACGACTACTACTTTCAAATACTATAAAGATACCTATTTTCTCCTAGTGACTACTATGAGTAAAAACTACTGACCTTAACCGTTCACGGGATTTCACAGTCGACCATTTGATAGGCCTGTTCCTAAATTTACAGAAACTTATAGGGCTTCGATGAGCCCTAGATTTAAAGGAGTTTTTGAACCCTTCTGTTCTGTTAATGGCCGCATTTCTACAAACACTTGTTCTATTGAATGCATTCAAGGGTAGAAAACTCTGCAATACTAGTACACTTTCCATTTCCAAGATGTGGAAGAGTGACTTTCACAATCTCAGTTCACGCACCTTTTCAGCGTACAAATCCCAACTAATAGACCATTTGCTGTTTGACTGTTGCTCCCAGTGTTCATAATTGCAAAATCTTATGATATGGTTCTGAGATTTATAGATTTCTTCAAAACCTTTTGCAAGTCCAGAAACTCTGTTTAAGCTTCGCAAGTTTGTGTATGGCGTATATACCATGCTATATTTTCCCTATGAGAGACCATGTTGAATACCATAACCAAGGGGAAGAAACATTGTCTTTGTATCTAAGTATGCCTCCATCTCAATTAAGTGCTTGCGCTATGCAACGTCAGTGGCTGCATGTCTGTGCATCTTTATTCACATTGTCCGCAAAATTTTGGGATGAAAAAGAGGATCAGCATAAATTAATCCTCTCATAAACTACGCGGCAAAAAGGACCGACTTCATATGAGGATGGAACTGTCAACAGGGAGCATGCCGATATGTAAAATTACTAATATTTTCCTACTTCCTTTAATTTCCGACATTGTTGATACCCTTGCTACTACTCATATTCTCCTTTCCGTTAATTTTAGACGATCTAATAACGTGCTAGCTTTTCCTCTAAGCATGCAACAATTTTGACTCCATCCAAAAGATAAAACATAAAAATGCTGATCATTTGTACAAACTAAGCTTACTCTGGAGCATGGTATCCAAAAGTTCCCAAGACTCTAGTGGAATGCAGTCGAGCAGCCGTGTCTGAAGACTGATTTGACAAGTTAAAGTCGGCAATCTTGGTGACAAAATCATCGAAGAGCAGGACATTGCTGGATCTGACATCCCTATGAACAATAGAAGGCTGAACCTTTTCGTGCAGATACTCGAGGCCTTTTGCTGCACCATAAGCAATTTTGACTCTCTGATTCCAAGAAAGGACTGGACCAGGCTCGGCACCCTGCACACCCTTCCTTCCTGCGACAACACGGACAGATTACACTGGCATTTTCTCACAAGAAGTCTGGAAAGCCCCCCGAGTTTATTCGGTCATACCATGTAAGACATCGTGTAGAGAACCCTTGGTAGCAAACTGAAGCACCAAGATTCTGTTATTCGCCTCCAAGCAGTATCCAATCAATTCAACGAAATGTTCATTCTTGAGTCTCGAAACATTCGACAGCTGTGAGACAGGACACGTGATATAATCAACTTATTGGGTCAAAATACTGCAGTCAATTAAATGTAACTTCGGACACAGGAGAATTACCTGCGCTGCGAATTCTGAGTCAGGTTCTTGTGAAGTGCTGGTATCTAATTTCTTTACTGCTGCTTCCTGACCGGTACTTAACCTCGCGTAGAACACACGGCCATAAGAACCTTCCCCAATCAAAGCTTTTGAACCGAAGTTCCCTGTCAACCTATTCAGTTCGTTTAATGGCAAAGCCGGCGTTTCGATAGGCAAAACCTTTTGCGGAGCTCCACTTCTGACGACATTGGAGCTCTTCGTCTCCCCTCTCTCACCACCTACTGAAAATGGAAAAGGAGAGGAAAAGAAAATAGATACCACTGAGTCAGAACCGAATTCAAATAACACTCAAACTGATCCCCTTCTCCAGAACACCAACCAAGTATATGCAAAAGTAAAAAGAGAAGATGCATAACATGGATATTTGATAATCACACCCAAGTCGCCAATGAAAAACTGAAGTTGACATTTCTGTATTTTCTACATATTTGTTTCTTAAGAACAGGATATAACAGTATATAGACATCGAAACTTGGTGTTCTTGAGGCTGTGACATGACATCCTCAAATGCTGTAAAGGAAAAAGAAAGTTGAAGACAAAAGAATGAGAGCATCAACATGTAAAATTGCCCGCGATAATCATAGAACTCTCATGCTTTAACTTAAGAATCCTAAAAGTGGCAAGGGTGATGACTAACCATTAGAAAAACACGGAAGAGAAATATGCAAATGAGAGCAACAAGTACACTACTTCTCGCTTGAGATCGTGGTCAATGGCTATTAAAGCAGCTTTTCTTTCTTTTTCATTATTAAAGTTGCACACTGAAATTTTCTTAAAGAAAACAAGATCGAATAGTGCGGTTACCATAGGGATTGCCTCCTCTGGGTGGGGCAGTATACTGTTGAGCAGGAGGCCGATAGCTTTCCTCTTCCGCGCCTCGGCAGCACCACATGATTCGGGCCTTGACAATGTTCTTAGCAAGCCATCTCAAACAAATTGCTCTAACTCGATGATTTACAACGGGTTACTCGCAGCAATCTGAAAATTTGAATTATTCAATGTCGAGGAAAAATCCTCCTGCAATAGCCAAAATAGGGGAAAAGGAAGCAAAAGACAGATCGGAACAAAGGCTCTGGACGGACAATAAATTGCGAAAAATAGGCACTGTGACATTATGCAATGATCCCAGTGAAAATCAGGATTCCTGTCGCGTTAATCTGCTACACCAGGTGACTATAAAAGGCGAGAACTTAATGATGTCATTCCCCTAGCTATGGTCGGACAATAAACAGAGGAGCACACTGATTCGATTTGAATCTAGTGATCATATGCATCGATTAAGCATATCAAGAAAGTGACGCATCATTCTTTCAAGCCTGGATAAAAGACAAGAACAACAATGCAAGCATAGTTTTACCTCTCAAAAGATTTGATGGGCAGATTCCATTCGAAAACGACCATGGATGAGAGAGAGAGAGAGTTAGTTCTTGGAGGCAGAAGAGAGGAGAAGAAAAACTGGGTTATGATCGAGATGGACAGAGAAGAAGTACAAGAAAGCTTTCTTCTGTTTTATTTCGCGGGAAATTCGCTGTCTCGGTCCAACCGCAATAACAGAAGAACCATTTTGCATTGGTCGTCTCCTTACCTACGTGCCTCCCACGTCCCACGTCTCACGTTTGATTCACGACTTCATCATCTCGTGGACCTTGGGCAGATCGGACCGGTCCAGATCTCACAAATGATTGCCAGAGTCTCTTAAATTCATATAATATACATGATACATACCGCATCCATCAACCTCCCGTGACACTGCTCGTTAAGAAAAAAGAAACCCCGCAATCCTTTGTCCTTGTAGTTAACATGTTCGCGATGATCGAATGAGTTTATACGATAATTTCTCACCTGCTCAATCACTTTATCAACGACACGATTGTTTATTAGAAATGAGAAAAACAAAATTAGCACTTGACTCTTATAGATTGTCTCAATCCTAATTAGTTTGGTGGGTCGGTAGCTTGTACAGAGAATACTTTCCCACTCGACAGACAGGGAAATTCTTCGGCATGATTTCACATGTCTGAGTTTCGAAATTGCACAGGCATACATCTGCAGATAGAAATTCTCTCGAGACACACCCATGGTGTACAAATTATCACCGCGGACGGTGTTGGATTAGCGGAAAATGTACTTTTTTCTGCATAATTTAAGGTGGGATTAACACAAATGCCCCTGATCCGAAGATACTTGTGGAAAAGAACATCATCTACTAACATTATCCAGTGTAATATTGCCGGCACATATAGCAGCGATGGCTAGCATTGCCTCCAACAACCTTTGAGGCACAAGAAACACCTGCGATATTCAACAATAAACTGAATGCTGGTTCACCAAGATCATCACCTCGCCGTAATGTGACTTAACACTTTCTCCCATCATAATTTTTGCCTTTCATAGTATTAGATTCCTGCAATGGCAAGTACCAATATATTTACAAGAATAATGACTCACGTGGATAAATAACTTCTTCATAGACACACGAGCAAGTCGAGCCATGAGCTGAAAAATTAGCCAGAAGAAGTCCCTCCACAGCCCGAAAGAAGAAGTGCCTCACCCCCTGCTCATACCGCTATGAGCACGGATTCAGACCTCGACAATAATATTCTTTCAATTGCTCATTCTTCCTTCCATATGCGGCCAGCGACCCTCAACTTAAGCTCTTGCCGGTCACCACCGGAGAAATAAAGAGCCAGACTTCTTGGAATCATGAGACCATCGTGACTGTCGCGAACCTTCTGGTGCCCGTCTCGGATGCTTCTTGGTTTCCCTACCCATGTCAGCTTACGGCCATTCCCGCCGACTTCTAAACTGTAGCTAAATTTCCTTGCCTCAGTTTCTTCACCCATAAAACGTAGGAAGGCCATGTAAACTGGAGCCATGCCTAATTGGAATGCCTCAAAGTGTAAACAGAACTGCCTCCCAAAACAATTAAATACCTGCGTGTAAAAAAAAAAAACAATGTGATTCCAGGTAAAATGCATGCAAGAAAAAGTCTAAACAAGCACTTAGGCTAATGAAAGTACCTATGCAAGCACATTGCATCCTATTGATCGCTAACTGTATTATTAAGTCTGCTAAACGATAGGAAGGGTTCCGTTGACAAGTGCCTTCAAGTCACCAATCAAGATATTATAAAAACCAAAAGTTTTGCAAGGGGCAGAGTGCACCTTGGAAATTCTACAAATACGCACTATAGTAATATAGAAGAAAACTTCCTTCATCAGAACAGCTTACTCAACGACATAAACACTTGGTTGATCAATTAATGTAACTTACATATCACGATAATCTGTAGGGCACTCACTGTTATTTTGCAATAATATTCTTGTTAGAGTATAAGGGTAAAATAGTCTTTCATATGGTTTGAGAAACTAGGGTTATAAGGGACGTATAAATACTCTTGTAACTCTTACTTTTCAATAATCAATTAGTTTCTCGTTACTTTACATGGTATCAGAGCCTAATCACCTAGATCTAGACTAACCACCACCACCCACCAGCAGCCACCGTCGCTCCGACCACCGGCGACCGGCAACCGACCCAGGCGCGCCTTCCAGGCGCGGTCGCGCGCCTCTCAGGCGCGACCCAGGCGCGGTCGCGCGACCCAGGCGCGGTCGCGCGCCTCCCAGGCGCGACCCAGGCGAGCCTCCCAGGCGCGGTCGCGCGCGCCTCCCAGGCGCGGTCGCGTGCCTCCCAGGCGCGACCCAGGCGCGCCTCCCAGGCACGGTCGCGCGCCTCCCAGGCGCGACCCAGGCGAGCCTCCCAGGCGCGGTCGCGCGCGCCTCCCAGGCGCGGTCGCGTGCCTCCCAGGCGCGACCCAGGCGCGCCTCCCAGGCACGGTCGCACGCCTCCCAGGCGCGACCCAGGCGCGCCTCCCAGGCACGGTCGCGCGCCTCCCAGGCGCGACCCAGGTGCACCTCCCAGGTGCGACCGAGGCAGTCAGTGCATCTTCCAGGCGTGTCTCTCTCGTGCTCACACCCAGGTTGAAATTTTGATGTGAGACTCCTAGTTTTTTGTTGTAAGGCTCCTGTTGGTTAAAGTCGAAGGATGATTGGCAGATCTGGAATGTTGTTGGTTGGTCTCTTTTACTGAAAGCTGAGTGATTTGCGGTGATGTGTGGTAGTTTGCTGGTTTAGTGTCTGTTGGAGTGCTGAAATTGCTGGCTTAGTGTCTGTTGAAGTGTTGAAATCGCTAAATTATACATTGTGCTATGGCTGGCGAAGAAAAGAATGTGGTTACTGAGGTGGTATCATCGTCTTCTAGTCGTTTGACTGAGAAGAAATTAGAGGGAGTTAGCAATTTTCAGCAATGGAAACATATCGTGACATTAGTATTGACAGGGAGAGACCAAGAGGAGCACTTGACAGGTGGTGGGGTATCGAGAGAAAAGAATTGGAAGACTATGGATGCTAGAATCCTTGGTCAAATGTTAAATTCTATGGAGTCTAATGTTGCAGATTTGGTTACACACATTGGTACTGTGAAGGAGTTGTGGGATTATCTGAATGTCCTTTACTCAGGACAAAATAATTTTACTAGAATTTATGAGGTGTTCCAGGAGTTTTCCAAGACTGACCAGAAGAATCAGTCAGTTACTCAGTATTTTGCTGACTTTAAACGGATGTATGAAGAATTGAATGCTTTACTACCAATTACTTCGAATGCTCGTGAGATGCAGGAGCAACGAGAGCAGTTAGCTATCATGAGCTTCTTGGCAGGACTTAAACCGGAGTATGATGCAGTTCGTTCCCAGATACTTGGAGGAGAAAGGCTGTCTTCACTTACGGAGGTATTTGCTCGTATCTTACGAACTTCACGTGAGTCTTCTAAGGATATGGCATCTCCAGGTGATAGCTCAGCCCTGGCAGCCCAGGGATATCGTGGTGGTGGTCGTGGTCGTGGTGGAGGCCGTTCTGGTAGTAGTGGTGGTCGTGGTTTCAACAGAGGTCAACCATCTTCATTTAGCAATGCTTCCAATAACATGGGAGGTAATACTGGTCCTGTTCGGACTTGTCATTATTGTGGGTTACCTGGACATATTCAGAGGTTTTGCTATAAGTTGCATGGGAGACCTAGTCAACAGGCTACAGCCAATGTAGCTAATACAGGAGAGTCCTCTGAAGGTGGGAAACTAGTTCGAATGACGGAGGAAGAGCTTGCAAGGTACAATCAGTTTCAGATTTCACAGCAAGTCTCACAGGATTCCTCTACAGCTACTTTTGCCCAGACAGGTAATGCTACAGTGTGTCTATCCTCTGCCTCTCGGCCCTGGGTCATTGACTCAGGTGCTACCGACCACATGACTGGAGTCTCAGGTATATTTTCAAAATTTCATAAGTCTAGTTCAAATGTTACATTAGCTGATGGTTCTGTGTCTACAGTTAAGGGTGTAGGAACTGTTCCTCTTACACCCTCCTTATCCTTATCATCAGTTATGTATCTTCCCAGTTTTCCATTCAATCTTATGTCTGTCAGTCATCTCACTAAAGGCTATAATTGCTCGGTAACCTTCTATCCTGATTCGTGTGTTTTTCAGGACTTGAAGACGAAGAAGACGATTGGTAGAGGGCATGTGTCGGAGGGATTGTACGTGTTTGATGATTCTACCCGTATGGCCTGTTCAGCAGTTACTCCACTCCAAGTTCATTGTCGTTTGGGTCATCCCTCCTTGGCGAGTTTAAAGAAGTTAGATCCACAATTTCATTCTTTGAGTAGTCTTGAGTGTCAGTCATGTCAGTTTGGGAAGTTACATCGTACTTCTTTTTTTCCAAGAGTCAATAAACAGGCTTCTCAGCCATTTGTTTTAGTTCATTCAGATGTTTGGGGTCCGTGTCCTGTTACTTCAAAGTTGGGTTTCAAGTACTTTGTTACATTTGTTGATGATTATTCAAGAGCCACTTGGTTATATCTGATGAGAAATCGCTCTGAGTTGTTTTCCAATTTTTGTGCATTTGTTAATGAAGTACAAACACAATTTTCTCTTCCTGTTCGCGTTCTGCGTAGTGATAATGCCAAAGAATACTTCTCTAAACCATTCTCTGACTTCATGACACATCGTGGGATTCTTCATCAATCCTCCTGTTCAGATACACCACAGCAAAATGGTGTAGCTGAAAGGAAAAACCGCCACCTTTTAGAAGTTGCACGATCATTGTTGTTTGAGATGAAGGTCGATAAATCACTCTGGGCTGATGCAGTTATGACAGCATGTTACCTTATTAATCGCATGCCATCTTCTGCTCTTAAAGGTGCTACTCCTCACTCATTCCTCTTTTCTTCTGAGCCTTTGTTTCATTTACCTCCACGTATCTTTGGCTGTGTGTGTTATATCCGTGATCATCGTCCAGGACTTTCCAAGCTTGATGCCCGGTCTCTTAAATGTATTTTTGTGGGGTATTCTCGTACACAAAAGGGGTACCGCTGTTATTGTCCTTCTTTGCGTAAATACTTTACCACTGCTGATGTCACCTTTTTTGAGTCTACTGTTTACTCCGAAGTACAAATGGATTCTCCTACTTTGGATGATGAGTTGCTTACTTATGTCATTGTGCATTCCACCACAAAGTCTACTCCTGCTCCTCCACCAATCCATCAGGTATACAGTAGACGTCCACGACATGTACAGCCCTCTGCAGATGCTCCCGTGCCTACTGCTTCTTCGTCCTCCAAGTCTGAGGTAAGTCCTCCATCTACAGATCTTGATGTCCCTATTGCACATCGTAAAGGAACCCGTAGTTGTACCCAGCATCCCATTACCAATTTTGTCTCATATTCTGGTCTTTCTGCTTCTCTTCGAGCTAGTTTACTTACCATTGATACACATTCTACTCCTAAGACTGTTGCTGAAGCATTATCGAGTCCGGGTTGGAAGACAGCTATGGAGGATGAGTTGTGGGCACTTGACAAAAATCAGACCTGGGATCTTGTTCCGTTACCTGCAGGGAAGAATACTATTGGTTGTAAGTGGGTCTTCTCTGTCAAAGTTAATCCCGATGGCTCTCTTGCTCGACTCAAAGCTAGATTGGTTGCTAAGGGCTACGCCCAAATCTATGGAGTGGATTATGGTGATACTTTCTCTCCTGTGGCTAAAATGACATCGGTTCGCCTTTTACTTTCCTTAGCTGCTTCGTCTCGATGGCCTCTCTTTCAACTTGATGTTAAAAATGCTTTTCTCCATGGTGATTTGCATGAAGAAGTCTATATGGAGCAACCACCTGGGTTTGTTGCTCAGGGGGAGTCTGGCCATGTATGTCGTTTAAAGAAATCATTGTATGGCTTAAAGCAATCCCCTCGGGCTTGGTTTGGGAGATTCACTGAGGTGGTGCTTCAATTTGGACTAACTCGATGCCATGGCGACCATTCTATGTTTTACCGGGTTTCTAATGCTGGTCGGATATTCCTTGTTGTTTATGTGGATGACATTGTCATAACTGGTGATGACTCTGCAGGGATCGATGAATTGAAGTTATATTTGAAACAGCAGTTTGAAACGAAGGATCTTGGACGGTTAAGATACTTTTTGGGCATTGAGGTGGCAACAGCAAAGAGAGGTATTCATATTTCGCAACGCAAGTATGCATTGGACTTACTTGCAGAGACAGGTATGCTAGGAGCTAAACCTCTGGATACACCTATGGAAGCTGGCATTAAGATAATGGCGGAAGAAGGTGAGCTACTAAGTGATCCAGAGCGGTATCGAAGGCTTGTTGGCAAATTAAATTATCTCACTATTACTCGACCAGATATTTCCTTTCCGGTGAGTGTTGTGAGTCAGTTTATGTCTTCTCCTCGTACCCCCCATTGGGATGCCGTGCTGAGAATCTTGCGATACTTGAAGAAAGCTCCTGGTCGTGGACTTCTTTATAGAGATCATGGTCATAAAAGGGTGGAAGCGTTCTCTGATGCAGATTGGGCCGGGTCTCCCATTGATCGGAGATCTACATCAGGTTTTTGCACATTTGTGGGAGGAAACTTGGTTTCTTGGAAGAGTAAGAAACAGAATGTGGTAGCCAGATCCAGTGCAGAGTCCGAATATAGAGCTATGGCTCAAACTACATGTGAGCTAGTTTGGATGCGACAACTGTTAATTGACCTCGGTTTCAAGGACCCAACGCCAATGGAGTTGTGGTGTGATAATCAAGCGGCTCTACATATTGCTTCAAATCCAGTCTTCCATGAGCGTACTAAACACATTGAAGTTGACTGTCACTTTGTTCGGGAAAAGCTAGAAGCTGGGGTCATTTTGACTAATCATATTAAGACTGGTGAACAGTTGGCAGATATTTTCACTAAGTCTTTAGGAAGTGGTCGAATTGAGTATATTTGTAACAAGCTGGGCATGTTTGATATTCATGCTCCAGCTTGAGGGGGAGTGTTAGAGTATAAGGGTAAAATAGTCTTTCATATGGTTTGAGAAACTAGGGTTATAAGGGACGTATAAATACTCTTGTAACTCTTACTTTTCAATAATCAATTAGTTTCTCGTTACTTTACAATTCTATTTCACCAAACAGAAATATACAGTTTGGGGATGTACCATCTGCAGAAAGGTCATCGAGAAACTCAAAGCAGTAAATTTGAACTACTGCAAATTGGAAATCAGCTACGATAAAGGAACATGCACATAAAGACTAGGCACATGAAAGGCAGTGACAAGTTTCAAAAGGGACATTATTAGCTGTTGAAACCCCCGAGCATCAAGTTTCTTGGCCAAAATAATCATTGGCTAATGCATAAAATAACTTACTGTTAACATCCACGTGGCATTCTCAACTTCTTGTGGGTTGGACTTGACATATCGATGCTGGAAACTGCAGCCATTATGCATGTCGACTTTATGGTCTTCTCCAAGATGAGCAACAAGGGTTGGAATGTCGCCCGTGATGGAGCACTCAGATCCAGCATAAGGACAATTATATGGACGGAACTGACACTGCTGCTCGTGGCCAGGCTTGCTGAAGTATTGGAAGATTTCGTGACAACCTAAATTCTTGTATCGGCAAGGGAGTTCCAGTGACTCGGCAACTTTCTCCAATGCCAGACACCTTATATCTCCAAGTTCACTCCGACAAATCGGGCAAACGTTGTGGACTCTAATCTTGCAGGTTGAGCATAAAGTGTGGCCGTTTAGGCACTAAAGTTGAAGCAGCAAGAAAGAAGAGTCAGCAAACAATGGAAGTGGCATGCTTTCATACCCAAAAGTCAAAATTACTAGCTGAAGAATGCTATGAGTGAAAAATGCTATGCGAGAGCTTTCGAGTGAGTGAAATATAAATTAGGCATGCAACTCAATCAGATTGCTAACCCAGGCACTTACAAAGCACAATAGATAAATTTCTAAAAGTGCTTGAAGCGATGCACTTAGTTCAAGCATAAAAATTGAAAAAGAAAATTCAACCAGATGACAGGTCGACAGGATTGAAATTAGTAGCAGATATTCTGCAAGAGAACGCATAACTATATCGTAGAACTGCTAAATCTACGCTTGAATTTCAATGCGCAACTGCAAAATATTCTTATGTCTTCTCTTACACATCTAGAGCATCATGTCTTAAAGAAAAACAGCATGTTAGCCGGGACGGTTAAAAGATGCACATGGAGCTATTTATACACCTGTAGGCAGTGAAAATATATGGAAGCAATTGCAGAAAAACGATGGAAACACCAATGGCAAAGATACCTGGTAAATTGGAGAATACATTAAGTTTGTGCAGACAGGGCACTCAAGCAGAGCATCTACGCCAGCATTCGAACGAATTCCACGTTGTCCAAGTGAGACAATGAAAGATTTTGCTGGTGTAGAATTGGTCTCCTGTTTGCTGATTACTACACTGTAATCAGCGACAGCAGTGTAAGGTTCATGAACTTCTTTGCAAGTGCTTCCAGCAGGAGCCATTGTCCTATCGAAATAGAATTATCTTGCTTTAAGAATTGAATTTCACAATGTTCTATTTCACTGAGGCTATTGCTGAGTTTTCATAACCTTGTCCTGCAATAACATCAACAGCATGTAAGCACATCAATCCTAAAGATGGGGAAAGCTATTTTCAACAACATTTCAGAATTAATCTCCATCATAAGAAAAAGGTTTTGTTACATTTTTGCGTTTTTATCTGTTCACAGAGAAACCTATTTATTGGAAATCAAACTAGACCATGCTGATATTTCACTCTCGAAGAAGGATATGTTGTAACTTCACTAATATTTTCCACTGAATGCTTTTATAAATCAACAATTTTGTGAAGGAGCAAGTAAACAGATGCAACATAATCACTGTGAAAACTTTATCTAACAGTTCAAAATGGCGAAATCAGCAAACCTAACTTAAACCGTGGAGCGCCATCAAAGGAGGGGGGATCCTTATCCGTGCAAATTAGCAGTTGTCAGCAAATAGAGCAAAACTAGGATGATGAACGGGTCAAAATTGTGTTCTTTCGCTGTGATCCAAGCAAACCGACAGTAATCGGACACTAAGCAGAAAGTATTCCACTCAAATTTCCCAGCAATAGAAAATTCGAACTGAAAATGACACTTCAATACTTCATACCAAGATAAACATGTCTTTCACTACGAAATCATCCGGAGAACCACTGGGGAAGTAAAAAATAAAAATAAAAAAAATCTAATTTTCACCATGGGTGGCGATGCAATTTCCTCTGAATGAAATTTAACCAAATCAATTCGGAATTCCAGCCCAAGTTCCCATTTTTCAACGAGATAACAGTCGGACTGGATTTGCCGAAAGCATCGTGGGTAAATTCTTTCAGCAGAGCCATCGCCACAGTAACAAGCAGACAGAAACAGGAACAGAGAAAGGGCCGAAATCAAATCAAGCGCATCTACCCAGTTGAGATTTCAAAGCCTATCCACGATCAAACTCAAAAAGATTCAAGTGGGTTAACGCGATCCACGACCGCCAAAGGAAAAAAGAAAACCAGACAAGAAATCTCGGAAACACGAGAAGAACTTACAGTCAGAACAAGAAAATCTTGGGGAAAACGAAAGGGAAAAGAAAAAGGGAAAAAAAATCAAGAAAATGCCGGGAGCACCCCCGGATGTCGCGCGCGTTACCCGGAAACGGGAATCAAGAAGAGAGGGTCGTCGTCCCTTCGTCCGTTGAGCCCGTGAACGATCGTTCGTTCGTTCGTTCGCTGTTGTGAACGTGTCTGGCGAGCGACGATTTATAAAGGTTCGGTTTTTCTCGTTTCCTCACTTCCCCGTGTCTTCCTTTCTCCTCTCTCTCTCTCTCTCTCTCTCTCTCTCTCTCTATCTCTCTTCGATTACTGTGTGCTGCAAAAATCATTCATTTCGATTCGTCCAGACATTTGACTTTCTTGGGCTTGCCACTTCGGTGAGCGAAGGTCTCTGTCCGGCCGCGGTAAGACGACGGTGTCTGGTACTCTTCTAAAGCCCCCGCACGCTACGTTTGAAAATTCGAACCTCTCTCCCGGATCGTTGACGTTTACTTTCTAGAAATGGAATCGAATCGGATGAACCGCTTGCATTTTTTCCGACCACGGCGGTGCCGCGGTCGACCCGATCCGTCTGTACACGACACGAGATGAAATGAAAAATGTAAATAAAAACTCACGTATACGATTTGATGCTATTGGGGTCGGGTCCATTGAGGCAAAGCCCGAATGTCCATTGGAGGCTTGCCTCCGAGACATTGGTGCCCTTGCCTGAATCCATTAAGGTCAAGCCCGAGCGCCGGGGTCCATGGGTCCGGCCTTCATGGTCTAGGGCGCAAGCACCAGGGACCTGGGCTCCGGTGCCAGAGAACCGAGAATAGGCACTAAGGTCTCAGGCTCAGTTTTTGTGGACTCGGGAAGGATGCTCATGCCCAACCTGCATCCATTGAGGCTGAACTCAGAATGCCATTGTTAATGCTCGAGTCACCAGCGCCCAAAAATAAAAGTGGGTTTTCCTTTCCAAATTACAAAAACAATATTCAATCTATTCTTAGATTTTGATCAAACACCGGAAAATAATTTCATTTTCCTGATAAATAACTTCTTGAAAAGTATTTTTAAGAAAATATCAAATTTTTCGCGAAACAAACGAAATCTTGAATTTTCATTATTCCTCCCGATTTATCCGTTTTAAATTATCTAGTTCTCTTTCAACTAAGAAAAAGTACTCTTTTTTAAAATTATTTTCATAAATACTAATTTGATTTAGCTTATCCAATTTACTAATTTCTTCATTCAAAATTGTTCAAACTCACGTCGTTAATACCAATGAATCTATTGAAAATGTCAACTTCGCCACAAGAGATACATAAATAAAACAACATCGATATAACATTAAATAACGCAACCTGATGCAAACTACGTATGGACATGTACATAGTGATGCACATATACGACACAGTAGATCATCTATATACATTTATGAGGTTATATTAGTATCATATGTCCGTCTATTGGCCAAACATTCGTTAGCTAAAAGGTGGCACCGCCTCGAGAAATGGTACATATCATTTACCTAGCCGCACCTCCACGACACTCGGATCGATTGTCTAATGTCTTTTTATTGAATTCAAGCGTAAACTTGTTTCATATAGATGGACCATAGTTCCATGTCATTGCATATTATATGTTGTCATGGCTAGGGCCCATATAATTAATGAAATAAGGCACACTCAGGGCGTACCAATATTCACGTCGTTTACTTTGTCTCCATCGATTCACATACAAAACACAAATTCCTTACATTTCCCGCGGAAAATGCACGCTCTGGCAAAGAGCAAAGGAGGGGGAGGGAGGAGGAGGTGAAAATCGAGCAGCTATCGAGGTACCGGCCGGCATCTGATGCCCCCTGGCTAGGTGCCGCGATCCAATTGTCCCTAGCTAAGCTCAGGCGATCGCGGAACGATTAGCCACCGTCTCTCTCAGTCTGCCTTCGTGTGATGGAACGGCGGATTCTTCACCTAGACCCGATGAAGTATGTCGGGGCCCTTGTTAGTGCCTAAGTGGAGCCGCTGCAATGGGCGCCGGCCGTTGATGTCTCTTAGGATGCCAGGGTGCCACTTTATGACAAAGTAACAAGATCAATTTGGCATTTCAATTGGCTTTTTCAATCTAAGATCATAATTGAACGAAGTTTAGCTTAAATGTCATCAAGATGGTTGGTTTAGTGTTTTCATGAGATCACGAGTTTGATTCACGTGTATTTATCAAATGAAAAAAATATAAAAACTCATCTGGCTCAAATGGTCGGCCTGTTAATTCGGACCGTCTGCCACCGCTCTTCCGTACACCCACGAACGACGCTCGCCCGGCGGCGATTCTTCTCCGGCGACCCCTCCTCCTCCTCCTCCTCCTCCTCCTCCTCCTCTCCTCGCTCCGGTCCGGCGTCTCCTCCTCATTCTCGGCGACTGTATGCGCGCCGGTGTTCTGTTTCCTCTCCGCTCGCCAGATCGGAGGTCTCTCCCTAACGATGATGATTTCTCTGCTCATGTCTTCCATTTTTAACTAATGAAAGCTACTGAGAAATATTGGTTCTAGTTTGAAGCCTTTGCAATCTGTGATGGTTTTCTCCGCATTGTTCTGTTCTTGGGTCTGGGGATTTGCTTCGTGGCGTGGGTTTTCTATGAAGATGACTGGTATTGGAAGATGAAGCTGTTTTTCGATTTGCATAGAATTAGTACATTACTTAGGAGAAACCGTCGCGTGCAAGCCTGATGCCTTAGGCATGATCTTCAAGTAGCTGTGGTGGCTAATGGCTATGTTTAGTCAGTCCTCTATTGGATATTGGTAGTCGTACAGCTGTATCTATGAGACTTGTGGTTCGCCCACCAGACGTTTGCGACAACTTCTCAATTGTTTGTTACCATCTATTAATCTGAAGTTTGATGTGTCTCCTCTCTTTTGCATGAGTCGATTGTTCTATGGAGACCGCAGATACCATAGTTATGAACAAAAAAAAATTTGGAAAATTTACGATTTGTGGAAATACCTTTGTGTCTTTAAATCTTTTGATGAGATTCTGCTCAAATTGATGAAACAACTTTCATAGCATTCAGATCACCAAAATAATTTCTATTTTTTTTGGTCTGTGATCACTAAAATAGTGTATTTCCTTATAAAAAGGAATAAAAAATCAGCTTTTCATTCCAAATGGCTCAATCCAATATAATTTTTAAATTGTGTCGTGGTCAAGTCTGCTTTAAATTATGAGGTTATCTTTATAAATCTGAACTATGGAATGAGTGTGTTATGAATCATGGCGTCATCTTGGCCAATGTTTATTTAGTATTGCAAAAGCCCCTAGAATCACATCTTGCAAAAGTACTAATGAGATGCTTTTTAGAAACACTTCCGAAGTACCAAGTCTCTTAAGCGTCATCGCTTGAACTGGCGTTAAACACTTTTAAAAACTCATTCTTTATTCCAATTACTAGGAAAGAGCAGACGCTATGCACATGATTGATCCTTCTGTTTGATTTTTAATGTATAAGTATTTTGGTGTTGTAACATTTAGAAAATCTCAGCTTACTTTCCTCTTTTTTAAAAGCTCAAGTTATAAATAGATATAAAGTTTCCATGAAATATTCTGTAGTGAGATGTGCAAAAATTAATTAATGACCTCTAACTTTCACTTCTATTTATTTAAAGCTATTCTTTGTTTCCTAGCAACTTCTCGAAAAATATAATTGGTCTTTAGGGTGATTTATCTTTTATTCTTATGGTACTCTACCCTTTTTTGGCTATTTGCTGATTTGTCCTTTAATTAGACAGATTTTGGAAATCGGCAACGAGAACCTCATTTCGTTTACATCTGTACCTCTAAGAATGTGCATCATCCTGACTTTTTGCATACTGCAAAACCCAGTTTCAAGTTTTGTGTTTCTTTTCGTATATCTAACTAGATAAGAGAACACTTATCTTAAATCTGGAGATTGGTTGTAACTTATAGGGATAATGACACAAACAGTTCATGAACTTTGGCCCAATGTGTGACATGATCTCTGAACTTTTAATTTGTTCAATGTGATTCCTAAACTTTATCCCAATATGCAATGTGGTTCTTGACTTTTAATTTGTTCAATGTGGTTCTTGGACTTTTGGTATATGTTCAATGTAGTCCCTGAACTATATGGAAAATATGCAATATAATCCCTGAACTTAAATTAATGAAATGACTACATTGAACATTTTCATATAGTTAAAAAATTAAATTATGTACCAAAAGTTCATGGACGACATTGAACAAATTAAAAGTTCAAAAACTACATTATACATTGGGTTAAAGTTCAAGGACCACATTGAACAAATTAAAATTTCAGGGACTACATTGCACATTGGATCAAAGTTTAGGGACTATTTGTGTCATTTTCCCTAGCATATAAATGTCAAACAAAGATTACTATTTCAGTAAATCAACAACTCATGCAAAGAAAAAGATTCATGATAGAGGGTCCACATAAATGTTCCGAACTGTGACATTGACTGAGGTGGAAAGTGCCACATGAGTGAGTTTTGTGACTTTTAAAGTAAGCCTGAAACAGAGAATGTTGTATGCCAACAACACAAGAAGTCAGTTCCGCTCAAATCTTCCTCAGCTTTACACAATCATTCATCTAGAAGTCTGGTTTAGAGAGTGCCACTATCAAATTAATCCACTCTCGTGCACCGTTATCACACGAGGTCATAGCCTAAAAGGAACTCCATGGAAGTGGTTTTATCTAAAACTGCTAGTGCTTTGGGTCCAGATATCACTTGCATAATTTTGTATGTTGAAAGGTAATTTGAAGACTTCGCTGTAACAGGTAGTTCATGGCCAAAGCCTTTCCCCTTTCCTTCCTGTCTCCTTTACCATTTGCTATTGTCATTTTTTATTGTGGTTGCAAATGGATTAGTGAAACATTTTATGCCATTCTAAAATTTAGAAAACTTATGTTGTTTACCAAGTTACAATTTTTGACACTATTTTCTTTTTCTGTTGCTGGAACGCTAGTTATGGAGGTTGATTCAAATGCAACAAGAGGGGAAGAAGAACTAATTTTGGGTGGGAAAAGAAATGATGATGCCGGCAATGAAGAGAATGTTGAAAAGAATGAATTTAAGGAACCTTCAACAGATGTCGATGTAGAGGTTCCACGCATTGGGATGAATTTTGCTTCACAACAGGAAACCCGTTGCTATTATGAGGAATATGCTTATCAAAAGGGATTTGGTGTTAGAAAAATTAGCACGAAGCGTAACATTGATGGACAATCAAGTTATTATTCACTAGCATGTGTTAAAGGAGGTAAACAAAAATCCACAGCAAAGAGTAGATTTATCTCAAGGCCATCAATCAAAACTGATTGTAAGGCAAAAATCAATGTGATTATGGATGGTGATGGACAATGCACTATATCTCGTGTTCTTTTGGACCATAATCATGCTCTTAGCCCCAAAATTTCACGATTTCAAAGATCTCGTAGGAAGTTGGATTCTTATTCTAAGAGGAGAGTTGAGTTGAATGATGTAGCAAGCATTCCTTTAGATAAAAATTCTCACTCTGTAGCTAGTGAAGTTGGAGAACCTGAGAACTTAGCATTTGGTGAGAAAGATTGTGGAAACTACATTGCTGAGGTGGGACAGTTAAAACTTAGGATTGGAGATGCAGAGGCACTTTGTAATTACTTTTTTCGAATGCAAAGAAGGAACTCAAATTTCTTTTATGTGCTTGACATGGATGAGGAAGGACGGTAGCGGAATGTATTTTGGGCTGATGCAAGGTCTAGAGCCGCTTATGAGTCATTTGGAGATGTGTTATTCTTTGATACAAAATATCTTATGAATAAGTTTGATATGCCAATTACTACCTTTGTTGGAGTTAACCACCATGGTCAGTCTATTCTATTTGGATGTGGTTTGTTATCAAGAGGGGATCTAGGCGCATATGTTTGGCTATTTAGATCGTGGCTAGAATGCATGCATGGGCGTCCTCCAAATGCTATTATCACTGACCAATGTAAAATGATCCAAGCTGCAGTTGCAGAAGCGTTTCCAAGTTCTAATCATCGGCTTTGCCTTTGGCACATAATGAAAAAGCTTCCTGAAAAATTAGGAGGTCTAGCTCAATGCAAGGCAATAGAAAAGATTCTAAAGGGTGCCGTTTATGAATCTTTGGATCCTCAAGAATTTGAAGAAAGTTGGTCCAAAATGATTGAAGAATTTAATGTTGAAAAGAATGAGTGGTTAAGTTCCTTATTTGCGGATCGTCGTCGTTGGGTTCCTATATATGTCAAGAAGTTATTTTGGGCAGGCTTGTCTACAATGCAAAGAAATGAAAGTGTGGATGCGTTTTTTGACGATTATGTAAGCTTGAAAACTTCATTGAAGCAATTTGTTGAGCAATATGATAATGCCTTGAAAAGCAAAGAGGAGAAGGAGAATAGGGCAGGTTATTGTTCTTCCAACTCGACCTGCAAGTCGGTTACTGATATCTAATTTGAGAAGCAATTTTATGAGAGCGACACTAATGATATATTTAGATTGTTCCGAGATGAATTGGGGGGATTGCTTTACTGTAATTGTGAGTTGGACAAGGTTGATGGTCTGATATCTTCCTATAATGTGACAGACATTCTAAGGGGGAAGGAAGGCAAATCTAAAAGAAGAGTTGTTTACTATGTGTGTTATAACGAAGCTGAATTTGACGTTCAATGCTCATGTAATCTGTTTGAGTTTAAAGGAATTCTTTGCCGACATATAGTGAAGATTCTCATTGAGAAAGATGTCAAAGATATTCCATCACATTATATTTTAGCTCGCTGGAGGAAGGATTTGAAAAGACACTACCGTTATGTCATAAATTGTTATGAAGATCGGCAGGCGAATGAGCATAACCTGCAGTTTGATAGGTTATGCACCAACTTCTTCGAAGCTGCAGAGATTGTGGCAAGTTCAAGCGAAAAGTATGAGTTTTTAATAAGATACATAGATGAGGGAAAGAGAAGGCTCAGAGATGATTTTGTTTCGCATAATTGTCATTTCAGTCAAAAACACTGATGCCCTATCAACTAGCAAACTACTAACTCCTTTGCGAGTTCAAAGTAAAGGTTGCCCGCCATCCAAAAGGAATCTAAGATAGTTAAAAACGGTAGGGTTCTGTTTATTTTTCTTCTTCTTGTACTTTTTCTTCTTTGAGTCAATGCTACTGATTTCAAAAGTTCGCAGCTTTGCAGGACTGCGGGGAAATGACGGCAAAAAGAGCGAGCAAATTAACTTAGCCATGCAAAATAAGAGGAAGACAGAGGTAGCACTTTAGTTTATATTCTTTTACTAGTGTTCCTTAGCTTCTTATTTGAGGTGAATCAATTCTAGTATGTCACTTACGAGACCTTAATCACAGATCAACCATGTGAAACCTTGTACTGCAGATGCATATAGACCCGGCTCCTCCATTCATTCACCCATCAGCTGTTTTATATCTCGAGAAGGTGAAGGGGGTTAAGTGCACGATAGTAATATCACCATAAAATGTTCAAGATATTCGGTTTCAGCATGAGAAAAAGCCGCTGTTTTTCCTTTTCCAGTATGGAGCTTTTCCATGCAGACAAGGGCAACTGTGAGAAATGTCATTATTGCTGGAGGAATGAGTTCAGAGAATAGAAATTGAGTAAATGGGCAATCAGAGTGAACCATACAGTTCTAGATTCTCCGAGATAGTGGTTTGTCGTGCTCATTCATGTTTATGCCGAGCATCTTGATAGCCAAAGTATGGTAGTAGGTGAATGGGTTGTTTCCTTTGGAGAGAGTCTCTACAGGTCGAGCATCTTGATAGCCAAAGTATGCCGAGCATCAAATGCAATTTTTTTTCTCCTGTCCTATGTTCTTCAACATTTTGTTTGTATAACGGCAATCCTTGACAACTACATAATTGATCAAGACAATTGTTGTGGTACTATAATCACAGGATTATTATATGTTGGTTGATTGTACACGTTTGGCCTATAGCAAACAGCATTGATCCTCACGGTTTATTGCCAAGGTATTATGGCAAGAACACTGTTATTTTCTGTTTTCTGGAAATGTTGCTTCTGTTCATACATGAATTTCTTTGGCTTATTTTGTTTGCTCCAAATCAAGAGGACGTACTTCTCATTTTTCCTGTGTGATTTATGCAGGGTCTCGGGTAAAATTCGTTTCACAGATCACTTATTTGGATAGAGTTGGAGATTAATTGAGCCTCACTTGATCTGTGGTATGATTAGTCGTACTAGTTTGTCAAGATAGCAGAAGTAAATGCACATCTTTCTCGAAGATAAGAAGGATGATCGACATTAGCAAGAAGAAAGCTAGGTAATGCCCAAGTTAATGCCAAGGTACTTTTATGTAATAGAACTCTTAAATTGTGTACTTTTATATGGCCGATCACTTATTTGGATATGTGATTGTGTTTATATTGTTTAAGTTTATTATATAATATACGTTATTGGCATAAGAAGATTTCATGGTTTTTCTTAATAACGTACCAAAAGAGATGGTAATCTCTAAGAAAATAGCATAAGAGGCACATTAATGCCGTTATTCTAAATTCTACACTTAAGGGTACTTTGCATCTTATGACTGCAAAATGAAAACAAATTATGAGTTTCTCGAACGCGAATTATTGATTAATCCCAGGCTTTCAGAAATTTCCATGCTATGCATCGACTTGACTCTAATCTTATTAACGGTAATGATTGATTCGGTCCATGTGCTGCTGGAGTCCAAACAAGGCAATTGCTGGGCCAAATGGTTCTAGAAACATACATTATTTCATTTTTCAAAGAAAAATCATCTTTGCCCTTTCGTTTGCCGAACAATCTCGAATTTATTTTTAAAAAAAATTGTTAGAAAACGTCACCTACATTTGCGAAAAAGTTATTTTAAAGCAAGTTTGCAATATTCCATGCACTACTTTTCTCATGTGATGTGTAATTGACACTTAAAAAATAGAATATTTTATATCAAGAATGTTGTTTTTGTCGAAATATCAAGTGTGTTTAATATATGTATCGAAGACATTCATGAATAAAAGGGTTAATATCATAAAACCTCAAACTAGTAAATTTATGAAAAATTTATCTTAAACTAATTTTTTAATCACAAAAAACCCAAAACTTGTGCAATTGTGATAAATTTACCCTCAGTTTGTTTTCGTTAAATTTTACTATTAAATTATTTTGTTAAATGACATGTGACAGTTGACTAATGTACCAGTTTTATGTTTTACCCTCCGTTTGTTAAAGGTGTACCAGTTTGTGATTTTTTGTGATATTAATCTAATTTAACGGAAACTAATGGACGGTAAATTTGTCACAAATGTACTATTTTAGAGTTTTTAGTGGTGAAAAAATTTAGTTTGGGGGTAGATTTATCACAGGTATACCAGTTTGGGGTTTTTATATGTCAAAAATATAGTTTTTGGTACAATTGTCGCTGATGTACTAGTTTGGAGTTTTTCATAGTATTAACCCTTAATAAAAATATGGGAAAAAGTCATCAAGAATTTCAAATTATGGCTACCGTAACTCATGCCAAAACTCCTAAACTTGTATGTTTTGAGAAAGCAAATTGTGTTGATGTGGCGCCCGCATGACTTAAACGAAATAAAAAAAATATGATGATTTAACCGAAAAGTCATCAGAAGAATCTTGACGGAGGTAAATGTTTCACATGGGTACAAGTTTTGGATTTTCTATGTCATAAAAAAAAGTTTAGGCTAAATGTGTCACAGTGGACATAATGTGCAGTTTTTGATATCACAAGAAAAAGTTCAAGGCAAATATGTCACGGTGGATATAGCTTGAGATTTTTAGTGGATTGTTTCATAAAAATATTGGCTCGATTCAAAAAAAAAAAAGTATCAGCCTTACTTTGAGTAACAATTTTAGCTCGAATTTTTTTTCGTTTCATAAAAAATTATCAACTTCCACTTAAACCCCAAACTTAGCGCGAACAATTTGAAAATTTTATATTAAGTGGGGCCCAGATTTGGGACTCGAGCAAAAATTGGTGTTTTTTTATCGAGATAAAAAAACAATTCAAGTCGAAATTATCATTTCAAGATGAAGTTAGTGCTTCTTTTTTCTTTTTTGAATGAGCCCCATTTTTAAAGTTATGGATATATATATATATATATATTAATCCCGCTCAAAATCAGAGATTTGGCTCATTCGAGATTCTAGCCCTTTCCAAATTCCGGCACTCCCTAAAAATCGAACGAAGCAACCTTCTCAATTTCCTTTAAAGGGTGGTCGAGGCCGCCACGTTCTAGACTCTTCTATTCTCCGAACCCTCTGGACCTCTCTCGCTCGCTCTCTCCTTCCTTCCTCCCTCTCCCCCCTTCTTTTGACCAAACCTCGCCTCCTCCATTTCCGCCTCCGCCGATCTCACGAAGAGCTCCGAGCTTTCCCGATCCTCTCCTCCCGCGAACTCCGCCTTCACAAAGCACCCGAGCGACGCCGCCGCCGCCGCCGCTGCCGCTGCCGCTGCTACCACAGCCGCCGGGCCGATGGCGAAGTACGGCGAGGGCGACAAGCGTTGGATCGTGGAGGAGCGGCCCGACGGCACCAACGTCCACAACTGGCACTGGTCCGAGACCAACTGCCTCGAGTGGTCCCGCAACCTCATCACCGCGCTCCTCTCCGACCTCCCCCTCCTCGACGGCCAGGGCGACCTCTTCGTCCGGACCGGGAAGGTCGAGAAGGTCGAGGGGGAGGCCTACGTCAACATCCGCAAGGGCAAGATCATCCCGGGGTACGAGATCAGCGTCCTACTGCCCTGGGAGGGCGAGGCCAGGGACTCCGACGGGAAGTCCCTGCTCAAGGTCGACGGCACCGTGGAGATCCCGTACATTGCCGACGAGAACGCCGACGAGGACCCCGAGGTCAGGGTCCTCGTCAAGGACGACGGGCCGATCGGGAGGAGGCTGAAGGAGGCGATGGTGAGCCGGGGGAAGCCGGTCATCTTGGAGAAGGTTAGGGTTTACGTGGAGAGCATGGCGAGGGGAGGCCCGGCGAGGGAGGATTTGGAGACGAAGAAGGTGGCCCCGAAGAGCCAGGCGTCCACACCAGCCGCGGCAGCTGCGGCTGCTGATGCTGCTGCGGAGAAGAAGGAGGCGGCGGCCGCCGAGAAGAAGGAGGCGAAGAAGAAGAAGAAGGAAGGCTTCAAGACGATAAGCATGACGGAGAAGTTCAGCTGCAGAGCGAGAGATATGTACGAGATATTGATGGATGAGAATAGGTGGAAAGGGTTCACGCAGAGCAATGCTAGGATTAGCAAAGAGGTCGGTGGAGAGTTCAGCATTTTCGATGGTTCCGTGACGGGGACGAATGTGGAGTTGCAGGAGGGGAAGTTGATTATGCAGAAATGGAGGTTTGGGAGCTGGCCTGATGGTATTCACTCCACAGTAAGTTCTCTAATGTTTTCGCGTTGATAATTGTCTGCATTGATGTTGTTATTCTCTGTGATATATGCGCTCATGTGTTCTTGTTCATGGGCTATTTGCAGGTAAAACTTACTTTGGATGAGCCGGAACCTGGTCTGACTGTTGTCAAGCTCACGCACACTGACGTCCCTGAAGAAGATAGGTTAGTTTTAGAGCAAGTTTGCTCTTATTTTGCATTGAAGATTAGAGTTTGGACATTTGATTTAAGTTGAACTTTCACTAGAGGTCGGCGATCTGGATTGATATGTGAATGGAGGATCGAGAAGAGGACACGAATTAAAGATACATCAATTGTTTAACAGAACCTACGTTTTGCCATGACTTGCATTGAGATGAATTCATAACTCGAGTTTGACAGTAAAAATGAATTGCCGGCGCTGAACTTTTTAGCGCTTATTGATTGTGCATTTTCCTTTCTGGTTTCTTGGATTGTAGGTATGGGAATGCAACTGTGGTGGAGAACACTGAGAGAGGGTGGCGAGACTTGATCTTTCACAAAATACGAGCAGTTTTTGGTTTTGGGATATAACACTTGAATGTTTTTTCCTCCTCAAGTGTACAATTTTTACCAGGATGTGTCTTTTCCAGCAATGATATTAGATTGGATGAGATTGTATTGACATAATTGAATGTTTGATCTTTTAATCTGATAAACTGGTCCATGCGACTCAAACTTCTTGAAGAACCTGGATGTCATGCCTAATTATCTGTTCCAATAATGAAATACTTTGATCCTGCACTCGGGTCATGAGTTGGTTGGGATAGGCCCAATAACAAGATAATTTGTTTCTAGTACATGTCTGTACATCTATAAAGTCATTCATGTCGTGCAATCTTCTTTACGTATTGCACTTTACCCTCATCCTTTTGAGCGGCTGAAATCGTTGTTGTTGATTGCCTTGTGTATCTGTCAGTTTCCATGCCACGAGTATTCTAGTTATATGTTAGTCTTGTTTCCTTTCCTGTGAGTTCCCGGGTTGATAGGTTGGTAATTGTGGGTGTGCCCTGATTTCCTTGTTAGTCTAATAAAGTGGTGCCATGAACTACTGTGACTGGGACTTGTAAGATTGTAGCCGGATCTGAGCCTTGTATATGATAGTCATATTTGCCTGACACTTATTAGGGCATGGTTTGAATTAGTGGCTTAGACTTCCAATATGAATACAAGGGAGGTTCAAACTTGTTCAAAATTTATAAGACTCTTCGTGTCAAGGGATTTGGCGTACTGAAGCTGGAGCTGCCTGCCCAATTGGATGTACTTGAACTGATTATCTATTCCTCGTTCATTAGGTCATAGTTGGGGTGGTTCTTTATTTGTGGCCGCACTTTGCATTTTTATCTTTCTTGTAGTGGCATTGGGGCCATAGTTGGTCATACTGTATGTTACACTGACTAAAATCAGAGAACTTGTCATGGTTTTATGTATCTTCTTGGAATAACTTCGACGGTTTAATCTTGGATTCGGTAATTAAGTGTTGTGGCTTGTTCTGTGCTAGAGATAATGTCTTGTTAGTAGCATGCATCTTGATGACAAGGATGGGCAACAAGCGATAAGTGAATAGGCAATTTTGGTGTTTTGTTCGATCTCGAAGTTTGTAAAATACTTGGAATTTATCGGGAGGGGAATGCGATCGGTTCACAGAGTACATGTAGACTGGAAGAGGCTGCTTCTTTTCTACTTTTATTAGGCTTTGGACATCTTGCTCCGACTTCTCATAGTCTTGTGTTGTTTTCCTTTGTTTTGTTTATTTTATTTCTTTCCTTCTTTGTTTCCCGGACATTTCCGATGTACCTGAATTGTATGCTTTAGCAAAAATTATTTATTGCCTATCAAAAAAAAAAGAAGTTTGGGAGGAGACGAGGTATTGATGGACTAGCTATGCCATATTATTCGAGGCAGGGTGGGGGATTTAGAGGTGGTAACCACGGTGATTTTTAAAACTAGATGAAGTTTAAAAGAACATAACTGATGTTGACACAGTCGATTTCATTGCATTCATGAACTCGACTGGGAATCAATGTAAACTGTTGTTTTAATTTTCATGTAGGTGAGTAGTGTGTGGCCTTTAATGTTGTGCCTGCTGAAGAACAATGACTAGATTCTCAGAGCAACTCATAGCTGGTAAATGGGTTGTAATGGAGACACTGTTAGAAAGTGAAACATAAGACAGGAAGACATGGCTCCTAAGAATGTGTGCTTGAAGTTGGACTCACCATGTGGAAGAAAACTTAAAATTCTGTAGTTTGGATCCTTTTCTACGGTTCTGATCGATGTAAAAAGGTCACCTTTTATGCAGTTCGTAGTTGTAAGGTTTACGTGGCGTAGTTACTTGTTTTCCTTTTGTTGCTCAGGACTATGGGGTTAGTGTGACTATGTGAATGAATTTATGAAGGAAAAATGTGAGAGCGGGATGGAAATTTCGTTGGGACAATTTGAACTTGTGAGTGCAGAACTGAGGGGAGAAACGACATAATAGTTGGAATCTCTGATGTTCGCGTAGCTCCGCTCTCTGCTGCGCTCCGAAAGTGTCCCTATTGCTCGTAGCCCGTTTCATATGATTGAGTTTCAGCTGTCTCCCGAGGCCATGCTGGAAGAGCATGTCTCTTCCTACGACTGATCGAATTAAGTGAAGCCAGAATCGAGAATCGGCACACATATTCTCGTGAGGTGGGTCAACTTTCCGCGCGTCTCAGTGAAGCAGGCCCTGCTTTTTGCCGGAAATCACCAGGAGGCGCCTGATGCACTTGCAGTAAGGACCTCACTGTTGACCGAGCAGCGGAATCTGCGCGAAACAGATCGATGGGCCTAGGATGTTTTAATAGCGATCGAGAAACGGAACTGAAAAGCCACGTTTGCCTCGTATTCAAAATGTACAGCGTCAGATTGAAGACTGGAAAAAGAGATTTGCTTCGCGCTCCGGCCGTGAGAGCCGAAGATAAAAGAATGAGATGGAGGTGGTTTTGTTCATTCGCTTTTATCCCTAAACAGACCGGAGGGGAAGGCCTCTCTCTCTCTCTCTCTCTCTCTCTCTCTTTTTTACGGATTTGCCCTTCGCCTGTGGCGCTCTCGACTCAATCGATGGTCGCCCCCCCCATGCGGATAAGGCTTTCCCTCCCAAACATCTCCTCCTCTGCTTGCGTCTCTTTCGTCTGCGCTCGTCTCTTTCTTCTTCTTCTTCTTGCTCTTCTACCGGAAGACCAGGAGAAGATGTCTGTTCTAGCGCCGAACCCTCACGTCCTCCTCAGGGAAGCCTGTCCCCGAGACCACCAGCAGCAGCAGTGGCTGAGCGGCGTCAGCTCCTTGTCTCTGCACAGGCCGCCCGGTCACTTCCCCATCGGCGATCGCGGCAGGAGCTTGGATTGCCCGAGGGCCGCGAGGCGGGACGCGAGGGCGGGTGCGTTCTGGTCCGACTCCTCGAGCCACGCCGTCGCGGAGATGGAGCCGATCGAGGACTCCGATCAGCTGGACCAGATTCTTCAGCGCGCTCGCGATCTCTCCCAACCCATTCTCATCGATTGGTATCTCTCTCTCTCTCTCTCTCCACCCAAAATCGTTTTCAATTCCTAGCTGTGCTTGGCCGCGCGCCCGTTTCTCTCTACTGAAATCGATGTTCGTCTGCGAACTGGACGTCGTTTTGTGTACTCCCATTTCCTCCTCTTTCGGCTGTCGCTGCTTCTGCGGCATTAATGAGCGCTATAGATGCATCGAGCTCTGTCGGCTTTAGGCGAGACCGCGAGATACGGCTTGCTGTGTGTTAACGGCTATTTCTGTCTGAAGAAGGTTTCGAGAGATACCGCTTGGCCTTTGTTGGTTGATAAATCATCGTTCGAAGATTTGCGCCGATTGAATTGGTAACGTTCTTGCATCATGCCGATGACTCTTGACCGGAATCTGTGTTTCCAGACTTAGATATTGGCTTCGCGAGTTTTGTAGTAGCGATAGCTCGGGGAGATTCAATGGAAATTTCGGTGTCGTCTTTTCCGTTTATTCAGCTTCCCCCTTTACGAATATGCAGCACCTGCTCAAAATTATAAGCGTGAATGTTGATTGGCAAAGAATAGGGAGAAGTGCTTTCTTATGTTTATCGCGATCGCATAATTCAAATTCCTTGGTCTGGATCAAAAATTGCATAGACATAGCTTATTCGCGGAGCCTGTGTTTTTACTGATTCTTTTGTGTCAAGTTGTTTGTCCTAATAGGATGGCTGCTTGGTGTCGGAAATGCATTTATTTGAAGCCCAAGCTAGAGAAGTTGGCTGCCGAGTACGAAAGCAAGTAATTTCTCTCTCTCTCTCTCTCTCTCTCTCCTTCTTCAGAGATCATATATGCACCAAACACCTCACCAGTTGGCATGGTAGAATTCCACTTTATGATCACTTCCATGTAATCTTAAGCAACAAGGCTCTGGAAATCTGCAATGTGGCTTTAACAATTTTAGTTGGAGCGAAGTTTGTTCGACTAATAATGGGTGGGTCATGATAATAAACTGCCATTTCGGTTGCTGCTACTCCAAGAGCTCATTGATGCGTCATGTACAGAAATACTTACGGAGAGTCGTGTCTGTTGCGATGTTGTTGAGGTTTCTGCACTAAGTATTCTTTTGCTACTGAGCAATGTCACTTGAGCTTCAGAGCTTCACAGTTTGCTGTTGCTCCTTCAAACAAAAGAGGTGAAAACCGGTAATGGTTGTGTCTATATTTCCAGCAATTCTAAAAGTGCAAACACGCTTCATTTGAACCTAGATGCCCTTCTTGGGGACAAATTTGCACCATATTGATTTCATTTTTGCCTTTGCTTCTTCTCATGGTACTGGTAGAATCAGATTCTATTGTGTAGACGTCAACAAAGTTCCTCAGACCCTTGTGAAGCGCGGAAATATCTCTGTATGTCAAGCTACCCAATCTTTTAAAGCTTTCATTTTGATTTCTCTCCTACAAGCATGTACTCCGCTCCACTGACTGTATTTTCTTTCAATTTTCTCGCTTGCAGAAAATGCCAACTATTCAGGTACACAGTATATCAATAGTTTAGAGAACTTTTCTCCATGCCTCCAGTTATTGATAGGTTTGCAAATTGACCGGACACTAATTTGCAGTTATGGAAAGATGGAGAGATGAAAGAAGAAGTAATTGGAGGACACAAGGCATGGCTTGTGATTGAAGAAGTCAGACAAATGATCCAAAAGTTCGTTTAAATGTGCTATGGAATACTCCTCTCTCTCTCTCTCTCTCTCTCTCTCTCTCTCTCTCTCTCTCATGTGCATCTCTGATGCAGTAAATGCAACATTGTACAGTGAAATTAGCTGTAGGTTATTATTTTTAAGTAAATCTTCATTAGCACGGAAGTTTTGTGAGTAGTAGAAGTCTATGCTGCAAGCCTTGCAAACATTTTCACGGGACAAAAACGTCCCAATTCCCGCACAACACTGTAGTCAGAGTTTGAGTGAAACTCCTCCACAGGTTAACAAAGTCCTCTTCCGGGTTAATGCTGGGAGTTAATCAATTGACTATACAGGATGATCGACAACATTCGGTTCTGATTTTTTACGCTTCACCAGCACTGTTGGCAGCATCTCCTCGGTTCGAAGACGCAGGCTGACAAGCTTGCTGTTTGAACCAGGTATTATTATGCCTTTGTTCTTGCACAAGAAATCTCGATTTCCCCAGTAAATGTCGGACATCGTGATTGAACTACAAGCGCCGAGATCACGCGTTGCACTCGCCTGTTTGCTGGTTTCCTTCCGATGTTGGGGGGCAAATGGTCCATGTCCATATGTAGATTGTTGTAAAAGCGAGGAAAAGGTTGCCGTCATTGCTCATAGCCCAGTGGGTGACACAAGGCATTGTGTATTGGGTATTGCTGGCTGTTCAAAATGGAGGAGAGGCCTCGGTCCATATGAGGATTGTTTTGTGCTCAAATCCCAGCGAGACATGTCTTGTCAACTTTAATCACAAACTAGGCTTTGCCGAACTAGCCCGAGTAAAGAGACTCTCAAACTGCCGACCCCCCCCCCCCCAAAAAAAAAACAGAGACTCTCAAACACATTTTATGCTTTTGCACACCTTACGCTGTCTAAGGAAAATTATCAAAAAAGTCATAAACCTATTATATAATAATCAATTTAATCATACATCTTTCAATTATGTCAATTTAATCTTAAACCTTTTAACGATTTGTTAAAGTTAAAAGTTAGCCGGCGTCCACTTGAGCAATTTGCAGTAAAAATTGGCCAGAATGAGTAATTTGATACAATTGGAAGATTTAGAGTTGAATTGATTATTGTACAATAAATTTAAGACTTTTTGAACAGTTATCTCTCTGTCTAATATCCCTCTATATTTATGGAGTCTCACAATTTATCCACCAGGCTATCTAAACCTGTTCATAAAACAAGTGGATTAAGAACAAGGTTGTACTCGAACTGTTTCAATCATTTACTTTGGTCCTTAAATTTTACTTTGGCCACTTGAGCCCTTAACTGTATATCTCTCTCTTCATATTAATATTTCAGTCAAGTATAGTGATGGGAATTTGGTAGACCTCGTGGGCGTCATATTAGCATGCTCTCCGAACTCATTGTCATGGGGAATAAAGATAAAAAAAAAAAATAGAAGAAAAGAGGAAGATAGAACTAGTGAAAGGGATGGAGATAGAGTCGGTGGCTAAACGGCAGAAATGCCAGCTCCTAGCCACCACGAGTGTCCAGTGACCCTTAGCTGGGCCGACCCGACATGCGTCGGCACGGGGGCCATTGACCTCGCTACTCGGCTCCAAGGATTGCGACTCTTGCCACAAATCTAGTAAGGTCAAATTTGTAGCTAGAGCACAAAACCGAAGCGACAGATGCCCTCGCCCTCCAAAATTGAGGGCCGCAACCCTCGCCGACCCAGTGCTCACCAGCAAGTGGCGAGGTCGATGAGGGCCATGGCCTCGCTTGGCTTGCTCACGGGTGGGCAAGCCGTCTCGATCTCTCTCTCTCTGCCTCTCTTTGTGTTTGTCGGTGGACATGGCAATGATGTCCGCACCAAATTTCTCTGGGGCCAGAAAGAGACGCCGGGCCCTTGTTAATGCAAGGGCAGCATGGCACCGCCACCGCTACAACTTTCCTTCCCTCTTTTACTCTCTATTCTCCTTATTCCATTTTCTTCTTTTAGGATTTCCATCTTTCGAAATTTTGAAAAATATTTGTCTTATTTTGCATTTGTCAAGGGTTTTCAATTGCACGCGAGATGAGAGCACTTAAGAACGATTTAAGGATTACATAGCATCCGGATTTACTATTTAATGAAAGGACCGACTCAAACAAAAGAAAATGTTCATAGTTCTAGGATCTAAGCGGCCGAACAATACTCAAAGGTCAGATTAAACAAATTAAAAAGTTTAGAAAATCATTTGTTCCTAAAGTAGACTTTGACCAATTTATCAATAGCTTACTGGGGTTGGCTTTTACCATTTACTATTTGCTTAACCACAATTTTGCTGTACACACACCTTGAGTTGTTCAAATCCGAAACACCCGAAAGTTTAGCGAAAACGCAATTGTTGACATGTCCAATCCCATAAGATTTTTTCACGATCGTTTAGATATTTCGTGATATTTTTTAATTTTATGGAAAAAAATTGACAGAAAAATACTTTTATTTTTATTTTTACTTTTAGCTCCAACAAAGAGTCCCTTTGACCATTTAATCACCCTTGTGTTACCAGATACACTCAATAATCAGTGATTAAATAGATATAATTAGTTCGTCGCCTCCCTACCTCAAAACGCGATTCTTACCGCAAGCCGCTTGGATACACTTTGACCAAAAAAAAAAGAAAAAGGAAGAAATTCCACACACAAATTTAGATAGCAATAATCAGAATAATAAAACTAGGGGGGGCAAGAACGAGATTGCGCAGCGTTTGTCATTATGTCTGTCGCGAATTTATTGAAATCCAACCCCCCAAATTTCTTTTAGGACAAAGGACGAGATCGGAACTGAGCGGGAAGAAGAGTCGTAGTAGTAGTAGTAGTCGTTCGTGATTCGGATGGGCCTCGGACCCACGATGTCGTTTTCCCCCTTTTCCGTTGTCGTTTTCACCCTCTGAGCAATGATTTCGCTCCGGTCGTTTCAAATTTCGCCCGACGACAAAAAGACACCACCCGCGGCGGTGGATTTCCGAAGACCGCCGTCGGCGGTGCAGATCTCTCTCCACTCTTCATCCCCCAAATTGGAAGGAAAGTCGAGTCCGCGAGCCCCGTCTCTTGCGTAGCCCTAAATCGCATCCTATTTAAGTCCTATCGGGATACGGGACTGTCATTCGACAAGACCCGATCCTTAGCCGTTCATGTTAGAAACTCAATCAATTAATCATTGGGGCTTGCCCACCATTCTCACGTGAAAATTGGGGGAGGTGGGGAGTTCGAAACTCCTCTCCTCTAGGGTTTACGGGGTTTTTCTTTTCAGGTTGGTCCATTAGGGCCCCGCCAAGCTTTATGTAAATGGGTTTTAAAGCCTAGAAATACATTTGGCTAACCACAAAAAGAACTTTACCGGTCACTCGTTCATTGGTGCCTCCGATAGGGAGAAATTCATCGACGAGCATTAGGTGAATGGAAGGAGGAGATTTGACATGAAACACTCGCCCGTGGTCCCTAAAGACGGCCGTCACTGAAACGAGACTCGGTTGGGCAATTCAATTGACGATCCAAAACTAATACCGATCTACAATTAATTTCACGTTAACGCTCTAACAACATCTCCCAAGGCGTGGATCGGTTCTCGTCAATTATGGCCAGCTTTTCCCCTCGCATCACATCCAATGTGAAAGCGAAGTCTCGCCCCCCCATTTTATGGATGCACATCGTTTATCTCTTATTAAACTGGGAGGCAGATTCGTCGTTATAGACCGACTCTTAGGGTCCGTTTGATCTTGCCGAACCAGACAGTTTCCCGTTTTTACATCGACCTGTGTTCTATAACTGAGCAACAAGGTCACCGAGGAGCGGTCCGCCCTCTACGGCGGAGCGAGCCGTCGCACCGCCACGGGCCATACCCTTTCCTCGGCGGTTTTCCTCCTTCCTTCCTTCCTTCCTTCCTTCTAGTAGCCCCAGCATTACTTACTCTGCCCAAAAAACCGGAACAAACCGATCTCTTGATTTTGGCCGAAATTTTTTTCAAAGGGGTAAATCTTTTGGCTCGGCTTGAGAAGCCCAAAACCACACCCACTTAAAACTGTATCAATCTGAGTCAAACCAAAATTGACTTGTGTATTAACAAACAAAAGGTGAGAAATTACTACCCGCCTGGGTGGCGCTGATGGAGCGCGCACTCTTCCTCTCATAAAAGGTTGAGTGTTCGAATCCCGGGCGCCGCTGGATAACTGAACCGGTGGCACGTGTGTGGTGACCAGCACGTGTCGCTCCCAGGATTTACTCTCCGGCTGTTGGCCGTGCGGGGGTTCCCTGAATTATAAAAAAAAAAACAGAAGGTGAGAAATTGACAAGTGTATGCAATTCTCCCCCGACCGTACAGCTCGACGGCGGGTCCCGCCGGCTCGACTGGGCGGCCCCTTGTGGGTGGGGTGGGTGGGTGAGCGAGTGGGTTGGCGCGTTATCACGGCCTTTTGTCGCGTCGGTTGGGGGCCCCACCAATTGTCAAATCCCATTTTGATCACTTCATTTTTTATTTTTTAAATCAATTAAGTGAACGTATGGGAATGGGATCACCGACAGACCAACGCCCCCGAGATCCGTGCGGTTGGCTCGACACGTGCCGCCGACAGCAGTCCCCCCCACCCGCCCAAATCGTACGGATTTTCTCGTTGAAAAAAAAACAAGATGCTGGGTTTTGAGAATTACCGGATGGAGCGGCGCGCGGTTATTTTTCTTTTTAATTAATTATTGTTATTGTTCGGAGGAATTAAGGTAATGTAATGTAAGGTAGAGCGCGTATTGGGACGGGCTCCATCGCTTTGCTCCCGATTTTTCACATCTCTTCGTGGCGTCGATCCCCAGTTCAACGGTCAACGGCCCGGGGGGAGGGGATCCTCGTCGCAAGAACGCCCGGCAAGAATTTTGCAGCTGCGTATCGAATTCGGGGCGGTATTCAATATTTCATTTGGCCAGGTGATATTTGATCTCGTTTGGAAAAAATTTCGGTCCGCGTTTTTGAAAAGAGGGTAAGAAGAAGGGAGAATACCCGCTTGGATAAATTGGAAATGGATTTGTGCCGTGCTTATTCTCGAATGTTTAGAGTGGGATCTTGCTTTTTTGCACTTTTTTTGTTTTTTCTCAAATCTCCCGGTGCACGTTATCTAGACATTTTTTTTAAAAATCCCAACCAACCAAAGCTTCTTTAGTATACGAACGGTTGTACGTAAATTCGCGTACGATGTTTTATATTATCTCTTTTAAATTTTTGAAAGAGGGTAAAACAATTGTTTTTGACCTCTTTAAAAGTCGAAACATTCCAAACCTATTGATTCATTTGGGGTTTGGAGGGGGGCGGGGGGTTTGAAATGTGGAGCTTTTCGAAAGAATGATTAGTAAAACATTACATAAATTTAAACCCAAAGAACACAGTACTCAAACGAGAAATTACATCAAATTAAAACATCAATCTACAGTGGAAGAGGTAATCAAGCCAGATTACATAATATCAATGGATGCTTGCTTATGGAGTACAACGTATTAAGGCAAGATGTAACCCCATTCGATGCTTAATTTTTTTATCATCAAAAATCTTAAATTGATACACCCGTGATAATTTTACCTTTCATTAGTTTTCATTAAATTTTACCATCAAATTTCTGAATTTGATGACATGTGACAGTTTGATGAGTGTACTAATTTTAGGTTTTACTCTTCGTTTATCACGGTATACTGGTTTGTGATTTTTTGTGATATTAATCCAAAAATTTATCATAAACATACCAGTTCGGGATTTTTGGCGAATTAATTTATGATAAATTCATCATAAGTATACAAATTTTAAATTTTTTATGGTCAAAAAATTAATTTTTGGTAGATTTATTATGTGTGTATAGATTTAAGATTTTTTATGATTAAAAAATTAACTTGTGAGTAAAATTTATTACAGCTGTACCAGTTTAGATTTTTTTTTTTTACGATATTAACGGGAAAAAAACAAACGCCATCTTAATCTGCTCCAATTGGCGATGGATCCCGCCGCGGCCAATCGGCTGCCGCGGGGAGGGCCGCCCGATCGCGGCGCGTGGGGTCTGCCGCGGAGTGGTGGGGGGAGCGATCGGATGAGGTCACGCCCACGCTTGCCCCCATGCTCTTGCGGTGGTGGGGTCAGGGGTGGGGCGGTCGTCCGTCGCGAAAAGTAACGGCGTGTGCGTACGTACGTACGCGGGAGTACCACAGGAGTGGCGGGGGGGCGGCGGTCCACGTGGCCCCCCGCCCCACGCGCTGAAAGCTACTCGTTCAGCCGAGAGTAAAAAGCGACACTTTCTCTGTTGAGCGACGTGACGGAGGAAGGAGACTCCGGTTGGACTTTTTCGAAAGTGCGGGGAAAAAATGAAATTTCAAAAAATAAATAAATAGAAAGAAAAAGAAAAGCGCGTGAGCGCGTGGCCCCACCCTAAGTTTCACCATTGTCGCTAGTTTTGCTCGTGTTCCCCCTTTTTTTCTTTTTTTTGTTCTCACACTCATCTCTTGAAAAAATCGCTAATTCCGTACATCACCCGAAAGAATCATCACCCCCTTAAAACTCCTATTGCCCAATTAGCCGCGCCCGTCAAATTTGAAGGCATAAATGATTCGCTTTGCTGGAAACGACGCGAATTTTCTGGAGTGCTTATTAGCCAACGGAGTGCGGCATTGATTTTCCGTTTTGGGATATGATCGATTGGTTAAGTCGTGGATTAATGAAATTCAAATTCTCAAATCGAAGCTGTAGCAACTATCTGATTCGCCCTTATCTCTTATTCAATTGTTGAATCTATCCTTTTACTCAAAACAATATAGATATGGTCAATCGGTCTCGCACTTTAAAAATAAAAATAGCACTTATGTGAATCTTATCGAATACCGATAATATCTTGCTTGGATCCTCCCCCACGATCTGTTTGGAGGAGTTGGACGTCAATCGGTGTCAAACTAACATGGTGTAGACGACGAATGGATTCATGCTCGCTCGATTCACTTGAAAATGATGCGAAAAATTTTGAAATTGAGAAAAAGAAAAATACTTGAAAAATACTTCGATATTCATTTTTATTACCCGTTTTTCAAATTTTGCGGAATTTAATTTTATTTTGCAATTCGAAATTTCACGTTTTGGAGGTGGTTACTTCGAGGTACAAGATCCACCACCCCCGGGAATAAAGCCAAAAAATCATCTGGAAAAATTCGGAGGAGTGGGGGAGGATCAACGTGAACTTGAAAGACTGACGTGAAACCAGTGGCATTCCTGGTATTATCACCAAACATCAAGGCCAAAGACATCGGCCCCTCTCTTTCAGGGCGGCGCTATTTTCGTACCGTTTACACTAAAAAGACAACAATGCCCTTAATCTTTCGGTTGCCATTTAAAGTGACGACTCAATTCCTCCTTTTTTTTTTTTTTTCAATTTTTGCTTTTTTTTTTATTTAAGATGGATACATAATTAAGCATTTCGCATGTTTTGTTTTTTCAGTGCATTAAGGACAACTGCACTCTCAAATATTCCGTAACGTTTTACATGCTCCGTGTAAAATTATCTCATCAATCGTATGGAAATTAGACATTTTTTTTTTGGTAAATGTCAAGGGATGATAGAATACATTTTTTGATATAGCATAAAATTAAAAAATCTGTTCTTCATCATTGAACTTATAACAACTTATGTATTTTTTTTATTTCTCTTATCTCAAAAGCTCATTTTCTTGGTGAACTTTTTAAAAATTTCATTAGTCTAAAACACGTACAAGTCTCTTTATTTATTACATTAGAGAAATTATATTTTTTCCTCACTATGACGGCGAGATGCTTTTTTATACACCGAAAACATCACATCTTGATATGTTTTTGTAAACAGTTCATGGACGATATTAAGTTCTGTCAGTCCAAATTAATGATATTTGACAGCCATTTTCTAAAAAAAAAATGCTTACTCAATGCAATGTTTCGATTTAATTAAATTTCATCCACGTAACAATCTATCCATGAAATTGATCGACAATGCATAAAAGAACTAAGTTTCTTGGAAAATTCTCTTTTGAACAAAACAAATTAAAAAGGAAAAAATATATGTAGTGTTAATAGACATAGAGAATCTACCAGAAACGAAAATTGAAGATACGAAATTCTTAACCGCGGTAAGCAAATTATAACATAGACAGAGAAAAACTGAAAAAGAAGGAAAGTAAATAAATTGGGAATAAACCGGTTTAAATGCGACCGAACGGCGGAGGGCAATTTTGTCTTTTCACAAAAATTGGAAGGGTTTTTTTTTTGGCTAAAAAAAAAAACGATATCGGAAGGATTTAGTCACGTGAGGAGGTGGAAATGGTGTTGTCCCTCTCTTTTTTTTTTTTAACTCGATAAATCTTTCCAACTCCATTGACGACCGTCTTCTTCTTCTACCTCCTCCGTTCGCATCGCAGCGATCTCCCCACTCTCTCTCTCTCCTATCGCTCTGTTTCTCATTAACTTCTGGAGCCCTCACAGTACTCCCTCCTACCCCACTCCACATTCTCTCCCCTGCCCAACCATCCCACCATTCTCTCTCTTCACAGTGTCGCACCAAGAAACGCATTTTCACTTCTGGGTGTCTCTCCTTTCTCGCCTCCACGCAAAAAGCAGAGAGAGAAAGACGGTAGAGAGAGAGAGAGAGAGAGAGAGAGAGAGAGGCGGAGAGGGCACTGTCGATCTCCATGGCCGACCCCACGAAGCACCACCTCCCCATCGGCGGCGGCGGCGGCGGCGGGGGCAACCTCTTCTTCTTCTACTCCGACCTCAGGTCCCTCCTCCGCACCAAGCGCACCGCCGCCCTCGCCTACGCCCTCACCTCCGCCTTCGTCGCCTTCACCTTCTTCCTCCTCCTCAACCCCTCCTCCTCCTCCTCCTCCTCCTCCTCCGCCGACTCCTCCTCCCCCTGGTTCTTTTCCAACGTCTTCCTCACCGCCCCCGCCGCCGCCGCGACCACCTCCTCGGATGCGTACAGATCTCAGTCCCCTTCCCTCCTCTCTTACTTCTTCCCCAACGACGACGGCAGTGCTGCGTCGTCCCCTCCTTCCTCCTCGGATAATGTCCGGACCGGATCGAATGCCACGGCTCCTCGTCCTCCGGCAGAGCGGAACAGTACTCAAGTCGCGGTGAATTCTGATAAAGATCCAATTTTTAAGCCGAATCAGACCGCGAATGCTTCCTCCGCGAGGGCGGCTTCACCGCCTGCGCGAAACGCTACTCAGAGCTCGCCGAGTTCGGCTGCCCCTCAAGCGCCGAAGCAAGGCGAAGTGAAGGACGCGACGCAGAGCACAGCAAGCGTGGAAACGCCAGCACCGACGGCGCCTGAAGTTCCGAAGCAGAATCAGAAGAGTGTTGCCGTGCCGAGTTCGTCCGCTAATGGCACCCAGGGTCCGGCGAAGCTACTCGCTCCTCCAGCAAAGAACGATACTGCGAAGGCAGTGGAGGTTGTCGGGGAGAAGCAAATCAAGCCGAACTACACGGCCTCGCTGTTGAAGAAACAGAGCAACGACACTGTTTCAGGGGTTTCGGTCAAGCAGGGGATGAGTGATTGGATCGAGTCGTTGAAGAAGTGCGATTTCTTCGACGGGCAGTGGGTGAAGGACGATTCGTACCCACTTTACAAGCCGGGCTCGTGCTCGCTAATCGACGAGCAATTCAATTGCATACTCAATGGGAGGCCTGATAAGGATTATCACAAGTTCAGATGGAGGCCTAAGGGTTGCAATCTGCCAAGGTATGAATGCGCTTTGAGGTTGCTTTGATTTTTACCATGATTGTTCAGGTGATTTCGTTGTTCCTCTTGCTTAAGGTAGAAACTAAAGAATTGATCGTGGATCTGCTCTTTTTGGGGCGTGGGTATTGTTTTTCCAATTATGTGTGTGCTTCTAGGGAGTGTCCAGTTCACTCTGTTTCCTCATCTGTGTTGTTTTTGTTATTGCCTTTTCTTTCTTTGTAAGGTCAAATCTGATACCAAGAAGAAAAGTTCGTTTTTTTCATATATATTTTTTTATTGTGTTCTACAACTCCTTTCGGTTGTGATTGGGCTCGATCTTTTATCTCCATCTAGGAGTTTTCAAAATCTAGGATTTGCTTGGCCATGCAAATAGGTAACTAACTGAAGATCAAGCTTTTCTTTTTTTTTCTTCAATCGTTTTTAAACTTTCCTTCTTCCAAACACCGCTTAACCTTTTTCGATGTTCTGCAACTTTTACATTGTTCTGTGTCGTTGGAGATTGGGGGATTCTATGTTGATGTAAGAAGGTTGTGAATGGCCAGGTTGAATGCGAGCCACATGATCGAATTGTTGAGAGGGAAGCGGCTGGTTTTCGTCGGCGATTCCTTGAACAGGAATATGTGGGAATCGCTGGTCTGCATCCTGCGAGGCGCTGTGAAAGATCAAAAGAAAGTCTATGAAGCCAATGGCAGACAGCATTTCCGCGGTGAAGCATCCTACTCCTTCATATTCAAAGTAGGTTGTTGAATTGCTCTCCTATTCATATCACCTGAATTTCGCATCCCTCTTGCTCAAATACGCGTCAATTTGTTGTTTTAGTCTATTCGCTAATGCTTTGGTGGTGGTATTTGGTAGGACTACGGTTTCACGGTGGAGTTCTTTGTGTCCCCCTTTTTGGTTCGAGAATGGGAAGTGCCCGACAAGAATGGATCTACAAAGGAAACACTTAGGTTAGATTTGGTAGGGAGGTCATCTGATCAGTATAAAGGTGCGGACATTATTATCTTCAACACTGGACACTGGTGGACTCACGATAAAACTTCCAAAGGGTATGCCATTTGTTTGATCATGAATGTGGTTGATAGATCTCATTGCATTGGTGAAGTTTTATAAAACATAGAGATGAGGAGATCATTTTTACCGTTGTTCAGATAATCTGAATGAATGATTAAATTTTTCAGGAAAGACTATTATCAAGAAGGTAGCCATGTGTATGGTGAATTAAATGTCCTAGAGGCATTTCGGAAAGCTCTTACAACGTGGGGGAGGTGGGTCGATGCCCATATAAACCCCACAAAGTCTATTGTATTCTTCAGAGGATACTCCGACTCCCATTTTAGGTATGCTAAGATTGCTCTTCTATTGCTCTCTCTTGTGGGCGCGCTTGCGGGCGTGCATCGTTTGTGCGTGTGGTATCATTTGCTAAGTTCCTGTGGAAAATGTTGTTCAAATGATTTGGGATTGTCGATCTGTGGTACAATTGTGTTTTCGCAAGCCCCCGAACAATCTATCCATGATTTTATATGAATAATTGCTGAATGAGCAACGTAGTTGAATGTATATGGTAATAGGATTTGTCATCTGATTGTAAAATTGTTAAAAATTATGTAGTGTTAAATATTTTGATGTTGCCAATGCTTTTGTTTTGTTCATGTCAAAGATCATCCTCAATCCGCTTCTTTTTATATAAAGTTTGTTGCTAATTCGTAAGGGTCAATAGCTACTTCTATAATGTTGGCCAAAAAAAAAAAAGGCTACCTGTACAATGAAACTGAACTGTAGCATTAGGGGTTTTTAACTATCTAATGTTTGTCTAATGTTCGAATAATGCTAGACATACCGAGATTGATTCTCAAAAATTAGTTTACTAATGAATGTTACTGATTTTTCTTTGCTGTTTGAATATGACTAGTTTAAATAACATAGTACAGGCTATCCCATCATTTAGTGAACTAATTTTGAAAACCAATTTTATTATCTCTAGCATTACTAAATAACATCCAATCACCTCAATTGAAAATTAAAGTTGTATTTCGAAGCTGCAAAGCACATTCATCGGTTATCTAATCATCTGCTCTCCTTGCAATACTTAAACTCTATATCATGTTTCATTTTCCACGAAGCTGCTTCATTTGGAGCTTTGTTGCTGTTTTTTTATTTTATCTTATCGGCCTAAAAGCTCAATCTTAAACTTAATCCTCTTCTCTCCGTGCAGTGGTGGACAGTGGAATTCGGGCGGTCAATGTGACAGTGAGACTCAACCCATCAAGAATGAAACTTACCTTCGAGAATATCCTCCAAAGATGATTGTGTTGGAGAAGGTGCTTAGAGGGATGAAAACCCACGTCAATTACCTAAACGTCACCAAAATGACGGATTATAGGAAAGATGGCCACCCGTCGATTTATCGGAAGCAACATCTGACTGATGCTGAGAGGAGATCGCCGCTGAGATTCCAAGATTGCAGCCACTGGTGCCTCCCTGGCGTGCCCGATGCGTGGAACGAGATCCTATATGCAGAACTCCTCGTGAAGTTGAACCAGAAGTAGCAACGGCAAAGGAGACCCTGATCAGTCTCGAAACTGCACATATTACAGAGGTGAAATTAAATTCTTTTATTACTACCAGCCCCTGAGGCTAATTGAGTCACGCTCAGATGAATACTCTGTTCGGTCCTGGTATACACGTGCAAAAGATGACCGATGAGAGGGCGAGGATGAGAGTACATGAAAGCATGTTTTCCTTTTTCCCCCCTTTCTATTCCCTCCTGTTAAGAGAGTGGAGGGTGATGTAACAAAGTCCTATTCTGTTCATATCATAAGTTATATACCTATGAAAGGTTTCATAGATTTAGCGAACGAAAAAACCTATATATGTTCGGTGCTGAGCAATATTTCAGTCGGCATCGCCTTGCAAGCCGCAGGTCATGGTGTCTGTGGATGCATTGGTCGCTCTATAGCAATGTTACTCTTTATGTTACCTGTTTTGGGGAGAGAACTTATGAAGGATAATACTGTAAGAAAGATGAAACTGGGTCCTCCATGAGCATACCCTCTTTTGTCACTCCATCTTAATGTCGACCAGATTCATCAATATACGAAGAACTTACTGGGACCTAAAATTCTTTTTCCCCAGCCTTGTAATAGAGATGATTCATGTGGAGAGATAAGTAAACGATAAGAGTTCTAGGGTTTTTGCAGTATCTGTATCTGCTGCATTTGCACTTTGCAGCCGTCTCAAAGTCAGCGAACATGATTCAAGTCCTTTTACTTGGTTTTGTTAACTTTGATGTTGTTTTCATCGCACGTTATATTGAGAACATACATTCTCATCATTCTGCATCATCCTCGGCTTGCAATACTGCGGCCCCATGTCTTTGCGTAATGTTATTATTAACTGGACTACTAATCAGCTCCCGGTTCAAGATCTGATCGTAATGTACGTGAAAGTTGCCCCTTCCATGCAACACATAATATGTTTTTTTGTAGAGTTTCCTTCTCACGCCGGCAATATAAAATATGATTTCCTTTCGACTTTTCCTGCATGCCATACGTATTCTTCCTCTTGAAGCGAACTCCTAGTCAAAAGCGTCGACTCTTTGTGTGGTGAAGATGACCAACTGGTGCTGCTTTTCATGATGTTTTTATTAAACAATGAGATGTCGTTTTTGTTTAGGTTAAAGTTGTACGCTTGTCACGGCATCACATGGGGATTTTTTTTTCCGTCATTTCCGACACTTAATTGCCGGAAAGAGACAGTGTCAGCGGTGATTGTATCGGTCAGGTTTCCTGTTGCAGCGTTGGCTTTTTTATCTCAAGAATGACAAGTGTTATGCTTCATGTTCTGCAGTACTAAACTAGACATTTTTCCTCAAAAGTGCTCACAATAAAAATTAGAAACTTAGATGGATTTATATGTCGAGCATCTAAATTGATGGCCCGCCCTTGACCACATGAGTTGTTTTGGGAATCGGGAGACTTGTTTAGCTGGTCCAAATCTTTTCATTGTCTGTGCTGTTCAAGTAACAGGGTTAATAACATAAAAAAAAGATTAATGAATGCGAAGATAAAAATAAAGGTGGTCCTCGGGGTTCGAATTTGCCATCAGGTCACGGACATTCATTCCAAAAGCACGATGCAATAAACTTCAACTTCTTTTCCAATTGAAGCATTTTGACAGGGGATCGGATCAAATGAAAATCACGACGCCCACTTGGCGATGATCCGACATGTAGAAATTTGATCGCGGGTCCGCTACGTTAACATTTTGTGGGAAATAAATTGATCGGATTCCGTTCAAAGCCCATCCAATGCAAAAATTTATTACTGAAATCAAAGTATAGTGGTTCAATTGATAATTTCACCGAATTTCTGTGACTACTTCGGTTCGCTTATTACACAACGAGAGCACTGTTATTATAGACAGAATGGCGGCCGTTGTCTTGGCACGACTCTATTTGTACTGCGTAATTCAACGGTTGAGACTGAATATGGCGATGTTGCTCCAAAGTTCCTCGCGTTTGCTTGACCTTTGGGCCGTACGACAATAATTTTCTCCTAAAAGCACAATTTTCATACACATGACTAACACAGGAATCGAAAGAGAGATTCGCATACTTGTGTCTGGAAAGTGGAAAAAGGTGGAAATGATAGACGCTTTAGCACTATCAGTTCTTCTTTCTGATGGGCAGCCAACCTTATTCTAACTCCTCTCTCCCCTCTCCTCTCGTTTCGAATCTTCGTATGCAAGAATAGTTCTCCAACAACTCAGTTTGACAGTCCCACACGTTATTAGCTGGTGCCTACTGAGCCCCAGGCCATTGCACAGTGGTGGGTCTCTCTCACGTGCAGAGGAAAAAGCGTTCCCAGTTCATGTCACCATCCCCTGGCATCTGCACACCCTGCGAAATGTCTGCTGTTCGCATGAAATCTTCGGCGCAATTGACGGTTCTCTCAGGATTAGGTTTGACTGCAATAGAGGTCGGTACCGCCGCCGCGAGTTCTTGAGCTGCTAGTGAAAAATGGTTCCACTGTCGTCCGTCGACATTGTTGTTTATCTAGGTTGGTCCTTTCGTGGGATGTGTAAATAGAGATGTTGATGTGCTACTCTTGTGTCCTTCCAATCGGGCTAATTGTCGGACGTGGAATGAGAGAAAATCACCGAGAAAAGTTCAGATTACAAGCCCTACAGAGAGGGAGAGGAGGTTGGCTAGCGGCGCCTCTGTAGCCTTATTACCAACAAGGTCTGGTTGTCTCCTTACCTTCTTTTTCGAACTTTTGGGAGATACCTTTAAATTGTCAAGGTCGTTCCATAGTCATATTGGATGCCGGCGTGATATTAAACAGCAACTTGACAGTCATGTCATCGCTCTTATAGTTATTAGGTGTTTAGAGGAGTGAGGGTGGACTGTTCTCCCTAATGACAATACAGCGAGATGATCGAAGGGTTCCAAAATAGCTAATTGTTAGCCAAAGGAAAAGCGACCAATGTTCAAAAAACCTTCTCAATTTATTAGTCCAAAGCAATGCACATTACTTTAGCCCAACCGTAGGATCGGCGACTGTGAGTTGCTTCAATCATACGGACCTTTTAAATCTATCGCTGACGAGAGCAAAGCCCGCTCATGTTCGAGGGAGAAAGAAGAATTTACGATGCGGGTCTAGGGTTCTAAAAGTCTGCTTGGCAATCCAAGCCCAGTTAAGGATAAGATAAGATCAAGTCCAATAATTCAATCCTCACGACGATATTCAAGAACCATTCAAGATCGTTATGATGTAGAGGGTTGTAGCCGTCAAATGTCAAGTTACTATGTCAGCTCAAGATTTTTCTTTTTTCTCTGTAACAGTAAATAAAGCTGGAAACTCTTATTATAAGCGGGAATATAGGGAAAGTATGTGCAAGAACAACATGCGGGTAAGAGGACGAAGGTTAGTCCAGCTAACCGCAATATTAGCGCAAGGACATTGTGGATTAGCACCCTAAACCACCATGAACGCACCGCGTTAAGGAGGAACTGAGAATATTTGTAAGGACTTATTTTATTATATCCATCTGACCTACCTTTATAATGTATGTGTTATTCATAATGGTTCTTGTAGGAATGTATCGATAACCGAAACAGAGTGATCACGCAGAAATCAGAGAAAAATAGACGATGCACGAATTTACCCAGGTTCACCCTGCCATATGGTTACGTCCTGTAAAGAGACTTCATTATATTTTTCGGTTTACAGCTACTCAACTTGTTACAATGATCAGAAAAATAAGCAAAATATATATGTCCCAAACGGGCCCAACACCTAAACCTATATGAAATCTCTTAATTTCGCACTATACGGGTCAGCCCAAATTCGTTGAGGTTTCGGGGGCGCTGCCCCCAAGCTCCCGCCTGCTTACCAGCAAGCAGGACAATCGTCCGCTGACCGGGCAACGGAACCCTTGTTGGGGGGCGTTGGCCCCAAACCCTCGCCTGCTGAACGGGCAGCGCGGCACCCATGTCGGGGGCGCTACCCTCGAACCCCCGCATTCCGCACGCATGAGTCACATGTTGTCGGACAACACTTCAGTTTCTCTAAGCTCACGTGGGCATACCCGGTGTAAGAAACAAGGGTCTCCGAAGTATTCGCCAACTCCAACAATCCTCGCAAAAAATACAGGGTCTCAATTACCATGTAGTTTATGTACTGTAATGGGTACTATTGGACCTATAATTAACATATGACTATCTGATATTTATTTTCTCTGAAAACACGTCGCAATTCACGTAAAACAACAACGTAGAAGAAGATCTCGAGTGCAAAACTGCTACTCATGCATGATGTTTAGCTTCCTCCATGTATACTAGATTTGCAAAAACCCCGTGAACAATCAATCAATCAACAGATTAAAATACATCAATCTTCCCTAGAGATATCATCAGACATTGGTGTGTGGCCATGTCGAAATCAATATGTCTATGTAGGAAAATGAGGTAAAAAGGAGCAACTTAAGTCTGAGAAAAAGAGAGAGCTGATTAAACAAAACCAAAGTTAAAATGGTGAAGAAAAGCCAAATATCATTTACAAGAAGGGAGAAGAGAACAGCGTGCCCATTATTAATGCATCAGGAAGCAGCTTGAGCCTGTGTATTATTCGAGAGAGGCCGATGGATTAAGGTTGTTCTAGGATTAGCTGGTATTAATGATGATGATGGAGCGGACATTTTATTTGTGTTCATGGCGGTGGCGGTGGAGGTGGAGACGCGCTCACAGGACGGGCACATGGTCAGAGTGGTGGCTGGAACGGGTTGTTTCATGAACGGATTGACATAATGCTGGGAGGACTTGAGAGCTCTGAGTTCTTGCAGCTCCTTGTGCAGCCTCTTGTTCTCTTCTGTCAGCCTCTCGCAGCATCTCTTCAAGTGCTCGCAATCCACCTCCGTTTGCTTCAGCTTCGTCCTGACAATATACGTGAATACATAAAATATGTTAACATGTGCTTTGTGTGATACCTTTTAAGCAACCAAATGAAGAAATATTAGACTTTTCTTGTTGAGGTTGCAATTTTATCAGCGTTTGAAAATCGAACTTGTTAACATAAACCATAAAGTAATATACGGCGCAGTATATCAAATTGGATCATCGTGAATTATGTGATGAGCGTTTTAATAAGCTCTCTATATATGGATAATGCATGCCTATTGTTTCAGCTCCAGCGCGAGATATATAGAATCGGATATGCCCTGTGCTATAGAATTGCAGAAATTTTCACCTAGCTCTTCTGTTCTGAAACCACACTTCTACTTGGCGAGGGCGCAGATGCAACTGTTTTGCCAATGCAGTCTTTTCTTTCTGCGTGTTTACAGAGAACAAGGTTAAGCCAGAAAAGAAACAAGAACATTAGTGCAGGTATGGCGAAAATCGTAATCGTATAGACGTTGAAAATGTGTTTTGTCTATGCCTTATATTTGGGAGGAAGCTCAAAGCAATGGGTCGAGTGCACACTGCTCTCTCTTTGCATTTACGGGTTGATTCGTCGTCGCGCATTTCGTGAAGCCACAAGGAGCACAGTCATCAAGAGTTTGAATTACATTTCATCTTAGCAGTAAGCTAGCCGCTTTATCACTGTATATTCTCATCTTTTGGTTAATAAGTTTCGAAGAATATTATCATAGATTACTGCTATGTATATTAACACCTATTTACGAGATTGGTTCATCAATGACGAGATAAACGTATGTGAACAATTAAACAATTGAGCTATGTTCATAACACGAGCTTGCCGCTATCTTTTTTGGGCAAACTCTTAGTATACCCTCAGTATTTTAACTATGAATAGGATCTTTCGCAAGTCTTCAACGTAAAACTAGCTAGTCTTAATTATCTATTCTATTATACAAAACAAAATAGAGCCTCCTACTTTTAAGGGATTTTTTTCCCTAAGTAAACTTAATTTCTGATTCGACAGATATTGTGTCGATGGACGATTGAATGATTACTTCATTTTATCTTTCATGTTTTCCATATTATAGTTTGGATACTTTCTATCCTACAACAACCTTCTAAAAAATACTTTCAATGTGGAATTTTTTTCTTCCCGTAAATACAATTCTTTACCAAGTATTTTTTCATCTATGATTCTTTTAATTATTTGATGACTCAAAGTTTCGTGAAAAATCCAATTTTGGAGATACCAAATTCTTATGCACATGCAATGCATGTGCATGTTTGCCAATATTTTATATCAACCATTCATTCTAAGAACATATTAATACAGTATTTACATCATGATTAGTGAAAGTTTTCATTTACACAAGTAAAATTAATCTCACTATATACATGTAATATAGGTAGACTTGTCAAAATGTGTCATAGACCCATTTTAAACCAATATATGATGGGTTCGGTTGTTATATGAGTAAATTATATTTAGTTAATGGGTCATAAATAGGTTTAAACATAATATGATTGTTCAATGGGTCAAAATGGGTCTCAAATGAGTCATTATTGGTTATGACCCAATTCGCCTCATGTCTCTCTTCTCGTGCTCTCTTACCCTCACTAGATCTTACACTCACCTACCCCGCACTTTCACCTAAGTTTGGGTATGAGTTTTCTTAAATTAGGTTGAATATAAAAGTGTTTTAATAATATGGATCGGTCAGGTATGTGTTGAGTATTGGCCGGGTCGGGCATAGGTTACTAGATTTGCATTGCACGAAAATGGATTAAAACGGGTTAAAAGATTCTATATGGGTTGGATCATATTCGACACGACTCAAACCCGACCTGGCCCACCTGATTGATGGGTTTAAACATAGGTTAGTTGCAGCAAAACTTATTGGTCATGAGATCAACAGTACGTGCGTGCCAAAAGGAGTTATGTGTAATCCGAGACTATATAGTTCTACAAAACTTTAATAGCCATTTTGCGTATTATTACACTCACAGGATTAAGGGTATGGTGTTCCTTGAAGCTCTCTTCAAGAAAAGCAGACTGTTCCTTGGAGAGCCTGAGTTTCTTCCGAGCCAAGCCGTTGTCTTCATCATATTCATCACTACCTTTGGAACACGCTCTTTCGTTGTCGCCTTCAAATGACAAGGCGTCGATCGTCTTGCTCCTTCCACCCAAACCTGATCTGAACTGCAACTGATGAAATGAAGATGCGCCACTGTTTGGAGAAGACAGCTGCGCCACCCCAGCATCCACCACCTTGGCCTTTGCCACCGACGCAGTTGCCAGGAACCGGCTTGATAACCACTTCCCTTCAGCTAGCCCATCTGTAGAATTACCTGTAAATGTACCATGACCTTTTTTAGTCGTGCTTCGCTTGAATGCGTTGAGAGAAGCATTCTCGACAAATTAAATGGCCGTAAGAATTTTCTGTATCAAATGTGAATAGTTGAGGGATGTGGAAAAGATAGAAACTCCAATCATCAGTAAAAGAATTAATGAAAGGAATTGGATGCTATGGTCACAAATACTGAAATAGTCGTACTAGCAGCAGAAAAGTAGTTAGTAAGGAAAGCAACGGACAAAAAGATCGTCAGTCACTTGAAGATGAGTCGGAAACGGATCATATGATCATCTGGTGAAGCCCTTTCCATATTCTTTCATATCGAATCAAGTGATCGATCCCTTCTGTAAATTGCTTTCCCCAACACAACTATCGAAAAGGCCAGCGAAAGTCAGTAAGAAAGAAACGAAATAAACAAGGTTCTATGTTATCACTAGGCTACACAGACAACGTCGAAACTCCCTTTTATGAGTTTCTAGTTTTTATCTATCTCTCACAAAAGCTCAAATCTCAAAGCATCACGAACTAGAAATTCAGAGAAAACGGGACCTCGTAGCTTACCGTTATTATCGTTGAGCTGAGGAAGCAAAGACAGGCTTCGAGACGGAAAGAGATGAAGCTGAAGAGCTACGACGTCTCTTGATCGCTTACCCTTATCTTCGCGATCCCCTCGGCTGTGATCTCTTGTTTCCTTCGACCGTCCGCAGAAGCTGCTTCCCAGCCCCAGATGAAACCCTAAGTCTTCCATTTCAAGAAAGGACGTATCTCCCAAGCTCAAATTCAGTTCCATTTGATTGATGCCAGAGAGAAGAACCCAGCAAATACGATGAAGACTTCAGGCTTTGGAAGCAGAAACCTAATCGCAGTATTTCATTCCAACCCCCACCCACACACCTTCACGCGAGTGCTTTTATATTCATATTAATTGCCTAGTCCTAGTGAGCAAGGATAGAGACGGTCCGAGGCTGTCTATATTGGCCAACACACGTGAATCTACATGATTATACACGACCACGTTTTGTAGACTAGAGAGAGAGAGATTGGACTTGGTGGGACCGAAACATGACAAGTTCTAAATGCAAAGTGCGATTTTTCTTTTGTACCAGGTCCCGGAACCGCTAAGCCTTAGCTACGGCGTATTTTGTCCTAAGATCTATATAATATGAAAATCTCTCCTAATTAAGTTCCACCCAAGTATTGTGTTACATTGAAGAGCAACATTTAATTTGAAGAGAATGATGATACTGTAGTTTTTTCTATTTTGAGACTTTTGAGACTTTTGTTTTCGAGTGAAGGCTAGTTAGTTGGATGAAAAAAGTTGAACTAAGTAAAGTCGAGTGCACGAGTAAGTTGTTTCAAATTTAAATGGTTAGATAACGATACGAGACATATGTTATTGTTTAACGTGCTAGGCGTAGAATAAATTGTTAATGTATTTATCGATTAGCAAATTAATAATATATGGTATTGTGCTTATGAATGCCTAATGGAAACGAAGACAAGGCATGGACATGACTACTTTTCATGATTAAAAGCCAATAGTCTTTTTTCTTCTTTAAGAGAGTGGTGAGGTGACTTGTCTATCTATTGATTTCTTGCTGATAGATAGGTTGATGGGCTCATGATCTTGAATCATTTGGAATGTTGCTAACTGCATTATTGCGTGTCGCCAAAATAAGAGCCGCATCATCATCATATTGGCAAGTAGATTTAGAAGCTACAAGACGATAATTAATCAAATGGCTGAAATTTTTTTATGAGCTACATATAAAATAAATCACCGAGATGATAGATAGAGGATAATGAATATTGAGCAGAAAAAGTACCAATCAAACAATCGGGAACTAATTTGACCATTCTCCCCTTGATGACGACGACGACGACGACGGGGCCTCCTTTTTTTCTTGTTTAGGTAGATCTTTTGTGTGAATTTGAATGTACTCATGGATATGACATATCATAAATGATTATTTCATTGAGTTAACTATGTTTAACAAAACTCGTCACCTTATTTAACAAATCAATCTTTTGTAGACTTTGTTTTTTCGGTATACTTAGAATCATTCATGTTCGTGCCTTTGACTGGATTGGGATGGAATAATTGTGGATGCTCAAACCCTAAGACTAACCAGCAACGTGCGTACTAGTTGACCAAAAGCTGACTCTTTCTGTTTTTCCTTTATGGTGGGCTTTTTATCTGGGCAGACAAAGCGGGCAACTTTTGCTATTCCAAGGAAAGTTTTAGGTGCTAGGCAAAAGTGAGTAATTTTACAAGACCCAATGAAAAACGTTATCCTTTTTCGGGGCTGTAATCAAATCATGCCGTTCAGCATGGTCTTTAGGCCAGCTTTGTTGCATGTCGATTAATCCATCCCCCGCACGGTATTAAATCGCCTTTCCTATACATTGGTTCGGTATTTTTAACAAGGCTTGAATCTAATACCATAAGAAGAGCGAGAAGTTCCCTTATTTTCTATGTCGTCACCTGATTGATAGTTGCTAAAATGACATCATAGATCGAATCGATTTATTGGTTCTCAACTCTCTAACGTTCTTACCTAAGATTGCAAGAACATCTTGTCTTTTGATACCATTGCCAGCTTACTACATGATATGTTCGTAATTTTACAATTTGTTTTTCACCTGAAATGAAAGGGTGAACTTCTTTTGATGGCTCTTTTGAGCAGCTATCCATCAATGCATCTCCCTTTTATTTTTCTCCATGGCGCCAACTTGGCAGGATCCATAAAATTACCAAATAGTAGCATCCGATGCCTCATCCTCACTCCTCATCCACAAATATTACTAATTAAATTTGAACAGGTGATGAATTTATATCCCTATCATGCCAAATGAAAACAAAAGCGTTTCTCTAAACATTATATTCTGTCATATTCAATTCTCTAGCAAGCGGGCAAAATCATAAATAAAGATCAATAAACTATTTCAACATGTATAACATAGATGAAAACCTCTTACTATAACTTAATTTGCTTACTTTAAAATGTTTAAAATGTATAAAACGTTTCTGTCAATTGTTTAACCTAAGATTTTTGAATGTCTTATTTATAGGACCGGTCTACTTTATTTAGTAGATTAGGCAACTAAGACTGAAAAATGGGGGAGAGAAAAGTAGGCATTTGTCGGTGGTCCCATGCGCGTGGCTTAGCTTTTCTTTATAGGAAAGTCGTGAATGAAATCACACATATGGACCACAGGCTACGAGTCATATCATAAGACCCGCAATGGTCAGAGATATGCCATTGCTTTTGGGATCATTCGCAATTATTGAAGTCACGGAGGATTTCCTCGTAGGCCGGTGGGGGAGAGAGAGATGGCATCGCATCCTGTTCGAAGAAGAGATCTATACTCATCCAAACTCCATTTTAACGTCGACGCCCATCATCTCATCTAACGTCGAAAGTAATGAACGTTTCTAAGGGTAGATCTATGACCTTAACGGCTTGGTCAAAGTGGTTAAGTGCTTGATTTAGATATGACAGATCCTATATCCATAGTACAACATCACCCGTTTTTCATTAATTTGGGGTTGAGCTGGCAATTTTGTGAGTAGAGTCTTACCCGATGCATGTAGATAGGATAATTTGCATACACCAAATAAGTTAGTCAAATCCAATACTTTGCTAAGTATAGATTTATGACCTTAACGGTTGGCTAAGTGGTTAAGTGCTTGATTTAGATCCAACGGATCTCGTGTCCAAAGTACAATATCACCCATTTTTCTTTAGTTTGGGGGCAGAGCTAGCAATCTTGTGGGTGGAGTCTTATCCGATGCATGTGAACGGGACGGTTTGTGTGTATCGAATAAGTTAGTTGAACCCGATACTTGGCTTTACGGAAAAAAAAAAGCAAATAAATAATATGAATGAAGCAAGACAACTCTGATGATTATTTTACGATTGCCAAGATTAGGGCAAGAAAAGACACGTTCGATTACCATAGGCACGCAACTTTGGAATCAAGAGGGATCGTCTTGTTCCCTCCGGGGAACATCATGATTGAGAACATGTCATGCTTTTTTTCTTCATTATCAATTGCAATGGCTCGCAATGATCTGCATCATCGTCGGCCATCATCACGGTCATCATCAATCATCATCCCTCCCCCATCTTCTTTTGCCCTGGGATGCTGCGCGAGTGCTCGGGAAAGGAGGGACACGAGACCCTTAAAAAAACACAAGTTGGAGGTTTCGATTTCGAAGGGGAAAAAAGCAAGATGATGTTGCGCTTCTGTTGACGCTGATGCTGTTGCATTGGGCTAGTCAAAGTACAGGATCCATCATTTCCTCATGCAATGATGTGAATCATGAGCAATCATGAGAAATCGATATCATATGGGAGCATATTTACGTTTGTGTGTGTGTGTTGTATGCGAAGACCAAGCGAGCACACGCTGCTTTGAACATAAACACCCTGCGTAATCACATTGGCTTCCAAGTTAATGACTCGAACTCCGTTTTGTTTGAGCAAATTAACCTCATTTTCATGAGATCCCCCACAATATATCTAGAATGACTCGATACACAATCTTTTGCCTCGTCTTTAAGAACGCTAACGTGCCATTTTGTGGTTAGCCCGTCGGGTATTACATATATATATACACACACACAAAAAGGAGTAGTTGGCTTTGCTAGAGTAGGATCGGTTTGTTATTCATAAAGATGTATTTCAATATCGTATCCATCTATCGTTTGTTGTTGTAATTGAATACAAACTATGGGCAATTCAACGTATCTTTGTTATCAAATATACATTTCTAGTAGATGGACTTCGATTCTACCCTCGAGTAACTCAGAAAGGTTAAAATTTATATTTCGTGATAAAACAAAATTATAATTTCAGTGTGAGGTATTGATAACTCACAATCTAACAAGAATGCATAATATGAGAGGACATGTGTTAGGTACCTTTTTGACCTTCACTCACATAAATCTCAATAAACACATTCCATCTTACAGTAAAATAACAATAATGAAATGACATTTACGCTAGAATGAATACTAGATGGAGGATGAGTTTGTTTATCGAAAAACTCAAGATTTGAAAAATATTTTTCGAAAAATGATTGGTTATACTACTTAGAAAAATTTGTCAATACAAAATGTTTTCATTATCGACAATAATTTATGTCTAACTACTTTTGTGAGTAGTAAAAGTATTTTTCATTCATTCATTTTTATAAACGCTATAAGCAATCGTTTTTCAAGAAATATTTTTTAAATCTTAAATTTTCCGCAAAATAAAACGCAACCGAAAAGTCTTCTTCTTTTTTTTTTTCGCAGCATCCCATTTGCCGTTCCAAATAAAACACTAAATCACGTGATGGTGCGACTTTGAAAACCGCGCGGGGGTTGCGCGAATTACGTAAGTTGAAAACGTTGACTATTCATTACTAAGGGCAGCCAAAAAGTTGACCGCTCATTTTGCTGCTTTGTCGACTCTTTTTGGGCGATGGCCATGGCGATTCTTTACCAGAAAGCTTCAAATTGATCTTGCTTTGCGCCATCATCGTAGATCGAGATTTATATTTCTTGATTCTTTACTAGAAAGCTTCAAGTTGCCCGAAACCGCGACCGGCGTGGGAGTAGCGGCTTGGTCGTGATTATCACCCGACCCCCTTTCCAGGTTTAGTATCTATCGAAAGGCAGAAAAATGTGGTCATATGATCATAACAGTTGACTAAGGTCATGCGCAAGGGAATTAGAGAAAGAAAAAAATGTCCAAATTGTGAAGATACGCTGGCCAGGTGGGCTCGGGCCGGGCCTGTCGGGCCCGAACCTCTTGAGGTCCTCGTGCCCAGGCCCGCCCATTCGGGCAAGTTGATATTCACTAAAATCAGCAATACAGCGGTTTTGGTTCGCTGCCTTTTCCCATCTCTGCGCGAGATCAAACATTTGAGTGCTCGCTAACTGAATATCCGCATGAAGCTATGCTTCAAGTAGCACTACCACACGTTCTCCAATTACCAGACACTTCCCATCTGTTCGTGCACATACACAAACACCGCTCACCCTATAAATCAGAACTCAACCTTAACTCCAAGGCTCGCAGGAAGGTTAAGAAAGTACACGTCACTATCCGCAACGGTAAGTCCCTTCCATGAGAACGTTAGGGACGTTACAAGTTTGCATCCCCTGTGGATCAAACAAACAAAGCAAATACAGAATAGAGTTGAGGTAACCAGAGAGAGGGAGAGGGGAAAACTGATCTGAACATTCATTATTTTGCACAACTTAGCAGGTCATACATCTAATGATAGGATGTCAACTGGTCCTTATTGGCACACCAATAGCTTTCTAGCCAGAGAATACATGACATAAACAACATTTTATGATAATGGGTCGGCAAAAGAACAGTGATGACATATTTATCCTCGGACATAACAACAGGGACTGGACTTTCATGAGAATCTACAGGATCTCGGAACCGACGTTCCGTCAAACTTTGTAGCTTGCCAACATCTCCTGAAAAAAGTAAGTATAACAAGTTAGAAATGTTACTAACTCTAAACAGCAAAAAGAATCAGAAGGCATGATAATGCCTAAGCAGGAACGACAAATTTATATGCCTTCTTTGGAAAGAAGTTATCGTGCGGGCAGGCTTCTATCAGAAATGTGGCTATCATCGTGAGCACCAAATTGCAATTAAACGGTAGGAACTTGCATGCTTCCACGACCTATTCTACGCTCCTATAATAAATTGCATACATAAACTATAAAATTGGCGAAAAGGTGAAATTTTAAGAAGAACATTGCTACCGTCCCAGTAAGAAACTATTCCAATTGAAACCTCACGTCCCTTCATCTGAATGAGGTACATCTTAAAGCAGCCACATACCAACAAGTACTACGATGAGAACACTTAAATCACATCAGGTGCATGGACAAATACTACTATTTACTCAATCAACTTCTCACAATAGACTACAACTAACCTTATCGCTTACACTTTGGGCATGGGTAGGTCACAATTTTTTGAACCTAAGTGACGAACCTAATAAATACAGAGAGGAATCAGAACAATTCCATTCCCAGCTGGACCCTGCAAGCAACTATTCTTCATTTGAGCTAATTGGTTGTCAATGGTGTTTACTACTTTAGTCCCAAACCCCTCTTCAAAAATCCTCTTTGTAGCAGATCATGATATCACATCAATTTCTTCCTTGTTACTTAGATTATGACATCCTCAATCCAGCAGTCACAGTTGGTAATCCTTCAAGCCATGCCCATGGTTGTATTCCCAGCACACAAGCACTGCTCTTCTGCTTCTTCCCCCCCACCCGTGACCTTTCTCTTCCGCTTTGATAAGATGCAAGACTATCCGGAAGGTTGGGTCAATCATCTTCACTAGAAGTGAGGAATACTAGGTTGAAACTGATATAAGTAAAAAGAAATTGGAGTTTTATTTTTTTTTATTTTAAGTTTCTGTTTTGCAGATATTGGAGCTGATTTAAGTCAAACAAGATTCTGAACTGAGATCGAGCACAAATATGATTTTGATTGAGTGCTAAGTATATAATTCGAGTTGAGTTGTGAGCATGAACTAAGTCAAGTTGAAGCTCATAAATGTGCTCATCCCTAGCAACTAATGACATGTGTTGCCCACAGAGCAAGATGACCCATGCCCAAACAGAACTCAAGAAAGAAAAGAACTTAACCATGGAAAGTTCTGCACCAAGCACCAGAATCAGAGATCTCAAATCAACTTTTTTAGACCTCTTATTTCACATGGGGTAGTGGTTGAGATATTATATAATTTGCACGTTTGACATATTTGGGTTGCAGCGTCACTGACAAGTTTCAAATATTAATCTAAGATCATCTAAGATCTTAGCCTGCATTTTGCAAGACAAAGGCTAAGTCATTCCATATTGTAGATGTCCTCCTAAGAAAATATTCTAGTTTCTCTGTTTTGCACTCAACTAGGCCATAAACATTTATCTACACTCAATCATTTTGCAATATTTCAACTTCCCAGTCATCTATGCTGACTGCCAATTTCGTCATCTTTCAAAATCTTCCCAGCCAAGTGACATCTCTTACATCTTCACTCATATAGCAATTAACCTTCACCTCATTCCCACTGCAGTTACAAGCCAAAAAGCTACACAAGCTATCTGATAATCTGCATAGCTAATGGTATCCATAATGACTACCATGCTTACTTATCCATCATTTGAATCGAAAGAATCAAATTCTTATAAAAACTGCTAATTCGTATTAAAAAATCAGTCCAAAATTTAAGGAAGAAAGGGAGCTAAGAAGAAAGATTTTTTATGCTGCTCCTCCAATTGATGAAGTAACAAGTGATGTATCAGGTCAGTGCAGACTTATTCTGAAAAAAGGTTACATACCAAAAGAAACATCTCTAAGTACCGACAAATAGCACTTACCTGGTTCTGGAGTAAAAACAAAGTCAAACTTTTGAGGAAACTGTTGCAACAAGGTAAGTCCATCTTCAGTTTATGCGTCTTCTTCTGGGTGCACGAGAATCCCCACTGTCCAAATCTGAAAGTCGAGCAACATCAGTTCTCCTTCTGGAAGTTGAAGTTGAAAGAGAGACCATGGAATCAATCTCCACGGCAGTGTCCACCTGACTTTCTGAGTTTATAACAGCAGCAATGCTTGAGAAAGAATCTCTATCGTCAACTGGAGGCGGCTCCTCCTGGTTTCTTCCTAAAGTATGATTGCGGAAATATTCCACTAAGGTCGGAGCCGGAACAAGTGTAGTTTGAAGAGAAGAAATGTCCGCATTTCTGTGAGATTGTGATCTTCTAAGTAAAAGTGAGCGAAGCCGGCGGCTTTCACCACTCTCAATGCCTGCGGTCTCATTTTGTGTTAAGTCAACTATATCATCTGGAGGAACGACCGTGTTCTGCTCTCTGCGCATCCTCCGAGAAGTTAGAAACCTATCTATCAAGGAAGCGGTTCTCCCACCTGTTTCACGAGTACCATCAGAGTCTCGTAGCTGAAAAAAATCTCTAGTCAAATCATATCTATTTCCAAGGCGCCGGATCATCTCTTCCATAGGGAAATTGAGAACATTTCTATGAATGGTCTGCCTCAAACTCTCAACACGACGAGCATGGGGCCGCACAGGAATTTTAAGAGTTGGATCTTCCTCAGGCTCATGAATGTTGTTCCCACGGCCATATATAGGAATCACGTTCTTAACTGTGACTTCTCCTTTGCAAACCGGACATTCCTTGATATCCGCATGAAGTTGTAACCATCGATAAAGGCATGGCCAGCAGAACAAGTGACCACAACAAGTAACGACCGGGTCTCTAGCCAACTCCAAGCATATGTTGCAATCGAAGAAACTCCCATCAGTCCCGTTATTCTTTGCAACATTGTCCTTATCTGTCGCTCCATCTTCTAAGAAGTTGGTATTATTTTCACAAACTTTGGGGACATCAGTCACTCTCTCCTCGGCAGCGACACTACCCTCACCCGCTTGCAGCGAAGTCCCATCAGCGGTATTATCTATCAAATCACTCAACTCCATTGAAATGTTTTGCGCCTCAGGTGCCTGTCGCCATCTCCACCGCGGCCAAGCCCTTATCCGAGCAGCTTCCCTGTGCCCGCGAATAGGTTCTTCAATCCAATCATCCAAATTCACAGCTTCACCAGTTACAGATCCTGAGCCCGGCTCAGGAATAGGACCCAAATTCAAATCAAGGTTCATCACACCAGATGTCTCCTCCGCCATCACAACCCTTTACTTTAGGAATCGACCAATGTCTGACCAAGAACTCTCTCTATATATACAAAACACGTCAAAATCCAGCTAAAAACGCAAAGCGCCGAATTATTCTAGCGTATAATTATTCAGACAACCAAGATTTCAAATTTATCAAAATCAGCCCCAAAAGCCAGATTCGATAGCTCTTCCCCCATCTCAAACTCAGCAAACCCAGGCGAAAGATTGCACCTTTATCACCTGTACAGAAAAAGCCACCTCCGAGAACACCTTTTCTCCATCCCAATTCGAGAACCCAGATCGAACTTCCCAATCCGACAAATGTCGAACCCCGCAAACCCAAAAAATAAGGAACGGACGACCCTCGCCCAAAAGGGTTCTGGAAGCCGCAGCGATTCCTGCTCCGGAGACAAACCGATTGCGACAAGAATCGGCGCCCAAGAAGATGACCCGCAAGAGACAAGAAGAGGGAAAGAAAATCGATAACCAGGAGCTGGAAAACCTGAATTAGATGGCCAGTTCGACGAGCTTTCGAACCTCGGAGCTGCTCATATCCTTGGAACAGCGCCGAGATTGGAGCAGATTCAGCTGTAGTTGACTCGAGCTTGGGGATCCTATGGAATGAGCAGATGAGAAGCGGGAGAGGGTTTGCAGAAGAGGCGAGAGTGTGTGAAATGAATTGCGCAAGCTTTCATTGCGAGAGAGAGAGAGAGAGATAGAGAGAGCTTCTTCTGCATCCAGTGCCCCTACTCCAAAATCAATCCTACGCGGGGGCGCTTAGCTAAACAAAACACACGGCTCTCGGACACGACATGTAAACATCACCTACGAATTTATGAGAAAAACAAAAAACGAGATTTGTAAGTCCCCATTCTCTAAAAAAAAAAAACACCAAAGATCGGGGTTGATCTTAATTCTGTCACGAACTTTTGTTTTGTTTTGACCAAAAAAAAATATCATAACTTTAGGTCCGGTACAAATTTGCCCCGAAAGTTTCCAACTTTGAGTTCAATCCTAATTTTACCCCAAACTTTTTTTGTTTGAAAAAAATAAAAATATTAACTCTCTTCCCAAATTTGTACTTATAAGCTCTCCATAAAAAATTGCTGTTAATTGCCACTAGTTTCCTTAATTTTCGTATCAAAGAACTGTGCCATTTTGGAGATAATTTTCCAAGTCAGCAAATGTGAATTTGTTACTGACGTGAAAATACCAAGTCAAACGATTAATGATGACTTTTTGACATGGGGTTATTGGGGGCAAACTTGAGACTAAATTAAAGTCGGTGATTTTTCTTAGACCAAAAACGTTCAGAACAAATTTGGGACTAAAGTTAAAATTTGTGACTTGTTACATCACGTATTGAGCCTAATCTTTGGGTTTTTTTTAGATAAACAAAGTTTGGGACATAATTGGGATTGAACTTAAAGTTTGGGATACTTTTTTAGACAGAAAAAATTTTGAGGTAGAATTATGACTAGATATGAAGTTGGGGTTTTATTCATAAAATTAAACCGACCAACTTATTAAAACTCGAGATCTATATATCTATTGACATACTTTTGTGAGTGTCTAATTCAAGTCTTTTATATCTATGACAAATAAATATACTAATTCCAGTAAAAATTCTAGAAACAAGTTCATGTAATTAGCGTTTCTATTTGGAAAATACGCCTCTTAGAGTGTTGCTTTATGTATGAATAACTTGGCATTTATGACTGATTTTATAATACCTCTATCTAAAATGTCGTGACATGGTGAATTTGGAATGGAGCTCATTAGGGAATGCTCCACTCGCCCCGAGTGGAGCTTGATGTTTGACCCGGATGCCCGTGGCACTTGTCAACTGGCTGACCATCATTAGCTTGTGCCCTTACGACGCGTGGCAATTTACCAACCATTGATTTCACTATACATATATTGTCACACGGTAATATCCCGTTCGTTAATTATCATCTCTCTCGTTATTACCCATCATGAGAAGTTAGAGAAAATCAAAATTGCGACCATCAAATCTAGCATGATAATGACTTTATTTCACTCAAATTCAACATGAATCTGCCTAACATCTCCGTGTATGGACACGCATGCATATATAATCAACATAGCGTCTAATCAAGTCCAAGAACCTCCATTCCATCCCACCTCCAAGATGGATGAGGAATCTCAAATAAAACGGGGACTTTCTTGGAAATTGAGAAACCTGTGTCAATGATATTTGGGGTTGTTTCGTTGATGGCAAATAGTCTAAAATGATATCTCATGCATTTGGTCTCAAGTCCAAGAAGCTTCATGCTTGTTAAATCCGGCGTAAGAAAAATTTGGGGTGGGTCGAAAGACAAGTCGATTCACAAAAATTCGCAGTCTTGCCATACGTCGCTCTGGCAACTTTTTTAGACAATTAATATTTTTTATTCTACATGAATTTTGGAACTGCGAAAAGGCATCCTTCAGTTAAAAGGACATGGATAATCGAGCAAAAATTGAAGGTTTTCAACGGTATCAAAGGAACTAGAAGAAAAAAGATGACATTTTGACATCGTTCCAGTACATAGAAAACAGAGATGGACACAAGACTTGGCTTATAGGCTCTAAAACTTCTTGCAACTCTCCTTCCCTGATACTTTTCCTATTGCAAGAAGTTTGAGAGGTGAAAACATTGAAAGGGAATGCTCCATGGTAAAAGGAATCATGAAAAACCCTAAAGCAGCACCAAAAACCAAACTCCCGATGATAATCGCAATGCTACAGATACCGAAAACCGTCGTAAAGATCGAGAGCTGTCCCTGTTGACAACTGGAAGGTCGGATTATGATCAAGCCAACAGGCAACAATTCCAAATGATATAAAATGTTGATGTTTATATACGTTTAAAGATGGAAGAATAGCTCTAGGCCAAAAAAGAAGATGAACAAATAGCAAATCTTCTTGGAATTGTATCTCGTTTCATGTTGAAGACAATTGACATTAATTTGAAAGGTAGAGGAAAACACGAGTATGGGAAGCCGAAGTCCAGAATTGAAAAATCTCACAGAAAAGAAGTTCAATTTCTCACCTTTTGAGGAGGGGTTAAGGGGTGAGGATGTGTAGTTTTAGATGTTGGTTTCAACTCGTACACTCTGCAAAGAGATAGGGCAAAAATCTGAGAGCGTGTTGAGAGTTAAATTATTACAGACAAAACAAAAATCTAATAAGAAGTTACCATTATTATGAAATGGCAAAACAACTTCTGATCATGGCTACAGCTCCTTTTTATATGTAGATAGTGGGCACGCCAGTGTGTTGGGGCTAACAATCTAACTTGGAATGGGGTTGAATAAATTAAATGAGGATAATAGATATTCAAAGAGAATAATCACACTTATGAGTGAGGGTGTGGCGGCCCTCGCTTGGATTTGGCGAGGGCCCGCTCCTTCATCCTCCAGAAGAGACTTGAGCCAACCCAACACTGCTCACTTTTCACCCAATTTTCTAGTCTACTAGAGGGGTCTTCTCCTTCTTTATCCTTACTTTTCACCCAATATTCTAGTGCACTAGAACGGTCTACTCCTTTATCCTACTTTTGAAAGGATCGAAAAGGCACGTAATTTTGTCTCCAGGCAAATTAAGATATTCTTTTAGAGCTTTTGGACAGCTAGCCCAATACAAATGATGCCGAGTAAATCAATTTCCAAGACAAAGATGAAGACAATGAAAATCTTGAACTAGAGAAAGAAACAAAAGATTCCAATGACGACAAAAATTGGATGAGCACGGTTCAGCTCCGGAACAGTCTCTCTTGTGGGTGCAGTTCATACACTAACTCCTATTTCAATGCCAGATAATTAGTAGAATCAAACACTGACAATCACACAAAATCAAGTAGTATAGGCTTAATATCTATATATAGAGATTAATACTGACGGCAGAAGGTCTCTTCGCCTTATCTGCGCTTGTTAGGAAGTAAGAAACTTTCACATTTAACTGAGATATGAAGGCAGTCAACCGAGCCAAATCAAGGACAATCACAATAACACAATGGAAACAATAAGGGAGGATTCAAAGAGAATAGTGACACGGACATTTTTGTGAAACCCCCTCCTACGTGACAAGCGAAGAAACCGGGGGCGATGTCAAAAGCACAAAGAGATTTAGGGTGTGTTTCGTTCGGCTTTTGGTTAATCATATTAAGAAATACAAAGATATTATTCTTCTACAAAACACTGCACCACAAACTCCGAATTACAAAACATGTGCTACCACTCTCTAAGAGCAAACAGAAACTTATTTGAACCTTGATACAGACTTGTAGGAATACAACAAACTCTTTCTTCAATTTGAATGCAATGCAATCTCGAATGTGTATAAAACTTTAACTTATCTTTCTCTCTTTTCTCTCGTGTGCTTGTTATTGCTCTTACGTCTTTTCTAATTTTTGCACGACCGAACTTTATGACTAGTAAGAAGCTATCTTATAGATAGTCACGCTACAACACTATGGGCCTAAGTTACTACCCATGGATCTTGCTCATTTAACAGACAAACACTAACACTACCTAATTATATTTTTTGTGCATGATTACGGAAGACGAAAAAAAGACTGGATCTTATTATTAAATTTTTCTCAACCATAGACGAAATGAATTGATAAGTTTCAAACACATTCCGGTGGGAACACGATTATCGTTTCAATTTTTGCCAATAAATAAAAAACGGTGTTTTAACCCTATTAAATAGATTAAGACTGGAAAACGAAAAAAAGGTTCTTTATTTAGAGAGAGGGTTCAAGGGCACTCTAAGAAAAGTACGATTTTAACCGTTTGAAATTCGTTATTCATATGACATCTTCATAAAGTTCTTTCGGCACTTGTTATAGCCTGACTTATGATGAGATCTATAGGGGTGAAAATAAAAGTGTGAGAAACCAAAAACTTAGTCTGGCCCCAAAATTTTTTAGCCCAAATAGATCGGTCGAGTTTTCGAGCTTAATCATATTTTTATTTCGGGCTAGCCGGGTTCTTGTGCTTTGCAGTTTGCATCTTGTAGGTTGAAATGGCTTGGCCCACCCAAATTCTTTTACTTTTTCATAAAAATATTTATATATGCAGTATTTCATCGATAAATTTACTCTTAAATGGGAAAAGAAGTGGATTTTACAAGTGAACAAAATAAATTATGCTTGCAAATTTGAAAAAATTAAAACTTTACCAGTGAATAGACCATTTGCAATTTTTCAAGTTCATTATGTCTCGGGCATGGCCTAGTATCCCGAAAGCCCAAAATGAAAAATGGGCGGTGTATGAAGTTTATTCGGGTTCAAGCTGTTTTCTAGGCCTGGAAATTTTAGGCCCGAAATTTTGGGCCGGGGAAAAATAGGATAGAAGCCCGATCTGGCCCGCTCATTTAGACCCCTATCCATGCACATCACTATCCATACTTATCGATCACCGACTGCGAACCAAAATGCTGACGTTGCATGCCTCATTTTTCCAGGTTCACCTGGAAGATAAGGCCCTCCACTTCTTTGCATTATTGCAAAATTATATTGTTCCTAGCTTCCTATGCTTACAAAGATGGTGATCATTTGACGGTAGATCTTACTTATGAGTAACATCACAAAGACTTGCCATCCATCGTGAGGCTAGTGGTGTTAGTCCGTGCTATAACCTGGTTATGCGTGACCAGGTATATTCTTGCCTCCCTTATCATTTTAGAAGTCTTTCTAGGAGCCGGACTTTGTTCACCCTGACAATCGCTCCCTATCATCGTTGGATTAGGCATGGGCCTGGTCCATCCATGAACCATGCATCCGTTGTACTTGTAAATGGTCCTGCTTTAATACCATATATGACGATCTTGCTTATTATTAAGTAAATGAAGTTTTAATCTTCGAACTAATCCATAGGAAGGAAGTTCTGCCTTTTCCTCGTTCTCCTCCCTTAGACAACCTCGAAAGATATTATTATAGATCACGATTAAAACACCAACCCATATTGTCCGTTCAACCACATTTATTATTGAATCGAGATGTGTTTAAGCCCAATGTAATTTTATCACACATAGTATTCGGGCTATCAATCATTGTCTCATGTACTATCACCTGTTTTTCAGAAAATAAAATGTTATGCGATTGACGTTAGTCCATGTTAATAGGAGTTCCTAAAGAACTCTTCATGGATGATTAGTACAAGGAAGATCTAATTAATTAATATGATCTCTTAACAGAGATGCGCAAACCTTTCTAAATAGTATTTTAATCTAATCAAACTCTTAACACTGCACACTTGACTTATTAATACAAATCTCTGGCTCGCTCCTCAATAGAATTGAACTGTCCAATAATACCTGATCTTTATTTCACACGCTGCTTTAAATTCACGCGCTCGCACGGAACACACCAAAGAAAAAAACAAAGGAAGAACTTTCAACTTCCATTAACCTTCCTGCAATTCGACCTGATCTGCCCGTTACTTCCGGTGAGAGGACTAATGTTTCCCATGTTTATCATCGACTGAGCAAAGCTCTGGAAGAAGGCGCTCTGGTTGCTGCTGAAGCTGTTGACGATGGAGATTGTTGCGGCACCAGCCGTTGAGAACAGCTCTTGATCGGACAGAAGAAGCCCTTGGTTGTTCTGGAGGTTGGCGTAGTAGTTGTTATCGAATGTGTTCGGGGTCGCCGGGTCAAGGTTGGCGAGCACGGTGCCGTCTCCATTCTGCGGGCAAAGTTGCCGGAGAGTGGTCAAGTACGAAGGGCTTATGGTGGAATCAGGGCCACCGTTAGTGAAATTATAGAGCCTAAGGCTGAATGTCCTGCACTGTGCACGTCCAAAGGTGTGAGCTCCTGTTTCATGATCATATGCACGACAAGTTAGCTAAGACAGAACAAAGAATCTACAAATGGTCAATTATGAAGGTGGATGAATAGAGCAATGCTAGGTATGCTCAACAGAATTTGTATACCAAATATATGTGAAATATTCGTAGGGCCGATCTATATAAATGGGTCATATTAAATGCCAAATAATTACGGTTGGCGACATCACTCGATATATTAATTTTATAAACCGACCTCAGTATACTTATCATTTATCAGATAAATCTATGAGTTGGCATGCAAGTTTTGACACCACCCTTTGAATCTTCATATGCAAGTCCAACAATACACTTATGTTTTTCCTTTTGTCTGTGTTATTTTACCGGAAAGAGTGACAAGGTCGGTGGTGTCCAAGCCAACAGCAGAGAATTTGGAAGTGAGGTTGGCCACGGTATCAATAGGGGAGGGTATCGATGTGTTCGCTCCCGCCTGGTTCGCTGTCAAGCTGTCCCTCCTCCCCAAGAGCACTGTCCAGGATGGACCTCCTGACTGCAATTTTGTAAGAGTGACAATCAAGAGCAACGCGATTATGATACGTGAAGGATAAGTATTAGTAACGAACATAAGTATACTTTCAATTTATTCTTTTTCTTGGACCATAACTATGTATACCAGGGAGACGGAAGCTTGAGCACCGAGGGCGAGGATGTCGGCGCAAGACACAGCCCCAGGACAAGAGCTCTCAATAGCTGTTTTGATGTTGTCCACCACATCGAACCCTCTCGTGGAATTCGTATTCGGACCTGCGTCTTTCTCGCTCTTAATGGTTGCGCTGTTGTCTAGCAACAGCGATCCATCACACCCCTTTTAACATATGTTATGCTCAAACATCAGTTCACACGACTAACTACCCGATAATTGGGCTGAAAGTATGATAAGAAAAAATGCGATTCTTCAGGACTCGCTGTTAACGGGAGGCGACCTAGCTAAGGTACTCACGTTGACGAAGCAATCGTGGAAATGGAGACGGAGGAGGCTGGCGGTGATGCGCGGGTCGGATTGAAGGGCCCGCTGGATGACGGTTTGGACAATGCTGGATGCGTTCGGGCATGTCGTGGCATAGAAGTTTGCGCTTAACTGAGCGTTCGATGGGTGGAGGAGAAACAACAACGCAGCGAAAGCTGTCACCGCCGTCACTGAGGAAGGAGCCGGAGAACGGACCATGACTAGTAGTAAATCAACGTCGTTCGGACTGATGGGATCCTCTCCAAAACGCTGGAATCTGAATCCTAAAAGCATAGTGTTGGTCCCATATATATATAGAAAGGTTACGTCGACGCTCCTAGGGCTCAAAGTCATCATGAGCGCGTAAAAATCATTGAAATAAGTGCTTGCCAGCTCTAACGATCGAAGCCTCTTTCCATCCTTACTCCGTCGTCACGAGGTGAAATTATTAACGTTGAATTAGGTGCAAGGATCGTACATAATATAAAGCTTCGTAGCGAAACTTCGGGGATGATTCCGTGAGAAGTAACGATCGAAATAATCAACGGTTTAGGGTAATATATTCATCCTCCACCCACCACCCTCTCCAGCTTTCAAATTTTCTACGCATGCCGACCTTTGCCAGATCCAATCATAAGCAAGCAGAAGGCGAAATCGAGAAGGCAAAGGTCAAATCATGTCCCACACCCAAAGCCTTACTCCCTGCTCGATCTATGATTAAGTATTGCATTGGGTCATGCATTGAACTTAGGTAAAGAGATGTAGCAAAACCAGCATGCGTTATCATAATCAAGAATTAGATATTCACTGTTTCTTCCGCAATCATAGGGGAGTGTGTGAGTCACATTTTTTGATGCGTACATCTATCCAATAACGGACGTTTGTCTTCGACTCTACGGCCATGCACGCCATTTTTCAACGGTGCTTCTGCTTTAAATATTAGACCGGTCTCCTAATGATAGCGGTGTGCTTACTATTGCAGTTTTTGTGAATCAACTATAGTTTACTAGCCAAAGTAGGTTGTGATATGAATATAGTAATGATACACTCTATTTTCAACGGTTTGATATATAGTTATTGCTTGGGACTTGGATAATCTACTCGTTTTGTCTAGAGATATTTTAAATGCCTAAAGGCGATGGCATATCAACAAATGTCATTGTTACGATCTAGAATAAGTGAAATGTTGAAGAAGCTTTGTATAAGTGACAAATGCAAAAGGCGGGCCGAAAACAAGAATTCGCTTGAGCATGACATAACTTTTGATCAAACTGGAATTCATTACGAGGATTGTAAGTAGAAGTCGAAATCTCACTTGAACTGCCTTTGAGCTCATTTTTTAACCTCAATATTCACATTTTTAGGCAGGTTTTTGGGGAAGTTTTCTGAATTCATCCCTGTAAAGTGCACTATCCCAGCTCATTCGATGTTTTTCCATTCTTTCTTTATTAGTGTTATAAAGCCGCACACGTCCAGGAAGCCCTAAGAGAAGAAGCGCCGCACGAGAACAAAAGAAAAGAACATATGGTCGTTCTTGGTTTCGATCGTACGAGAGCATTTCGCTTTGGGGTTCAACACGTGGTGATTTGTGTAGTGAGTTTATTTGTCCAATTAAGTTATTTATTCGTAAACACTTTGGGTTTGGGCTTAAATTTAAGTGTGAGAAACACTCGAGCATTTTGGGTGAACTGTAACTCTGAGTCTCCGATTATAGTGGATTATTTGTTGCTGGCTCTCCCCGTGGATGTAGGTACAGATATTTGAACAGAACCACGTAAATCTCTGGTGTCTTTTATCGTTCCTCGTTTATTTTTCTGGTATTTTCGTATTGATTTAATTTGCAAGATCCTGTTGTTTCCACGTTATATTTCCAACAATTAGTTTGGTAATTTTATTCTTGTCCATGCTTTTCAAAGACCCGCTACACGGCCCGTGCTTCGTCCGGGCACGTCTTTGTCCATGGTTTTGAATCACTAGTAATGTTAGTCAAAAGAGATGTGATGGTAGAAACTGATGGTTAGTGAATTATAATATTCATAAATACATAACATATCATAATTTTAGGAGATCAGTGATTGATAAGAGGAAGAAAAAAAAAGTCACAAAAACTCTCTGTCGACAAACCCCCTCGTCTCCCAAAAACTCTTCCCACTTTTGAAGCTCTCTTGTAGTTAGTCTTTGGTTTTCCTTTTCTCTACTTTGATTGCCATTTCATTTCTCTCTCAATTTGTTTTGGGAGTTAATGTGTGTAAATAAATTTCTCCGGCTGATCTTGGGTGAACATGGTGAACACTATAATAAATGCACGCATGAATTAAATTTTAGAACATTTCTTCACTATTTGTGAATTTACTTGGAATCTTTTGGCTCATGCTCTGTCTTTCAAATTTGTTACATTCAGGATCTCTAAACAAAAGCAAGCCTACTAATCTATGCTAAAGCTATATTAAGGAAAGGAGGATGAATACCAAAAGTCTTTCATTATTATATTTATACGCTAAAAGGGAATTACTATGTATACTAAAAGGTTTCATCTTGAGCCATTACTTAGTTCAATTAAAGTATCAGCTAAAGAACATAACTCTTTGTCGATTACTTTAAACATATTTGAATTGTCAGATAAAATGAATAAAGTTGTAACACAACAAACTGAAGCTCATGAACTTTGTCTTTATCATTATAAGGCGAGACTTGTTGCAAAGTATATACATAGCTGGAGGGCATTGATTCTAACGAGTTGTTCTTTTTTGTGGTAAAACATACTTCTATTCGTGTATTATTTGCCTTAGTTGTTGCACTAGATCTCGAGCCAGAATAGCTAGATGTGAAAACACAGTTTTTTCATGATGAGTTGGAGAAGCAGATTTATATGAAGTAACCAGAGGGATTTGTAACACGTTAATCAGCTCAGCTCTTAACATACTCGTCGTAGAAATTCGACCCTCTGGCTCTCTGTCCAATAGAATTGAGATTTCCAACCAAGCCTGAAGTTTATTTCACAAGCTGCTATTTATTCATGTACACGCACCCAAAACCCCCAAAAGAAAACTTTCAACTCCATTGACCTTCTTGCAATTGAACCTGATCTACCCGTGAGAGAGTAATGTTTCCCATGTTTATTATTGATCGAGTGAAGCTCTCAAAGAAGGCACTCTGGTTGCCGCTGAAGCTATTGACGATGGAGATTGTCGATGCGCCGGCTGTCGAATACAGCTCTTGATCGGACAGAAGCTTTTTATGGAGATTGGAGTAGTAGTGGTTATTGAACAAGTTCGGGGTCGTGGGGTCAAAGTCGGCAAGGACAGTTGCCGTTCTGTGGACAAAGTTGCCAAAGAGAGGTCAAGTACCACGGGCTTAGGGTGGGATTGGGGCTGCCATTCATAGTGAAGTTGAAGAGCCTAGGGCTGAATCAATTGCACTATGCATGTCCAAAGGTGTGAGCTCCTATTTTATTATCATATGCATGAAAAGTTAGCTTCCATTTCAATATATCATAATAAAGATTACATCAACTTATTTATAAGTTTTAATAGATAATTATTATAAGACTATGTCAATCAAGATACGCACAATGAAAGAGAGATCTACGTGCAATATACGTGCAATCCACATGCAATCTACGTGCTACGTGCAATGTACGTGCAATCCACATGCAATCTACGTGCAACAAACGTGCAATCTTGAGAATGATCAAAATTTCTCTGATATAGTAAATTATTTTAGAAAAATCCCTAAATATCTCTAATATGTGCATCTGTTTGAAAATGCAAGTCCAACTGTTCTATTTTACTGGAAAGAGCGACAAGGTTGGAGATGTCCAAGCCAATAGTAGAGAATTTGGAAATGAGGTTGGCATAGCTATCAAAAGGGGAGGGTATAAAAATGTTAGCTAACGCTTGGTTCACTGTCAGGATGTCCCTCCTCCCCAGGAGCACCTTCCAATATGGACCTCCCGACTGCAATTTCATAGAAGTGATAATCAAGAGAGACACAATTATGATTCGTCGAGGCTAAGTAATAGTAACCAACCCTAAATATACTTTAAATTTATGTTTATGTTTCTTTTACTATAACTACATATACCGACTAGACGGAAGACCGAGCAAAGAGGGCGAGAATGTCGGCACAAGACATGGTCCTAGGTCAAGCGCTCTCAATAGCTGCTTTGATCTTGTCCACCACACCGAAACCTCTCGCGGACTGGAAATTTGGAGCTGCATCTTTCTTGCTCTGTACGGTTGGGCTATTGTCCAGCAACAGCGATCCATCACACCCCTTTTAACACATATGTCATGCTCAAGCATTAGGTTACGTGACTAACTACCCGATAACTGGATCAAGAGTACCGTGTTAATGGGAATTGATGTAGCTTAGGGACTCACGTCGACAAAGCAATCATGGAAATGGAGACGGAGGAGGCTGGCGGTGATGCATGGGTCAGATTGAAGGGCCTCTTGGGTCATGGTTTGGACAATGCTGGACACGCCCAGGCATGTCTTTGCGTAAAAACCAATGGTTAGTGGAGCGTTCGATGGATTGAGGAGAAACAACAATGTGGCGAAAACGGTCACCGCCGTAAGCAAGGAAGGAGTATAATAGCGGCCCATGACTAGTTAAGTAACATAGATCGGACTAATCTGATTTCTCTCTCAAAAGTATGGGAACTTGTTTCCTAAAGCACATTCTTGGTACTATATATATAGTTAGGATATGTCGAAGCTCTTGCGGCTCTATAAATCATTAAAGTAATTGCTTGCGAGCTCTGATGATAAAAGACTGTTTCATTTTCATTCCGTCGTCTCAAGGTAAAATTATTAACGTTGGATGAGGTGCAAGGGTCGATTATATATGAAAGTTGGGATAGAAACGTTGTGAGAAGGGACGATCAAGATAATCAAGGGTTAAGGGTAATAATCATCCTCCGCCCACCACCCTCTAGCTTTGAAATTCTCAACAGGCAGCAATTTCTGTCAGGCAAATACCACCTTAAATTATACTCACTGTAATATAAATACCTTTAATTTTTTTTGTCACCAAAATAAACTTGCTTACCGTGATACAAATACCCTCAACTTTTTTTTGTGTCACAAAAAAGCCCAAACTTATATATGTATGACATATATATCCTCCATTACAATTCCATCCAGGATACATTTGTCACACCAGTATAAATTCGGGATTTTTATGATACAAATTTTTTTTTGGAAAGTATTTTTTTGGGTTTCAGCAAGGCACACTACCATTCCGGTACCTAGGTGTGCCTATTATTTCAACTCGACTTTGTAAGGAGGATTGCAAAGCTCTGATTGATTCCATCACCGGCCGGGCGCGCTCCTGGTCTCAGCGCTTTCTCTCCTTTGCTGGGCGCCTACAGCTCATCAAGTCGGTCTTGCATTCTATTCAAGTATACTGGGCCACTATTTTCTCCTTGCCCAAATCAGTATTACTCAGCATTGAGGCTATACTAAGGCAGTTCCTGTGGAAAGGTCCTGATCTTGGCATTGGTGGGGCTAAGGTAGCATGGAATGCCATCTGTCTACCCAAAGAAGAGGGAGGTCTAGGTATTCGGAGACTTTTGGACTACAACCAGGCTATGCTCTTAAAACACATCTGGCTCCTCTTTACCGACAAAGAATCTCTCTGGTGCAAATAGGTCCACTCCAACTTCTTAAAAAAGGCAAACTTTTGGGTGGTGTCCAAGCCTACGTTCTGCTCTTGGACATGGAAGAAAATCCTTGACCTACGTGGTTTAGCACAGCCTATGTTCAGGTGGGAGATTGGAAATGGGGCATTAGTCTCCTTCTGGTTTGACTGGTGGCACAGTCGAGGCCCGCTTTATCAGCATTTTAGCAATGCCCAAATGTATCAATCGCGTATCCCTCGGGAAGCTTCAGTTCGGTTATTCCTTGATGGCTCCTGGCAACCCTCTGAGACTCTTACTACCATTTTGAGCTGGATGGATGGCTCTCTAAATGGCATGGATAGTGCAGTGGATAATTTTGTCTGGATTCCGCACCTATCCAAAACCTTTTCTGTTACTAGTGCTTGGAACCAAATCCGTAGGAAATGGCATCCAGCCCCTTGGCATGTCTTCATTTGGGATCGCCATATAGCGCCTCGCCATGCTTTCCTTCTGTGGCTGATTTCCCTTAACAGGCTACCTACCCAGGTATACCTACTACAAAAACACAGGATTGAGGATGCCGTGTGCGTTTTTTGTGGCTCCACTCCAGACTCAATCAACCACCTCTTCTTTGCATGCGCACATACTGGTCGATTGGCGTCTCTTTGGGCTACTAAATGTAATTTACCCTGGCGCAACCGCCCCTGGCAGGAACAAATCATGTGGGCTATGCGAGTCTGCGGCGGCTCTTCTTTTGCTCACTGTATATCTAGATTCTCCTTTGGGGCCTTATGTCACATAATATGGACCGAAAGGAACAATGCGATTTTTAGGGACAAGAACGTCTTCATTCCTGGCATGCGCAAGCACCTGATCAAAGCTGTCAAGGACAAGGCCATCTCTCTAGGGAGAGTCGAGGACACTTATAGGAACCGCATTCTTCAGAGGAAGTGGGACCTGCCTCCGTCTATATTTGGCTAGTGTTGATCGAAGCTGTTCCAATGGCTGCTGAGTGGACCTGCGGAGGTTGGCGTCGGCCCTGCCTGCTGTTGGTTCTTTTGTTTTTTCCCTTTGTTTTTTACCTTCTGGCCGGCTCTCGGCTTGTTGTATAGTTCCTGCTGGACCCTCTTGACCCTCTTTGGACACTACTATGTCCTTATATGGTCTTGAGTTGGTTTGAGCTTAGGTTGTTCTTGGTGTTTGAAAAGTTATTCTTATTCTTACCTTACCAAAAAAAAAAAAATTTTTTTTGGTATTTGTGTCACAATGAATAAATTTAGGGTTTTTACTAATACAAAAAAACATTTGAGGTATTTGTATCACAGTGAGAATAATTTAAGGTTTTTTATGGTATTAACCTTTTTTGTCAGATCTTATCATAAGCAAGAAGCATGCGCAATCGAGAAGGCAAGGGTCAAAGCATATCTCAAACTTCTAATTTTATTCCTTGCGATGATATGAATAATTAAGCATTGTACTTGGTCATCTATATAAATTAGGTCAAATAGATGTCGCAAAACCAGTATTTGGTCATAATCAATCCTAAACTTTTCATTTTGGCCGATTTAACCCTATATTTTTTGATGATTTTTCAATGCAGTCCTTCTGGTTAATTTTAAACTCCCATTATATGTTGTGGCGATTTCCTTTATAATTATAACTCAATACTGATAATAAAAAATTGCCCAGCGCGGCACTGCAATTTTTCCTTTCTAATTTCAAAGAGTTTCCTAGTAAACGAATCATGTCCTCTTCTCTGATTTTTTTCCCTTTTACATTTCTCGTCCCTTACACTTTCAGATTACAAAGTAAAGTTCCCATCGAGTGCCCTCTTAGAGGGACCCGCAATGGTGGTTGAGATCATGGTTGGACCTTTTGAACCAAAAATTTCCAGATGCCATCTTAAACATGTAAGCTGCTGCCTAATTTGGGTCCCCAAGAAACTTTATGTTCGTAGCAGTTGATTCAATGTATCTTGAATAAAAAGGCCATAATCAACACTCAAAATCTTTTATAGATGGTTAGGCAGTTTCTGAGTGTATTAAATGATGTCTTCGTTGAAAGAGTTTCGTCTTCGATTATTGAATTACAACAGATACATTGAGTCCAGATACTACCTCCGAGGAGAGAAGAGCACGATCCATCTTGCTCTGTGGATATTACTTCGTACATACCTAACTTCGAAATAACACAGTTCAAACTGAATATTGTTTGGAGTTGGTGGCCTAGCTATGATGTGTTGGAAAGTCCAAGTTGAGATAGTGCGTGGAATGGACAAACGAGAAGCCTCACCTACAGAATAGATTTGCCTTGAACCGAACTATCATATCAGGTTAGCCAAAAGCTTAAAGACGGGAGGAGAGGGAATCTACATGAATATAAGGGTCATTAAAAATTCTATAAACAAGCGATGTGCAATACTCTTAACATAATGTTGTAAGGAAAATGTTACCTATTTTCATTTAGTATCCAAAGGTACATGTGTTTGCAAAGTTTGTTATCTAATAGAATTCGGGAAAATAACAGGAAAAACTTAATTTCGACGCACAAGGTACAAATAATTACACGAGTGCAATTTTTAGTTTTAGTTATGCACTTATGTTAGAGCTGGACGTATTTTTCCTTGAACGGAGAGATCCCCTATATCAATTTGGTGCCCTCATCACACGTTCAATTCATTGGAAATTGAAGCGTATCTCTCTCCTAAAGGAAAATTACCAAAAGAGTACTAAATCTATTGTAATTGTGTCAATTCAATTCTAAACCTTTTTTTTTATCAATTCAGTTCTAAACATTTTACATTTGTGTCAATTTAGTTTAGTTGGCCAAATCTAATGTGTCAATTTTTAAATATTATTATATATATATATTTTTATTTTATTCCTTTTCTTCCTTATTTTCTTGTTTTCCTCCACGGTGGCTGGCGAGGCTTTGGTGAGGGTCGCGGCCTTGAGGCCTTCCCTAGTGACGTGGGCAAAGGTGGCCATGGGCATTGCGCGAGGCTAGCCTCACTGGCTGTGGGCGAAGTCTGCCTCCCTCATGGTTAGCAAGGCCATGGCCGCCTTCGCCCGCATCACTAGGGCCTCGCTGGTCGTGGGTGAAAGCAGCCATGGCCTCGCCAGCCGCAAGTGAGGGCCGCTACTAGTAAGGGCTTCGCAGCCCTTGCTTAGTACTTGCCGGCCACTGTGGGAAAAAAGAAAAGAAAAATGAAAAGAAAAGAAAAGAAAATAATTAATAGAAAATTCGAAAAAAAATATTTAAAAATTGCCACATAGGCATCGGCCGGACGGCTGGCCAAAATTGGTCGGATGGACTGAATTGGCATAAATGCAAAAGGTCTAGAAATGAATTGGCTCAAAAGAAATGTTTATGACCGAATAAACACAATTGCAATATGTTGAGGACTTTTTTGGTAATTTCCCCTCTCAGTGGAGTTTCACCACACCCCCGAGAGAGAGAAGAATGTCATTTATAATCCATCTCATGTGGTATTTAACACGTTTAAGATATGGAATCTTATTTATAATCTTGCAAAAATATTTTCAAATACATCCAAACATGTCATATCATTCATGTTTAATTAAATGTACGGTAGCATGTCCTAATGCATAAAAAATTCCATGAGACTGTAAATTTACACGTACATTCCATATTGGTTTAAATAAGGTTTAACTAACCTTGAAATTAATTTAGGCAAGAAAAGGAAACAGAACTGGCTAACGCTCATGGCAAGAACTTAATGAATTTTGAGAATTCTTCCAATAAGCATCCACTCACGCGCTAGATTTCTTTGTTTAATTCATTACAATTCGGAAGTCCAAACTCCGTCTTAAAAAGATAAAACTGATTAGTGCGTATACGTTCATGGAAGAAAAGCGACCCCCTTGCCAAGAAATTAGTAGTTATCGGTTGACAGTCAACGATAGATAAATTGGTAAGGCGTAACTTGATGATCTTAATTTAGTTATTAACGGAGAAAATGAATAATGTAAATTGTATATCAAGTTACGACATGAATTTGAAATACCTCAATCTAGAATCGAAATTACGTATACTTGATTTAGGCAGCCACCATCTCGGAACCGATCAATATGAAAGGAGGCATGTTTTTTTTTTTTTTCCATTCTCCTCCTTAGGATAGACTTGAAGAATACATTTGTCATTGTTAAATACCGCCTTATATCGACCATTGAACGCCATTTTATTATCGTACCGAGATGTGCTAAAGCCCGATATAAATTGACTAAACAATTGTATTCAGGCTATCAAGCATTGTCTCATGTACTTTATTTACTATATCACCACATGGCTTTCGCAAACTAAAATATTACGTGATCAATGTTAGCCCAGGCTTATAAGAATTTCTAACAAACTCTTCATGGATGATCGATACAATGAAATCTCATTTATTTAATGTAATCTTTTAACAGAGATGCGCAATCCTTTGTAATTTTTTAATCAGATCAACTCTTCACACTACACACTCGACGTAGAAATACATACCTCTGGCTCTCTCTCCAATAGAATCGACATTTCCAACAATGCCTGAACTTTATTTTACACGCTGCTATTTATTCACGGATACGAACACGTGAAGGGATATATCGAGAACCGAAACAGAAAGATCACGGAGAAAACAAGAAAAATAGACGATGCACGAATTTACCCAGGTTCACCCTCTCTTAGGGCTACGTCCTGCAAAGAGATTTCACTATAATTTCGGTTTACAGCCTCTCAACTCGTTACAATAATCAGAAAAAACGAGCAATATATATATATGCCCCAAACGGGCCCAAAACCTAAACCTATATGAAATCTCTTAATTTCGCACCATACGGGCCAGCCCAAACCCGTTGAGGTTTCGGGGGCGCTGCCCCCGAGCCCCCGCCCGCTCACCGGCGGGCGCTGCCCCCGAACCCCCGCCCGCTAACCGGGCAGCGGGGCACCCGTGTCGGGGGCGCTGCCCCCGAACCCCCGCATTCCGCACGCATGGGTCACATGTCGTTGGACAACACTTCAGTTTCCCTAAGCTCACGTGGGCGTACCCGGTGTGAGAAACAAGGGTCTCCGAAGTATTCGCCAACTCCAACATTCTCCCACTTGGCGGATACTTCGCGCAGACGAGGGCCTTTCCAATATCATTCTTCTTCAATCCAATCGAAGTAGAGCACCATTCAAACTTCGCACCTGTGACGGCTTTAGTAAGGAAGTCAGAACTATTTTCCACCGTGTCGACCTTTACAAGCCGAACCTCTTTCTTCTCTACCTTTTCTCGGATGAAATGATATTGTATATCAATGTGCTTTGTACGTGAGTGAAATGCAGGATTCTTAGCTAAATAAATAGCCCCTTGATTATCACATCTCACCTCTATGGCACCTTGCTCAAAACCGAGCTCCAAGCACAAACGCCGTAACCATACGGCCTCTTTTCCAACATGAGTAAGAGCCATATACTCAGCCTCCGTAGAAGAAAGCGCTACCACGCTTTGCCTCCTGCTCATCCAACTTAATGCAGCACCAAACAATGTGAAAACATATCCGCTAGTGGACCGTCTACTATCAATATCTCCACCCCAATCAGCATCTACATGGCCTACGATATCAAGCATGTTTCCGTTTCCTGTACCTTCAAAACATAAAGAAAAATTCGAAGTTCCACGAAGATACCTGAAAACTCTTTTGATCGCATTCCAGTGTTCTCTACCTGGGTTAGACATGTATCGACTCAAGACTCCCACTGCTTGGGCTATATCCGGACGCGTGCACACCATAGCATACATCAAGCTGCCCACTGCACTCGCGTATGGAACTCGGGACATCTCTTCGGCTTCTTCATCCGTTTTTGGACATTGTTCCGCAGATAGCTTGGTCCCTAAAGGTATAGGGGTACCAACAGGCTTGCAGTCTATCATATTGAATTTCTTCAATATTTCTTTTATGTATTTCTCTTGCCCTAGCCACAGCTTCCGTTTCTCACGGTCCCTCCTAATCTGCATGCCCAAAATAAAATTTGCAGGCCCCAAGTCTTTCATTTCGAACTTTTTGGCCAACAAACTCTTCACGGAATTCACCATCTTCACATTATTCCCGATCAACAACATGTCATCGACATATAGCGTGAGAATGACAAAGTGATCGCCCGTTCTTTTCACATAAACGCAATGGTCAGAATTTGAACGCACAAAATTAAGCTGGAGCATGTACGTGTCAAATTTCTGGTACCACATCCTCGGTGACTGCTTTAGCCCATATAAAGACTTTTTCAATTTGCACACCAAATTCTCTTTTCCTCTTACTTCAAAACCTTCTGGCTGCCTCATATATATCTCCTCCTCCAAGTCCCCATGAAGGAATGCCGTCTTTACATCCATCTGTTCTACCTCAAGATCATATGCAGCTGCTATAGACAGAACAAACCGTATCGAGGTCAACTTCGCCACGGGAGAGAAAATCTCGTCATAATCAACTCCCTCAATCTGAGAGTACCCCTTGGCTACAAGCCTAGCCTTGTACTTCTCTACAGTTCCATCCGGTTTCAGCTTTCGCTTGAATACCCATTTACACCCAATTGCCTTTCTATCCTTAGGCAATTTACACAAGCTCCATGTCTCGTTTTGATCAAGCGACTGCATCTCATCTATCATTGCGAGCTCCCACTGATTCGCATCATCCATGGATCTCGCCTCTTTTACAGAACTAGGATCATCTCCGGTAATACTTAAGGCATGATACGTACTCAATACACTAAGTGAGTATCGAATTGGTACCTTTCTTTCCCGCGTCGATCTCCTGAGAGCTGGCATGCTATCTGTATCCAGGTCTTCATCTGAATCTGCATCCTCGACTTCATTAACTGAGTCCCCTTGCTCTGATTCAGAATCAGACTCTACTAACGTGCCTTGTGGAATCATCTCCACAGTTCCAGTTTTAGGACTTTCTTCAAGCACTATCACTTTCTTGGACTCATCACCTTTCTGTGTGCCAACCTGGGGCTGTGATTCACGAAAGACAACATCCCTGCTGTATACAATGGTCTTTGATTCTGGATTCCACAGCTTATAGCCCTTGACCCCTTCCTTGTATCCGACAAATATGTTCTTCTCAGACTTATTGTCAAGTTTACCCCTCTTCTCCTTGGGTACATGAACATATGCGTCACACCCGAACACCCGAACATGGGACAGATTCGGCTTCTTCCCAAACACTGCCTCATATGGTGTACGATCCTTCACTGATGAGGTCGGTGACCGGTTCTTCAAATAACTGGCTGTGGCTACAGCTTCTGCCCAAAATTCTGTTCCCAAACCTGCCCAACTCAGCATGCATCTTGCCTTTTCTATGAGTGACCGATTTAATCTTTCGGCTACCCCATTCTGTTGAGGCGTATATGGAGTCGTCTTCTGTCTTGCAATACCATTATCCACACAGAATTGCTCGAACTTATCCGAACAGAATTCACCTCCGTTATCTGTACGAAGGACCTTGATTTTCCTGCCCAATTGGTTTTCAACCAAAACCTTAAATTCTCGAAATTTTTCAAATACATCTGATTTACTTTTAATAAAATAAATCCAACTATATCTCGAAAAATCATCTATGAACGATACATAGTACCTGGATCCTCCAATAGATGGAGTCGGAGTAGGTCCAAAGACATCGCTGTGAATCAGCTCGAGAACCTCAGTTGCTCTTGTACCAGTGTGTTGGAAGCTAACTCGATTCTGTTTTCCATGGAGACAGTGTTCACAGAACCCGAAACCCATAGAGCATTTTGGAATTCCTTCTACCATCTGACTTGAAGCTAAGGTAGATAGTCCCTTTTCACCAATATGCCCTAACCTCTGATGCCATAACATGGACGTATCATGTCCATCTTCCTTGGCCTCCTCAGAAACGAACCCGCTACCAATAGTCACTGTTTCCCCGAGCAGCTTGTATAATGTCCCATAACGGACTCCTCGTGCAATCACAATGGAACCTCGAGTCATCTTGCACGAATCCTTATCACAGCTAAAAATAACCCCCGAATCAGCCATCGTACCGACTGATAATAAATTTCTACTCATCAAGGGTATGTGCATCACGTCTGGAATAGTCTTTACCGTGCCATTACTCATCCTCAGCTTCACTCTGCCACGCCCGACAATTTGAACTGCAGTATCATCTCCGAGCATGACATCCCCACCATTATATTGCTCATATTCACAAAACCAGTGTCTATGAGGCGTCATGTGGTATGAAGCACCGGTATCAATCAACCATATATCCTTGTCTGACTGCGCCATACACGCAGCAGCCAAATACATATCTCCCGCATCGACCTCCTTTTTACCCGAGGATGATTCAGCTTCTTTCTTAAAAACTGGCTTGTTTTTACAGTCTCGCTTCACATGGCCCCACTCTTGACATCTCCAGCACTGTACCCTCCTCTCTCTACTCTTCGATCGCCCACGAGATTTGGATCTGGACCCTCTCTGATTTAGAGACTTCTCTGCCAGCCTTCCCCTAGCCGCCAAGGCCTCTTTACCGGAATTTCCCGATCCCTTTCTTCGTGTCTCCTCCGATAACAAGGCAGAACACACACTTTCATACGATAATTCCTTATCCCCACCACCAATCACCACAATCAGATTATCCCATGAATCCGGCAGTGAACAAAGTAGTGTTATTGCCTTATCATCATCCTGAAACTTAACACCGATTGATACGAGTTGACTAATCAATGTGTTAAAGTTATACAGATGTGCAGAAAACGAGTCGCCCTCATGCATCCGAAGATTATACAGCTTTTTCCTCAAGAACAGCTTATTAACCAACGACTTACTTTGATACAGCGACTCTAATTTCTGCCACAAATTTCTGGCTGTAGGTTCGCTCATCACATTCGTTAGAATTGAGTCCGCGAGACAAAGCCGAATCAACCCCTTTGCTTTCCGATCGATCCGATTCCAGTCTTCAATCTCCTTCGGATCTGCTGGTTTGGAAGTTGAATCGCCATCCTTCACCGCTTCCTTGCCTATCACGACACCGGGTTGCGCAGCAACAGGCCTCTCCGTTTCGATTGCCGACCAGAGATCTCGATCACAGAGAAGATCCTCCATCTTCATCTTCCACAGATCAAATCGCGTCCCATCGAATTTTTCTATCTCAATTCGTGATCCTCCTGACATCTCGAACAAACCCTAATTCCTCGAACAACTCTGGCTCTGATACCAATTGAAGGGATATATCGAGAACCGAAACAGAAAGATCACGGAGAAAACAAGAAAAATAGACGATGCACGAATTTACCCAGGTTCACCCTCTCTTAGGGCTACGTCCTGCAAAGAGATTTCACTATAATTTCGGTTTACAGCCTCTCAACTCGTTACAATAATCAGAAAAAACGAGCAATATATATATATGCCCCAAACGGGCCCAAAACCTAAACCTATATGAAATCTCTTAATTTCGCACCATACGGGCCAGCCCAAACCCGTTGAGGTTTCGGGGGCGCTGCCCCCGAGCCCCCGCCCGCTCACCGGCGAGCGGGGCAGCCGTCCGCTGACCGGGCAGCGGAACCCCCGTCGGGGGGCGCTGCCCCCGAACCCCCGCCCGCTGACCGGGCAGCGGGGCACCCGTGTCGGGGGCGCTGCCCCCGAACCCCCGCATTCCGCACGCATGGGTCACATGTCGTTGGACAACACTTCAGTTTCCCTAAGCTCACGTGGGCGTACCCGGTGTGAGAAACAAGGGTCTCCGAAGTATTCGCCAACTCCAACAACACGCACCCAAAACCCCTAAAAACACTCTTTAACTCCAATTGACCTTCCTGCAGTTGAACCTGATCTCCCCGTTACTTCCGGTGAGAGGGCTAATGTTTCCCATGTTTACTATTGACCGAGTGAAGCTCTCAAAGAAGGCAATCGGGTCAAAGCTGAAGCGGTTGACGAGGGAGATTGTCGCAGCGCCGGCTGTTGAGTAGAGCTCTTGGTCGGACAGAAGAAGCCCATCATTTTTTTGGAGGTTGGAGTAGTAGTGGTTGTCGAACAAGTTCGGGGTCGTTGGGTCAAGGTCGGCGAGGACACTGCTGTTGCCATTCTGAGGGCATAGTTTCCGCAGAGCCGTCAAGTACGATGGCCTTATGGTGGGATCGGGGCCACCATTCGTGGTGAAGTTGTAGAGCCTAGGGCTGAATGACTTGCACTGTGCACGTCCAAAGGTGTGAGCTCCTGTTTTATTATCATATGCACCAAAAGTTAGCTAAGGGAACAAAATATCTGCAGATGCTCGATTGCGAAGGTGGATGAAAAGACAATGCTAGGAATGCTCAACGGAATTTGTACACCAAACATATGCGACAAATTCCTTACTGGACATATGAATAAATAATAACGATCCACAATATCACTTGATATATTGATTTTGTAAAATGACCTCGGTATACTCAGCATTTCTCAGATAATATGTCCATGATCATATTAGGATGTTCCAATGTGTTAAACAAAAGTGAAGAGATGTTGTGCCGATAAGTTATGTGACAAAAATTCCGTATCTCACTCTGTATATCTAGTTTGTGCATCAATACTTGCAGTTTCACGTTTCATTTCAAAATGCAAGTCCAACTGCTCTATTTTACCGGAAAGAGCGACAAGGTCGGTGATTCCCAAGCCAACATCAGAGAATTTGGAACTGAGGGTGGCAGAGCTATCAAAAGGGGAGGGTATTGATATGTTCACTAGTGCTTGATACGCCATCAAGCTGTCCCTCCTCCCCAAGAGCACCGTCCAATATGGACCTCCTGACTGAGAAACACGAGTATGATTCGTGTAGGCCAAGTAACAATAACAAATCCTAATTAACTTCAAATTTGTTTTTATGTTTCTTTGACTATAACTACATATACCAAATGGACGGAAGCCTGAGCAGCGAGGGCGAGAATGTCGGCGCAAGAAACTGTCCCAGGACAAGCGCTCTCAATAGCTGCTTTGATCATGTCCACCACACCGAAGCCTCTCGCGGACTGGAAATTTGGAGCTGCATCTTTCTCGCTCTGTATGGTTGGGCTATTGTCCAGCAACAGCGATCCATCACATCCCTTTTAACACATACGTCATGCTCAAGCATTAGGTTACGTGACTAACACTACCCAATAATCAGATCAAAAATACTGTCTTTAACGGGAGTTGATCTAGCTTAGGGACTCACATGAACGAAGCAATCGTGGAAATGGAGACGGAGGAGGCTGGCGGTGATGCGTGGGTCATATTGAAGGGCCTCCAGGATCACGGTTTGGACGATGCTGGACAAGCCTGGGCATGTCTTCGCATAAAAATCAGTGGTTAGTTGACCGTTCGACGGATGGAGGGAAAACAATGCGGTGGCAAAAAGGGTCACCGCCGTCAGCGAGCAAGCAGTAGAAGAACGGGCCATGACTCGTTTAAGTAATGCGGTTTGGACTAATCGGATCCCTCTCAAAAGTTGGGCAATTTGAATCCTAAAGCACACATTCTTGGTCCTATATATACAGTTAGGATATGTTGAAGCTCCTACGGCTTTAAGATCACCATGTGCGCGTAAAAGTATTAAAATAATTGCTTGCCAGCTCTAATGATCCTAGACTGTTCTCCGTCGTCTCAAGGTGAAAATATTAATGTTGGATTGGGTGCAAGGATCGATTACGGATGCAAGTTTGGAGAGAAACTTCGGAGATGATTTCGTAAGACGTGACGATCTAGATAATCAGGGGTTAAGGGTAATACTCATCCTCCACCCACACCCCTAAGCTCTGAAGATTTCGATACATGGCAACTTTGGTCAGACCCAATTAGAAGCAAAAGGCATGCGAAATTGAGGAGGCAAGGGTCGTCGCAGATCTCAGACCTAAAACTTTGTCTCCTGCTAGGATATATGCGTTGTACAGATTGGCCAGCAAATTGAATTATCCAACCCAACAATGCGGGTGATGATTATGTATTCGATAGGCCATCCATAAGTTTGCTTCCTTTGTTAGGGGATTGGATTTGATTATGTTTTATTAGGAGAATAACAACGTAATTTCGGGCTCTGCCACTTTTCTTACCCAAAAAAACCTAGTATGCATTAGCATATCAAGTATTAGACATTTAGTGTTCCTTCCGCAATCAGAGGGAGTGGGGAAAATTATCCAATCAATTCTAAAGCTATTGTGCGGCTATCAATTTAATCATAAACTTTTTAATTTTGCCAATTGAGTGCTAAACCTTTGTGCAAAGTTCTAATGTAGTCGTTTTGCCTGAAATCGCTGATGCGGCGGTCCAGTTCTCATCGGCCATTATACATGGCACATCGTCACTTCAGCGATTTCTTGTAAAAATCGGCCAGTGAAATTTAGCACTACAGTACATGATTCAATCGGAAAAATTGAAAAGTTTATAAATGAATTAACATTCATATAATAAGTTTAGAACTAATGTGACAATTGCCTTAGAGGGAGTGCGTAATTTAAGTTTGACGAATACATTAATCCAACAATGATTGTTTCTCTTTGATACATGCCAGTTTTACATAATTATTGCTCGGGTTAAAATAATCTACTCATTTTATCTACAGGTATTTAAATGCCTAAACTTAGAATAATCGACGAGGATGCAATTAGTCAAGATTGAAGAAGCTTCGTATAGGTGGAAAATGCAGACGGAGGGGCTAAAAAATAAGGATTCGTTTGAACATGACATAACTTTTGACCAAACTGGAGTTTATTATAAGGATTGCACAAGTAAAAGACGAAAACTCATTTGAAGTGTCTCTTTTTACCTCAAGATCAACTTTTGAGGTGGGTTTTGGGGGACGTTCTTTGAATTCATCCCTCCAAGTGCATTATCTCAGCTCATTTGTCATTTGTCATCTTTCTTCTTCTTTTTTGTTTATTAGGTTTGTAATTTTATTCTTGTCCGAGCATTTCATAGACTAGGTATGAGCATCGCTCTAGGGTCAACCCTAGACCGGCCCAACCCGATCGGTCCTGGTTCAGTTCCCAAGGGGACTAGGTCAGTCCTTGGACTTAAAACCCTTGAACCCTGCACTATACGGATTGGTCCTCGATCTTGAGACTTTAGGGTTGGTCTAACCCGAATCAACCCTGTATATATTATATTTATATATTTTTTTAAATTTAAATCCTACCCTAGCAAATGTGTCACTATTTTTTCTGTTTTTTATGTGGTTCTGCCGTGTAGAATTGTAAATTTTTTTTTGTCAAAAGAATTGTAAATTATAAAGTAGAAACCCACTTAAACAGTTAACCTAACCTTGATTTTGACCAAAAAAAAAATAGAAACCCTCCTCTTCCTCGCTTGTCACCTCCCTTTGTTCGGTCGCCGCTCACTTGTGAAACCCTATTCCTCACCTCGCACCTCTCATCTCTACTGACTCACCTCGCTCTTAACTCTATTCGCTCGTCTTGCTCGCTGCTCGCCTCTTTGCTCACCTCGGCCTTGCTTTCACATGTTCGCTTTTTTATGGTTCGTTGCTTTTAGTAAATGGAGATTTATGTTGTTATCTTATCTTAGATTTATGTTTGATACATATCAGTGTTCATAGTTTGATTGCTCAATGTCACATTATTGATAAATATGAAATTTGAAAGAGTATGTACTTTGAACACAAAAAAAATAAAACAAAAAAAGAATTAGTCGGTCTCGGGTTGACCCTAGGGTCGGTCCCGGGTTGATCCTAAGGTCGGTCTGGTCCTCAATCCCAAGCTCAACAGGGTTGGTCATCAGTCCAAAAAATTGAGGGAAAATTACCAAAGGAGTTCTAAAACCATTGCAATTGTACCAATTCAGTCCTAAACCTTTTGTAATTGCACCAATTCAGTCCATCCAGCCACTTTTAATTGGCCGGTTGACGTGATAATATTTTAATACATTTTTATTTTTTCGAATTTTTTAATATTTGTTTCCTTTCTCTTTTTTTTTTCTTTACTTCTTCCCCCTGGCTGGTCTGGCCAGGAGGAGGCTTGCCAGCCACTGGGGACTGCCGAGGGCGAAGCTCGCCATGGTTGGGCGAGGTCGATCTCGCCTATATCTGGTGAGGTCAAGCCTCGCCATGGTTGTGTGACGGCGAGGGCGGAGCTCGCCATGGCTGGGCAAGGTCAAGCTCGCCCAGCCATGGCGAGCTTTGCCCTTGCCGTCGCTGGGCGAGCTCGACCTAGCCTAGATCTGGCGAGGTCGAACCTTGCCATGGCTATACGACGGCAAGGGTGGAGCTTGAAATTTTTTTTCCTTTCTCTGTTTTTTTTTTTTGGCCTTTTCTTCTTCCCCCGGTTCAGTGGCCGGACCGGCTAGGGGTTAGGGCCGGCGAGACCTCACTGGCCACTAGGTAGGCTCACCCTCATTGGCACTGGTAAGGGCGAGGTGAGTGCGAAGCTCGCCATGGCTGAGCGAGCTCGACCTTGCCCACAGACATGGCGAAGCTCGACCTCGCCAGATCCTCGCCGACCCTTGCCAGAGCTAGGCAAGGCTCGTCCTCGCCAATGCTGGCGAGGGCGAGCCTCCCCAGTGGCCGGTGAGGTCACCTCGCTAGCGAACCTCCTCCTGGCCGGACTAGCCAGGGGGAAGAAGGAAAAGAAAAAAAAAAGAGAAAGGAAAAAAATTTAAAAAAATTATTAAAATATTGTCACGTCAGCCGTCCGACGTCCACGTCAGCGCCGGTCGGCCAAAGTGGACGGATGGATTGAATTGGCATAATTGCAAAAGGTTTTGGACTGAATTGGCACAATTGCAATATGTTTAAGACTTTTTTGGTAATTTTTCTCAAAAATTGAGGACCAACACTATGCGGATTGGTCCTAGGGTTAGGTGCAGAACCCGCCCAATATGAACCATGCTCACCCCTAAGACTAGCTATTGGGCCGCGCTCCTCCCGGCCGTATCTTCTGTTCATAGCTAATAATGTTAGTCAAAGGAGACGTGACAAAAGGAGCTGAGGGTTGGTCAAACATAATATGCATAACTTAGTAAAAAATCATAATTTTAGGAAGTCAAAGATTGATCAGAGGAAGAAAAAAGGTAGTAATGTAATGATATAGTTTGAGCCCGTATTTTTATTAGTGATTTGGATTTAGATTCATGAATAATTATTGTGTTGCATGTTTATAATCTTTTTCTCTTGTAATTGAGGAATGTAATAAAGAGGTGTGAAGTGCTAATTATAATGGAATTATCTACTGGATATAACCTTAGTTTAAGGGTGAATTAAGATAAAAATCTGTATCTCAATTTCTTTTTCTTGTTTTTACTCTCTATTTCCTTATAATTGTATGTCAAATCCTAACACGTAAATCATAAATATATGGCATGAATTCTAAATAAATTTTTTTGAAGATATTATTAACCTGAGAATGCAAGGAAAATAACAATAGAGTAAATCCAGGAAATTAAAATCTAGAACATTTTTTTCATTGTTTGTGAATTTACTTCGAATTTTTTGCTCAAGTTCCGTCTGTCAAATCTATTGCATTCCGGATCTCTATACAAAAGCAAACCCACCAGATGTGAAAATCGTACAAAAAAGAGGCGGATGAATATGGAAGGTCTTCCATTCCTATTTTTTTACACAAAAAAGGAATTAATATATACTAAAAAATTTCATCTTGAACGATTACTGAGTTTAATAGAAGTATTAGCTAAAGACCGTAACTCTTTATCAATCATTTCTAACTATTTGCATGTGACATAAACTGAAAAAGTTGTAACACAACAAGCTACAGCTCATGAAGTTTATCCTTATCAATATATTTCAAGGTTCCTTTTATGCCAACTTAAGGTAATTGCTAAGTGACTATTTTTAATCTACTGTAAGAATAACAGATTGTTCTGGATCACAAAAAAAATTTATTATAAATTATTATAGGATCTATTTCTTCAAAAATTTATGACTCACAATAATCTAAAGATTGTTATGCAACCCATTGCAAATTTCCTAGTGTGGTAACGTAATTTTTCCTTTCTAATTTTTAAAGAATTTTTGCTCACGGAAAAATTCGTGTGCCTTATCCTCTGACTTTTTTTTTTGTTTTTATGCTTCTCGTTCCGAATAATTTCAGGTCAGAAAGCAAAGTTTCCATTGGGTGCACCCTAAAAGGGACCTGCAATTCCAATGGTTGGTGAGATCACGGCTGGACCTTTCGAACCGAAATTTCTCTTTATTATTTTGGCATTGCCAGGCACGATCTTGAACATGTAGCCTGCGGCATACTTTGGGTCCACAAGAAATTTAATGTGTTCGTAGCAGTTGAATCGATGTGTCCTCAATGACAGTCGAGAGGGCACAATCAACACTCAAAATCTATTATAGATGGTTAGGCAGTTTCTGAGTATATTAAATGGTATCTTCATTGAAAAAGTTTCCACTTCGATTGTTGAATTACAGCAGATAAATCGAGTCCAGATATTCCGTCCGAGGAGAGGAGCACGATCCGTTTTGTTCTGGGGATGCTGCTTGGGACATACCTAACTTCGAAATAACACAGTTCAAATTGAATTTTGCTTGGAACGGCCCGTCTTCCTTACCTATACGGTCAGAACCTGACCTTTATACGCAGAGAAATACTCAATACCTTTTTTTTTTGGAAATTATAGGAACAGGGTTCGATGTATAATGTAAGATGCGTGGAATCATGTGCTCGTGAAGGTTCAGATAAATTGATTGGGTGCTATTAACCAGTACCCTCAAAGCACTTGTCAAGTATACTTACTTGAAATAACTAAATACAAAATGTATTGGTTGTGCGTGACATGAGAAAATCGGTGTATTAAAAACTGGAAAGTTTCCTTAATTAATTGCTTAACTAATGTAATTGTGGCACTCGTTAACAAAATCCAAATTCATAATAGCAGTATATTCTTTACGAAGGAAATTCCCACTCTCTGACATGGACATATGCCATTACATATTATGGTGTTGGATTAGATTCGTTGAGTCAAGATTGCTGTAAATCAAACAACTTATGATTAGAGAAGTAGTCGAAGTTAATGTGAAAAAACATGGAAGGTAATGGATCTTGCAATTCGAAATCGAACATGAGAGAACAAGGAAATAAGGACACTAAAAAAATTTACGTGGTTTGGTCCGAACATTAAATACCTTCGCCACAGGAAGAGTCGGCCGCAAAGAAATCCCTTTTGAATCGGGAGAATTATAGAGTATATGATTGCTCAATCGTTCCCGTATCTTCCAGTCTTAGATTACATCCAAAGCAAACCCATAAAAATGTTATTTCATAATCTTTCTGGGACAATTTATCCAGAAATTTTACAGATGAATAATCACTCATCTTATTTGTTTCAAAACTCAACTTACGAGCAGAATCAACATTTGCTGCCTCGGATGGTTAACGTGTGTTTATGCAAAACTCGGCTTTAATGGAATTCGAGAAGAACTAGGCCGTCAAAACAAGAATCCAAAGTCAAGTCATAACTTTGCCGGGCCCAAAAACACGGAAGCCCATTTTTTCTTCCTTTAATTCTCCAAGATCAGCTCTACCGAATTTGCTCAATGTCCAAGTGGGCTTTTCTTCACAAACACGTTTCTGTCCCGTTGGGCATTCCATGACGGGTTCAAGCTTGAGACATAAGTTAACGTTTTCTTTACTTTAGCTCCATGTTTGTAGCTAAGTCATGGTTCTCGTCATTCATGCTGGTTTTGCCAATGCCTTGACAGGCACTCAACTACTACATACATATGTAAAGTCCTAGTTAAGCAAGTAGTAGCTTGATAGTTTCTAATTTAGCCACGGGTGCATAGGTTTCGTCATAGTATGTGCCCTCTTCGTGAGAATAATCAATGTTTAGCTACCAATCTGATTTTGTTTCTTATGACTTTACCCTTGTCATCGAGCTTGTCTTCAAATGCCCATTTGGTTTCAAAAACCAGATGGTCCTCTAGTCTTGGTACAAGCTCCTAGACTTCGTTTACGCAGAACTGATGCAATTTTTTTGCTTTGCTTTTATCTAGTTTTCATCGGCCAATACTTCCTCAGTTCCGCTTGGTTCTATTTCGGACATAATCACCAAAGTGCTCAAGATTTGTTTGAATGAGGATCCTTCGGTAGAACCGAGCTGTTTTATGCTTTCCTCTTGTCTTGGTGTATTCTCATTGATGGAAGCGCGTGCTTCTACTTGTTGTCTCCTTATCCTCATCAACAGTGGTTATGGGTAGCATAGTTTATTCAAATCTGACCTGAATAGATTATTCCACTTTCTGCGAAATCTTGTTAAACACTGTATGCTTTACTGAAGTTTTAGCAAGATCATTCATCATATCTTCTTCTTCTTCTTCTTCTTCTTCTTCTTCTTCTTCTTCTTCTTCTTCTTCTTCTTAAATCTCGAGGTGAAAAAAAGTGCAAATTGTCGGTGCATCTTGTAAAAACCTCATCTCGAGAAACTTTGTAACTCTGCATAAAAATGACCGATGTAAAAAGATAGAATTTGAAATACTTCAATCTGGGGCCGAAATTTAGTATACTTGATTTAGGTGGCCACTGTCTCGGAACAAATCAATGCAGAAGAAAGGCGTGTTTGTTTTCTCAATGTCCTCCTTTGGATGGACTTGAAGAATATAATCGTCATTGTTAAACTACCACCCTTCACAGACCTTCGAACGCCATTTTATCACCGTACGGAGATGTGCTTAACCCCAATATAAATTGATTAAACAATTGCATTCAGGCTATCAAGCATGGTCTCATGTACTTTATTTACTATATAACCACGTCTTTCACAAACTAAAATGTCAGGTGATCGATGTTAACCCACGTTTATAAGAATTTGTAACAAACTCTTCATGGATGATCAATAAAAGAAAATCTCATTTATTAAATGTGATCTCTTAACAGAGATGCGCAATCCATTGTAATACTTTAATCAGACTAACTCTTAACACTACACACTCGACGTAGAAATACAAACATCTGGCTCTCTCTCCAGTAGAATTGACATTTCCAACAATCCCCAAAAAACACTTTCAATTCCCATTGACCTTCCTACAATTATACCTGATCTCCCCGTTACTCCCGGTGAGAGGACTAATGTTTCCCATGTTTATTATCGACTGAGCGAAGCTCTCGAAGAAGGCACTCTGGTCGAAGCTGAAGCTGCTGACGAGGGAGATAGTCGCGGCGCCTGCTGTCGAGTACAACTCTTGATCGGTCAGAAGAAGCCCTTCATTTATCTGGAGGTTGGAATAGTAGTGGTTGTCGAACAAGTTCGGGGTCGTCGGGTCCAGGTCGAAGAGGACGCTGCTGTTGCCGTTCTGAGGGCAAAGTTTCTGGAGAGTGTTCAAGTACCACGGGTTAATGGTGGGATCAGGGCCACCGCTCGCGGTGAAGTTGTAGAGCCTAGGGCTGAATACCTTGCAATGTGCACGTCCAAAGGTGTGAGCTCCTGTTTTATCATCATATGCACGAATAGTGAGCTAAGAGAACAAAACATCTGCAGATAGCTCAATTATGAAGGTGGATGAACAGACCAATGCTAGGATTGCTCAACGAATTTGTATAGCAAATACATGCGACAAACTCGTTAGTGGACATATGAATAAATAATAACGATTTACGACTTCACTTAGTGTATTGATTCTGTAAAATGACCAAAGTATACTCGGCATTTCTCAAATAAGTATATGAGGGGGCATGCAAATTTTGATACCATCCTTCTGATATTCATACATCTGTGATGAAAAGTTATAGTTATGAGGTGCTATGAATTCGATCTCAATTAAGAAGCGACCATGATCATATTAGGAGGGTCCAATGTGTAAAACAGAAGTGAAGAAATGTTTGTGCCGAGTAAGTTATGTGACAAAAATCCAGCACGTCACTCTGTAAATCTATTTGGGGCATCAATATCTGCAGTTGCACATTTCGTTTCAAAATGCAAGTGCAACTGTTCTATTTTACCTGAAAGAGCGACAAGGTCGGTGATGTCCAAGCCAACAGCAGAGAATTGGGAAATGAGGTTGGAATAGCTATCAAAAGGGGACGGTATCGATGTGTTTGCTAGCGCTTGGTATGCTGTCAAGCTGTCCCTCCTCCCCAGGAGCACCGTCCAATATGGACCTCCCGACTGCAATTTCATAAGAGTAATAATCAAGGGAGACACAATTATGATTCGTCGAGGCTAAGTAATAGTAACCAACCCTCAATATACTTTAAATTTATGTTTATGTTTCTTTTACTATAACTACATATTATACCAAAGAGACGGAAGCCTGAGCAGAGAGGGCGAGAATGTCGGCGCAAGACACGGTCCCAGGACAAGCGCTCTCAATAGCCGCTTTGATCTTGTCCACCACACCGAAACCTCTCGCCGACTGGAAATTTGGAGCTGCATCTTTCTCGCTCTGTATGGTTGGGCTATTGTCCAGCAACAGCGATCCATCACACCCCTTTTAACACATATATCATGCTCAAGCATTAGGTTATGTGACTAACACTACCCAATAATCAGATCAAAAAAACCGTCGTTAACGGCAATTGATCTAGCTTAGGGACTCACGTGGACGAAGCAATCATGGAAATGGAGACGGAGGAGGCTGGCGGTGATTCGTGGGTCAGATTGCAGGGCCTCCTGGATCACGGTTTTGACAATGCTGGACACGCCCGGGCATGACTTCTCATAAAAATCAGCAGTTAGTTGAGCGTTCGACGGATGGAGGAGTAACAACATTGCAGCGGCGAAAAGGGCCACCGCCGTCAGCAAGGAAGGAGTAGAAGAACGGGCCATGACTCGTTAAGCAACGTCGTTTGCACTAATCAGATCCCTCTCAAAAGTTGAGCAATTTGAATCCTGAAGCACACATTCTTGGTCCTATATATAGTTAGCATATGCTGAAGCTCCTACGGCTCTCAAATCGTCATGAGCGCGTAAACTTATTAAACTAATTGCTTGCCAGCTCTAATAATCAAGGCCTTATGAATTGACCAGACCGTTTCATCTTCACCATGTTGGAATAGGTGCGAGGAACGAGTACATCTACAAGTTTGGAGAGAAACTTAGGAGAGATTTTGGTGAGAAGTGAAGTGAGGATCGAAATAAACAAAGGGTTAAGGGTAATGTTCATCCTCCACCCACCGCCCTCTAGCGTTGAAGTTTTCAATACATGGCAATCTTGGTCAGATCTGATTAGACGCAAAAAGCATGCGTACTTGAGTTGGCAACGCATATCTCTGACCTAAAACTTCATCCCTGCTAAGATACTTGTATACTTAAGCATTGTATTTTAATTAGTTCAAATAGATGTAGTGAAAACACGATGCATTATCGTAATAAAGAATTAGATGTTTACCGTTTCTTCCCAATCGGAGTGAGTACACGAGTTAAATTCCAAGGCTACATCACCACGGAGAAATTTGTAGAAGGTCGATCTAAACTTGTGTTATATACTGGGGCGATCTCTTTCATAATCATAACCCAAAACTAATAATGAAAAAATTGTTTAGTACGGCACCTTGATTTTCCCTTTCTAATTTGAAAGACTTTTTCACGTAAAAAATTTGTGTGCCTTCTTTTCTAATTTTTCCGTCTTTGGAGTTTCTCATTCCTAACGCTTTTAGATCGCAAAGTGGAACTTACATGGGGTGTATCTTTCTTGTAAACGAAGATTTTCCCCTACACATGTAGCCTGCGGCATACTTCGGGTCCGCATGAAATTTTTAATCGACGCTCAAAATCTTTTGTGGACGATCAACAAGTTTCTGAGTGTAGTAAATGACATCTTCAATCAAAGAGTTGCAACTTCCATTAATTATTAAACTACATCAGATATGTCAAGTCCAGATATTCCCTCCGATGAGAGAACAGCGCGAGCACGACCTATTACGTTCTGGGGATGTGTTGATTCGGACATACCTAACTTCGAAATAACACGGTTCAAACTGAATATTTTTTTGGAGTTGGTGGTCCCGCTATGATGTGTTGGGAAAGTCTACATTGAGAATAACAGTTGGAGTAGACAAATGCGAAGCCTCACCCGTGTAATAAATCTGGGCGGAATATGACCGTCATACCAGGCTAGAAAATCCTACCTAAAAGCTTATAGATGGAAGGACGGAGTCTATATGTATATAAGGCTTAGTAAAATCCTACCTAAAAGCTTATAGATGAAAGGATGGAGTCTATATGTATATAAGGCTTAGTAAAATCCTATAGACAAGCGATTGACGTGCAGAACTCTAGCACAATGGTTTAAGGAAAATGTTGCAATTTTTTATTTTGTATCCAAAGGAATACGTATTTGCAAAGCTTGCTGTCTAATCGAACCGGGGACAATAATCGTAAAAACTTAATTTCAACACGCGTGGTACAATTAGATCAAGAGAGAGAGAGAGAGTGAGTGAGAGAGAGATAAGGCCGTCAATCCCTGATTTTGCATCATGCTCGTATAGTTCATAAATATATCCTGTAAAATTTAGATCGGGGCATTCTTGTTAATCGTATCACAACTTTGTAACACAATCTCGACACGTGTATCACATAACATGTTTTAGCATATTGATTATCCAAAATTTTCAAATCGATTAACCTCAACAGATACATGTTTCAAGCAAGGCTCCACCCGTAAGGTGGTATGCGTAGGCTCCTTACAACGCTACTATTTGTAAATAAGATCTGTTACATTCAAGTTAAGCACTTAATCAATCAACATAACCATATGAAAAATGTCAAAGATACACGGCCAGTCCATTAACCGTGTATAAAAGGATTGACCGAAATATTCTTAGTACGAAATCCTCAAACCAAACAAAGTAGGGTGAGTTTATTTCGAAAAAAATAAATGATTTTGAAATTATTTTTCTTAAAACGATCTCTTGTATTTTTTGCAAAAATGAATGAATAAAAGATATTTTGGTCATCCACGAAAAATGTTTAGACATAAATTATTATCGATGATAAAAATATTTTTCATTAACTAATTACTTCAATTGATATAAGCGATTATTTTCAGGAAAATATTTTTTAAATTATTTATTTTTTACAAAATAAATAGATAAGCCTTGTGTGAACCAGCCCTACAAAAAAAAATATCGGCCGTAAGTTGAAACAGTCAATTCTGTATGGCTAACAACTTTACTTTTGGCAGGCCATGTCTTCCCCGCGTATCACATTCCTTGGTAAGCCATCAGAAATAAGCTGATGTTATCGTATCCAAATAGTCAATGACAAAGCACCTCATATTTATTTATGCTAAAGTAGATTAGTTACTCAAAGGGCTCTTTTGTGTAAGTATATGCAGTACTATACGACATTTTGTAATGATTAACAATTAAATGAAATGTTTGCAACAATTTATGATGGGCAAAAGTACATTAGAAGTGTCATGACTTGTGTACCGCGATCACTTTGGTGCCATACTTTTTTTCGAATTACTTTGGTGCCAACTTTTTTGAAAAAGGATCATTTTAGTGCCAATACTGACGTGGCTCGCCGGAAATCTAATGTGGCGCTGATACAGCTTGCCGGAAAGGTCCAGTTAACATTAAAAATCAAAAACGATGCCATTTAGCCCGCTGACGTGTACTTTTTAAAAAATTAATTAATTAATTAATAAAAAAAGCTTGCAACAGCAGCAAGGGAGCCCTCGCCGCTGCTGTCGCCAACCTACCACCGTCGAGAAGGGCCGGCGGTGGTGGGCGCAGTGGTTGGTAAGGGTCGCCTCGCCCAGCGATGGCCGGATCCGACAAGGTGAGACCTCGCCATGGCGACCCAGGTGACGGCGAGGTCGGCCTCGCCTTTGCTGGGCAAGGAGAGGGTCGCGGGCCTCGACCAGGGGCCGGCGACCCTCGCCTCGCCCAACGATGGCAGGATCCGACGAGGCAAGACCTCACCATCGCAACCCAAGCGATGGCGAGGTCTCGCCTCGCCTAGCGAAGGCGAGGCCGACCTCACCGTCGCGACCCAGGCGACGGCAAGGTCTCGCCTCGCCTAGCGAAGGCGAGGCCAACCTCGCCGTCGCCTGGGCCGCGACGGCGAGGTCAGCCTCGCCTTCGTTCGACGAGATGAAGGTCACCGGGCCCCGACCAGGGGCGACGACCCTCACCTCGCACAGCGATGGCCAGATCCGTCAAGGCAAGACATCGCCATTGCGTGCGAAGGCGAGGCCGACCTCCCTGTCGCGACCCAAGCGACGGCGAGGTCGGCCTCGCCTTGCCCAGCGATGGCTGAATCCGGCGAGTTTTCGCCTCGCCAAATTCGGCCCTCACTGGGCGAGGCGAGGGTTGCCGGGCCTCGGCCAGGGGCCGGCGACCCTCTCCCACCATTGCGCCCACCACCATCGGCCCTTCCCGGCGATGGTGGGTTGGTGACAACAGCAACGAGGGTTCCCTTGTCACTGCTACAAAAAATTCGAAAAAAATCTACATAATTTTCACGTATACAAGTCAGACCATTTTTTTTAAATATAAATGCCAGGTCAGCTTTTTGGCTGGGATTTTGGCCAGAGTCACTAAAGTGATATATTTTCCTTCGACTTGGCACCAAAGCGATCCAAAAAAAAGTTATAATATCAAAGTGATCGCCGTACACAAATTGTGGCACTTCTAGTGTACTTTTTCCGTTTATGATGGCCTCAAGTAGGCTGCAGAGACACCGTAGAACGCCCCCGTCTTCCTCATCTATACAGTCGAAACCTGACCATTATATGCAGCAATCCTCAAACAAACTCTTTTCGGAAAATTGAGGAGCAGATTTCGATGTATAACGTGAAGTGCTTAAAATCCTATGTTTGTGCAGGACTAAGTATACTTATTTGGAATAATTAGATGTCCAATGTACCGATTGTGCACGACACGAGACAATCGGTGCATTGAAAACTATAAAGTTTTCCTATCGGTTGCTTAACTAATGTAATTGAGGCACTCGTTAACAAAATCCAAATTGAGATAGCAGTATATATTCTTCGGGAAGGAAAATTTCACTCTCTAATATGGACATATGCTTTTACGTAGTATAGCGTTGAATTAGATACGTGAAGTCAAGAACTTTTCACTAGAGAAGTAGTCGAAGTTGAAGGTAACGGATCTTGTGATTCAATATCAAACGTGAGAGAACAATGAATAAGGACAAGTAAAAATTTACGTAGTTCAGCCTAAATGTTAGGTATCTATGCCATAGAAAAGTACACAGTAAAGAAATCCTTTATGAATTCAGAGAAGTATGAAGTATATAAAATCGTTCACATGTACAGTCTTAGATTACATCTAAATAAAACCCACAAAAATATCATCTCATAATCTCTCATGGAGAAAATTTGCAGAGGGCTAATCTGTACCACTCATCTTGTTTGTTTCAATATGCAATTCACGAGCAGAATTAACATTCATCGTCTCCGAAGTGTCACTAGTGTTCTTCTTCCTGTAATTCCAACATCAGCTCCGCCGAATTTGCTTGGACAACAAAGTCCAAGTGGGCTTTTCTTAATCAATACCGTGGGCAGCTACACAATATAGGCCGCACTTTGTGCATCGGGCTTTCCATGATAGGCTCAAGGTCAAGACATAGGTTAACATTTTCTTTACTTTAGCTTCATAATTACAGCTAAGTTATAAGTCTCGTCATTCATGCACGCTTTGTTGATGCCCTGACGGATGCTCAATTATCACATACGTCTATAGACTTAGCCAAGCTCATTTTTTTCCTAAGCAATGAACTCGGTCCACGAGATTCGGCGGCTTCCGCGTTATTTCACCACAAAAGTCTTCAAATTAGCTTCCGTTTCTCAAAAGACTGTAGCAACTCTAGAACTCAGCTTAACTGGGAAGAAAAGCAGAGCTCACGTTATGCCTAGCTTCGGCGATAATCACGCGATGAGCTGGTTGCTTTTATGTCTTTCAAATCATCAATTAAATGCTCAGATTGGACACAAGAAGAATTGACAATGTGCTTAGGCTTGGAAAATATCTCCATTGAAAAATCGACAACGTGCAAGAACTTCGTCGCCCTAAGACCTCGTGGAGAAGCCAAAGGGGAAGAAGGCTTCAGGGATTGGTCTGACGTTTTCCTTCTCATCGTGGTGATGCGACATCACTACACGAATTTGATTTAGGAAATCAATTCAACCTCTCAAACATAGGAGCTCCTTTTATCTCGTAAAAGAAGAGATTCTTTCCTTGTCAATCGATTTCCTCCAAGGTAAGGGATGCTGTTCGCGGAAAGCCAACCAGCAACTTCCTTCACCATGATTTACTTAAGATCTAAGTCTCTTCTTCGCCATCCATATCCGTTCATCTGCTTTGGGTGGGCGAGCAGGAGTTGAGCGGCGGAGATGCGCAGTCGGACGATGTGAGAAAGTAATTCTAGTAACATCGGTCGTAGCGAAAACGATAGTTCGTGATTATGCATTGACATAATTATAGCGAAATCACATTAGCCAAATGCATATAACTCGTTTGATCAAGAATCTTTTTGTTTTGAAAGATCAAATGTGTCATCGATGGTAAGTGCATGAAGTGGGTCCATGCACTTTTGGGAATCCTCTGAAACGAGGGAATCTGAGGCTTCAGCAGCCTTGCAAGGGAGGGCAAAAGCAGTGGTAGATTGAGAGAAAGGTTTAAAAAGAGAGAGAGAAGGAAGGAAAGAAGGAAACAACAGATAAGACATTGACTTTTCATTTCCGGCCATGATCCGACAACTCCTCTTTCCTCGGCCCAACCGTTCCTTTCCTTGCTTTATTGGGCCGATGTCTTAGCTGGGTGAATAATGTCCCTTGAAAGTTCGATCTTCGCTTTAGGTCATGGTAAGTTCCAGCAAGCAATCTGAATGGTGAACTGCCTTGCTGATTGGAGTGAAATGATCTTTGGCCCGTTGCTCGAAAGCATTGCAGAGTGATGCTCGACTTATGCTCGGGCTAGAGCTAGCATGAACGAAAATAATGTTCAATTGATCAAAAAGAGAATCGATTGTGACCCAGTCAATTGATCGGGTTCTGAGAAGAAGCCACGCATGCCGATGCTCGGTGCATAGGGAATGTCCCTACACCTTCGTATGACTTCACACTAGGATTTGCACAATGTGTTGCCCAAAAAAAGTTATTGCATGGGCTACGTTCAATGGGGTTTATGCCAATCGCATATCAAAAACCTATGCTAAAAAGCATAATAGAGAGAGGGGGGGAGAAAGTTAAGACAAAAGGCATATGCACGCATCACTTTCTCAACCCTAGCTGTGGATTTCTGTCCTTTTTCTTTTGTTGTTGCAGATCCGAGGTGTGCATAATAAGCAAACGTCCTTTCATTCTAAGAATTTTCTTTAGGGTCCATTGTAAGCCCTCGGTAGCACGCCGACGCACTAAGAAGATGAGATGATTCGTCGAGTATCAAAGAGGGGATTAAAGTCTCGCTTTCTTTGAAGATCTATCTCAATACATCATCAATGTGTACCACAATCGACGGTTGTGTATCTTTCTTGAATCTTGATTGATAATTAATCGAGTGGTTTGGATTATCGCGCAGGTCCAAATCTCTTATCAATATATTACAGCAAAAAAGAAAGAGTAATTAAGGTCAAATGAACTCCATTGGACTTGTCTAAACTCCATAAGAGCGTGGATCCTATGCTGGTTATCCCATCTCTCTCAACATTTGTGTGCTTTCCCCATCTTTTCATTTGCCAATAATTGCAGATGTGTGTTCCGCTTTTCTTGACTGTGTACACACATTTAAATAAATAGATAGATGGATAGATGTAAGAGGACTTTGAAAGCATATGCGCTTTGGCAATGGAAAACAATTAGATAATGCAAAGCTAAAGATGACTTAGCCCCCTCTATGAAAGAGTTGGAAAAGAAAGGAACATGGCATGCGCTCCTGAGCAGAAGGCCAAGTTGGATGTGGAGCGAATTTTAGATTCCACACTGGATAAAGGCTTCACGAGAAATGCTCTCCATTTTTGGCTCGGTCCCCGGCACCATTTCAGAAGCCCTTATTTTGCAGGGATGTGAATAACGCGATGAACTCATTTGAACCGTTGAATATGTTAGATCACGCGACAAATTTATGGGACTGTGTTCAAGTTCAATGGCACTTTGTATCTAAATGAATGCATCTTCGTATGCAATACTCACCAAAAATCGGTAGGGACTTTGCTTGCGAGTCGATTGTGTTTTGCCACCGCCACGGAGCACCGGTGAGGGCCGCCGCGGCGCCTTTGAATTGAGCAGATCTGGGTGAGGGTTCCCCCCAGTGTTTTGATATGGAGAAAGATGGCAGGTTTCGACGCGACCAAATTTCATTTCTTGCTGCGGCTCGAAACGTGGCCGATTAAGCAGAAGATCTAATGCTTCTTTTTCTTCGTTGACTTCGTGTTCTTCCAGGCGAGTGAAGGAAGATGGCGTTGATGCAAGGGAAATGGCTGTGCTTGTTGGGATGGTGAGGGTTCGGAGGAGGAGGTGGCGACAGGGAAGGCCGCGCTGCTGCCCAAGCGTCGGCGAGGGGCCGCCTACACCGCATGCGTTGTTGCGCCCACAAGGCCCAGCTGTCCCTTCGCCGGGTCGACGGCTTTCAGCCCTTCACCCAGCGCCTCGTCGCCATAGCCTATATTGTCGAGGGGGTCTTGTCGTCAAACGAGCAAGATCAAGATCTCGTCATAGCCCGGTCCCCATTGCCTACGTCGAGCCCTTCTCCGGCAGCTTCTGCGCCATGTTCTGGCTCTAGAAGCGCGCCCTCATGTCCGAACTCATCTCGTCGGGCTGGCTCAACTCGCAACAGCTGTCTGCGGCGAGGGTCGTGATCTCGCCCAGAATCTGTGGCAAGATGGTGCAGCGACGGAAGTGGAGGTGCCGCCCATGCTCGGTGAGGGCACCGAGCCCTCGCCGGTGCCACCGCACCCGCCACCATCGCTGCTGCCGCTTCCTCCCCGCCTCAGCCGCTTCCCCCTCCCCGTTGTTATCTTTTAACTCTTTTCTCTCCTTTCCAAAGTTCCTCGTTCTGATTTTCAAAAAATTGTTTTATCTAATTTATTATGTTTCATGCTAGCACTTAACGGCAATAAACCGGCTACACCAATATTATCATCTATTTGAGGAAAGGATCAACTCGAAAAAAAATATATATATAATTTAAGGACCTAATTAGCAAAAAAAAATTCAGAGATCATTAATGTCTTTTTATGCAAATTGGTAAATATTAAACGTTAAACACAAGGACTTTTAGCCTAGCTTAGTGATTTTTCATCCTTAATAAAATCCCTGAGGTCTATAGTATTCGATGCCAATATTCCCCCTCACTTATCTCACCCATTGATGGAAATAGTTGTACATCTAATTATTTTAATCGAATTTTTTTTGTAAGATTAAAAGATGTAACAAGAACAAACTTTTGATAAATATCTACAAGTGAGAAAATTATACAATAAATTCAAAATATATTTGGCATTTGACATCAACTTATCATTTAAATGTACTCCACTCTATCAGTGAGATGGGTGAAAATATATTTAGCATGGTCTTTTTTTTATCTTTTTAACAGAACTTTCCTAATATACACGGGATATCGTTAAAAAGTAAGGCGCCATTTATTTTATTAATAATCTACATACATCTTTTGATATATTTAATAAAAGATTTTAATATGCGAGACATCGTTCAAAAAGTTCGAGACACCATGTATTTATATTGATAATTTACATATATTAGGTGCAAGTAGCTAATAACCCACTTTTCATAAAATAAAATAAAAACAAATAAAAGTTCGCTGCCTTCTTACCCAACGAGCTTTATAGTAAAATACGCCAAAAGAACGTCATATCGACTGGTGAGTTTTTGATATCAATAAGGCTTCTATAAAAAAACACTCCGTTTAATTCATGTTAAGAATAAACACCTCATGAACATCGAAAAAATATCGAATTAAGTGCACCGTAACGTGAATCCAAATATGTTTTTCTTTATGTGTGGAGATCAAGAATACCTCTCGTAGGGTGCATTGTAATACATCGTATCTTGTTATGCCAATCATTGCCAAGTACATCTAAAAAGGCACATTTTAGGCACAAAATGAGGGAAAATTCCATAGGAAAGCAAGGCAAAATTGAGAGAGAAAATAGAAAATGGGCAGGACGCAAGTGGGCGAGAGTGGCACTGAAAGCTACTTTCCCCTTATTTGTGGTGAACAAATTAGTCAACTTGCCCTTCACTGAATTTAGATGTTATGACTGTGTTTTTAGATAATATGTATATTGCCATTCATGTCATAAGCACGAAAAGTAAAAGTTGTGATGTACGTCAAATCAAGCCGATCGATGACGCGATACCATTGGTGCATCAACTACGTGATCAGGGCACCGGAGATCGTAGGTGTACATGTTAATGCCACTTTCTCACATTACATTAGCAAATCTGCATCTACATTAACAATCTCCTCTATAAGTTTTAAATTTAGAATTTGATTAACCAAAGCAGAAATTAGCATTAGATATGCAAAACGTCGTTCATATTTCCATCTAGGTTAGATTCGTTTAGACGAGAGGATAACGATCGCTTAAAATAATTACACAATGAAGGTATCCCTTGAGATAAATATTTTCTTTATCTCTCTCTCACTCGCCCTATTGTTGCAAATATCGCAACATGCCTCCTTGTTATGTCCATGTTGCTGAGTAGCCTGGTTGCACTAGCTCATCGCCCAGCGCCCGTTCATCTCGTCATTCCAGAGTCCTCTCTCCTCCGACGCCACAAACTCATTTTAAACCACACGAGACACGCATATGAAAAAAAGTTGACTAATGAACTATGAGAAGGGGGTAGGCAGGAGGGGGAGGGGAAGGGGGGCTCGAGAACAGGGTTAGCGACCTGTGTAGAGACGTCATTTCGCCCGGACGGAGGGACGGCGAGACGGGCTAGCAAATCGACGGCTCTTTGGCTAGCGCGCCCGGTGCCCTTCGCGAGCACGGGATAGAGGTCGCGAAAGGAGGAAACATGCGAACGTCCCTCAACTCTCAGGGCGACACACACCTTGCCCAAATCCGAATCCCGGTGGCGTCGCATCTACTATGACCGGAACTTATATCGACCGGCGGCGACCTAGCAAAAGGAATTGCACCGGGCGTGGGGGGCGTGGGGGGAGGGGGAGGGGGGGAGGGGACCTGGTCGTAACGTTTGGGCTTTCTTTAATGACAAGGAAGGGGGGCTCGACGAAGAGGAGCATCTCGGTCGCTGCTAACCCCAAAAGGGAGGGGGACCTACTTTGCTTGTGTTGTTCCTATGATTAAAAAAGAAAAGGACGGGGTGGTGCGAACGATAAAACTACCCACCACACCCATCATCTTGTAGCATTCCCTCCCCCCCTCCCTCCCTCCACCCAGCCAGGAGGAGGAAAGCATTATCCTCATCCAATCCCCATCCAATCCCACACGCCCAAAAAAATAAATAAATGAAAAGCTGAATACAAACATCATTTCATTCATGACGGGGTGATTGGGGAAATCGATTTCTTCCGCTTTTGAGTCTCGATATCCCATGACACTTTGGATGCTCAATTTATTTTTTCCGCACGAAGCACTTGAAGTCTTTCAAAAAAATGGTGATTTTTTCATGTAAGGAGGTATTGGTAAGTCTCAATTTATTTCTTGGACACGTGATTGATCGGACATGCAATAGGGGATAAATCTCCAGAGCATATATATATATATATATATTTATATATATGATCGCCAACATCCCCCCGACCCTTCCTTCTCCTCCAACCACACCGCGCCCTGTCTCCCTCCACCCTTCTCCTCCAACTCTTGCGGGCGATTCACCGGTTACCGGCTCAGCCGGTCCCCGCGAGTGCCCGGCCCCACCCTCCCACGTGCGACCACCCCCCCGTTCCCTCTCCCTCTCAACGCCGTCCCTCCTCTCTCTCTCTCTCTCTCTCTATCTCTTGTTCCTGTGGTGCAACAGATAAAAGTTAGAGAGAGAGAGAGGGACAGAGAGAAGCCAAGCCAAAGTATGCTGTGTGTGTTTTCTCTCTCTTGTGTGCTTGTGGTGCGTCCGCTGTGCGTGTGACTTGGATGAGTTCAATATATAAAAAAAGACATTTTCGCCTTCGGTCTTGGTGTTGTATTAGCAAGTATTCTCCTCCTCGGTCTCGCCTTTGCACTCTCTCTCTCTCTCTCTCTCTCTCTAGACAGCCCATCTCCTTCATCTGCTTCGCCCCTCCTCCCCACCATAGCAGGCCTCGAAGAAAGATCGGACCTTGGCGCCGTTTGAGCTGGTGGGTCGTGTCCCTTTCGGGCCGTACTTGGCGTTTGGTGAACAAAAAAAATCGCGCCTTTCTTCCCTCGCGCGATATCCCCGCTGCGCCGAAGTAAACGGGGAGGCATGAGGATCAGGAAAAGGCAAGTCCCGCTCCCTCTCTCGGCCCTCTCTCCAGTCCCTCTCTCAGATCCCCTCTCGAGCCGCCGCTCTTGTCTGGTGCAACTCCGGTCCGCCCATGACGACGAAGGAGCCGACGGCCTCACCAGTTCTCGGCCGTCTGATCGACCCAATCGGCCTCCCCGGCCGGTCGGACCCGAGACGGGAGGCCGGGATTCGTCTGATTCCACCGCTGCTCAGGAGGAGTACGAAAGGAAGAGAGGTTTTCCGGTAAGTGAAGGAAAAGACGTTCATTTTATGCACTTTCCCTTTGTTTTGTGAAAGGGGGTGTTCTTGATTTTCATTTTTCTTTTGCTTTTTGTTGGGAATAATGCGATTTCTGTTCAATGTGATTTTTGCGAGAGTTGTACTGTCTTTGATTTGATCCACCCTTTTTCCCTTGGGTGGGGTAGTATATATTGGTGTAAGTTTTGTTGTTCAATATAGATCCTCCATGTGATGTGTAAGTTTTGCAGGAGCTGTTGCTGCAAGAAGAGGAAGAAGATGGAGGAGAGAAGAAGGGTAATGATTCCAGGTAAGACAGGAAATCAAGATAATCAACAAAAAGTTAAGAAAACCCCAATTTGTGTTTCTCTCCTACTTCATGAAAATTCTTTGTAGTAAAAAGGTGAAAAAAAGAAAGAGCTTAAAGATCAGGTAGACCACTCTCTTGATTCACGTTACACCCCCACATAAAGAAGAAAATAGGGAGGAAAAAAAGATTAAGGTGAAAAAAAAGAGAGATAAAAATACCTGTATGTGTAGTATATATTATTATGAAAGTGGAAAACACTGTTTCAGGATATTTTTATGTATAGATCAGGTTTGGCTAGCCACCAGTATACCTTCGCATCTGAATCTAATCTCACCCTCTTCTTTCTTTCTTTCTTCTTCTTTTTTTCTTTTTAATTTTCCTTGTTATATATTTGACGAACTACTATATATGTGTAGAGTCCTAGATATATGTATAATGCTGATGCGGTGCACGTTAGCATAGGATGCTGGTCCCCATCCAACGAAAGACACAATAAAACATTTTTGCACCCTTCATTGTTGCACTTGCACTCACTCCATTATTATTATTATTGGGTCGTTCCTTTCTCTTCGTCCCTCCCTTTTTTGTACCTCAAGTTTCTACGCATAAGCGTGGTCGTCGATCTTCTCTTTCTCGACTTGCCATGCTCATTGTTTGTGTTTGTGTGACTATCTTTGCACCCCCAGTGCATTGGCCGTGGAATATCCGAGCGGATCTCCTGCGAATTCATCTCCTTCCCATCGAGGTGAGTCTTCCATTTTGAAAAATCATAAAAGCTCAGAGACGTGTGTTACCGATAGAGCACGGAACGGTTTCGACGAATGTGCGTCATTGTGTAATTGTTAGCAGCGGAAAGATGGTGCGAGGGGGAGAGAGTGTTTCCGCCGAAGAAGAGAAGAGGGAGTTTGGGCGAAACTGTGGTGGTAGATGTTAAAGATAGTGGCGGCAGCAAGAAGATGAGGTCGGCCAAGTCGGGGAATGCGAAAACGAGCAAGAAAGATGCGAGGCGAGACGATATTGACGAGGAGGATGGCAGCGAATTCAAAGAAGGGCGAGGCCTAGGAGGAGGGGAAGAGAAGAAGATTGTGGTGGGTACTGAGAGCTCCAGTGCGAAGAAGAGAGGGAGAGGCGGGGCGCTCATGGAGGGTTCGAGGTGCAGCCGCGTCAACGGGAGAGGATGGCGGTGTTGCCAACAGACTCTGGTGGGGTATTCGTTGTGCGAGCATCACTTGGGCAAGGGGAGGCTTAGGAGCATGACGAGCGTCCGGAGCAAAAGCAAGAGACCCAACTTGCTGTCATCGTTGCGAGCCGACGAACTATTTCCAGAAGAGAGAGCTCTAGATTCACTGGCGAAAGCGGAAGGCACCGAGGATGGAGATGAAGAAGATGATGGCGATATCGAGGAGAAGGCGGCAGTGAAGAAGAAGGTGAAGCTCGGGATAGTGAAAGCTCGCTCCATGAGCAGCTTGCTGGGCCAAGCAAGCAGCGCAACTGCAACTGCAACTGCAACCGCGGATGCACAGCGATGATGTTGGGAGAGCATTGAGAAGCATGTACGAGCACCAAGTCTAGGTTAGCAACAATGCTAGCCATGCTAGGATTAGTTCATGTATTGGTATGCAGCGAGTGATTCGACATACTTTCATCGGGGTTTCGTGCACCTCTCAGAAATATCAACTCGCCGTCTGACACATCGCTAAGTCTATTTTGTGGAAGAACATTAGCGTACCTAGCATTGCGACAATGTTGGGAAAAGAACTGATGGAGGAACGAGAACGGAGGTGTGAGTATTGAACTAGTAGGTCAACTGTTTTTAATGTTATCGAGCTGTATTGTTTCATGTAAGAATCACATAAAGAAAAAAGTGTGTTCTCTGATGGTTTGTTTTCTTTGTTTTTGTGGGTGCTATGGCCTTTTCTAAACGGAAGGGGTTTCGGTTTTCAATTCTCGTTCAGATTGGATTATTCCTAGGTGGTCAGTGCTCTATTTATTTCCTTATTTATTTTATCTTTTCTGGGGGGACGAGGAAAGTTATTATTATTGTTAATATTGATCTGCGTGTGGAACTACCCCAGAAGACCGAAGCTTTTTTATGATCACTGTATCATTATTTGACTCGCGATGAACGGGCAATATGATCTGTCGTTTGGCTGCTGCACATGCAATTTGGAGTTAGCAAGTGAAACAGCTCGAAAAAGAGAGAGAGAGAGAGTGTGTATGGTCAGAAAATCAATCATTAACGTGGGATAAGCATTCGACCTATTCACTAAAAAGCAGGAACAGGAGGCGAAAAAGAGGAAGATGTACAGCATGGACACATTTATGTGATGGCATGTTAGCTCGAAATAGAATAATGCGAGCCAGTTAAACTAATCTTAGGTAGATTTGCAACTTAGTAAGGAATGACCATATGGGTACAAGGAAAATTTAAAGTGTCGTAAGATGCCAAAAGGCTCGAAAGCTTCCACAATAGCTTAGCTGTTACGGAGCGGAGACGTTTTGGAACCTCACATCTATTAAAGCACTAAATTTTTTCGGGTAAGAAGAAGCTTCGGTCCATCTTTTTCCCCATGTCGATGAATTCGACGCACTCATTCGACCCTTTTCGAACCATCGATCTCCACCCCATGACCGATAATGCAAGAAAGGTCTAAGAAATGAACGTCCAATTGATTCCATCGAGGCATGTGTTAAGTATGTCCGATGCACTTTGATACATTTTTTAGATCGAGTGGGTCTCTTTGTTGAGGATGCAACACGACGAGTGACATGCACCTGGCATCTAGATCACGCAAGAATGTCTCACAGTCTTAATCTTAGACATTAGAGTTGGATTTGGGTTGAGGACACGAATTCGGCGAAGTTGGGATTAAATTGAATGATAAGGTATTCGTGAGTTCGATTATTATCCTTGGCATTCCCTGAACCGATTTCAAGCAGATGATTTCAATTTGCATGAATTCATCTAAGTTGGTTTGGTCCATTCAACAGACAAAAAGCTCCCAAGCGAAAGGCATGTTCTAGTCAATAGCCGACTGTCCTATATCCGTACGTGTTTACTGTATTGTGCATGGAAAGCTTTTCACATGAATATATATAGCATTATTCTACTTCCAACGAAAACCATGAATTTGCACAAGATCGTTCTAAGTGCAGTATGCTAAGTTGCATGCAGTTGAATATATAACATTTTTCTATCTCGATTGTTTTGATTGATAGCTGGATTTTTTTTCCCGTAAACAAAGTGTTAATCACATTGCACTAGAGTTTAGCAGCAAGTGCAATTCTTTTTAGGATATATGTAATTTGTGCTCTCTCCTTTTCAAATTCATTTTGAATCATGGTCATACCCTCTTTTTTTTTTTTTTGCCTATGTATACTAATGTCATATTGACTAGATATATCACCTCGCCGATAATTCTGTTCCGTACCAAAAGTAGGGGAAAATATAATGCTTAGAGTACATCTGTATCTTAGTCATCGCAAAACAACTTCTCTATTGTCACGATTATAAGTGAACCTATCGTCATAAGCCTTCTACAATTCCTTTTTTCATTTATAAGTAACATCATGTGCATGAAGATCCGTATGCAAAATTGATAAACCAAAAGAGGCAATGGATCGCAAACTATCAGCTATTATATGTATTGATCGATATTCAACACATAATAAGAGTCTTCCACATCGCTTAGTTTATTAAGTTGGTAAATCAATCTTTACCAAGGATTAAGCAGGAGGTTACAAGAGACTAAGTTCGATAAAGATTGCCCAATATGGTGCACCATTTGATAAATAGGGTTTTCCTGTATGCCGTAACCTTGGACGCATATAAGATGCACTGTGTCGTAAAGCATATGTTCCGTGGGTCCATAATTTGTCATTAAAAACACATTATTTAGCTTCTAATGAGGAAACGATTCTTTTACAGCATGTAATAATCATGTTTCGTGAAGAATTAAGGCAAGCGAAAGCGTGAAGTCAATGGCAGACATGTTTGTAAATCCAATTGTGATCAGCCCAATTAGAGACAGTAATCAAAACTGGAATCATTGCCCAATTTCGCCAAGATCTGTTCTTTATTACAGACCTAATGGCTGTATCCATTTGTGGATGGTCATGGTCCCATGCACAAGAGAAGCAATGATAAAAAAGGCTAATTACACGTATATATATTGAGCAGTGATGAAAAAGGAGGAATCTTATTAGATGAACTTTGTCAGAGTGGATTATGTGTGTATGAAATATAATTTGAACCAGCACATTAGACTATCCAACCATACGATAGAATACAAGGGCCTTAAACCAACGATAATGGGAAAAGATGACTTTATTAATGATGATCGAAATTTTTTATTATGGGGCTTGTAATACATAGCCGGGGAGTTTTCCATTCAAAAAATCTAAGATAAGTGACAAGAATGTGTGCATACGTGCATATTATATCATATCAAATTCATTCCGAAGCGATACGAATCTTTACGGACATCATTAAATGGAAGTCCATCATAAGTCTGGTAATGTCAAACTTCTTTAACTTCATTTTCTAGCGCAATCTCTTGTGTATTTCAATGCTTTTGAGATCGATTATACTTTTGGCATAGATTTACAGATGATCACTGTCCATGTGCTGAAATGTTTGATTTTACTCATCCTAACCCTTCTTCCTAGCTTCTTCTTTTTTGTATCTTCGTTAGGGTTTTTTCCAAAGATAAGAACTACTTAAGCATTTCGCTTTTAAGATTTTATATAACTTATAAGAATATCAAGAGAGTTCATCTTCTTTATTCTTATTCATATGTAGAGTACTATGAATCAATGTCCTCGAAATATGGGTCACGCTATTTCGTACATGCGATTGACAAAGTAAAAATTGTTTTTCCAATGGGGTTACGATTTTGCCATCAAGTTCGATACTCGCTGATTGAATTTCATCAAGAGGCCTTCGATCTCCAAAAAGACAGAAAAATTAAAGGCAAGATCAACAGAACCGAAGGAAGAAACCACAGTCTTGGCAAATCATTCCAACAATCAGAAACTAAAGAGCTGAATCACGGTACATCATGACTTAGGTGAGAGAGCTCGAAGATGCCGGCATGACGGAGAGAATGGCGATTAGTTGCGACTTTACGACAACAATGGAAGAATGCTTGAGAAAAGAGATATAGAAGCCAGTGAAAGAGAGAGATTAGGGCACGATCTTGCTAACTTTGAAGAAATGAAGTTGACACAGAGAGAAGAAACCGAAGAATCTTCGTGGAAATATGTTTCTCGCGTTTGGTAAGAATATGAGTTTTGTACAGTCAAACTGAGTTTTCTGAACACTTCCCTACATATACGAAGAAAACCATGGCAATATGTGCATACATATTACCTTGCGGTTCTCAACTACCGTGGTTGAAGCTGACAAATTAATACGTTCGGGATGTTACTTTTATGTATTATATAACCGCACAATTAAAAAACCGCAGTAGCCCGGCCGTAAAGAAAAACTTATTTTGATCATAGTGTCCCAAAACGATGCAAAACTCTATAAACATCGTTTAATAGAAGTTCATCGTGAGTATGGCAATGTCAAACTTGTTTAACTTTGCTTATCTAGTTCAATTTCTTGTAATGTCAATACTTTTGAGAATCGTTATACTTTTGGCACATTTTTTATCGAACGATGATCACAATTCATATGCCGAAATTTCGGTATAAATTATCCAAACCCTTCTTCTTAGCTTTCTCATTCTTATTAGGGTTTACTCCCCGGCTGTCGGCCGTGCGGGGATTCCCTGGGTTATCAAAAAAAAAAATTACTTAAAGCATTTCGTTTTAGATTTATCTAATAAGTAAACCAAGAGAGCCCATATATTTTGTTCTTATTTGATATCTAGAGCAATATAAATCCACGTCCTCCGAACCAACAATGAACATAATTATCTTTTAATAACGAGATGGGCTAAATCAGAAGCAATACAAATATTTATTCTTTTCGATGGGATTAAAATAGGGTTAATACTACAAAAAATCTTAAACTGGTATACCTGTGACAAATTTACCCAACTATTATTTTTATCACAAAAAACCCCAAACTGGTTCATATGTAATAATTTTACCCGAACTAATTTTTTGACCACAAAAAATCCCAAATTAGTACATCTCTAACAAATTTACCCTCTGTTAATTTCCGCTAAATTTTACTATCAAATTATTAAGTTTGATAACACGTGGTAATTGATGGATGTATCAGTTTGGGGTTTTACCTCTCTGTTTATCACAAGTTTACCAATTGTGATTTTTCGTGATATTAATCCAATTTAACGGACACTAACGAATGATAAATTTATCACAAATATACCAGTTTAGGATTTTTAGTAGTCAAAAAATTAGTTTTGGGTAAAATTATCATAGGTGTATCAGTTCAGAATTTTTTGTGATCAAAAAATTAGTTCGAAGTAAAATTGTCACAAATGTATCAGTGTGGAATTTTTAGTAGTCAAAAAATTAATTTATGGTAAATTTATCACAGATGTACCGGTTTAGAGTTTTTGATGGTCAAAAAATTAATTCATGATAAAATTATCACATATATATTAGTTTGGAATTTTTCGTGATATTAACCCATTAAAATATGGGTCTTGCTATTTCTTACGTGCGATGGATGGACATAGCTTTACTAAACCGAACTTATGCAATGACTTCCTCCCGACGTCTTCTTACTTCTTCTTCCGTGCGCTTCTTTCTACGCAAAAGATGAACTGCCTGGGTTCCAAAGTTGAAAATGGGGACGTCTTGTGTGTACATTTCATCTCCTACCATACCCCACCACAGCAAAGAAAAATATTCTCTCTCTCTCTCTCTCTCTCTCTCTCTCTCTCTCTCTGCATTAAGGATGAGGCGGACAAGGATGTGTTGTGTGTGTGCCGTGCGGGATCCATTGGAAGATTAATTGGAAAAATGAAAAAACTGAGGAGAAAAGGAAAGGGCGGGGAGCGGAAAAAGGTGACGACAAGCCAGGCTGGTTGGACAGCAGAAGCATTATTAGAATTTAGTATGGTGATGTTGATGGACACCACCCTCCCATTTTCCTTTGTCACCAATCTGGCTCCTCGCCTGTGCTTCCGGTTTCGGGGGTTTTAATAATCACCCAGCTGACCGTAAAGTTAAACTTGGTATTAACTTAGATTATTGGCACACAGCACAAGCAATTTAATTGCAGTATATTATATTATTCTAACCTGTATATATTATATATAATATATAAAAGCTTCCTCGTAAAAAAAATTTGTTTAGAAAGTCAGCGATTCTCAGAATTGAACCATTTGTACACGTATTGAATAATTCACATGTCGTGCTCCATGTATTTTTATATATGTATGAACTTTAGTCTTCCTTCTTAAACGATGGTCATTGGGTTGAGACTAATCGAGATAGATGAAGTGCCACTTTTGTAGGACATCTCTGTTAATATTCCTTCGAAGAAGCATTAGGGTTTTTTGTGCTTATTTGCTTTGTGGGGGAGAACAACAAGGTGTTGTATAATCGAGCAATTCGGTGTCCATCCATTGTAACTTTTGGACGCACATGAGGTAGTAAGAAATGATCTCAAGATACTGAATCGATTGGCGATATGAAAATGATTGTGTAAACTCATTTTAAAGATGATGTGATGGACAGAATCAATCACAATGTGAAAAATGTGTCGGAAGATATTTCTTATTGTGTCTTCTGTGATCGTCTCTATTTCTTGAAATGTGAGTAGTTTGTTATATAACTAGTTTATGTGTTAAATACTCACCGCATTACCACTTCAGAATTATCGGGTTTCCTAAGTCTGGAGCACCATGCTTAATCCTTCTTAAGTTTCCTAGCGGATGCTGAACAATCGACTACAGTTTTTCGATTCCTTTCCAAAACCATTCTTTTCTCGCGATTTTCGATTATAACAATCCTTTCCCCATGCGCACATCTGACACAGATATTAGGGACAATTGAATCGTGTAAGAGGTGCATGACAAGATCCGTGTTGAGATCGCGCATTCCTCTTCTAACTTTACGGCCTGTTCATGTCTCAAAATCTCAAAAATGTGCAGAAGGAAGATAGGATCTTGGTCAACATAGAAGAATGCATCTAGGAAATTATGGATCCATCAGAATGCATGAACTTGCAAACTTAAAAATCAGCTGTTATGAGCATATGCCAGCTGCTATATGTACTGTGTACATGCTTTCGGCCATATCATGCTTGAGTTGGCCAGCCTCACCCATTCTTGCCAGTCATACAGCTTAGAAAGCAAGTTAAAATCCCGAATTCGCAAAACTTCCGTTAAATACATCGTAGAACTCTTTTATGGAACTTCCCGAGTCGCCTTGTCCAACTTTTTTTTTTTTTAGCCAGAATGACAGCACCAGAAAAATAGTTTCCTCCAATTTGGACACCTTCCCTGCATGTATAGACATAGTAGAGAATATCAATATTCGACACAGAAGTTTTAGGAAGCATTTCTGGCAAACATTATAGTGTTTCTGTCCACTGTTCACTACAAGGAAGGCAAATTGGAGTTCTTATCAGTAATAGTGTACTCACTGCAGCTGATCCGGCGCTCTTATCTTCACTCTGTGATTTGCTGATGGATCCATCGACGTATCTGTTTTCCATTTGAAGTCTGAAGTGCTGCACGGGATATGCCCCATCCCGTGTTACAAATGCTTGGTTCGTCCTAGCATCTGGCACCCTATGATGTGACGCTAAGCCGTGTCCAACTATGTTCCAATGATTCAATTGCTGCTTCTCTTGATTGGACATTCCCACATTCTTGCCCGGCACCGTGTTACCACCGGAATTCATCTTCTCTTTTGCTCCAGACACATATGTAGCATCTTGATCAGCAGCTCTCTTTCCCGGCTCATTTTTCTCGAGATAGCTCGAGTAAGACTTTGCCAAATCGATCGAGAAGTACGCATCGCTGAACTGATAACTTGGAGTTGCGTGGCCTTCAGAAAGCAGAGGCGATTGATACTCTGGACAAGTCTGTTCTGCAGTCGGCGGAGTTGAAACTGTGTCAAGTTTTCCTCTACTCAAATCTAGGCTTTCCGTCCAGCCACTCCTGATGTTGATGTTCTCTCTCAGAGAGCTAGGTGTCTCGACCCATTTTGCCGCTTCACTCCTAGTAATTTTTTGAGCAAGTAGTTGCATTATTTCTTTGTTCGCATCTTCTTCCCTATTTAGGTCTGCTCGATGGCAAGAAATAGCACAGGTGAGGTGAATATCGAACTCGCAGAGGCTGCATCTGTATAGCCACCCTCTGTAGCTGGGTTTATTGCACAGATCACACCTGAATTCATATGGAAGTGAGAATACCAACTTGAGCACATGAGGGTGAGAAGTGATTGCAATTGAAGGAGGCAGGGCCGAGCATAACGCGTGATAAGAAATGCTACACAAGGCGCAGCTGTAGCAAAAAGCACCGTCAACCAGCTGTTCGCAGGCCTTGCAAGTGGAGTTGCCTTGGGAGGATGAGGACGTTGCAAGAAGGGTCAAGCAGTGATCTGGATGGGCGGGAAGTCGCAGCTTCCTAGGCATGTTGAAGCAGAGCCGGTGCAGGAAAAAAGGGCAGCTCTTGCAGTGGTAGTAGTCCGTTCCTCGGAGAAGACATAGTTTGCATCCGAAACACCGAGCATTTTGTGGAGGAGGCAAGTTTGTGAGTCCCAGTGGATGGTCATGGCTCAAGTGATGAAAAACAGCTTCTCTTCTCGGTACTTCCATCGCTGCTCGATCCTCTTGGAGTCTATCTTTTTCCACAGAAAACCTATTTAGCAGCTGTTCCACGAGTCCCGGCTATTCGGTTTTTAAGTAAGTACACAAGAAAAGACAGCGACTAAAAAAGAAAGACAACAACATGCAATGCTTTGACCTGTGCAATTGAAGTTCATACCATTTTAACTAAATTATGGACTTGAGTCCATGTGGAATATAGAATAGTGGGAGAATTGTGCCGGCCTCGGTCTTTCTTGATTACAAAGTTGCACTTTGTCATCTCCCCAAATCCCAACTTGAAGATGACGAAGTTGACAACAACATAATGGCCGGCCTGTGTTGGGGTACCCGCAATCTTCCAAAGTCTCGCATAAAAGTTGGGGATATGTTTGCGTTCTCTGCTCAGCCCAAGATGTGGAGCTTCATCCTATAAGCCAAACAGAACAAGAGAAGTGCAGGGAAGCTTTTACCAGGAGATAAATGAAATGCGACAATCTTGAAAACTTTCCTTTTGGTACATTTGGACATTGACAGACCACACTCTGAGGTTCTCGCAGTTCCTACATCTACGGCATCTAATGTGGCCGGCATTAGGAAGAATTGGAACCGTGTAGTAAGAGGCTCTTACCTTCATTGTTGAGAATAACATAATTCTGCTAATTCCTGAGCGGCTTGTGAACTTTCTCAAGCCAGTTTTCTTCCATTTGGGTGATGGAGAGTGGTTCATCGTTGTCAATGAACATTTGCCTAAAAAAAAGCAAACAACTCGAGCACAAAGTGTACGAGAAAATTAGAAAGACGGCTAGAAGATGGAGAGCTCGTGGCCCATTTGTTCACACAAAGGTTTGTCTATTGTCGAAGAGAAACTGTCATCTCCTTTAAGCATTACACGACCGTGCGTAATGTGTATGACATTTACCCAATCCATGGATGACACACTGGGTAACTCTTCTCCTACTCCCTCCGATGCCGCTCAGAGCCCTGGGTACTACTAAACCACCCATTCCAGCACCTCCGAAGTTGTTCTGATTTGATGAGGAGAAATCCAATTTCTTTAATGATGATAAGCGCAAGAGATATCAAGTACTGGATGTGAACATTCAGGGTCCAAAGGCACGAAAGGAAGAGATCGGATCACTAGATATCATGCCTCGCTCAGGGAAAAGGAGCCTGACAAAGCAGGATGTTCTGCCTCGGATTACTTCCATTGCTCCCACTTATTGAGTAAACTCTACCCATAAGCAGTGAAACTAAATAGTCAGATGAAAGACAATCTGATAAGACACACCACAATTCCATTCCAATAACTCATTCGATAATCATTTAAACTGAGCGCCGGTGATTGACGACGTGCGGATTCTGATTGTTTGCAGGGACTGCCGGAGGTTGGAGGGAAGGGTTTGGTGCTGAAGCAGCAGAGGAGCAACTGAGGTGGACATCAAGCTCGCAGGCCCCGCCTCGCATCTGTACAGCCAGTGGTTGGAACCTGGGTTGCCGCAGATGTCGCAGCGGAAGCCCCGGGAATCACCATAAGGAGGAGAGAACTTCAGATGCAACTCATGGGGATGGCAATGACTCTGCTTTGCAAGTGGCATGAGCAAGCACAAGGGGTGGTACTGGACTTGGCACAGGTGGCAGTGATAAGAGAAGCCGGCGCCTTCGTGTCCGCAAGCTCTGCAGTGAAAGCACGGAGTGATGAGGAGGTTCAAGTCATGGCTGGGATCGGCCGGGTGCTGGACCCGCTCAGGCATGTTGAAGCAAGGACGGTGAAGAGAGAAGGTACAGGCTCGGCAAGCGTAGTAATCCCTGCCAGCTATTATCTGAATGTTGCAGGCCGAGCATACTGCAGTGCCAGCCCCACTGAAGTTAGTGAGTTCCAACAGGTGCTCGTGGCTGAAGTGCCGGAAAACTGGCATCGCCTCATTGTTGAGAGAGTTCATGTTTCTTTGCTCTCTTTTTTCCCTCTATGGGTGTGTATGAGTGTCTGTTTGATGCAGTGAACGTTACTAGAATCTGTCATCAATTTATAGTGTAGGGAACTTAGGATGTTGGGACAATGTCGATGTGAGACAGGCAAAGAAAAATAACAGGAGGATTCCTGGAAATATCGTCCTACTCGGTGCTTAAGTTCCCACGCGGTTGATTGTCCTGCCCGGAGAGTTCCATGTGAATCTATTGTTTATGTTCAGATCATTATCATATGTATGTTTTAATCTTATTGTTTGTATCTGTGCATCTTCCTACTGATTTACTAACACGAATGACAACATAGCTTCTTTCAATGGTGTCAAAGTCTCAGCTCAGCCTTCCTTTCCATTTTCCATTCCCATCGTTAGTGTAACGCGAAAATAATATATTTTGGACCTCGAGAAACGAAGCAAGTAATAGATGGAATTGCTAAAGCTCTTGCTTGTCGCGTGATCATCAGGCAGTATGTTGGTGTCAACGGCTTATCGCTTCAAAACAAATCCCTTCGGTCCTGAGCATCACACGAGCTACTAAATTGCCATTAAATTAGCCAAGTCAAGAGGAGAATGTCTAACCTCTGCCTTTCTACAGTCATTACTTTCATTTTCTATCAGAAATTTTAAGGGACAAAAAGATATTCGCTACTTCTTCCATGAAAATGCTTACGCTTCTTCCATGAAAATGCGAATGCAATTCGTAAGCCGAAGGTTGGCCGCCTAAAATTGGGGTTAAATGAGACAACCTGAAAGGTTTCTTCACTCAGTCTGGAAAACTGCTTGAATGACTCGTCCGTTTGTGCAGTATATTCACATATACCGAGCTTCCTCAAGCAAGGGTAGCTAGCATTCCCTATCTTCTCGGAACAATCAAACTGAATTCAAGTAGTCAGGTTTCATGCTCAAGACCTGGAATGCTTAAACCCTAGCAGTTGCACCACCATCGGCTTAACACACTTATAACTCTTACTCCAAATCTTGAATAGGACTCACCAAGAAGAACAATGCAGAGATAATAAGACTGTCCACTAAAATAGTAATAAAAGGTGATGGCGCATTCTGCATGTTGTTATTCAAGTTAGTAGGCTCATTTAGACAGCCCACAGGAATGTGCCGCATTGCTTAGTAAACAAATTTACCGGACTTGTCTAAATATGTCCAATATTGTTCTCAAAATATATCGGTCCATTGTAGCCCGTATCAAAAACCCCAGACCAGGGATTTGCTACCTCATCAAGGAAAACATTTGCATCTTACACAAATCATCACATGCAACGAGAGAACACAAGTAAAGAAGACCAAGTTTCTCGCAATACTCCCCCCAATAATTTCATTGCCTAAGGATCGGGCATAAAAGACTTGACCCGGATGACTGGAAGGGCCACTCTTAAATGGGAAACAATTAAATGCCACTGTAATAATACAACTATCCAGCTGTCATTGATGACAAGCGCGAAAGCAGATCCATGTAATGCAGACACATTGACAGTCCCAACTACTAACCGTTGAATTAAGCAACAAAAAGATCAGCTCAGACATCATCTACTTGCACTGTCAAGTCTTGAATACCCAAATCATGATACAAACCATGGACAAACTGGATTAATGATTGATCACTCATGCCATTCTTCACCTGCTACCATGAGACAACACCCGAAGCTTCTTAATCATTATTAGACCATAATAAAGTAAGCTACCAGAAATCAAATCAGAAGAGAACAACAATCAAGTGTGGAGGAAAGGAGGACAACGCCTATTAAATGACACATATCAAACTTACCTGTACTGAAAGTGAGCCAATGACATGACCAGGAACCAATTCCCAGAAACGAGCCTGAGATATCTCTTTTACATCTTCTCGAGCAGTAATCTGCACACAGTATCGAAACTTCAGTAAACATTAATAAATTGAAAATTTTACGTGAGCAAAATATAAGGAAATACATAATCACCTGTCTGCAGCATTTGCTCAATGCTGAAGTTGGCATACTAGGTGGAGCCATTTGGAGCAATATACCCCCACTCGCTTTAAAGAGTGGCATAACAAGCATAAAGACTGCCACTGAAACTAATCCCAAACAAAGAACCTCTGCATTCTGAACCCTGCAGAGCAAAAGGATTAAAGTCATCTCGCGCAAACTAGAGAAAGAAAAAAGCAAGCAAAACTAGCAGGTAATCTTCCTTGCCAAAATAAATCAAGAATGAAATTAGTACTTACCCAATGGACAGTAACCAGGATGCGAGTATCAAACCTGCACTGAGAAGCAAATAAGCACAAGCTTAAGATGGATTCCTATATTACAAATGCATAGAAAGGCCAAAGAGGATGCAAGAGTGGTTTCATACCTGCGAATGGAATCTGCAAGAACGTGCAGGCAAACTGAGTGGTAATTCATGTCTTCAGCTTTTCTATACACTGCAAGCAAACAGAACAAGAGATAAGTAGCAAATAAGGTATGCTAAGAAAGATGCTTTGAACATCAATGAAAATTTTCACAAGTCCAAAGATTTGATCAGCTCCCTTCTTCAAAATTTTCCTATTGCTTAGACTTCCCTAGAATGTGAAGTGAGAGGATAGAGAGGATCATGAATACAAACTCCATCTGTAACGGAAGATTGTGGAACTCTGCAAGCTACTTCACAATATTCTCGAGCCCAAAACCAAAGACCAAATTATATATGCCAAATTCTCCTCATTTTTTTAATCTAAGTAAATGCTAATTTCATTGAAGGATTGCCAAGTCAGGCACTTGGTAGCACTGCAATTCCTCAAAAAAAGTGCCCTGATTAAATATCCCCAAACCAAGGCAATAAAGAAGAACCTAGATGTAACGCGACAAACAAGCATAAATGCACTGTAATGTTAATTTCAAAATCCCATGCCTGTCTATGGTTAAAAAGCAGGTAAAGGCTCTATCTAAGAAAGTTTTCACCATTGAAAGAATAAAATCAGTGTCCCTCTCTCTTTCCTTTTGCACATTTTCTTGATCTACTTATCAAAAAAAAAAGCAGAGATAAGTGTTTAACGAATGAGGAACTAAAATCGTCTATTCTCAAGGACTTCCAGGTAACCTTACACTGAATTTGGATGGAGTGATTAGAAAAGAAAAGAAGGAATTTTCGTTTACACAATTATGAGAGAAAAGAATAGAGGATTTGAAGGGATGGAGTTATCATATTATCAAAATACTATTGACAGAAAAAAAAAAGGAAAAGAATGCATTGTGGTATAATATATAGATGTAGCATCAAGGTATAAGTGAGAAAGAAGAATAAATTGTTTTATTAATATGCAAATTGCTCTCAATTTCTCTGAATCCCGCCATATTTAGAAGGATTCAGAGGAATTTAAAATGTACATAAAATTGACCCATAAAATTGACCGAACGACTCTCAGCTAATCTCCTACTAATCCCTTCTAATCCTTCCATCTCTTTCCTATCATCCAAACACAATACCTCCTAATCCCTCCTAACAAACATGGTGTTAGTTGCTGCAACGTCAAACAGGCTCAAGTCTACAATGTTAAAATTCATTTTGTTGAACAAAAAGGATATATGAATGATGAAGGGACCTAAGCTTACTTGAATTTGCTTCAATTTCCATGGACTTCAAACCGGACATAACAGCTCCAGTTTTCATTTCATAAATTTCCATACAAGGAAGACGAAAAAATGAGCAGTAGATGCATTTTCCTATTTTATACTTTACAGGTGTAAAGGATCATACTTGTGATTTACGGTCTTTTTCATATAGTACGGGTGTAGTGCAAATGACAATCAGCCATTTTTTCTTGAAAAATGTCACCCGTAGTACCGGTATTATGGTCGGCAATTCAAAATCGTCCCTATACTTTTCTTATTCAAAATATTTCTCGTATTTTTTAAGGGAGTCACCATTAGTCCCTCCGTTAACTTGGTTAGCCAGAGTGCTGAGGTGGATGCCAGAATACATGCATCACGATACGATTGATCAAATAGCTTACAAGATACCACATCAGAATTTAAAAAAATCGAAAAAACAACAGATAGAGAAAGCGTGAGACTGCTGAGATTGTCAACCGCCTCGCGGTAATCACCATGGCCTTAGATGCTGACCACCACATTATGGCCACCGTCTCTTAGGCTGCCACAAGTAGCACTTCCTGCTATTTGTGTTTTTCTAGATCTAGTATTTGGGGAGAAAATAGAGAGACCACCATGCGGTGGCCTTCGTCGCCTCAAGCTAACATGAGCAGTTTTCTGGGGTGTTCTCTCTCGCTTTAGTTGAATGAGATGCAATGTTGATTCAATTTATGAGAGTCTCTCCCTCTCTATATACTTGAATGATTGACCTTGTGATCTGGTCAGAGAAGTTTGTTTGGTGAGAATCATGCGACAAGAGACTAGAGGAAGAGAATGAAGATGAAGTGTTTGCAGAAATTACTGAATGAGATAATTAATTAGATTCGAATCAGTTCAGTCTTAAGATGATACTTTTTGAGCTAGAATGAAGTCCAGAGAACCGAATCGAACATCAAGTCCAAAAAGGAGTGTAAGCAAACCAGTCAAAAAGTGGAGTACAATCTTGGGCTGGTGAAAGATCCACCTAAGCCGCCTGAAAATTCCTCCCTATTGCTGATGACCAGATCTAAGATTGGGCTGGAGAGAGAGAGAGAGAGAAGACGACAACCATCACGTGGTAGCCGCCGTTGTCTGAGGCTTACAAGCAATGGCAACCACTGTTGCTTGAGCTCAGCAGCCATGACCACAGCATGGAGGTTCTTGTTTTCAAGTCAGAGAGGGGGGGATCATGTTTTCAAATGACAGAGTTAGTCCATTTCAGCAAAAAATTAACACTGTTAAGTCCACGTCAGAAAATCCGTCACCAAATCAGTCAAGGATGCACAGTGACTTTTTTTAAAAAGCACAAGGACCATCTTGAACCAAAAAAAAAAGTTCAGGGACAATTATGAATTTCCGAAAATAGTATAGAGACAACTGGACAACACTGTTATTTAGCCACTACACAGTCAATTAGTTCAATTGCCTAGTGAGATTTAGTTTTAACAATAATGGCGTAAGGTGGATGCATAATCCTGCATTTCCATTCAAATGACAAAAGTAAAAGGGAAAAAAACCAGTATGGCGACTAAGCAGACTCACCTATATTAATACGAGCATAGTTCCTGAAAAACCAAACGCCAATAAGATTCACTGATAAGTTGGTAACCGCTGAAACTATCAAGTAGTGCCTACAACCACAAGGAAGACAGAAGACAGATGATGCCATTAGAAAAGAGTATCCATAGCATCATAATCTCAGTTGCACTTTAGACAGCATGAAGAGATCACAAAAGGATGTATGGACATATGATATATACCACCATGATATATAACAAGGGAAACGCTGAACCCAATCCAGGCAATTAAATTTCAGTAATGCACCCACAAGACAGACAAACTGAGCACAATTGGTAAATAGAACCTAAATGACCTTTCAGCCTTTCTCCATATATCTTAGTTAATACTAGAATGAGGGAGATTTCACCAGAAACATCAGACATAATTAAGCAATTTAAGTTTGACACTGAAATTTCTACGAAAGCCATTCATCATGCCCATCAAGGCAGGCGCAACTCATTGCCCCAACTGCTAACTTCGGAAAACAATGAAACATTATCCATCGTTAATATCAAAAACATCTAAGTCAGATGGTCCTGGTTAACTGAAAACTGACACTGACTGGATTTGAGACGATGTTACGCCTATTAGTAAGGCAGGGCGTCGGATGCTTTTTTTTATGAGAAGTAAGCCAACTGCCAAGCTAGAGTTCTTTGAAAACCCGTCGCTTATTTTCTAGTACTAGTATCTTTATAGAACACATGGACAGGCAAGAGGCTTTGCTAAGCAGTTGTCCCTTCTAGCATTGACTGCTCATGTTAAGCCACTCGAGCACCAAATCAAACTCAAACAACCTCTTTTTGTCTTCTCTTCCTTTGTATTTTTTTAAATTTAAATATCCAGCAATTGCAACAAGAAGTTTCTGTTCAATAGAGCCATCAGATTTTCCCCAAAAAAAAGAAAGATAGATAACTCACTTGTGCTCAGATTCATCTTGGATGAAGGCATGAAGGCCTTCCACAGCAAGGGAAAATGACATGAACAAAAGAAAGAGCTGTCTAAACAAGCAGTAGAAATCACATGTTAGTTATTCTAACATAATCAACTCCAGGAAATGGTAGATGAATGTGATAGAAGACCGGTGCGGTAAAACCAGGAAAAGAAAGGGAGGAACAACCACATAAAAGGGCAAACCTGAACAAGACCGCATTTTCTAGTATAGACAAGCGGTTACACCTAAGGGCGCTTAACAGGAAATACGCCCCCTCACATGTTCCCTAAAACTGGCTGTTCAGATAGCAAAGTTATGGTGTTGGATATCTTCTCTCCTTCATTGAAGGGGAGAAGGGTGGCTGGCAACTTCAGCTCAAAATAGGTTCCCAGAAGAAGGGCTAAACTAGCTACACAACTTGCACTTTAGTAAGGAAATGGGGACAAACTTACAGCATTCGTAAATGCAGACAAAACTTCTAGCCTCTTGTACCTGCAAGAAGCAAGACAATGATCAGTCAAGCATGGCATCGTTTCAAAAACATGAAAGGTTTATCTGATCGATTGCCCAATCGGGGAGAAAAAGATGAGGCCGAGAAAGAAACCAAAGGGTCTCCCACTCAAGAACTTTTTGTAAAAATTCATTTCAGCAACTCATCCAGAATTACATCAAAGTAACCTTCACAATGGTAAGTGAACCCAGCCTGCTCACTAATAACAAAGGCGGCATGAATTCAGCTAGCTCTGAGGGGTTTTAGATACGTCTAGTCGGCGAGAGCAAAGTCCAACATTACTCACCCGTAAGTGTAATATCTGTCGGGCTTCTTGCGAGATACATCCATTGCAAACAACGAAAAGGTTAAGAGTCCACAGCCAAACGTCAGATGAAATGCATCGGAAACCAAACCTGAGAAAATATCGAACACACAATTGAAGAAGTAAAATCTATATTCAAAAATTAGCTCCCTAAATCATCAAATTGGTGTGCTGAGCATACAACGCTTACATGGAAAGACACTGAAACATAAAGTCTTAATACGTTGCGCGGAGCTTCAATCAAAGAACCAAAACTCGAATCGATCAAGCTAAGAAGAAAGCAGCAAGCAAAATGACCAAATCATTTATAAGCATCAATCAAAGTAAGGCAAACACATCGATCGCCAAGTCACTCGATTTTTTCGGCACACACACAAAGCTTGACGGCAAACAACAAGAGACGATGTCATTACCTACGCGGCCCGTGAAGAGTCCGATAACCAATTCGGCTGTCGAATACGCCACGTTGAGCGAAATCAACCAAAACAGCCTCTTCATGTACCTATTCCCAGACCTCGCGACGGTGAAGAAGGACGCCACCAGGAGCCACGGGCTCGCCCGCGAACTCGACCCCTTCCCCTCTCCTCCGACCTCGCCCGCGCCCTCCCCCACGCCCAAGCCCAAGTCCAACGGACGAAACCCCGCGGGTATATCGACGCTCGAGGCGCTCCGCGACAGCAAGGGCTGCGCCGGACCGCCGTGATGGACGGCGATCGGGGTGCGGGGCTCCCTGGGCTGGCGGAACGAGTAGTTGAGCCTGCGATCGCTCGCGCCCAATCCGAACTCGCCGTCCCGCCGGCTCCCGCGCCTGCCTCCCTCCATATCCGGCGGAAGAGTCGCCGGGCCGAGGGGGGAGGGGGGGTGGGGTTGTGTTGGGAGCTTTTCCGACGGGCCCGGAGAAAAGCACCCGAGAGATCGGGGCGTCCCCGAGGACCGGCGGATTCCCGATTCCCCTCCCCGGACTTTTCAAAGGCGTTCGGATTTCATAGGCGCCGGAAGAAAACACCTGAGAGCCCTCCCCCCGATCGTAGAAGCGATGCCCCGGAGCTGTTCGGCGGTGAGGGAGTTGTGCTATGCTCGGCGGAAGGGACGATTGGACTCCGAGTCAAAGTAAACGCCGGTCTCTGCCCCGCTCTGCTCTGCTCTGCTCGCTCCCTCGCTCTGTCCTGTTTTCTTTTTCCCTCGTTTTGGTTTCGTTTCTCCCTCTGGTAATTTTTTTGTCTCTTCTTTTTTCCCGGAAAAGAACCCGATTTTTCCCGTAGAATTGGATGGTTATCTTTGACAGCATACAATACAACTTCCGTTTTTACGTGCGGCCTAATACCCCAAAAAAAAAATCCTAATTCTACTTTAAAAAAAATTTTTATCTCATAAAAAAACTTTCAACTTTAGGTCCAGTTCCAAATTCTACCCTAAATTTTTTTTTATCTCATCAAAGATTATCAACTTTTACTTAAATCTCAGCTCTGTCCGATTAACCCTCTATCTTAAATCGCCCTTAGTGATCTTACGAGACATTTCCACGCCATTGCTCTAGTTTTTATCCAAATTTTATATCCAAGAAGATGTCTTTTGGAAATGAATTTCCATGTTAGCCAAAACGATATATTACTGTATTTTTAATTTGGGTGAAAATTGGAGAAATTAGGATTGGCTTTCCTCATTTTCATAAAAATGATCACCGATATCTCTTTAAATAATTAGTCGATGAAAAATATTTTTCATTATTAACAATAATTTATATTTGAATATTTTCATGACTAATAAAAATATTATTTATATATTTATTTTTATAAGAGTTATAAGTGATCATTTTTAAGGAAAATTTTTTTCCGAATCATTCACTCTTTGCGAGCGAAACAAACGCATCCTAATTCAACCTCGACAAGTTGTCAGTTTCATAGTGTCCACATGTTGAATCACATCAGTTTTACCATGCACATCAGAACCCAGCTCCCAAACTCAAAGCACAAAGTCACAATCCTACTTGCTGGAATTCGAACCATCTTTAGCCATTGGCATGGTAATACAGGCACAAACCAGAAGACCAAAAGGCATGCTTGGTGCAATATGAGGATGGATCCAAGGGTGGCTGAAGTATAAAAGTCCGAGTCAAGCCCCTTAGATGCAGCTAACAGTGTCATCGATCCTTCACGAAACAACCCACCAGACAAACCCGAAAAAGTTAGAAGAAAATTATCAGAGCCGGTGTCGCCAACTATTACTAGAAGATGTATTCAATCAACCGAGATGTTCACAAACTTAGCCGCGGTGCTGACCAATCTGGCCACTTGCTTAGTGACCTTGCACAGAGGAAGCAGGGCATTGCCGACCAAGGCATGGCATATAAGCAAACACGTGATCTGGGAATCAAAATGAGAACTCGGCTCTAACTTGACGAGAGAAAGGTAAAAGCAACGTAACCTAACTTGAAGTACTGTTTTCTAACCCAAAAACAAAAAGAAAAACTTCAAGTACTGACTGGCGGATAGGATGAGACGACTGAGTCGTCAAACCCCAAGGCGCGATCATTTGGCTACCTACTATTAAAACTGGGAAAGATAAATTGCCCGCAGAGAAGTTGAAATGAGAAATGAGAGAACGAACTGATAGTGATCACATGCAACTTTTGTATGATTTCAATAACAAGAAATGGACAATTTAAATCTATATAGACTGAAGAACTTCAGTTATGTAAAGATCAATTTATGAAAATGGACTTAGAAGCAGCTTGTTCACAAGTATCAACATCATCCCATACATGCATAGTGACCAAATCCAGCTCAAGGACGCTCAAAAGGAAGAGTAAAACAGAGAGAGCAGTCTCATTGTTGAAAGAACATGGGATTTTATTCAAAATGAAGCAGCTGAACATTCCTTCAACCAGCTTGACCATGCAAGTTAACTTATAAAACCTTCATATAATGGACCTCGCATTTGCATCAATCCCTTGAAGGATATTGAAATTTGATGGTCCGACAGTGTCGAGAAAGCCCCTGACCGACAGCTCTGGGACCGATATCTTTTGCCCTAGCATCTCATGATCCACGAAGATCACAACAACAGTAATGTCATCGTGAAAAAAGCGTCTGATGCCCTTTTCAACCTTCTTAAGATCAACATATCTCATCTCCCTCTTCCTGGCTGCTTCATTTAAAGCGGCTTTTAAAAGTCTTCGAGCAATTCCCTATCACACAAGAAGAGTAAAGGAAGATGACAATATCGATATGGGTGTAAATCTTAAAATGAAGAACCATAATAGATAATCAACATACTGCTCTAGGGTTATTATGCACAATCTCAACAGCTTCCTGATTGGAAAGGTGCTCCCAGAGACCATCAGATGCAAATATGAGAAATTTGTCACTAGGTCTTAGAGTTCTCAAACATAAGGTCAGCTCTGCTGTAAGCACGGGCCTACGAAGGGGCTCAGCAAGGTGAAACCGTGGAAATGAAGGATCGAGAGAGAACTCTGGCCTCTTCAAGTACGCATCTCCTATAGATCTGGATACCTGACAAAATTTCACAGAACATAAGAGATGTGAACTCTTAAAACAAAGTGATGATCAGCACTTAATTAAGAGCATATACATAATGAGCATACTATAAACAGAATTTTTTTGGTCAAAAAAAAGACAAAACATCGAGCGAGATGCCACTGCAAGAAAGTTCGCCCGTTGTGCTGAGGAAGAGAGAGGGGTGAAAAAAAAAGACAAAAAAGAGATGGTATGTCTATTTGAACAAGACTAAACGGACACCCATGCTATTTCATTTATATAAAACTATTATGCGCTTAAAAAAATAAAAAAGAATTAAGAAAACCTATTTTAGAAGCAATGATGAATTTACCTGGCGAACCTTTGGATTGTCTCTATTATAGAGAGTTTAGCCCAAGACTCCATCATTACCAGAAGATAAAGCGGCAGAATGAGAACATCGACAAAAATTCATTTAACTAAGTCAAAGACAGCCATTATTCATATTTCTATTGTGAGTTTTTTTTTTAAAACAATATGCAGAACACAAAACCACATATTTCTAGCAAGAATTACACCTGATAGATGAGGATAATTATCATCATTGAAATACTTTATGGCAGCCAAGCAACAAATATGGTGAGAAGGAAGCTATTGAGCAATTTCTGCATCATTAAAGCTTTTCTGAAGCTGTTTTAGGCTGGCTACTCGCTAAGAAGTTTAATCCAGTTTCAGACTCGAAACTTTGTTGGGATTTCAATATTAAAATATGAAAAGGTCAAATTTGTCTTCATTTGCAAACCTCCACTTAGCCCTTTGCTACCAAGTTCAGCAACACATCAAAAAGAAGTGAATAAGTAAACTGAGGAATGCAACCAAACTCTCTGTTTCTCTAGCCAAAGGGGGAAAGTCATAAAAAAATGGTATTGTAACGCCCTCTTCCTATAAAAACTCCTCAAGAGAAAATGTTCAATGTATAACAAGAAATTCCAAAGAGAAACTTATCTTGCAGATAAGCCTATCTACAGCAATCACCAACGCCTACTTCATCACATCTTGCGGTCAAATATTTAATGCCATCAGGCAATGGCAAACATAAATTGCTAATCTCATGCCAATCACTCTTTTCAAATGAATCACGGTCATTCATGCAATTGCCAAATCCTTGTCTTGTACATTAGTTGCTATGCCATTCCAAACCACAGCTACCATGCGATGCGAACCAATAACCGCAAATGAACATGATCATTTTTGTCAATCTGCCACCACTTCAGAAAAACAAACCACAAGTTTCCCCCACTGTACTTCCCCCATCACTATACATCACATTAATCACGCTCACAAAAGAAATGCCTCAGGAGAGAATGTCCGCTATTTCAGTTGAAACAGTCAAAGAATGTTTTTCTCTATTCTGATAAGTAAGAATGTTAAAGTACAAAACATCCTTACCCTTGACAATACACCTGAAGATTATCACCACAAAGACGAGAAAAGGACAATAACATCAAGATCATTGTCATGTAAGTTCTAAATTCCAAATTTATCTATCCTTAAAATCATTGGGTTACTCTCTCATCCCCATAGACCACAGCAATTATCTTCTTGTGCTCTTCAACTAGTTAGGTTGCCCACCATGATATACAATCGAATGCCACTACTTCAATTCATCCATTCAAGCCTTGTGAACGAACAAAAAAGGTACACGACGGCCCACAACAACATGCATGCGGAATGATCCCGTGTCAATCAAAAAACCGCTAAGTTAAAATTCAAATCTTTCGCATACTTAAGAAGAACATGTCCTTCCAAAAAAAAGAGATTGCTAATTCCTTCCCCCAATAATTTTTTATCATCACACACAGCTCTCTAGATATTACTTTGCATGATATACTATTATAGAACACAAGAAGCAAACCTGAATAATGCCTTTGATACGCCATACCCCATGCTTCATGACTACAATGTGGGAATCATCTGGATGCAAGGATCTGAGTTCTTGCCTAACTTCCTCCATACTAGCATTATGGTCTTTAGTCAATTGCTCAGCCACTATCTTATTTGACCTTACCAAGGAACCCAATACTGCACGAGAATCACCGACATTAGCAACATATAACGTCCCCTGCCATATGACTCCAACAAGACAGCACGACCCAGTTGCTGCAATTAAAGGTTTTATTCCACATGTCCTGCGCACTAGAGTAAGAAATCCTTCTTCAGTGGCAGAAAAGGCACTTCTAATCATATCTTCAGACATGGATCCACGTTCACGAGCAAGTCCTGTAAGTAAGTGGAATGCAATGTGATGCTAGCATAGACTCATAATCACTAGAATACGGGCATTAGCCTAATGAAATTCAATGCCCAATATATTAAGCCAGTGAATAGCTATTCATTGAACTCTTTTGGTGTCACGATTGCTATCAACTTTCATCCCAGAAAGTGACCCTAACCTACAAGAAACTTATACCTGACCCTGGGATTCGTGATCAGCGTCAATTTCTAGCTTGAAACTCCGCTTTTAATTGTCAGGTATTCCAATCATAAATGGAGAAAAACTAGAATGCAAATAAAAGTCTTCAGGAGCTATTTGTCCAAGGAAAGAGTCAAGACTCCAATCAACAGAACATCGTGCAGTCATGCTAGAGTCAAGATGAAGGTGAATGGACTCAATTCATCGTAAATACCCAGTTTAAATTCCACTTGTGTCCAACATGGGTGTCATTTTCACCACAGCGCATTTTAAACGGAAAAAAAAAATGGAATTACACTTTAAACCAGAAGAAGGCTAGTGATAAAAAAGGCTAAACTAACCTCCATCTAGGTTTTGGACTACCTAATGAATCAGCCCATACAATCCAGTGATTTCAATGACAACAGGTTTTCCTCCAACCTAGAGAACAGGCTTCCCATTCCTACCCTCAAAACACACCCTTTAGGATTTGCGAGCTGGCGAAACTGCACCGTCTTACTACCAGCTTGACTTGCCAAGATTTCTATATCTATCACATAGATTGATAAAAAGAAACACACTAGCAAGCCAGATATAAACACGAAATATGAAGACAACGCCATAGAAAAGCCGCTGCTACCCAAAATTGTCAAATCGAAAAGAAGCTAACCAATAGCTTCCAAGATTACCAGCATATTGCGAAGCACTGATTCCTAAAAACTAACGAATCACCACAAGTCCTCGGAAGGTAATTGGTTGATCTTTTTTTCCTTAAAAAAGACCTCAAATTCGTCAAGAGCGCAGACTCAATCCCCAAGCCACACAACCAAGAAACCGAAAAAAGAAGGAAAACAAACACTCACTCATCAGGTGGAGAAAGAGATGATCGCAGATGAAGCGAGAGGCGTCGGGGCCACCATGCCCGTCGTAGACCCCCACGAAAGTGGCGTGGCGACCAGTCTCCACCTGGCTCTGGTCCTCGAGCACCTCATTGGCCTGGACGACCGCGAAGGAGAACTCCCCGCAGGAGTGCTTCTCCAGGTCCTTGCACCATACCAAAGAGTCCTGGAGCGTGGGGTCGGCCTTCTCGTCATCGCCGCCGCAATCATCCTTGCTCATACGGACATATCGACTGACCGGTCTCCAGCAGGCGGACGCTATCCTTCCCAGCCACGACAACATCCCTCATTTCCCTCTCAAAACCCTAAACGAACCTCGGAGAACGCGCGCGGCAGACGGGGGAAGGCGGGAGGAAACTTTCCGCGGCCCGGATCCGAACCGGAGCGGAGGGAATCGAGCCGTCGGATGGAGGAGCCGGCGAAAGGGTCCGGGAAATCGAGCCGGAGCGACGTTCCGGAGAAGGAAGGAAGAGATAGAGAGAGAAAGAGAGGGGGGGGGAAGCCGCCGGAGACGGTTAGAGAGGCGAGAGTTGACTCCGGGACGGACGCATCGGAGAGCGAATCGACGGTTGGTGAAGTACGGCGGAGGAGGCGAAGGCGGCGAAGGGGAAGAAGAAGAAGAAGAAGAAGAAGAAGGGAAGGACGCGGGGCCGGGGAGAGAGAGGGGCGGTGCTTCGCAGAGAGTCTAGAGAGAGAAACACCGGAGTTGGCTGCGCAAGTTTCAGTAGAGAGAGAGAGCGAGAGAGAAAGAGAGAGCTTGCTAATGGCGCAGGTAGAGAGAGAGACGGGACGGGGAGGGGGGGGAAGCGGTGGGAAGGGGGAAAGGAAAGTTGACGAAGCGCGTGAGCGCTGCACGCTTTCTTCTCTTTTTCTTTTTCTTTTTCTTTTTTCTTGCTTTTCCTCTTTCGGGGGAGCGGAATTACGGGAGTGCCATCGATGCCGGGGGGATGACGTCACGCGTGCAGGTCTGAGGGGGGCAGGGCGTTGAATTTTTGGACGAGTCCCAGTCCAGTCCAGTCCGGGCTTTTGCTTTACTTAATACTTATGTATAATATATATTAATTTTTCGACCAAAAAAAAAATACGTATATGAATTTAATTCATTTCTTCACCTGGTGAATTCGAAGTGAAAATATAATTTGCGGGGCTCCGACGCAAACGATTCATACACCTTGACTCGATGTATAATATGATCCCTGAACTTTTAATTTATTAAATACAGTTCCTAAATTTTAATTCGACGTGCAATATCGTCTGTGAACTTTCAATTTATTTAATGCGGTTCCTGAACTTTATATACATATTCAATTTAATCCATAGATTATATGAAAATACTCAATATTATTCCTGAACTTAACAAAATGATGACATTGATAATTTTCATATGCTTTGGGAACAAACTTGAGCACGTAGCAAAAGTTTAGAGATTATATTGAATAAATTAAAAATTCATGAATCACATTCCACATTGAACTTGAGTTCGTGGGTTACATTGAACAAGTTAAAAATTTATGAACTATATTGCATATTGGGTCAAAGTTCATAGACTATTTGTGTCATTATTCCTAAATATAATTGTACTAGCTGAGTGTCTTATGTCATAAAACAACAACAATTAGAAATTTTCTATTGAGCTTATAATTTGCATTAATGTATAACACCAACTGAAAATTTTGTTTATATCTTGTTTGATAGAATAGAATCTATGGATACAATCTACCGAACAATTTATATTGAAGGACATATTCCGACTGTGAGTAAATTAAAAAATCCTCGCCCCATAAATGCAACTAGTTTCTTTATTATTTAGCTAACCGTCAAGATTGCCAATACCTATTTGCACATCGAACGAATGAAGTAACCCCTCCCTCACTTATCGCCTTATCAGATTAAGTAGATTTTTTACCCGATTGAATAATTTAAGTCAATCTATATAAAATTCATCAAACAAGCTTCACTCCATCAAGTGCCGAAATTTTAATTTTCAGTACTTAATTGGGTTATCAAATAGGCCTTAAGTATTTTCTTTCTTCGTTGGTTTCCACCAACCTATCTTCTAATCTCTCATATATTAAGCCAAAAACGAAAGGGCTAAAATCACTCTTTATCTCACGTTTCCATTTCAACCGACATTGGCCCCGACAACAACTATTAGAATATTATATAATAAAAAGACGAAAAAAAGATATAATCGGTACGTCTCTCGTACCTTTTCATTTCGTCCGCTTCCTTACACGAGAATTATCCATTTTAGTAGCTTAGACAACCGCCGGACTTCACGTACGCGCGTCCCTTGACACTAGGCAAAGGTTAATGTTACAATGGAACCAAGAGAAGTAGTAAGGGGCCCCTTAGGCTTCCTCAAGGGGCATTGGAATTGTGAATTGATCCGCTTTAATTTCAAACTAGTCCACAAATACAAATTGATTACCTCGTGAGTTACTCGGGCAGCAAGTTCAAATCAAGAGAACCATTGGACCCGCAACTTCACAGATCCGTTCGAAGAAACACACAAACGGTTCGGTTGACTTTTTGAAGTCAAAGGACACCGAAATTTTTGTATATTTTACTCCGGATCATTGCATCGAAAACGGGCATGTGCAATTTCACTCCTCAATACACCGGGGAAAAATGGGAAGAAGTAGAATTAATTACAGTCCTCCCTGGAATTTGGAGATCATCTCAATCTACCTCCCAAAGTTTCATTCTTTCCCACATTGGCCCCAGATCATGAATTTCTCGGGGGCAGAAATTTTTTCTTTCGGATCTCGAAATGACACAATTATTCTCTACAAAGCGACCAATGTGTCCAGGACCGATAGGAGCCGGAAAATAACATCTCTTACCGTACCAAGATCTGATTAGGTTTAACATAATAAACTCACAAATGCTAGACGATAGCAATAGATGTAGTGCATCGTGGCATCGATTTGAGGCAGACCCACTAGCCATTTATCACACTCGATCGATCGAGTTCGTAATTTTCTGCGATCGAGTGCGGAATCTACACCGGCATCGCTCTTGCCCATTGTTTTAACTAGTGGGGTGATGAGCTGGTTTGATTTTCTTGCGAGGTGATGAAGCGATTTGGCTCGAGGAGGCCTCGAAAGTCAAAGGCCTCCTTTTAGGTGGACTAAAGTGTGCAAAAGCGCAGAAATTTCTTCGACTTTGGTCAAAAGTGCGATGCCTTTAGCGCGTGAGGAATGGTCTTTTTCTTTCACCTAAGTCGTGAACTTTTTTCGGGATGTTTCCCGGAAGGATCATCGGGGCAACGTTGCTTTCCGATTGAAGAAGATGAGCTGCTAACACCCATGGGACACGCGTGAAAAAGAACCACCCAAAACTTTTTCATTCAAAGCTTTAGCCGCATGAACATGATCCGATCCGTTATCTACTTCTTATTTTACATTTTAATTTCGGACCCGAGCAAATCCTTAAATTAAAAGTTCAATCTCGATCCTCTTGAGATCACTGAGATATAAAACTTGAAAGGGTGTTCCCTCTCCATAAAGAAGACAAAGATACACAAGGGATTAAGGGCTCGAGAGGTGCGAGTTCCGGCACGGTAAAGTAAGGAACGTATCAATGGAATCCGCCGTCATTATATATCAAGCAGATAGGCCGCAGAAACCCCTGTGGGAGTTTTGACTCTTAACTAAACACTAGTCCGAAATAGTGTCACTTTGCATAAACATGATCGATCCAAAGATTATGGCAACTAATAAGAAATAGTCCTTGTGAACCAGCGTTTCGGAGCACTAATTAACCGATATATTTTTATTTTTGGTGTACTTTGATCGTACGTAACAAGAGAAAAATAATGTTTTGGAATTGTCGGTCGTTTTTTTGTGTGGACATCTAAATAAATTTCTAATGAGAAAATTGATTTGCCAAAGTTTGTTCGTAAAAACGACGTAGAAGTTGCGAGAACGAAGCAGCTTGACCGATTAGTACATCGCTTGATTGCTTAATTTTACTATATGACTTCTTCTTTGCAGCTACGTTATGTCATTGGATTCCTAAAAATGGATTGCGTAGGCATGGACACAAATTGATGCTCTTTTTTCTAACCTCGAATGCCACCTCTTATTTGAGAAGATATATTATGTAACGGCTACATCACGTGACAGTAATGACGTGGTGTAACCGATCGATCATCACCGTCCGCACGTCTCACACGTAAATAACGACAAGTAAGATGAGATTCATAGCAAATGATTGGTCTATTACACTACACTGAAACAAATTAGAAAAACGAAACTAAGAAAAATAAAACTTGCTAAATAAGCATAGTAAGGATTCTATACCGAATTATTCCTCATCATTGGACAACTTGTTAACGAAATTTAAAAAAAAAACTGAGAAAACCAAAAACAATGTAAGAACCCTCAACGAATTAAACAGCCAAAAAAAAAAACGTTGAAAACTTTACAGTTTCCAACCATGATTGTCTCCACCTGCCAAATCCGGGCCCCACATAATTAATCACGATTAAGGAGCTTAAGCGGCGTCGCTAATCAAGCGCTTGTGACGATGGTAATGCTTCTCGATGAACACTCGCGACGCGCCCTCCACCGTCCTCCTCCATGTCTGCAACTCAAGCATTATAGCACCCGTCAATCTCAGTTCCGAGCGCTCGATAAAGACTTTCGCAGTGCGCCGATCACACGTGAATCGAGAAAAAGTTGAATGCGATCGGTTGCGCGACAGTTACCTTCTCGATAGCTCCCAACAGCGACCTGTTCCTGATGTCCCTTGCCCCCAGCTGCGGCCGCCTGACCACCCCGAGCTTCCGGAGCAAAACCGACGACCTCCGCTTCGCCCCCGGGGGCGCGAGCAGCGACCGCCTCTCTCCCGACGCCCGCGATTCGCTCAGGTCGGCGCCGCCCCCCGGCCACAGCGGGCCGCGGCGGCGGTCCCCCCTCCTCCGGCGCTTGGGCGCCCTCGGATCCTTAGTCTCGTCGTCGGCGAACTTGCTGAGGAGCTGGTCGGAGCGCTTCCTGTCGACGTGCTGGACGGCGGCGGGGGCATCGGAACCGGGTTCCTCCATGGCGAAGAGAGAGAGAGGGAGCCGATGATCGATTCAGAGAGAGAGAGAGAGAGAGAGAGAGAGCACCGGGTGGGGAAAGTTGAGGGAACAACGTTTGCGTTATAATTGTGGAGGGAAAAGTACCGTTGGGAATTGGGATGGGCAATTGCGGCATTTTGGGGCGCGGAAATATAGCCGTTGCAGATCAAAGGATTGAAAAAAAAAATTAGATCGGCAGAACAGTGGCGACCGACCCCCCCGCCACTTGGGCTGTGGCGGTGAGTCTGCTGTTCCGACCAGCCCTTTCGACGACCGTTTTCCAGATTTCCGAGGGACGACCGTTGCCCCTCGCCTGACGATGCCGCCCCACCGTTTGCGAGCTAAACCAGACCAGCGGTCATGCTCCGATTATCGACAATTGGATCCGGAGATACTAAACTCGATTCTAAAGAAATCGATCCGATCGAGAATGGCGAGACGAATTCCAAAACGGATGTTTAACCGAGTTTAGTTCGGTTAACCGTATTTCGAAATTCCGGAAAATCATAAGTGTGGATCAAATTTCGATGACGGCGCTCAACTCTTGATACGTAGATATAAGTATGAACATAACTCCGCAAATCTTTCGGGCAATTGAATTTAAAGGTTTGCTCTTGCAATCCAGTGAAGATAAATATTCATGCCAACGTGATATTTGGCGCGAATCATTGTAAAATCATTATATAATCAAATAGACCTCATCGTGAACTTGATTGCTAATGGCTCGAGAGCCATGCCCACCTTTTTGGGTGGGCTTCGCGTGAAATTATCGCCCCGCCTACGCCCGATTCAAAGATATATTAACAAGACTTGGATGAAGTTTAGGCAAATGACCTCACTTAAAAGATCCAACTTGAGGAAGATCAATCGAGGTTTGAGATCTACACGAACAGTTTCATGGAGGAGTTTGGGCCAAGGTTTTCCTGGACCGTTAGGCTGAGAAGTTTCAAGATGCTCGGCCCAGACCCATCTTGATGTGCCGATGGATCCTATCGCGACTGCTGCTGCTACACGTCTCCGAGCAATTTCTAAATCCGACCCGTAACAGAACCGAACGTTCGAATGATGAAGAAATGTTTTCTCCAACCACCTCCTCCTTCAAGTCCCGCGCCGGCTCCACGTTTTTGGCAACACGGATCCATAGTTTGATAGTCAAACTCTTCAGGACATCATTACCGTCTTCCGGTTCCTCGCAACCGCCCTCACGGTATTCGGGAACCGCAGGCTCCCCTCCGCCTCCTCGACGTTGGGCTTCAGCTACTGATCGGAGCCAACTCTCTGCCCCAACTTTGCCACTTCCCGAGCAGCTTATTTCAGGAACCCACCATCCAAAGCCCAAGGCGCTACCTTCGACAGAGAGTTTTCTCACATACATTCTTGGGCCTCAAGTCCTTAAATGGGACGACCTCACCATATCATCATCTAGCTCGTGCATCTTGCCATGTGCCTTTGTCTCTACCAGCTGTCTTGCAGCTAAGGTTTTCTAGTTCTAGCTACCTTGACGAGAAACAATGCCGGCAAGAGTTTAAATGCACGTACACATCTGCCCGGACCTTCCCATGCAAGGGTACGAGACAAGGCCCTTCGGTTGAATCACGTGCAGCTTTTGCGGCCGGACCGTACGTTTGGGCGCGCGTGGCCCTGAAACTTGAAAGGAGAAGATGAAAAATCAGTCCGTACGCCACCAAAGTTCGTCCGCAAACCCTGTTTTTTTTTCGTGTGCTACGACGAAATTTACGTGACCACAACTGGTGCATGGGTCGATCATAGGAAGGCTCGTCGATGTGTCTGATTGGTAACTATCAACCATTCCCTTCATCAATTCTTCAACAGCAATGACGGCGGCTCGTGGAGGTTTTTTTACCTTTTCATACTGCATTCGCGACGAAAAAAATTAGGGACGGATAGTTCCCGAGCGATCTGGTTCCTGCCCAAGATTTGGGAACTAAACCAAAGGGACCGGTTCTTAAATTTTGGAACTGGAAACTAGACCGATGCTCCCTAGATTGACTAATTTGGTCTGGTTCATGGGTGGGCCAATGGAGCTGATGGCTTGTTTAGTTTTTTTTACTTTATCGTTAATGTTTAAGATGAAAACGATGTTCTTGATAATCAAGTCGCGTTAAAATTAGTGAGTTGCATGTAACATTATAGATTTCACAGAAATTTTTTCAATTTGTGGCAAAATTTGATTGGAATGAGTAATTATTATTGTGTACTGATTTGTTCTTGTCATCTTACTCACGCGCATAAGTAAACGCAGTCACTCGAGTCTTTTTAGAGCATTCTTTTGTGAAATGGAAGATAGATTAGGATTTATTTTTACAAAATTTTAATGAATTAAAAAATAAAAATAAAAAAAATCGGTCAGGTTCGGGTTAGCGATTCCACGCCAAGAACCGGGAACCGGATCGTTGTCCCTGTAAACCGCCCAGGATCGACCGGTTCGGGCAATTCTAAATCATAAATTTGTGCTTTTTTCTTTTTAGTAGAGAATTGAAGAACCTATTGCATTTTGGAGTCGAGGGAACAAAAGGAGTATGAAAGTACCCCTCGACAAGTTACATTTGCCATCAAATAGAACCCAAAAATGTTCATGCCTACATCGAATCAGGCCATAACCTCATAATTTACCATAGTCAAGATAAGGCTTAAAAGTGAAAATATTCGCTAGACGTGTCAATGAAATCTTTCGTCCTCTCGATTTCACGGCAGGCTAAATTAAAATTCGCAAAATAATTTCGAATTCCGGAGAGGTTGAGCAAAACGGTTATTAACAGCCAATCAAAAAGCAGGTGACTCGTCACCAAACTTATCCACGGTCTCGGACGAAACTACCCCTCTCGCCGGACCCGGACAAAAACCGGCCTCGCCCATGCCACTGCGTCTTTCCCGGTCACCGGCTCTTCACACTGTTCACAGTCTCCGTCTTCTCAAGCTCCCTCTCTCTCTCTTTCTCTCTCTCTCTAACAATGGTTGCCATTCAAGCCGTTCTTCCTTCGGCCGTCTCCCTCCGCTCCCGCTCTCCCCTCCCTCCGCGCCCGCCGAAGCCCTCCGCCGCCTCCGCCGCCGCCGCCGCCGCCGCCGCCGGACGGAGGATGCCCGGTCGCCGCCGGGGGATCTCCGGCGGGCCGCCGCGCGTGGCGATGGTGCAGCAGGCCGTTCAGGGGGCCCCGGCGACGTACGCCAAGGAGATGGAGAGGCTCTCCGCCAAGGAATCGCTCCTCCTCGCTGTAAGTTAACGGGCGCTGGAGCTGATTGCGGCTCGCTGCGATTGGATTGGATAAGATGTCGATCGCCGGAACTGTATTTCTTAGATCAGGAGCCGCTTCGAGTCGGTGAATCGAGTTGATTTCTCGTCTTTCGTACCGTTTGTTGTGTCCTCTGTGATGTGATTTGTAAGCTTATGTGCTCGTCAATTGTTATTTTATTTTATTTTATTTTATTTTTTGGGTTGAGGAGTTTGAGTTGATTGCTAGCTTCCAGCTTCTCTGTCCACTTAGCTTCAAGCTCACACCGTCTTCATTCCTCCTCTGTCTGTCTGTGGAGGCTCACACAATGCGTAATTTCGGATATCATTCGCGGTGTGTCTTTACTGTCAAATGATATTGTTCTGCGCTGTTTTTGGAATGCATTTGATGGGGAAGTCGCACCGCCGGAGATTCCCGGGACTGTGTAGCACGTCGACATGATTACGGTCTTCGGAGTTTCTTTTTGTCTGATTGATTCTGGCGGACTTGTTTGAAATTATTGGGTATCCATAATTCTATTTTGTTTAGGATGTGCTTACTTCTAGCCTGTCCGTCCAAGCATGTCGTTACTTTTGTTTCTTTAATCGGAATATGCTGATCCATGTGCAGAATCTTTGGAAATCTATCTGTCCACTGTGAAAATTTGGAAAATTAGGTTGACCTGCTCTTTGCTCAAAATTTTCCATCATCATTCCATGTTTGCAGGAATCTGTCAGATTGCATGCAGCATGAGAAGTGCATGTGCACTGTTTAGTGAAACCTTCCCTTGTGTCTCCCATTTCTGCTGATAGCATAATGTGGTTCTAGTATCGTGTCGAGTGGAGGCATAGATTCCTACTACACATGAAATGCTTCCTCATCTCTAGAACCCCCATCCTCATAAATTTGGTTATAGTTTGGTTATTAGCCTTAATCACTCATGTTATGAGCTGAAAATGGATGTCATGATGTGTGCTTTTTAGATAGCAGCTAGTTGGGACTTCACAGCTCCAATCCTGCAGCACAAACTTTTCCTGTATACTCACTTTGCTACCGTATTTTCAGTTCAAAGATTCTGGAGGCTTTGAGGCATTGATCAGTGGGAAGATGACTGATATGCAACAAATTGATGTGAATGAGAGGATAATTGGTCTTGAGCGACTTAATCCGACACCTAGGCCGACAACGTAGGTGCTTCATTCAAACGTTTTAACTATAGCCTGTTTCTTGTGAATCTTACTTCGTTTGTTCAGCAACCCAGGTCTCCCTTTTTAGAAGGTCGATGGAACTTTGAATGGTTTGGCTTTGGAAGCCCTGGGCTGACTGCTGCTAGAATGATATTTGAGTAAGTTTTGAGTTTTCACTTCTCTCTCTCTCTCTCTCTCTCTCTCTCTCTCTCTCTCTCTCTGTAGAGCAATCACTATATTTATCAGTTGCTTTTCGCTTGATATGTGTAAGCTTTCCCTGCTGAATTTCAAAATCAGTCTCCATACATGGCTTCTAATTTTGATAATCTAATCTCTTAATGGCAGGAGATTTCCGGCAACTTTGGCCAATCTGTCAAAAATGGATATCATGATTAAAGATGGGTATGCTAGAATTACAGCTAATCTGAAGTTACTGAACTCGGTAATTCCAGGCTTTTTGCTTCATACATTTGTCCGTGTTACTCTAACTAAAGTAAAGATGCTTATCGACTTCTCATCTTTGCAAAGTTAGTCTTTCTAGAGAGCCAGCGGGCACTTGTTCACTGCTCAACTTTGCATGAATTTCTTGGTTATGATGGACTGTGAGCTTGCATGCGGGCTAAAATTCTTTTATGATATGTTTATGTTTATTTAAATATCTGATTTAATATTATGGTGAAAATTCTTAATCTGGAATAGAGGATTGAGTTCTTAGTTATTGATCCTTATTATTACATCCGTACACGCAAGATGGGTGTAGACGGGGTTGAAATTGTATACATGCTCTCAATACCACCATTCCCTTTCCCTTCTTGCTTTGAAAGAGAGATATAAATCAGAGCTACTGTTCACATTGAAATGGAATTTGTTAACTTGGTTCCCCTATATTGAATGCTATTGCTAGCAAGGTGCCCCTTCACTTCATGTGTCTTTTGATCTCATCCATTGCCTTCGATCCTTTCATGCGAATTATGGATATGCATATGCTTGGTGGCTGTAGAGCTGAACAATTTCGTGCTCATAAATCTCCAATCAATCCCCTTCATATCTCAATGACAAGAGCAACAACAATAACAACAACAACAACAACAACAACAAACAGCTGAAAATCTTCTCATTAAATGGGTCTGCTATGTATTCATCTCAAGCACTGTGCTGAATTTTATGTCAAGTTTTCTGTAAGTCAAGTCTGAGCAAAACATTCTTATGTAAGATCCGAGCATTCCATATATTTGCTTGTCGTCTCCTCCCTTGTGTCTTTTAGGTCTTTTGTGCCCCTTTTAACCCCAGTCTCCCAAAACCACATTTCCTCACTTGAGCATCTGAAGACCTTTGTCTTGCATGTTCAAACCACCTCAGAGAAGCTCCTTTTCTGTTCCTGTGCATCTCAATATCATTTTAAATCATCTAGTAAGATTTCATTCTGTGGTCGACAGGAGTATTATTCTTCTCTTCATTCCTTAGATGTCCAGCCTGGTCATAGTGGAAGGGGAAAAATTGTAATAGGAGTACTTTGGACATGTTCCCATGTTGATGTGTTCACATTAAGACGAGTTTTCAGTTGTCATCTTCTACTCTGTCTTCTTCCTATTTTATGTGTGTCTTTTTTGAGCGGGATCTTTGTTCTTTGTAAAATTCACAATTCTAAAACAAACTACAATCTTTCAAGATCCATTTTTCATTCTACAGGAGTAAAATTAATTATCACTTCTTTGATAGGCACTCTTCCCTCCTCCAGGGGATGAAATCATGACACTGGGTTTCCTTCTACATGAATGTAGGCTTATGGACTATTTCAAATAAATTGTGGAAATTCTATTTGTAATTTGTGTCTTCATAGGTGACATACAATTAAATAGGTTATATGGAAATAACAATGCGGTTACTTTCATTGTTGATTTCCATTTTGATATGTCTAAGGCTGGACCATCATGTTTGAGGGTTTTGATAGAAAGAAATTTTGTTTAATGAAGCTAGAAAGCAAATTCATCTTGTCCACCAAGTTATCTGTGGAGGGCCCGCTTCGGATGAAGGAGGAATATGTAGAAGGGATGCTTGAAACACCAACTGTTATTGAAGAAACTGTACCGGACCAGCTAAAAGGTGCACTTGGCCAGGCAGTTAGCACAGTACAGCAGCTTCCTGTTCCAATTAGAGATGCCATCACTGGCGGATTAACAGTACCTCTAAGTAAGCAATCCAGTGAAATTAACAATTTTATTTACTTAGAATTTCTTTTATCTTAACTTTAACCTTCTTACTTTACCTAGCGTTCCTTTTGTTCTTGGGCGCGATTGAACCACAAAAGTACTGTTGCCTATTCAATTATTTCTGTTGGCTGAGACTTCAACTCCGATTTCAAGCATCAAAAAGATAACGTCAACACCTTTAAAAATAAATTGTTGTTCCTGGCTTATGCGACCAAAACTGTTCTGACCTTTCATTAGTCAAAAAATACCATGTCAAACCATACAGGGCTCACAGAAAATCATGGGTGAGATCGATCAAGCTAAAAGAAAGGGAAGATGTTTATGGTTAACATAATTTACAAGATGGGAAGATAATAATCAGGATGTGGCAGTAGAAGTAGTGGTATTCAGCTTAGATGACATGTTATGACTTTCTAGGGAGAATTTTTTTGTTTCATTGTTGGAAATCTCTTTTGAGTGACACCTACTATTTCTTGTCATTGCCCAGTTAATTTGATAAGTGTAATGATGACAACTCCGAGAGTAAACAAATGCTGAAGGTTCTCCTGCTTTTGGACGGCAATGTGATGCACCCACTTGGTGCTTGCTCGTTACTGAACTTGTTTACTTATGCCAAAAGAAGGAAAAAGTTGTCCTGGTGCTTTTATGAACATTTGCATTCTACGACTTCATGTGTCCTTATTCCTGCTCTAAATTCTTTCTTCTAATGCTCTTCAGGTGGGACTTTCCAGAGGCTTTTCATGATATCTTACATTGACGAAGAGATACTAGTGAGTTTTTACGTGCATAATTTTCCTAAAGTGACATACGAATAAGAATCAAAGAGGGTGTTGGACTCCCGTGCCGACACCTAGAAGGATTAGTCACGATGGTTGCCCTCCCTGCCCTTTTTATAAGCTAAAATATTATAGAAAAATATGGTTCTTTTTTTTTGGTAAGGTGAAAAATATGGTTCTTTGTTATCTTCCTACTGCCTTTATCGAGCTAGAGTCTGAACCTGATTTTTTAATCAGTCACCTAATTGAATGTCTATTCCAAGAAAGGTTTAACACATTCATCTATGTTTAGCCATAAATGGACTGAAAACTTGGGGACCAATCCTATGAAGGTTACTTTTTGGATTTGACATGGAATTGCTCCAAGAGCATTTACAGTCATTAGAGTTTTGAATTTTGTTGCAGATAATAAGGAGTACCGATGGACTGCCTGAAGTCCTCACAAGATTGGAGGTGCCTCCTACGATGGTCGAGCCAGTCGTGGAGTATGAGAGCTAGAAAGTATGTCATTGACATCGACAACGATAAACTATATTTCGAAGCACAGTCACCGCGCAGAAGTTTCACAGTTTTCCTCTTTCACTGATCTGCTACTTCATTTCTTTTGTCCGCGGTTCGGCTTCTTTCTGCTCAGTCGCATTCCACGCAGAGGGAAGAGACCTCTCGGTCACAAAGAATTCACTCACGGAGTCCCGTGTCCGGGTAAAAAACATTAGTCGATTCACCGTCATAATTAGCAAAAGCGATGAATCTCTTGCAAGGTCTTGCCAGAGGTCAACCATCTTGTTTCTGATGTGCTTTCGTGCTGTCGTGATAAAACGTGCTTTGCAACTAGATAATATTTTAGCATATTTCAGTCGTCGATGATAAGGAATTCTTATTATTTTTTGCTGGTAGAAAGGGATGCAAAGAGTTGATCATTGGGAGTTGGTGGGAAGTATGAGCCCCATCGGGACAAAGTAACGCAACCCACGTTGATTGACTAACATATTGTCTCCTCTTTTGGGTTGGCAAAGATAATTATAAAAACGACTGCAATTTGACGTTGTTTTGCTGATTATAGGCTCCCAAATCTTTGCCTTTGCGTCACACGCGGAGACAAAATCGCTCTTTTCCTTTGTTGTTTTTTCTTCTCTTTGGACGAAGAGACAACGTTGCTCTTCTTATCCTAAAAATCTCAGCTCGCTGGTATTTTGTCTGGGGATGCCTGTCCAATTCATTTATATAATCTCGTGATTTCTCGAGTAGTAACGAAGCTCGGATTGATTAATGGAAGCATAAGGGTCTTCTCACCGTCCATGGAACTTGTATATGGCCAAACTTTCGGGTTTAGAAGTCGATTACAGCCTTTTAGGCATGGTGGTTGTTGACATGACATGAGAACGCGACTTTTGATACTTTACGAATTTGTGGAGAAATTCAAACTCGTTTAACGAATCAAATGCTCTAGAAATGTCCTACTAATTTGACGACGTTTCTAACATCTAATTAACATTGCCGAACAGCTTAGAAAGTTAAAACATTGCGGAATTACTTAGAATTTCGTAACTCAAATGATTACAATCTTTTGTCGTCTTGAGAGAAGATTGCCCCCCACGTGCTCTTCGAGATTCAACTTACCCACAGATCAAAAGGAAAGAAGATGTCCAAAAGAAGTACAGCTTGTCCACGATCATAAAAATCACCGGGTGTCTGATAAAGTTATTATAATTATTTTAATTTTCATAAATTATATGTAATAAAATACTAATTATGACCTTTTTTTAAGTCATTACTGATATGTTATATCCATTTGAAGTGTTCAATATCAAATAAAAGTTGAATACCAACCGCCAAAGTCCTAATATACACAATCAATTATAGATCACTGGAAAGTGGAAACCACAAGGATTAAGTCTCGTATAAAGTCATTATTGCTTTCAAAAGAATGGAAACAAATGTCTCTTTGTGAATATATGAGATAATCGTTATGGAAAATCAATTGATTTCTTCTCTCGGAGCTCAAAAGAATACTGGTTTTCACTCTGGAAAAAATTTCAAATATTCTCCAGGGGACGAAGTTATGGTTCCTTCGAAAGGAAAATTATCCAATCAATCATAAATATACAATGTCAATTCAATTATAAATTTTTCAATTTTTCCAACTTAGTCATAAATATTTGCGCAAATATAATCCTTCCGATCAATTTTTATCAAAAATTGCTAACGTAACGGTGTGCCACGTAGGATGACCGACGATGACTAAATTGCTATCATCATCAATATCCGATGAAATTGATCAAAAGAATTGTATTGAAATTTCGCATAAACGTTTAGAACTAAATTTATAAGATTGAAAGGTTTAAAATTGAATTAACATATATACGATGAATTTATGATCGATAGCATTATTTTTCCTTCCTTCGGGTTGCTTACCATCTTAGCTCCCCCTTTTAACAGTTCTATTATAAACTACAAATTGGGCAAGTTAGGTTCGGCTTTTCAAATGCTATTTGGAGGAATGCAAATACCTTTAGGTGAAAGCCACTTGGGAAAATTTTGTGGAGCTATTTTGGCCTAAGTAATGTTTAGCAAATTTTTTTTTGCAAAGAGTTTTGGCAATTTTTATTTTTAAAATTCCTATTTTGCCCTTGTTACTGTTCATCTTCTTACCAAAATGTGACCGGCGAGGGCGAATCTAAGGTTGCCACCCAGGCCGACGTCGCCTAAGGTCGCGCGACCTAGGCGACGGCCCCTGGGCGGTCGCCCAACCCCAGGTGGCCTTCGCCTGGGTCGCATGACCTTGCTAGCCCCCCGCCGACACTTTCCTAGCCAGATCCGCCCTCGCCAACCCTTTGTCGGCCACCCTCATGGGCTACTCTCGAGTGAAGAAGATGAACAGTAACATGGGCAAAATCGGAATATTGAAATTTAAGTGCGGGCAATTTGGGAAGAGAAAAAAAGGCTTCAGCATTTGTGGAAAGCCGAAAGCCCCAGGCTAGTCTGGACCAGCTTGGGGCTTTTAGCATTCTAAATGCTAGTTTTCGGTTTTTCGGAGTCGAAAAACCTATTTTGGGAAGGAATTTTCAAGGTCAAAAATTCATTCTCGAAGTCGAACCAAACGGGGTTAAATTCAATAAAAAAGAATTGGATGGAACCTCTTTTTACGCCCGTATGCCAGACAAATATAACTCCACAAAATTAGGTGTACGATCCAATCAAACAACAGAAATACCCAGCAAGTTGAAGGCCACGGTCAAATCATGGCTTCATGGGTCGGGTCCTGTCTCACTGTCATCTTGAATTTTGTAATAATGAATGATTAAACTCGATCACATCCACACGTTAGTCCTCCAAAATTCTATTGCAATTTGCATATACATATATGGAGTTTACCATGAAGTTGACTTTGGATCACAAGTCAAAGAAATGATTATAACACCAACCCTCCATAGGAATTATCATATGCAGCAGAAGAATATGATAATCCTAAAACAGCCTTCATCCTCCATAGCTGTCCCCTCTGGTTCGCCAAAGCACCTTTTATCTACATTTCCCGTTGTTGTCTATGCCTGTCATCCCGAAAACCGTGTCTATCCTCATGCCAACAACCTCTCTCGCTAATCAGGATCGAGCCCGAGACGGTCGGATACGTGTGCGCTCGATCATGTACATCCACGCGCAAGATGGTATGCGAATAAACGTGTGATGATGCGAAAAATGTGTACCGACGGTCCAAATTATTAACGCCTAATGCCGTAACAGGAAGAATTCCTTAGTTGAGGTATGATAATTGCTGTTCTCGTGGGACTTGTGAGAATGGAAGATCCTTGGAGACTCTAATTAGAAGATTTGCAGGACGTGGCGTATGCTTTTGGAAAATAAAATAAAGTTCATTTGAATGGATGGGGATGAAGATGGACATAATATATACGTTAAATTAACCCTAGTTATGTCTTTTCTAACACAGACTTTATACGAGCGAATGATGGTCGAGAACTATTCGGTTATATAGAAAATTACGCATTTGATAAAATATATATCGAGCCTTGCAAGCAAAGTAGTTCATCAATCAAATTTCATCGACAGTCTTGCACAGCACTGTTCACTCACAAACAATGGTTTAGCTCAGAGAGAGAGAGAGAGAGAGAGAGAGAGAGAGAGAGAGAGAGAGAGGGAGAGCGGCCCAAACATAGAAGGGACAAGAACCAGTTCTTCATCAAGATGAGGCAAACCAAATCATTCTAAAACTACACAAATATCTCCGCGAAATGACATGAGCAGCATAAAAGTTCCAAATGGGGGAAGGAGAAAACAGAAACACGGTCGGCAGCAGAAGTGCTGTATTTACAGCAAGCAATAATGAAAATCGATAGAGACAATTCTCGTGCTCCTGGAGACCAAAAATTCTGAAGAGGGGAATCATTAAGATTAGTTCGGGGATATACCTAGAAACTACGTGATTAATTCTGCAAATTACGACTTAAACTGGTCAGGCAAGTTGAGCAGCTTCAAAGGCGTGCATGTGAGAGAGATCCACGGCTAACAAAGGAAACTCTTCTTCATAGCTACCCAATTCCTCGTACGGACGACCAAACAGTTCACCACCACCACCACCACCACCACCATAGCTCTCAGCTCTCCACATTTCCTCTTCCATCTTCATCCTCTCACTGCACCCCGAATCGCCGTTGCGACCCTCTGCTTCCTCTTCTTGATCCTCTGCGTCCCGGCTGACTCCGGTGGCGATTGGCGGCAAGTACTTCTCCGTCATCATCATTCTCGGGTCGACCCTCTCGGCCATCCTTCTCGCCTTGCCCTTCGCGCCGTCTCTCTCGGAGGGCTTCCCAGTGAGCCGCTGGACAAGCTCACGGAAGTTCTCCGCGTCGGTCTTTATGATCTCCGGCGCGAAGATGTGGATGATGCGTATCTTGGGCTTGCCGTTCGCCTTGGAGATTGTGCGCGAGCGCTTGCGCATGGCGAGTGGCGAAGGGCTAGGGTTTGGGATGCATGCTTCTTTCCTGAAGATCATCTCTTCCATGGCTCAGCTAGAGAGAGAGAGAGAGAGAGAGAGAGAGAGAGAGAGAGGTGTGGATTTGTTTGCGAGGAAGAAAGAGTCTGCTTATATATGTACATGGTCGAGCACGGTATAGAGATTTTTTTAAGGTAAAAAAAAAACAATCGGAGGATGAATGATACTTCATTTTTAATGGAGAAACAGCCTGTCCTTAAAACAGGAAATTGTATGATCCTCTGTCTCTTGAAATGCAAAGAAGTTTGACAAATGCAACCAGACCAGACCTTGGTCCCCTCTTCATTCACCAAATGAAAGAACGCCCTCAGACTATTGATTCATCATAAAATAATCCCGCGATATAAAAAAAAGGCCCGTAAATTAGATTTACAAAACGATACGGCTTTCTTCTATCCTTTGACGATTCATGGAAATCGATCCCATGATCCCAAGACCATATAACATAACATGGTAGTTGAAATTGAGAAAGAACTTCATGCCTTCTCTTTGTTGATGATCGCTTGACCAAATCGACCCTCTTCTCTTGGAAATCAAGGCCTTTTCTTACCAAATCCCCTATTATATTTTCACTTTAGGTTAACCTTCTAGAGTAAGATCTAGTAAGACACATTGACTTGCTAACGGTTTTTATTGTTTAATCACCTTATAGAACTTTGGACGGCTTCAATGTTGGGAATTAATTAAAGGCTAAATCGGTGGATAACATGGACAGATGCAATCAGATGACTTGGTATCTTACTAAATATCTCTACATTATTTTTCAATGAAAACTACAAATTTCCGGACAATTTCCTGCTCGTATATTTGATTTTTGGATGTCGTGTTACTCGTATTATGAATCTATATAGTTATAAAGTCTATGTTAAAAAAGTAGTGTGCTTGTATGCATAGCTTTATGCTGGTCGATCCTAGACGACCTTCAGCATGACAAGACCTCGAATCCACGGATGACGGTCCAAACAAGTCATGACTCAGACTCGATATTCTGTAAACTTATGTAGTGTCGAACAATTGTGCTATCCTCGTCTTTTTTCTTGTTTGTATAGAAAAAGGGACTTTCTGTAACCTTGTAATGATCATAGATAATCGTTCCAATCCCACAAATCACATGCAAACTACTCTAGGTCGGGGCCACCGATACAGACCCAACACCCAACATTTGAACTTAATCGGTTTACGGGACTTGCACGGTATTCCACGAACCTCCAAATCAGCCGAGTCTCGACACGGCACGCCCTGCTTCCACCGGCTTGGGCTGTGTTATAGGGTTGGCAAAAAGTGAGTCATACTAGGCTCGTGTGGGGGTACGTACATACGACTAAAGATCCTCGATTCTCCTTACATATGAATCCGCGTAGTGGTTGTGGAACCATGTGTCGTGTGTCATCTTTTCTTACGTTGAACTCCTCAACCTTGTAATCCCTATCTATTTAGGATATATATGCACACACATGATCTTTGTCCAAGTAATAATTAAGGCAATTACCACAAAAAGCTCCAAACTATGCGAACAAAAATACCCCAAACATCTTTTTTTGTGTCGCCATAAATCCTAAACTTGACTACTGTAACACAAATACTCACAATTTTTTTATGTCACCAAAATATTCAAACTCATACAAGTATGACAGACATACTGTCTATTTCAATTCTATCCATATTTGCCATACTAGTATAAATTCAGGGTATTTTATGAGACGAAAAAAAGTTTTTGGTATTTATGTCACAATGCAAAAATTTAGGACTTTTGATGACACAAAAAAATTTCGGGGTATTTATGTCCCGGTGAACAGAGTTTTGGATTTTTTTGTGATTGTAACCTAACTAAATATCAGGACCTAATCAATCGTTCAATTTTTATTTTATTGTTTGCTAATAATCCGTCCAAGAAAGAGTGGACCATGAATTTGTCTCCGACACATGCCAAAAAGACCTCTTCCTCTTAGCAGGAAACTTCCTTTTTTTTTCCACCTAAATCAAACCACCTCCTCAGTCAGTCCCTCTCACTTAGAAGAAGTCACCTCCCATGTTGACATAACATGGTAGTAGCATGGGATCAAATTCAGCCTTGAAATATATAGCACCTTCCCTCGATGCACATTTTCCACGACCACGAGCATTCGATCATTGAATTTTCTTTCATCACCAACCGGCAATGACACGAGAAATAACAAGAAAAGTAAAGAGAGCGGCCGAGTCTCCAAAACCCGAAATCCACGCCTTCACGCTTTCGAACGATGTTCCGAAAATTACAAGAAATCCAAATTGAGCTGCAATGAATGGAGAAATGCGAAAAAAAAAAAAAGTGTTCCGAAATTCCAAAAGGAGCAAAAGAGAGCGGAGGATCACGGCCGGCCGGCGAGGGGAGTGTTGACTTCGGTACAGTGTGTACGAGCGCACGTGGCGGGGTCCCGAGACGAAACCGTAACCGTCTGATCCGCACGTGAACGTCGGGATCATCTGCTGCGCCGCGATCACGTCTCTGCAAAAGTGCACGGTGCTGTGGAGATTCCGTGCCGCACGATTTCTGGAGGCCGGACCGGACGCTGCCAAAACCTAAAAAGTTCAAAGAAGCTGGTAGTCTCCTCGTTCGATGGGGGAGATTTTGATTATATATTCAAATGAGATTCAAAAAGAGAAAAAAAGTTTGCATCGTGAGACTGAAATCTCATCGTCAACAGCAATAGTTCATGTATCGGCAACAAATCGCACCGCGCACCGAGCAACTGGAGACAACTAGCTCTTCATCGTCTGTTTGAGGATCTATAGGAATGGGATCGGTCTAAGACGCGATTGGACCTTAGAAAATATCCTTCCTCGTTGTGAGCCGGGCGCGAACGCGGCTATTTCGTCGGCTAGTGAGAGCAGGGGGAACAGACGCCATAGACATTCGAACGCCACAAGAACATACCTTCCTGTACACGTCGTCTTTCTTAGCAACATAATGCTTTGAATAGGCTATTCATATCATGTCCGTCCGTCGTGAAATATTCAGTTCGAGTCGTGTGGTTGTTTCATACCCCACGTGAATAGGAAGGTTTAGAGATCGGCCGGCTGTTCGCCGCGATTCCATCGAGACGCTAGCAGTCGGCAAAGCCTTATCGCGCGAGATATGCAGCAGCTAAGTAACGCAACGAAAGCGAAACGAGCTCACGCCAAAGGTTAAAAAAAAGGGTAGTCTTCTCTAGGAGGGGACCCAACAGACATCTTTAAGGGGGGGGGGGCGGCCATATGGTGCGATTTGGCGTCGTCATCAATTGGAAGTCACACGAGGCTCGTGCCGGTCCCACATCGTCGGGGTTCCTCCTTCTGTCGTTTTATGGGGGGGCCCTTGTAACCGCCACGTGGCTACGTGCGAGTCCCTGACGGAAGGAGGGGGTGGGGGGGCCCACCCCACCATCGAAGAAGAGCAGGAGAAGTGCAGTGCTGGATGGACGGAGGGATGGTTGGAGCCGTTGACGTGGTTCCGAGTCGGACGACTTTTGGGGTTGCACGACCGACCTCACAATTATGAGCTGGATCCCTCCTGCATTCTCGTCTCGTGGCCTCCTTTTTCTTGCCTTTTCCTCCCCCCACCCCCCCCCCCCCTTCTTTTTTTAATATGAAAACAACACAAATAATTTATGAAATTTAACTTAATATGTAACGTAATCTCTAAACTTTTAATTTATTTAATAACATTTCTGAAATTTATCCCAATATATAATATGACCCTTAAACTTTTAAATTGTTCAATATTATCCCCAAATTTTAGACTATATGAAAACGTTCGATGTTGTCGTTAAAAGGAGAAGATTAAGGGAATATTTTTCAGGATAATTTTCATTGCTGTATATCAGTGATATTTATAGTACATGTACAAGGATGGCAACAACTAAACATATGGAGAAAATCTCAACTAATTGACGGCTATCTACAACAATGAGAAAGCTGAAATTATGGAGGATAATTTGAAATTTGAATTTTAAACTGATTCTCTTATACGCCCCCTCAAGATGGAGTTTCCATCGGAAACTCCGATCTTGACTCGAAGTGTTTGCACGCGCTGTTTTGATAGCGGCTTGGTAAGGATGTCTGCTAGTTGGTCATGTGTGGAAATGTGAGAGACTCTCAATTGTCCATCTTTTACAAGCTCACGAATGAAGTGGTAATCAATTGCAATGTGCTTCATGCGAGAGTGAAAGATCGGATTGGCACACACATAAGTAGCTCCAATATTGTCACAATATATCGTGGGTGTTTCAAGTGAGTGTATTCCCAGTTCGGTGACAAGTTTTGAACCCAAAGTAATTCTAATGAGGTAGCGGCAACTGCTCTATATTCAATTTCTTTTGATGATCGAGCAACGAACCACTATTTACGGGAGCTCCAAGAGATAGCATTGGCGCCAAGATAAATAATGAAGCCGGATGTGAGAGTCCTGTCATCTGAATCACCAGCCCAATTTGCATCGGAATAAGCATGTAAAATGGGCTTTGTATCTCACCGCAAGTGAAGCTCATGGAATAGGGTACCTTTAAGATATCGAAGAAGACGTTTGGCGGCCAACCAATGATGTAATGTTGGCTTGTGCATGAACTGAGATAATTTGTTGACAGTGAACGAAATATCGGGTCGAGTGATCACTTACTGAGTTATCGAGTGGGTTGGATGGTAGAACTTGCGCATCGGCTGGGCTACTAGGAAGAGCGCTTGTCACGGCTGATGGCGTGTTCGGAGCAGGAGCAATATATAGCACAATGGGTGACTGAAGAAGAGGAGTTTTGACTGAGGATGAGGGGGAGGACTCGAGTAAGTTCAAAGAGGGGTATGGGAAGACGGTTTCATCAAAGATAACGTGACGTAAGAGGAATATTTTTTTGGTAGTAGGATCAAAACATTTGTATGCACTTTGAGTTAAAGAGTAACCGAGAAAAATACATGGGCGGGAGTGTGGTAAAAGCTTGTTTTTTGTGTATAACCGAAGCCATGGGTAGCATAGGCATCCGAAAATTCGAAGTTTTAGGTAGTTCGGGGGTTTGCCGAAGAGGCGGTAATATCAAGATTGAAGATTAAGGATATCTGTAGATAGGAGATTTATGAGATATGTGACGGTTTGGAAGGCATAGGTCCAAAAAGTGGGGGATAGGCCGGCTTTATGTAGAAGGGTTAATCTGGTTTCGACGATGTGCTAATGACACCTTTCAGCAGTGCCGTTATGTTGTGGGGTGTATGGAGGTGTGGTTAAGTGTGAAATTCCGTATTTTGCTTGCTAAAAATGATTTGAGTTTAATGAATTCCCCGCCTCCATCAGAATCAAGAGTACGAATTTTTTGTTGAAATTGTTTTTCGACAAGTGTTTTGAACTATTCAAAAATAGGTGCAACATCAGATGTGTTGCGGATGGGATAAAACCAAATATAACGAGTGAAATGGTCAACAAAAATAACATAATAACGGAAACCATCAATAGATAAAGTAGATGCCAAACCCCAAACATCTGTATACAATAAGTCAAGTGGATGTCTACCTTCTAAAGTAGAAAAATGAAATGGTAGTTTGTGACTTTTATTGCAACAACAAGAATCACATGGTAACTTATTTCCTAGACTAAACTCATTTGACGACGGAAGTAAAAAATGCTTAATGATATGACGTAAAATATCAATGGATGGATGACCTAATCTATCATGCCACGTAGTTGCTCGCATCCGCTCACCAACCAAAGCCGTGTGTGAGGCATGTGGCTGCTAAGAGGATGGCGGCCACCGATAAACGCCGTCTCTAAGTTCTCCTCAAAGTAGCGTCGCCCCCGTGCGAAGTTCCTTCACCAAAAAATGAGAGGCAAAGAATTCAATCGAGGCTCGGCTAGTGCGACAAAATTGTGAAACCGAAATTAAATTTTTGGTTATGTGAGGAGTGCGTAAAACATTAGACAATTGAAATGAAGTATGTGGGTAATTTAATGTAGTAGAACCAATGTAAGTGATACTCAAACCTGAGCCATCGCCAATGACTATCTCATCCGGACCTTCATACTCGCTATGCAGAGATAAATTAGCAAGATCACTTGTAACATGATGTGAGGCTCTCGAATCAATCAACCAACCCGCTTCTCAAGTTGAACTTGGGCCGGCTGGAACATTTGCAACCGGAGCACGGATTGTGTCTTGAATACGAAAACAATTTTTTGCGAAGTGTCCCACACGATCACAATATTGACAAATGGGCCGAGAGCTATTGTGCTGTGGAGATCATGAGTCACTGCTTCTGTGATCTCTTCAATGATCTGAATTGCGGGAGCCAAAGGAATTTCTAGAGTCTCCGGCAGGTTGTCCAGAACAGCTAGAATTGTTCCATCGAGATGGGGCTCTCGAACCTCGAGTGTTTCGAGTGCTAAAATTGGCTATTACTGGCAGGACTTTAGCCGCCGTTTCTTCATGTTGAAGGAACATTTCATGGGCGACTAATTTGTCGTAAAGTTCCTCGAAAGTGATTGTGTGTTCACGAGCACGAATCGCCGCTGCGATTTCACGGTATTTCGATCCTAATCCATGGAGAGCATGGATGACAAGGTCATCGTCATGAAGAGGTGAATCAATCATTGCCAACTCATCTACAATACATTTTAGTTGTTGTAGAAAATCAGAAATAGAACGAGAGTTGCGTTTAACCGTTGATAATTGATCCTTGAGATGCATGACACGGGATCGAGATTTGCTTGCGTAAAGTGTTGCAAGTTTGTTCCATGCAAATTGAGATGTTGCACAAGAGGCAATAAGGGGAATGATGGCTTCGGAAGTGGAAGCAAAAATCCCATTGAGCAAGAGTTGATCTTGTCTAATCCAATGAAAATAGGCGGCATTTTAGACTGTTTGATTGCCGTGGGTGATCTCTTTCGATGGGCAAGGACGCGTTCCGTCGATGAATCCTTTAAGGTCATATCCGACTAGCAAGGACGTGAATTGAGCCCGCCAAGAAGCATAGTTGGTGGAAGTCAACTTGATGGGAAGCTGCGCACCAGCAGAGATTGCAATAAGCCTGGTTGAAGTGGCTGCAGGAATTTTGGGAAGGATTGTTTCAAAAGCAGAGTTTGTGGCAACCATTGTTTCAAAAGTAGAGTTTGTGGTAGCCATGCAGACAAGGGATGAGAGAAGCTCTTAGAAGCAAATACACTTTGATACCATAAGAGGAGAAGATTAAGAGAATATTTTTCAGGATAATTTTCATTGTTGTATATTAGTGATATTTATAGTACATGTACAAAGATGGCAACAACTAAAAATATGGAGAAAATCTCAATTAATTGACAGCTATCTACAACAATGAGAAAGCTAAAATTATGGAGGATAATTTGAAATTTGAATTTTAAACTGATTCTCTTATAGTCATTGGAATTGAATTGATGAAAGGAAATCATTGAACGTTTTCATATAGTTCGGGGACTAAATTGAATACATACTAAAAATTAAGAGATCTCATTAAACAAATTAAAAGTTTAAGGATTACATTGCATATTGAGGTAAAATTTAAGGATCACATTTAACAAAGTAAAAGTTCATGAAGCACATTACACGTTGGGCCAAAGTTTATGGATCATTTATGTCATTATCCCTTTTTTGCCCTTTCCCTAAAAGTTTTGTTTTGAGAAAATTACACAAGTGGTCCCCAAACTTTACCCAATATATGTTGTCTTTTAACTTTTAATACATTCAATTTGATCCCTGAAGTTTTGGTAAGTGTCAATCTAGTCCCTAGATTTCCAATATTATCCTTGCATTAATTCATGTCTAAGAACAATATTGAACATATTCATGTAGTCCATGCACTAAATTGAATATGTATTAAAAGTTCAGAGATCACGTTGAAAAAATTAAATTTTTAGGGACGACATTGTATATTGAACTAAAGTTCATGGATCACATTGAACAAATTAATAATTCAAAGACGACGTTACACATTGGATTAAAGTTCAGGGATCATTTTTATTATTTTTCCTTTTGTTTTTTTTATTTTTATAAAGTTGTAGTAGTCAAGCGTAGGGATATCAACATTTTCTCGAAAACAAATCTTTGGCAGAAGATTTTGAAATTGCACTTTCGGTAAATAATTTGTGGAGAGGATGATTTCAATCTGCCAGAGTTAAGCATGAACATTTTTCCTCGGATCTGTAAATTTTCAATTTCTTAGCCCTTTCCCTTTCATGTTATCAATTTTTTCCTGAATCGCTTGGTTTACTGAATAAAGTTCTTTTCCGACACAATTAAAATAGCGACGCGACATTGTTGACAGGCAAATTTTTGACATCAAGGTCAAGGAAAAAAAAGAAGAACGAGAGAGACAGGATGACGTTAATCGATCCCTCGACGAGGCTCACATAGACATTCCGACTTACAAATTTTAGTGATTTGTAAAAGAAAATAACTTTTTTTAATATAAAAGAGCCCGCCTAGGTGGGCCTAAATAAGTCCAGGCCCAAGAAGAAATCCGATTGTTCGGGCCCATCCATATTGTGCCTTGGGCTTAGGCGGGCTTGGATGGGCCGCGTGGATCGACCTGTCCATGTTTCATGTCTACGGGAAATTATCACTGAAAAAGAAAAGGCAACGTTGTCACTGAAGAAAAATTAGTTCATTCGTGACGAATATTTCTGGAGACCACTACAACTCGCATGAGGAGTCGTCAAAACCACATCAGATGAAAGCGAAACCACGCATCAGATTGCCTCGAAACGAGGTGCCAAGAGAGGCAGAAAAAAAGCCTAACCGGTGCATTTCCGATCCCGATTTCAAGTCATCCATGGAATGAACATGTGCATTTCCGATCCCGATTTCGAGTCATCCATGGAATGAACACGTACATGTACACCAACTTGTAAAAGCTGAGACACGCACAGTTATGGAGACCAAATCTTGTAGAAGAACATACAACAGGAGACTCAAAACTTTCGAAAATGCTTGAATAGGCCTTGCAAAGAGCGAGACCATGGCTTTTTGGTCGAATATATGCAACTGTTTAGGTTGTTTTCAATCTAAGAGTAAATCAAAGCTATACTCATAGTCATACGCCAAAGACGTTTTAATATAGCATATATTTCATTTAAATTGCACCAAGGATTAAGCAGTCGTGGAGGGCGACAGCACCAATCCCTCACATGCTCAGCGCGTCTTTCCTTTTGAGTTACTAGATTACTGACTCCTTGTAATTGGCGAACGGCAATGCTTACACCCTAACAAAGGCGTTACAACTTGTTCAATAAGAAACAATCAGCCTTCATCTCCGTTTCGGCTTCAATTGCTCGGTTTCGATATTTTCTTTTCGATACGATCTGTACATTCGAAACAATGATATATGTGGACAAACATGCTTCATGTGTACTTTGGAAAAGCTTTTGTAATTAGTCTTAACCTTCTCGGAATTAAACTTCGTGAATGAACTCCCCATAATCAAAGGTGAACTGTGTCCTTCCTCACCCTTATTTTTTCTTGTTTTCCTAGGAAACCGTCCAGGCAAATCAAAGGAACTTTATGTCACCAGTCAAAAGATCGATTGTATTTACTAACGCAGCTACAGAGAAGGATTCATCAGAACAACAGTCAATTTGCTAATCAAGATATTTGCACATAAAGTATTATTGTTGTCTCAATGCTGATATCAGATCCGTTTGTATGTCGGAAGCTCTGATCCCATGAAATTCAGCTGGTCAAATTGTGTTTCTAGATTCACCAAAACATAGACCAGTACTCAGTTGAGGACTTGTTATGTTTTGGTTTCATTGGCATCAGCATCATTGTTGGTATAAATGGTTGTTGGCAAATGCAGAGAAGTGGATAGAACTGGCACACAAAATTAGTTCCCCATCATCATTTAAATGTGATTCTACCACAACAGCATTCAGAATTTTGTCAAAAAGAAGAGACTAGGAAGACAGTAAAAGTTCAACTTGAATGCTTATGCAATTTCCTTCTATAATGAATTGGGGTTTTGGGGGGTCAACGAAATTATTGAAGTGAAGCAGAACTAAAAGTCAAATTGCAACCAATCTGACATAACCAGAATACAAATCTAGAGTGTGGAGGAGGGAACCCATTACCGAACCGCAGATCCTGACACACAGCTCCAGCTCTTGATTGTCATCACAACTGGTTCCTGTACCAGAATATGCCTTTGTTCTGGTCGCCTTCGTCGGGCTCTACATAAATACACTCCTTAGCCTCTCTCCATGCGGCCTTGTAAACTGGAGTTTTGTCAAAGTGATAATATTCTCCCAAAATCGGCTTTATTGCCTTGGTGGCCTCCATGGCATGGTAGTGAGGCATTGTAGAAAACAAATGATGCGCTACGTGAGTGTCTGTTATATGGTGGAAGACCTTGTTCAAGATGCCATAGTCCCTATCGACAGTCGCTAGAGCTCCTCTGAGCCAATCCCACTCGGAAGAATCATAATGAGGAAGCGATGCATGGGTATGCTGCAAATAAGTGATCAACACTAGATACCCATTCACAACGAGCAAGGGTCCTCCATAGACGCACATAACCCATGCAAGTCCTTTCGCTGCAGCAAGATGGTAAAGCCCATAAGTGACCGCGAGAACACCAGCATCAGATATGTAAATCTGCAGCCGCTCCCGGTCGGAATAGATGGGCCCGTAAGGATCATAGTGACAGGCAAATCGACTATAATGCCTACCAGAAACGTTGAACAACAAATACAAGGGCCAACCAAGGGTGAGTGTGATGGTGAGTGTGATCATTCGGCCTGGTGGGTTGTTTAGGTACTTTGAGAACCATGGGATCTGATGCTTTTGCTTCGGAACGAAGACTTCATCACGCTCAATGGAACCTGTATTGGAGTGGTGGCGCCGATGACTATATTTCCAAGAAAAGTAAGGAACGAGGAGGCACGAGTGCAGAACGAGGCCAACCAGGTCATCCAGCCATTGGTAGTCACTGAAGGCGTGGTGGCCACATTCGTGGGCCACGACCCAGACACCGGTCAGAATGCAGCCTTGCACGAACCCATAGATGGGCCAAGCTAGGTAAGAAAGAGGGGAGGGAAGGAGATGGAAATAAGTGGTAGCAATGTAGTACAAGAGGTAGGCTATGGTCAAATCATAGACCACGTAGGAAAATGAGCGAAGCACAGATCGCTCGAAACAATGAGGCGGGATGGCTTTCTTGAGCTGACTTAGCGTGAATGGAGGTTTTGAAGAAGGAACTCGTTTGTGAAGCTTGGTCTCTGACTTCTTCACCCCCGGGCGAACCGACATATTGCCACCTGCACCCATCGTTCCACGACCTGCACATACAAAAGTACCAAACAAAAGAAATGAGTAAATAAACCTCACTATAAATGTCTTCGACTCCACCGAAGTTTCTGTTTAACAGCCACAAACAGCCCAATCAAAAGAAATTGCTACCTGTATGCACTATCGAGCAATGACGCAGCTGTAATTTCTCGAACGAGATATAATAATTTAATGCAACGACAGTAAAGTTCTACTGAAAGTGGATCTACGAGACGAATACTTTAATAAAGTACAAGTATGTGATCATACCAGAGGCATCCATTTCCAGCCTCCATCAATGTAAGCATCTAATAAATTTTTATTTCTCACAGTTCCTCTCCTTGTTCCCTCCCACCAAGATAAAACAAAGAAGCACTGTTAATATAAAGGCTTGCAGAGGCCCAACAGCTAAGCAAGTCCTTGCCTTTGTGCTAGAAGATTCATGCATTATCATCTGCTCTCACATCGAGAAGGAGATAAACCAAAGCAGCTCTTAGGTTTCTATGAAACAATCTTTCCATGGTAAACCATCATATATTTTGCCTAGCAGCACATTCTTGCCGTCCATGCCAGAACAATGTGAGGAGAAGCACCATTTTAACAAAGATAGAATCCAAGACCTTTGCCTCACCTAACCACTACACAAAACGGAAAACTCTAGTTGTAATGCTTTTTTACCTTTTAGTCGCAGCATTCTGCCAAGAGGACCAAAAATATGAATTACTTCATGGCACAAGTTTTCAAGCTAGAATTACTTCATCAGTAGAGTTACTCGCATGCCCACGCCACCCACGCCACCCAACCGCTCGTAAAGAAAAAGAATCCTCAACCACGGCTAACCGGTGATGCGTCCAGCCTCAAAGAAAGAAGGCAATGATTGAAAAGGTATACCCTATGAAATGGACTTGGGTTACGCTCAGGACATGAAATGAAGCCAATCCTTGCTTTGGAATGGCAGCAACTAGTTTCATTTCTTTGTAAGGTGCGATGATCATATGCTTCCTTCGGGTGTCAAACTCGTGCTAAGCAACTAACGAGTTCCGACATAATAGAAAATCCAGGTTACCAAATTTCCCTGTTCAAGAGGTTCTGCTCTCCGCGTCCGCCAACTGGGGAAAGCAGCAGTTGCCTAACACTACAGGTGGGAGATGCAAAGTGCCGTCTACTGCTGGACACAATCATAGGATATATGAAGACCCTACCAAAAACTCCACAAAATCAACAACGACGTTTATCACGCCGCTAAAGAACGGCAGTTGGAACAGGAACACGCCGTACGTGATGGACACCCTAAGCAGCAAAAATAAGCGTCGACTCCCACATGTCTATCGCAGACATGTCACAATCGAGGTCCTCTCACCCCGGCTAACTGAACCAATTTTAAAGTATCGGTCAACAAAATGAGGCCCGGAGATTTTTGGGCACATTGATTAACCCTCTTTAAGAAGAAAGCACCGCTCTTTCCCCTCAAAAAGAATGAACACGTTATAAGAATAAGAAAAAAAAACAAACCACGCTGCGACTCAGAGGAGCCAACAATCTTGACCATCGTCTCATCAGCAACAGTAACGATCACCTACCCACTTAAGCGCCACAAATTAGAACCAAATCAGACGCTTGACCTTTTCCAAAATACTAGGTTTTTCCGGTCACACAGATGCTAGGTTGAGCGGGGGGAAGGATCTAACTTTCCCCGTGATTGAAGGCGGGACAATAAACAGGAAAAAAGAATAAAAAAAATCAATCGGTGGGTGATTCACCCCACTTTTCGGGGGAAATTAGAAATTATCTTGTGTGGACCATAAAATCCGGAGCGAACACCAGAGGCCAGCCAAGAAGCTTGGCGCCTTCCCGCAGGAAACTGCGAACCGCCGAATCAGGCTTTCGCCCCATTCCAAAGTTTCCAAGATCGCCTTGCTTGGAATGCGATCAAAGGGAAAAAAAACATGGGTCCCCCTTTTTTCCTTTTTTTGAACTAACGGACAGGCCGAACGAAAGACCCCGACGCCCGCATCATGAACGTCACGAAATGGGAATCAGGTACGGCTGAACTTGAATCTAAGCAGAGACTGGACCAAGCGAAAACAAGGAAATCTAAGGAAAAAGCACGCACGTTAAAAAAAGAAGAAGAAAAAAACCAGGGGAGAAGGACCGTCAGGAGGCAAGGATCCCGGCGCCTACTACTTCGATTTGTTTATTGATTTATCGGACAAGACGGTGCAGATGCGCGATGTAATGTCCGCTGCAGCGACCGGTCACATGGGGGCGCGCCCCGGACGCATCGGTCCGATCGAGAAACGAATAAAGGTGCACGGTCCCCGACAAGGAGCGGGCGGTCCGAGGCGACAGAGGCCATCATCCGAGCCCCGGGAAAATATCTCGGCCTCTTTCTCTATCAATAAAAATAAGGGATTGAAAAAGAGGAAAACCCACCAACTCGGAGGAACAGACTCATGGCGCGTTGCGCGCTGCGCGTGCTTCAAGGAAAAAGAGACGCTGAGTTCACGTGAGGGGGAACACAGGAAAGAAGAAGGAAGAAAGAAAACGAAAAGGGACGGACCTGAAGAAATTTAAGCTGCTGTTCATCTTAAAAAGAGAGCATGAGATCCGGCTAGGCATCTACGATCTAAGGACTCCAAAACAAAACACGCGAGAGGAAAGAAAAAAACCCGAAACGGAAGGGAATCGCCAAGCGAGAGCCGCATTCCGCGGGAGCTCGGCCGCGATTCCCGAAAAGCGGCCGCCGGCCCCCGGGAAAAACCATCGCGCATCGACGGCGTCGACACGAACACACGCGCGGAAATCACGGAGCGGGGGAAAGCCGGAGGGGGGGGGGGGAAACCCGCATCGTCGACCCCGGAGGAACGCCGCAATGCGACCCCCAGATCTCGCGCCTCCTCAGCCCGGACGCCATTCGAGCTCTCGACGACGCCGTCGCGCGGAAGCGCCTGAGCCGCCCGCCCGCGCGCGCATTCACGCCCAGGGGAAAAAAAAAACCGACGCCGGAGGTGCAGAGGGGCGGGTAACGAAGAGGGGAGATCGGAGCCGATCCGGAGGTGCGGAGGGGGGACGGAGTATATACCTGAACGCCAACGGAACGAAGCTCCTGCGCCTACGATCTCTCTCCCTCTCCCTCTCGCTCTCTCTCTCTCTCTCTCTTTTTCTCTTCGCTCTTGTGGTGGGGGAGGGAATGGCTTTACGCAGCGGCGTGACGTATTTATGGTTGGCCTCTGGGGGTGGTGGGGGGTCCCGCCCGAGGTCCTCCGCGCGGGGCCCGCCGAACGCCTCGCGGCCACCACTTGCAGAACGACTTTTGTCGGGAGTGCGCGACACGTGGCGGGCGGCCGTTGCCCGGACACCGCATCTGATCTTGCCTGGCCAATCGCCTGCGCCCCCGTGCTGTTGCGCTGGGGCCCCGGCCATCCCCCCGGCCCCCGCCCCGCACGCGCGCGCGCTCGACACGTGAGTGAGTGGGAGGCTCCGGGTCGGATTTGACGCAAATGCCCTCGGGCGGCGCGAGGGACGGAGAGACCCCCCCCCACCTGCGGGATTCGCGTGGGTCGGGTCTACCCGGTCCAGGTTTGCCAACGGTCGGGTCAAAGCAAGGCGTGCTGTGCGGCTGGGTTGCAGCTACGGCCCGTAGCCTACGGGCGAGCGGTGCGGGATATCGGACCAACGAGAACCTATCCGATTTCTGGTCTTAAAATATGCATGGTAAGTTTCACATTTAAAAATTAAAAAATATATTTCGACGGATAGATTTAAAGATCTAGATAAGTGAAATCCGAAACAAGTTTTTATGTTTTTTCTTGATCTCTGTCAATTCCACGATGTCCAATGATTTAAAACCCCTAGTTTGAGCTTTTATTTTATAATTCAAACTTTTACTTTATTAACGTTTTATATTCTTCGTGTGTCTAGATATAATTTGTGATTAGCGGTAATCATTAAATATGGTGATTCACTGTAATCGTTCGATTAATAATATAGGCAGATACTGGGTTGATCCTGAAATTAACCTTAGAACTTGTGACATCGTAGATTGCAGGGTATGTATGGTAGGTTCCAAGTTCTAAAAAATGATAAATTTGTTCTAACGAATAGGTATCATATTTCAAGTGAAATCTAGACAAAACCTAGAACCGTTTACCTCTAATTGCAGCTCGTACTCGCAATGCCAGTGGAAATGGAATCCTAGGCACTTTAGATTTTTTTTTTTCGTTTTCGCAAAAAAAGAAATCGGCAGCGAGAAAAACATTTTAACCGAAAGTTTGGAGTGTTCGAAAACCGAAAAAACCGTCCTAGACAGGATCCGCCTCTCAGCGATTGAAGCATCGCGTTCGTCGTTCGCGCGTTCATCCGTGCGACGCCGTCAAACGCCGCGCGCTATCTCTTTCCAAATCATTTGTCGCTTCCTAATGTAATAGCAGACACGATGATCGAAAACAGTAGACAACGGGCGACCAAAATCTAGGTGGACCGCGAACAGGGGCAATGCGCACGGTCCAAGGACGGCTCCGAACCGGTTCAACGTCGGGTCAAGGGGGTCGCACGAGCACGTCTGCTTTGACCAATCTAAGGGAAGGGCTACGAGCGATTTTTATATAAGCGGTTGGTAGGTATGAAACGGACGGCTCCTCCGTTCACAGCAAAAAAAAAAAAACATTTAATTTAATCCCAAGGCTTTAAATTAACTTGTCCTCCTTTTTTGGTCAAACGTGGACTTTTAATTTAGCTTTGGACGGCAGCTTCCGCTGAGATTTTTTTTGGTGCACTTTTTTCTTGATGAATCTTTTTCCCAAATCGAAGTCATCCTCCCTCGGCTCTTGCCTAAACACGCCACGCCTTTAGGATTTCGCTTTCAAGAATTTCGCCAAGCAACCGCAGAGCCACGCGATCGGACTTCATCTTCCCGCGATTATTGTAAGGATCGCGATCGTCTAATAATAAACACGGGTTCTATCTTCTTGTTGGGTAGAGTTCGGATGTGTCGAGCGTGCGAACGCAGCGAAAGAGCACGCGAGGTTCTCCTCCGCTTAGCCGAGCTTGATGCTGGACGGTCCCTGAACGCGTGAATCCGAGATATAGGAACGCACTCTGTCGGTGCGCTCGCGTGATCCATTAATTCGAAGTCATCCGGGGCTTTTGCCTGAACACGCAATGCTTTTGGATTTTGCTTTCGAAAATTTCGACAAGAAACTCCAAATCCACGCTATTGCCCTCATCTTCCCATGATTATTGTAATTGTTAGGTGAAATTTGGATGTCAAACGTGAAAATGCAACGAAAAAGAATACGGCATTTTCTCGTGCTTAACCGGGCTTGATGTTCAACAATACCTGAACACGTAATTACAAAACATAGGAATGCACTCTTTTGATGCGCTTATGTGTCATCCAATAATTTGAAGTCATCCTCAGCTTCTATCAAACACGCGACACTCTTGGCAAGAAACTCCTAATCCACGCGATTGACTTCATCCTCCCACGATTATCGTGGGGATCGCAATGTGTACTAACAAACATGGGTCCTTCCTTTTTAGTGGGTAAAAGTCTGGATGTCGAGCGTGCAAACGCACCGAAAAGAATACCGCGTTTTCTTGCACTTGATTGAGCTTGATGTTGACAATACCTGAACGTGTAATTCCAAAATGTAGGAATTTACTTTTTGGTTAGGTGAAGTCTATCCTCAGCTTTTATCAAACGCGCAATACTTTTGGATCACATCTTCCATGATTATCATGGGGATCTGCTTTGCTGGAATTTATCCGTGACAAAATATCTTTCACTGAAAATAATCTATAGACTTTTAATGAAAGAGACTAGGGTCTTATGCCGAGCCCAGACAAGAAATATCTAGGCGATGAGGGAATCGGCAACTTTATACAGAACGGGACTGTGCATATGCAAACTGTCGCAGAATTCGATCGATGCCACGACCTCAAAAATACAGACTTTAGAAAGTAACCAATGTAAACAAGCTATACAACATCACTTAAGAACATGAAAGACACTGTGTCGAGATTTAATCGACGACACAGCACTCGAAATAGAGATTACATGCTACAATTTAATTAACAGTTGTTAACTTTTCTATGAACCTGATTTCAAGGGGTAACTGTTCCCTCTATGGTATGTAAACTAATTTCTTCAATCTCATTTACTTCACTGATTTTGAACTTCGTGGTCGTGTTTCATTGTTCTTCAAGTAGATCTTTGTCAGCGACTCTATCATCCTGATTTCTTCGTCTCAACCGATGACTATACTCTCGTGTCTTTCATTTTTTAAAAGAACAAAATCTCCATTTTGCTGTTCGCCGATCACTAACATCTATATCGACGCTTACTAGATGTTCGTTGACGTATATCAACAACCAAATATGTACCACAGATGCATATTGATGTCCATTGATGAATGTCAATCTCTGAGATTGTCAACAAAGTATCACGTGCGTAATAATGGTCACGTGTCAATTACTTGATTGTCCATAATCATTTGCTAAGCATGTGCTTCTCAGACTCAATTGTGTTTTTTTTGTGTAAACAGGATCGCAATGTCTAATAATAAACATGAGTCCTTTCTTTTTGTTGGGTAAAGTTTGCATGTCAAACGTGCAAATGCAACGAAAAGAATACAACATTTTCTTGAACTTAATTGAGCTTGATGTTTGACGATACCTGAATGTGTAAATCCAAAATATAGGAATGCACTCTTTTGATGCGCTCACGTGAACCGATAATTTGAAGTGATCCTCAGCTTTTACCAAATCCGCAACACTTCTGGATTTTGCTTTCAAAAGTTTTAGCAAGAAACTCCAAAATCACGCAATTGACCGCATCTTCCACGGTTATCGTAGAGATTACAATGTCTAAAGATAAACATGGATCCTTTCTTTTTGTTAGGTAAAGTTTGGATGTCAATTGAGTAAATGCAATGAAAAGAATACGATATTTTCTTGCACTTAATTGTAGGGGTAAGTGATTCCCGATCCGGTCCGGTCCCAACCAAGAACCGGAAACCGGATTGAGAGGACTGGTTTCCAGTTTCTAGGATCGACTAGTCCTGAGACCGTGGACCGAATGGGACTGATAGTCTGGTCCGATTCGATTCCAATGGAACCAATCACTTATTAGAATGAATCAAAAATCAACGTTCAATTGTGCAAGAAAAAGATAGAAGAAACGAGGGACAAGCATATGCTGCTCCATGTTCACATATGACATATCTGTACTTTGAAATAGCGGAGTAAAAAACGAAAATCAAATTCTATAATAAAAGCAAGAGAAAGACATTCAACTTTATTCGACCAGCAATGGCTATCGCAAGACGACAGTGTCTCGTTCTAGATGCCAGTTTCTAGTATGAAAAGGGAAAAGGCCAAAACAAGAAAAGTGGGAAGTACATTGCAACCTCCATTTTGGACCTTCAACTTCTGTGATTGGACCAAAGCGGTGAAGAAAAATCTTCCCTATAGTTCTTTCTTGATGGGGGAAGATACACGATACAGCACCAAGGGGGTCATCCTCATAACAAACAAAGCAAAAGAATCGAAACAGCACTTATATATAAGACAAAGCATTTACAATCTTGATCGGCATAAGCACTTCTACCATTTGTAGCACAAGTTAAACTAGTTTTCAAGAACTACACAAATTTTAGAAGTCTGCTCTCCTTCAAATATATATATTTATCGGTCCGGTCTGGTCCGATCGGTCCAATTTCCACCCTAGAATTGGAAACCGGACTGCCCAGAAACCGATTCCATTTTTAGGAATCAGGAACTGGACCGATACTTTTAAGAACCGGACCAAACCGGCCGATCCGATCCGGTTCCGGTTCGGGCGATCCATCATGCTCATCCCTACTTAATTGAGCTTGATGTTCGACAATACCTGAACCCATAAATCCAAAATATAGGAATTGTTTTGTCGGAATTGCTCTTCCGACGAAATATAAGTCATTCTTCAGCTTTTAGTGAGAGGAGACAGGTTTTGTGGCAAGTTGGGGACAGGAAATATCTAGGCAAACAAGAAATGAGCAAACTTTTTACTTTGAACTGAATTGTACATATAAACCATGCCCGAATTTAATCGATGACAAAGCTTGAATATATAGCCACAAGAACACACGTACACAAACTATGCCGACAAAACTTGAGAACGTTCAAAGATGTAATGTCGGAATTTAATCGATAATGCGACACCTATGATAGAGATACACACTGGAATTTAATCGACGATGCGAATAGGAAAGCTACAGCTAAGGAAGAAAAAATGCAATACAAGAAGTAAAGATAATAAAAAGATAACATTTTAATTGATTTATCGAGGGGTCTTCGAAGAGCACGATGTGGCTACTTAAAGCCTACAATCAACGATTATCAATATAGGATACAAATAACGATCATAAACAGAGATTGCAAGAGGAAGTTACAAATAGAGATTACAAAGGAAGTTATCAATAGAGGTTACAAATTATTATCAACGGTTATGTTATCTCTACAATCTTGATAGTTTTTTCGACTATATTGCGTGGTTGCTTTATTCCACTACGTTGGCGGTTATTTCTTTGACAGTTGCATCCCATATTGTCAACTCCACTTTTTATCGATTCCTTCAAGCCATCGATTCATCAGGTTGTCAATTCTTCACATTGTATATAATAAATTACCAAACTCCGCTCTTATCGATCGAGTCTATCGCACGTCGATAATTACAAAACATTGGTCATTTTTTTGATGTAAACAGGAATGCACTCTTTTGACGCGCTTGTGCGATCTAATAATTTGAAAACGACGTGCACAATCAAACTTTGGGCTATCGTAATTCCATCCAACGATGACCCTTTTTTTGTTGCATATATAGTTATCGATAATGACGGAAACTACACTATACTTTCCATAATTCCATGATAGACGCCTAGCATCCAAAATCCTTTTAAAAGCATCAAAAAGGGGATATGCCATATTGGGGGGTCATGACATGCGCTTTCTTTTGCCTTACAGGCTCTCTTATTGGCACGAGAGCAAAGTAAAGAAAAAGGAAAGAGCAATCGATCCGACTTGGGTCATGTTCGCACGCGTTTTCCCTTAATTTCCGCAAAGGCGAGACGTTTTGTACGGTATGAACGAAGAGTCAAAAGCTGGTTCGTGCACGTACACGGGCCTAACCTAACCAAACCACTGTTTCGGGTTGCCCTCGTTTTTCAGGCGACGAGAGCTTGATCAAGCCGTGTCAAATTGGCCAATCGGAACACGACTCTCGGCACAACCGCCGTGCACCGGCATGCCACGAATTCAAACCACCTAATAAATTGATTGCGCCACGAAGACTTCCGGATCGATCCGAGATGATTCTTAATCGACGCCGACGCAGATAGAGATTACATCACCCGTGAACTTCGCGTGCAATTATTCTTAGCGTAACCACACAGGCAATCACAATTTAGGTGCGAATTGGAGCCAATGGACAGGAGGACATAACTCCAATTGGGACAGGGATTGAATTTTTACCCATGATTTTGTGCAATGATATCAATCGAACGACAAGTTCCGCTCGGCTGCTCGCAAGCTGGTCAAAGAATTAATCGCCGCCATCCTGAAAGCACGTGGAACCTGCGATCACTTCCTGAGGCAAAAAATAATAATAATAATACATAATAATTATTAAATTATTAACTCGTAATCTGTCGAGTCACGTAATTGAATAGAAAATCCGCCAGTTTCCTTAGCGTTTCCCCCTGACCTCTTTAGCCTGACATCATTGATTAATTTATCGTGACTCCTTGAAGGTGGAAAAATCAAAATCTCCCATCTTAAAAGAGGCTGCGAAAATTTTGTACAATAAATTATAAGTAGCTCCATAGAATCGATGAAGAATTATTTGACGAAGGAAATATCAAATTCGATCCGACTGAATGGATTTTTTTTTTTTCATTTATCGGTCGTAGAAATTAATGGTTGTATTCGGGCTTGCAATGACAAATCAGGCTGACCAATGCAACTAGGGACGGTGTGGTCGTCCACCATATCTTCAAATGGCCATCTTTGACATAGGTGCCCACGAGGAGCATACTTAGTCCACCTGACATCATTGCAATTTTATTTTTGGTCGAAAAAGTTCGGTCTTTCGTTCATTCATTGCATTGAAAAGTGGTAGCTCGTTGAAGAACCTTCGCGTGATGTCAGGTAGGAGTGAGCAAAAGAATCGAAAATCACCCGGATCGTTCAGAATCGGACCGAACCGGCCGAGAATTGGCGGTTTCGATAGAGACTGGTCCGATTCCCGATTCTAATTTACTGAAATCGGTAAGTATCGATTTGATTTCCAATTCCAAATGTGGAATCGCCCACCCCATACCAATATATATATATATACTAGAAACTCTTGTGATATCAGATCTATTCCTTCATGGCATTCTACTCCTTCTCGAAGGTCAGTAGATATTACTCCAAATGCTCGTCTGAATATCCCTTCAAATAATCCTGAGGAAGAATCCGCAAGTGCTCCTCCTTTTCCTAATATTAGTGGAGTAGATAACAGGTCAGGAATCTCCAGGCCAGTCTATCACCATACTCCTGATTTCACTGATCCCACTCCTTCTGAAATGGGAGATCCTGAAATCAATGTTTTGGAATTAGCCTTTGAACCTAATAAAAGCATTTTGAATAATGAGTTCAACTCTTTTGATAATAGACATATCAGAGAATGGTTTTTTGATAACTTTCGAAACCAAGCTTTGGAAATCAAAAAGGAATACTATGATTATATGTATTTGCATGAAATCGAAGTATTCTTCTTTGATTGGTTTGAAAATATATTTTTAAATGATAAACAGATTTTTAATTTGGATCAGTTTTATAAATGGAAATTGGATGATGGACATATCATTGAATCCAACCATCCTCCTCTTAGAAAGATCAAAATTGATCATCGAGAAACCGAAATTATTGCTTCTCCTTTTAAAACAGCCTCAGAAATAGATGGCATAGGCATCAAGAAGATTGTTGAACAAAATAATTTTTCAAATCAACATCTTTACACTATAGGGAAACAACTTGATAAGATTGAAAATCTTACTCAAATTAGTTTCCCATCCTCTTCTATAACGATTGCAAAAAAGGATTTAAAACCACCACTTTTTAAGAATTTTGAAATTCCAAAAAATCCTAGTCTTGAGTTTGCTAAAGCCTTAGAAGAAAGGAAAAGACTCCTCAAGGGAAAAACAGTTTTAATTCCTAAAAATCCCATATTTTTAGATACACCCTCAATTCAAAATTTGAGTGTAAAAGACACCCCAGATCGTGTCGAACCTTCCAACCAAATCAATTTGTTAGATAAATCTGATACTGAATCTCTCCCAGAGATAAATCGTATCACCTAGAAGGATCCTCAAAAATTGTATTATTCTCGTGCCACTCCTCTTGATATTCTCTCAGAAGAAACCTTTTCTAAAGTCCAAAACAAATACTCTTCTGATGCTATCTATGAATGGAACATAGATGGTATTTCTGAACAAAACCTTATAAATGTTTTAACCCAAATGGTTATGCTTGCAAATACTTATAAAACCATTCCAGATACTTCTGATCATTCTGTTGCATATCTTTTAATAGCTGGATTCACAGGCCAACTCAAAGGATGGTGGGATAACTACCTGAATGAAGAGCAAAGGTCTCAAATCCTAAATGCTTATAAACTCGATCCCTATGGTCAGAATATTCTTGACGAAAATGAAAATCCCATTCAAGATGCTGTAAATACTCTCATATTCTCCATATCCCAACATTTCCTAGGAGACTCTTCTCATATTCTCGACAAAAATCAAGATCTCTTGTCTAATATGAAATGTAGATCTTTAGGAGAATTCCGGGAATACAAAGAAATATTTTTGCAAAGAGTCTTTCAAAGATCAGATTGCAATTAATCTTTTTGGAAAGAAAAATTTCTTGCTGGTTTACCAAAACTCATAGGAGAACAAGTTCGCAGTAAGATAAGAGAAGAATATGGAAATCAAATTCCATATGACCATCTTTCTTATGGTGAATTAACCTCTTATGTCTATAAAGTAGGAACACAATTGTGCACTAATATTCGTCTCCAAAAACAAATCAAGAAAGAACAAAAACTTTCTAGAAAAGGATTAGGAGAATTTTGTGCCCAATATGATCCATCTTTTCAGTCTTTTGAAAAATCAAAGTGTTCAGGAAACTGTTCCTCTAAAAGAAAAGAACACAAAAAATCTTATAAAAAACCTTATAAAAAGTCTTACAAAAAGGATTTTGATAAAAGGACTTTCAAAAAGAAAGAAAATGATATTTCTGAAAAACCCAAAACCCAAAAGAAAAGTTTTAAAAATGTTACTTGCTATAACTGTGGTAAGAAAGGCCACACTTCTCGATTTTGCAAAATTAGCAAAAAGGTTAATGAATTAGATTTACACGAAGAAACTATTAATCAGCTTAATCAATTAATGATTGAAGTTGATAGTTCTTCCGAAGAATCTGATTTTGAAGAAGGATTACAAATTTGTGATTTAGAAACCTCTTCTTCATCTACAGAGAGTGAAGAAGAATATTCAAATGATTTTGAAATAAATGTTTTAACAAAAGAAGAAGAAATTCTTTTGCAAACCTTTGACCAGATTTCTGATCCTGAAACAAAAATAAAATATTTGAATAATTTTCAAAAACCAAAACCTACTGTACAATCTGATAATCCCTATAATATTTCTGCTATCCTTGATAAAACTAGAAAATCAGTTTCTAAACCAATTTCTATAAGTGATCTTACCCACGAAATCAATAAACAAAAACAAGAGATTCAAGAGCTTAAAGCAGCTCAAATTTCTATGGAAAAAGACATTTTAGATATTAAGCTAAGATTTTTAAAACAAAAGGTAGAAGACCCTGAAGAGAATGATATTCCTCAAATCTCTTCTTCTGATACAAGCTTTCTTTTAATGCTTTCTGAGATAACCACTAGAAAATGGATTATCAATATTTCCATCAAAATCCAAAATGAAATCATTTTAGAAACAACAGCCCTTTTTGACACTGGTGCCGACCTTAACTGTATAAAAGAAGGTCTAATACCAACCAAATATTTCGAAAAAACTTCCCAATCTCTTAAGTCAGCATCAGGAGATAGATTAATTATTAATTACAAAATCCCCGAAGCTGAGATTGTGAAAGACCAAATTTCCTTTAAAACTCCTTTTCTTCTTGTTAAAAACATCAAACAAAATGTTATTTTGGGATCACCTTTTATTAATTTGCTTCAACCTTTTAAAGTTACTGAAAAAGGAATCGAAACTGAAGCCTTAGGAAAAAGGATTTATTTTGATTTCATTTCAAAACCTCAAACCAGAAATTTGAATACTCTTCAAGAACACTCTATTTCTGAAATCAATTGTATGATTCAGGATAAGGAAACTCATCTTCAATTTCTTAAGGAAGATCTTGAATATAAAAGGATTGATAAAAACCTTTCTGAAGCAAGTCTTCAAAAAAGAATTTCTAATCTTGAAAACCAAATCAAAAATTCCATATGTTCCAACATTCCTAATGCCTTTTGGTCTCGTAAAAGTCATATAGTTGATTTATCTTACGAAACAGAATTTTCTGAGAAAAACATTCCTACTAAAGCCAGACCTTCTCAAATGAATCATGAAGTTCTAAATTTTTGCCAAAAAGAAATACAAGAACTTCTTGAGAAAAAACTTATTAAGAAAAGCCAATCTCCTTGGAGTTGCTCTGCTTTCTATGTCAACAAAAATGCTGAACTAGAAAGAGGAGTTCCGAGATTAGTAATAAATTATAAACCTTTAAATACTGCTCTAAAATGGATAAGATATCCAATTCCTAACAAAAAGGATTTACTAAATAGACTTTATGATGCAAAAATCTTTTCAAAATTTGATATGAAATCAGGCTTTTGGCAGATTCAAATCAGCGAAAAAGATCGGTATAAAACAGCTTTTACCGTTCCTTTTGGCCAATATGAATGGAATGTCATGCCTTTTGGATTAAAAAATGCTCCTTCTGAATTTCAAAGGATTATGAATGACATTTTTAATCACTGTTCTGATTACATTATTGTTTACATTGATGATGTTCTAATATTTTCTACTTCCATAGAAAAGCATTTTAAACATGTCAATCATTTCATTCATGTAGTAAAAGAAAATGGTTTGGTAGTCTCACCTACTAAAATATCTCTTTTTAAAACAAAAATAAGATTTTTAGGACATTACATCCATCAAGGTACTATTATACCTATTGAAAGATCCATTATATTTTCTGAAAAATTTCCTGACGAAATCAGAGACAAAAATCAGTTACAAAGATTTCTCGGAAGTCTAAATTATATCATTGAATTTTTTCCTCGTATCAATATGATTTGTAAACCACTTCACCAGAGGCTCAAAAAAGATCCTCCACCATGGACCCAAGTCCACACTGATATTGTAAAGAAAATCAAGCAAACTGTTAAAGAAATTCCTTGTTTACATCTTGCTGATCCTCATGCTTTTAAAATTGTTGAAACTGATGCTTCTGATATTGGTTATGGAGGAATTCTTAAGCAATCTAAAGACAATAAAGAACAAATTGTTCAGTTTGTCTCTAAGCATTGGAACGATTGCCAGAAGAATTACTCTACCATTAAGAAGGAAATACTTGCTATTGTACTTTCTATCTCTAAGTTTCAAGGAGATCTTTTGAATCAAAAATTTCTATTACGGATTGATTGCAAATCTGCAAAAGATGTTTTGCAAAAAGATGTCCAAAATATTGCTTCCAAACAAATTTTTGCCAGATGGCAAGCTATTTTATCAGTTTTTGATTTTGATATCGAATTCATAAATGGTTCTTCAAATTCTCTTCCCGATTTTCTCACACGAGAATTTTTACAGGGAAAATGCCTCCAAAACCTCCCAACAAACCAACCAGGAGAGACAAAGGCAAAGAAATTGTTGAACCACCCTCAGAAAGAAGATCCCCTGACCTCACCAACATAAGAACGTGGCTGCAGGCAACTACTCAGCCACCATCAAACCCATCCTTGAATGTTACCACCATTTCTGAACAAGCCAAACCAAACCTTGAATTATCTCTGAGACCCTCTTTCGATATTTCTAATATTTCTCCAGAAGAAGCTCTACAACTTCTTCAACAAGCCTTTAATAGTCCATCACAATCATCCACAGCAATGGTAAGTCCTGACCCTATTGCTACCCAAAAACAGTTGGGAAAAAGAATTTCTAGCGAGGTGGTTATTCAATCGACAAAGTCAACCCCTCCAAAATCAAAATTCTATTTCAAAAAAGATTTTGCAAACGTATGTAACACTGAAGAAGGATTTTTTGATCAAAATCCTATTGAATTTACTAAAAACATGTTTTCTGAAAACTTTTTATACACCCCACATGATGTTTACAAAACCATTGAGTTTTATGAAAGAATTTTGGTAGAAACAGAATCTATCACCATTAAACATTTTTCAGACAAAGGACACATCAATTACTCAAAGGCCATCATTCATAAAGTCATCCATCCAAAAGAATGGAAACCAAACCCTTGGTCTATGAGAAAATTCAATATCAAGATGTCTGATTCACTTCCATACAGGACATCATACTCCTATTTTGATTATAAACAAGCCTGGTGGAATACTTTCTGGAGACAAAACCCCAACCATACCCATACATGGCTTTTCTATTTTGAGAACCTCAAAATAACAGGAGTCCCCTACTGGTTCTTCCAATGGTGGGTACATTTTGGACCTATCGAGGAAATCCTTCATCCAAAAATCAAACCTAGTTATCCACATTTCTGTGAAAGATTCAATAATCTTGCTCCTCACGAGCAAAGATTCCCCAGACTCTTGCTATTTTTCTATTTCTTTGGAGTTTCATGGGTACTAGGATGGAATTTTGATTATAAAAATGACATCCTTACTGGCATCCCTATTTTGGTCAGAAGATTCAAAGTAAAATGGTGGGATGGCTTTAAATTTTTTGACAGAGTATCCATAGAGGCAGTCGACAAATTTCTTGTAACTAGACAAATTGCTCCTCCTCCTTTTGGAGAAACTACTCCATTTCTTCATGATAGAGGATTTGTTCTTTCTAAATTAGCCTCGGCACAATCCCACCAACAATTGGCAGGAATGCTGAAACAGGCTCTTTCTGAATTAGAAGACTCAGAGAGTTCTCGCTCTCATCATAGTGGGAATTCCAATGAAGACGATTGCTACGGAATCCTCCCAAGGATCCCATGGGGAGATGTAGCAGAAGAAGAGAATAATGCTGCTGAAGATTTGTCCAAGCCATAAAATCTTCACGCCAAAAGACTCCATATGACACACTCACCATTTCTAAAAGACAAAAGGGAGTTTATCAACTTTTTCTTTTTCAAGAATCTTATGATTATGTCAGAAGAAGACAATGCTGCTGAAGATTTGTCCAAGCCAGAAAAAAAAAAATTTCACGAGACTCCATGTGACATGCTCAAGACAAAGGAGAGCCTATCAACTTTTTCTTTTTCTAGAATCTTATGATTATGTTGGAATCACTGTAACATTGTGCACGTGATACTATTTGGCACAGTATTACCCGCATTTGCTTATAAAAGGAAGGCCTCTTTCATTCTGAAGGGCATCCTTTTCAATACCTTCCGAACCATTTCTCTCAAAACCTCCTCTGATCTCTTCAATCTCTTTTGAAAAAATAAGAGATCATTTGTCTCAGATAGATCTCATAACCTTTCTATAGGTCTTCCATATCCAGTAAGTTTCTATCCCTGTAAGGATCTTGATTCACATTTTCAAGATCTTTTTTACTTCTTATTGTGTGGAAAATCTTATCGTTCTAGACTACAAAATAGTCTGAGCAACGTGAGAATTTCTACCAAAGAAATTTTCTATATTTTGCACTTGTACTTCAATATTTCCTTTGTGTAATCTTTCGGTACTATTGTTGTAATCTTTTAATAATATTTATATACCAGTCATTTATAATTTCTCATCTGCATTTACATTTACGTACCCCACAAACGGCAGGTCTAACCGCCTGTGGATGGTCTGCACTTTAATATTCTGCAACTAACGTATATCTTTATCTTCTTATTTTTTACTCTTGCTTAGATATACCACCTTCATGGTTGGTTTAGAATATCTTATTCTTCTTCTTGTCGTTCTTTATCTTGTTTACGGTATTTTTATTATTCTTAATGCTCGCGCTTTTATTTAATTTTATTTATTTAATAATTTTCTGTGTAGAAATCTGCACTTTCATACTAACTTATATATTCTCCGTTGCTAGATCTAGAGACATACCGCATATTCTTTATCTATTTTCCCAATATATTGAATATTTTAATCGAATAGAACAACGTTTAAATATCACATATATCTTTCTTGTTTTTATATATCTACTACATTTCTCCCCAATAGTTTGGTTGGTATTAGACCTTCTTTTATACAGTTAAGGTCGGCACCAGTGTCAAAAAGGGCTGTTGTTTCTAAAATGATTTCATTTTGGATTTTGATGGAAATATTGATAATCCATTTTCTAGTGGTTATCTCAGAAAGCATTAAAAGAAAGCTTGTATCAGAAGAAGAGATTTGAGGAATATCATTCTCTTCAGGGTCTTCTACCTTTTGTTTTAAAAATCTTAGCTTAATATCTAAAATGTCTTTTTCCATAGAAATTTGAGCTACTTTAAGCTCTTGAATCTCTTGTTTTTGTTTATTGATTTCGTGGGTAAGATCACTTATAGAAATTGGTTTAGAAACTGATTTTCTAGTTTTATCAAGGATAGCAGAAATATTATAGGGATTATCAGATTGGACAGTAGGTTTTGGTTTTTGAAAATTATTCAAATATTTTATTTTTGTTTCAGGATCAGAAATCTGGTCAAAGGTTTGCAAAAGAATTTCTTCTTCTTTTGTTAAAACATTTATTTCAAAATCATTTGAATATTCTTCTTCACTCTCTGTAGATGAAGAAGAGGTTTCTAAATCACAAATTTGTAATCCTTCTTCAAAATCAGATTCTTCGGAAGAACTATCAACTTCAATCATTAATTGATTAAGCTGATTAATAGTTTCTTCGTGTAAATCTAATTCATTAACCTTTTTGCTAATTTTGCAAAATCGAGAAGTGTGGCCTTTCTTACCACAGTTATAGCAAGTAACATTTTTAAAACTTTTCTTTTGGGTTTTGGGTTTTTCAGAAATATCCTTTTCTTTCTTTTTGAAAGTCCTTTTATCAAAATCCTTTTTGTAAGACTTTTTGTAAGGTTTTTTATAAGATTTTTTGTGTTCTTTTCTTTTAGAGGAACAGTTTCCTGAACACTTTGATTTTTCAAAAGACTGAAAAGATGGATCATATTGGGCACAAAATTCTCCTAATCCTTTTCTAGAAAGTTTTTGTTCTTTCTTGATTTGTTTTTGGAGACGAATATTAGTGCACAATTGTGTTCCTACTTTATAGACATAAGAGGTTAATTCACCATAAGAAAGATGGTCATATGGAATTTGATTTCCATATTCTTCTCTTATCTTACTGCGAACTTGTTCTCCTATGAGTTTTGGTAAACCAGCAAGAAATTTTTCTTTCCAAAAAGATTGATTGCAATCTGATCTTTGAAAGACTCTTTGCAAAAATATTTCTTTGTATTCCCGGAATTCTCCTAAAGATCTACATTTCATATTAGACAAGAGATCTTGATTTTTGTCGAGAATATGAGAAGAGTCTCCTAGGAAATGTTGGGATATGGAGAATATGAGAGTATTTACAGCATCTTGAATGGGATTTTCATTTTCGTCAAGAATATTCTGACCATAGGGATCGAGTTTATAAGCATTTAGGATTTGAGACCTTTGCTCTTCATTCAGGTAGTTATCCCACCATCCTTTGAGTTGGCCTGTGAATCCAGCTATTAAAAGATATGCAACAGAATGATCAGAAGTATCTGGAATGGTTTTATAAGTATTTGCAAGCATAACCATTTGGGTTAAAACATTTATAAGGTTTTGTTCAGAAATACCATCTATGTTCCATTCATAGATAGCATCAGAAGAGTATTTGTTTTGGACTTTAGAAAAGGTTTCTTCTGAGAGAATATCAGGAGGAGTGGCACGAGAATAATACAATTTTTGAGGATCCTTCCAGGTGATACGATTTATCTCTGGGAGAGATTCAGTATCAGATTTATCTAACAAATTGATTTGGTTGGAAGGTTCGACACGATCTGGGGTGTCTTTTACACTCAAATTTTGAATTGAGGGTGTATCTAAAAATATGGGATTTTTAGGAATTAAAACTGTTTTTCCCTTGAGGAGTCTTTTCCTTTCTTCTAAGGCTTTAGCAAACTCAAGACTAGGATTTTTTGGAATTTCAAAATTCTTAAAAAGTGGTGGTTTTAAATCCTTTTTTGCAATCGTTATAGAAGAGGATGGGAAACTAATTTGAGTAAGATTTTCAATCTTATCAAGTTGTTTCCCTATAGTGTAAAGATGTTGATTTGAAAAATTATTTTGTTCAACAATCTTCTTGATGCCTATGCCATCTATTTCTGAGGCTGTTTTAAAAGGAGAAGCAATAATTTCGGTTTCTCGATGATCAATTTTGATCTTTCTAAGAGGAGGATGGTTGGATTCAATGATATGTCCATCATCCAATTTCCATTTATAAAACTGATCCAAATTAAAAATCTGTTTATCATTTAAAAATATATTTTCAAACCAATCAAAGAAGAATACTTCGATTTCATGCAAATACATATAATCATAGTATTCCTTTTTGATTTCCAAAGCTTGGTTTCGAAAGTTATCAAAAAACCATTCTCTGATATGTCTATTATCAAAAGAGTTGAACTCATTATTCAAAATGCTTTTATTAGGTTCAAAGGCTAATTCCAAAACATTGATTTCAGGATCTCCCATTTCAGAAGGAGTGGGATCAGTGAAATCAGGAGTATGGTGATAGACTGGCCTGGAGATTCCTGACCTGTTATCTACTCCACTAATATTAGGAAAAGGAGGAGCACTTGCGGATGCTTCCTCGGGATTATTTGAAGGGATATTCAGACGAGCATTTGGAGTAATATCTACTGACCTTCGAGAAAGAGTAGAATGCCATGAAGGAATAGATCTGATATCACAAGAGTTTCTAGGAATATCTATTGATCTTCTAGCAAATTGGATAGTTACTCTTCCTTCGGGGTGTTGGATAATATTGGTAGGATCAGAATTTTGAACTATTGGTTGAGGAATTCGGTTTTCTAATTCCCATTGGTCTGGGAGAGTTATCTGATTCCAAGGAATGGTTTTGGGAATTGTAACATTTGCTTTAGAAATGTCTGTTTGTAAAAGAAGGGTTTCTCTATTGGAATTTAATTTAAAAGCTTTGCTACCAAAAGCAGAATTCATTACTTTGTAATAAACTCTATAAATGAGAGCTATGGGAATAGATCCTTCAGCTATAGAATAATTATGGGTTTTTATTTGAAGAGTGAGAGATTTTAGAATATTTTTATCTTTGAGAGAAATAGTGAGATTAGGATGACTATCAAAATGTATTGGTCCACTACAAAGACTTGTTTCTACGGCTCCAAGAATGGATTCTTCGTATTTTAAAAGTCTTGCATCTCTTAAGACAAGAAGTAACGAAGTATCTAATCCTTCTTTGGTAAGAGGTTTTGCTCCTACCTGAACTAGACCTATATGCATATAATTCCATTTCTGGGAATGTTTCTTTATGGAATCTTTATTCAAAAGTTGAATTGAAGCAAAAGAATTAGAAAGAGGTACATCACGTTCTTCAGTAACAATGACATAGTCATTATACCCAAAGAACCTGAACTTAGAGTGTTCATAAATTTTATCAAGTTTCACTTTCGGAATAAACCAATTTTCAATAGATTTATTGAAATCTTCTATATTAATCTCTTCCCTATTTATTGGTCCTTGATCAAGGGACATTTGTGATAAAGAACTAGAAGAAGACTCAGATCGTCTAAATAAATCCATTGCAAAAGACTACTTTGTTCTTTTCAATTGATTTCGGCGATGCTTACCAACGGACTTACTACCCCACTGGGTTTTACTGCCTGGAACACATCCAGAAATCACACGAAAAGACTACCACGAAGGAAATCGTCTTTACTGCGGATGAATTTATAAAGAATATCTTTATCTACCCCTTGGCTCTGATACCATAAGTGTCCTAGGATCTGGGGATTTATAAATAGAGAATGAATTTATATAGAAAGAGATCAATTAATCTATACGTTTTCGTTTATATATATATATATATATATATATATATATATATATATGTACCCCACCCCTCTTTTTTCTGACTTTCCATAATATCAAATGTCCGGTGTAACTCTGACTGGTCGACACACCCTTGCACCCGTTAGGACACCCTTTTATGTCCTTTCATATTTAGGGTTTTTGTGTTTGACCTCTCTTTATACATTGTGTTGAAAAGTTATACCAATCTTTACCTTACAAAAAAAAAAAATGTCCAGCGCATGGGGTTTCTTCTTGGTAATTGCTGTTTGAGTATGATGGCTTTCACATGGCTTGAACCCTAACTTGAAGTTTTGAGTGTCATAAGAAGCTAGCAGTATGATTTTTTTAACTTCATTTGCTCCGTAAATCTGGAGTCCATGATAACGCAGCAAGCACTTGTACCTCCATGGCAATGAAACCTTAAAAATTGCAAACTATTTTCTTCATTTTGTCCCCTAACAGCAAGTGACTGCAGTCAATTTCCTTCTGGAGAGGTCTTATTCAACTTAAATTACCTAGTGGATCCATGAATTTAACGGGCGGTTCCCGATTTTCAATTTTTCGGAGCCAGTCCTTAGTGAGTGGTTCCCGGTTCTAGGGTGGGAACTGCCTATCCAAACCATGCTCACCCCTAATATCAGTCCCATAAGATCTTATATGATTTTAGAGTAAACAGTCTTGAGTTTAAATCTTTCCACATCCCTCATTTGCCTTTGTCATTGTCAATTTTCACACTTTAGTCTTAGACCAAGTCCTAATATGCAAATGAGGGAGAGCGCCACAACATAGAAATGTTAAGTCAGGCCTTCGTTTAACACAGCTTAAACTTTCAAGAACGATTCGGAAATCGTGTCGTAAAATTTTATGTACACTGAGCAGTTACATATTAACAACTCGAGACGGCAATATTAGTTAATGTAGAAAAGTTGTTGACGAATTTTTTTGGGATTTCGCCATTTTCTAGAGAGGAAAAATACTTGATTCTCGCCATAATGTTTGGATTTATCGTAAATAGATCTCGAAGGAGGAATCCTTTCGCAATTTGGATCCCACGTTTAAGGCATATCCCAAGAATCAAATAATTAAGGAGAGTTCAAAGCTGCAATTCTGATCATGAAAAGGTCCAAAAGTTTACGTTATGCAGAACGGCGGCATCACGGAACAAATGTAAACAATGCAAGTGAGAAATAAACACACAAAAATACATTTGACAAAGAGGATTGTCGCCGTTCGGCGGAGCGTGCCTATCATGTTTCCCTACTAAACATGTGTCACGGTCCCGAGGTTTCTGTGCACCAAGAACTGTGACATGATCAAGAAAGAACTAACCAAATACACAAGAGCTTCTGGAGCATTTCCATGGACGGGCAATGCAGTAATTGTGCTGTATTCAAGAGAATTCTCGATATAAATGCTAGTGATTGGTAAACGGGGAGATGCAATCTCCTCCGCTAGATCGAGAGTCAGTCAATGGATGTAATCAGTCGGGTTTTTATATAAATAGGGTGTTCTCCTCCTCATTTGAATCATCCAAAGAATCGAAACACTTTTCATTCTCTTCCAGAGCTTCTCTCTACGATTCGGGCAAGCAAGTGAGCGATTGACCCATTGAGAAAAGGCTTGGTTTAGGCGCTTCAATGATCCAAGTAAGTCCAAGTCACTACACGTGTCCGATCCCAAACAATCGATCGGTAACACATGCATGATGTATGAGTGTATAGATTAGGCAGACGACATATATCTGATTTTTGCTATTTTGAATTTCTAACAATCTCATGTTTAACTTGTTATTAACAGGGACTATGGCTCAAGTATTACCCGATACATGAAGTTAGTACCGCCTTTTGTGGGCCCAAAAGATACTTACCTAAAACGGTTTTCCTCGCCATAGAAAGAAGGTAAGTTGTTCTTCTCCATTTATGCTCAAACCAAACTTCTGACACATTATTATAAGTGTCACCTATAAAGTATTTTATGTTGCCAAAGAAAGTACTCGCGCAGGAATTTACTCTACAAATAGCATCGTACACTCTTCTACGGAAGGCTTTGAACGTAGTGCATTTCTAAGGATCTTGGAGAACAGATTCCTAATCCTCGATAACCGTCGGAGCGAAAAATCTTACTCGTCGATTGTAAGGTCTTTTAGTTTTGGCGTGTTACAGTATTTTACATGGGAAGTACGAAAATACAATGAGTAACAACTTGTTATGATTCGAGAATCTATCTCTCGAACAGATCAGAACTGGCCGTTCATCTTAAAACATGAAGATCAAATGTAAAGTGAACAAAAAGCTCCCAAAAGGAGAAGTAGAAGTTCGGGCTAAAGTTGTGGATATAAAGAGTATGCGGAGCAAGGTTCTTTCTGGATAAGCTTGAATAGAAACGATCATGCTTTGGAGCAAGAATCTCAAGTCTGGTGTTTAGTAAAAATCATCTTATGCGCAGAGAAAAACCCTCAAAGGATGAAGGGCTTTGGGAACGACTTTTCTAAGGGACTTTGGGAACTGCTTTCTTAAGAGGCTTTAGGCTCCAAAATCTTTTGGACAAAGGCTAATATGGCTTGACAATTTTTTTTGGAGAGCTTTGGGAAGATACAATGTACTTTCGAAGACCTCTAAATGCCTTTAACTCAAGGTAGGTCCGAAAGTGCTTTGAGCATTTCGGGAATGCAAATATATTTTTTTCTTCTAACTTTACCCTCGCTAAACTTTCATGATTTCAGAAATATCGCTATCTCAAGTGACATCACCAGTGAGGGCTCAGGTTGCCGACGAGACTCTGGCAAGGCTGCCGGCCCTAGATCCTAAAGTCGGCAACCTTGCTTGTGGTTGTGCGATCCAAGGCGACCTTAAGCAAGGCTGACGGCGCTAGATCTGGCCTCGCTGGAGTCTTGTAGTCCTTCGCTGATTTTGAGTTTTTTTTAAAAAGTAAAAGTACTTTTTTTTTGTCAGAAAAAGTAAAAGTACTTTACAAAGTGTGATTTTTCAAACACCATTTAAATCAAAGCCGTTTCCCGATTCACCTATAAATTACAATTTACGAAATACTACTTGCACTTCGAAAAACTCACCTATAAATTACAATTTACGAAATACTACTTGCACTTCGAAAAACTTCTTTAACCTAACGGTCTTTGCATTTTCTCAAAAATTTTCTTCAAAAGCCAAACCAATCGTAGCCAAAATAAAGGTTATTCGTCAAGCAAGCACTTGAGTGCTTGACATGTTATAGCATCACTTTCTGGACAAACACTTTAATCCACTTGCTTTCTCTAAATCCTGAAAAAGTGAATGGGAGTGTCTTGTCCTGGATCACTCATCCCTGGTTCATTGACCTAAGTATTCGAAAATCCTCCCGAAGTCAAGCCCAAAAAGGTCGCCTCTTCCTTTTATTGTAACGTGTAATTCGCCGCAGTCCACCGGAAGGCTCGAGCCAACTCGGAGGAGCTCGGGAGAAATCGGGCATCATCGCCGTGCATCGCCAAAGGAAGCCCATCATAATATGCGATTCTCGCGGTCATAATTATTCAGTCTCAGATCATTAGACACTAGGAAAAGAATAAGATAAAGTTACTCCAACTATCACAGGATGAAGAAATGTCGTTGCGCTCTATAAAATTATGAAGGGAATCCAGATCATTGCAAAGCATGCAGAATCCACAAGGAAAGTATAAACGGGCCGCGAAGTAGACTCACCAGTGGGCCCTAAGAGGCTCAAATCAGGCCTTATCAAATCTCTAGGCCCAGGCCCAATTGGTTGGGCTGAATCCAAGAGCGAACCGCATCCATCGAACAACCTGCACATCTAAACAAAAGTGCAATGTCCAGCCAGCGAACAAATCCATTCTCACAAGCCATCTCAATCTATGGAAGAAGAACCCCCCATCAAGAAAGAGAGAGGCTGGAGTCGATTTTGATGACTCGGATTCCGAACCTCTTCTTCGACTAAATTTTTACGAATTCCTACTAAACATTATGTTCATGTTTGTCAGGCTCGATATGTTGAAATGCACGTACAAGTTGTATCAGAGAAGTCTCACTCCCATCGGAAAACTAATGCGATGTGGAGAGGTTAATATAATCAAGTTGGCCCATAATTCATTGATTTAAACTTTTGAGTGAAGATGAATCCAATTGGATTAATTGATGAGTATGAAATTCACACTTATTCTGATGTTTTTGCCTAGTACTAAGCATAGACATATTTAATTAGGGAGGTAAATGATGCCTAGAAAGATTTGAACTCATGACATTCTGCTCCATGTAAGATTTTGCGGGACCATTGCAATATTTAATTATCCTAACAATGGGCTCTTTCTTGGCGATCTCCTGAGTGAAGGTATTAGGATTTTGCTGCACTTTGCCGACACGACCTACCGACGGGAGTGGACTCATTAGGCTCAATGAAGAGGCAGGGCAGAAAATATTAGGTGCGTTTAATATACCACGTAGGACTTGCAATAAACCATACAGTGATCGACACGTGTCTGTATGGGGGCCCACCTGTCAGGAAATTGTCTCTCTCTCCCATCTCTCTTCACGCGCTTTGCTCTCCTTCTCTGCAACCCCAAGCCCAACCCCCATCTTTCTCTCTAACCTTCGCTTGACACAGTTCTTCAAGCTCAAGTCCTTCAAGCTCGACTCCGCCATCTATGCCCGCACCCTGTCCATGCTCATTGCCACGACCGCCGCCGCGGCTTCCCCCTCCTCCTCCGCCTACGCAGCCGCAACCGGCGACCTCGACGACGGCGAAGAAGCACTCCCAAATCTCACGGTCGATCTAGAAAGCTGCTGCGGTTGGTCTTCAAGCCGAAGACGAGCTCGACCCCGGCTTTCAGCGTCGACGATTGGTACACTCTCGCGTCGTCGGCGAGGATGACAGGTTCTACGTCGTGTACGATAAGTCCCACGATTCCGGAGTCCTCAGAGGTTGAATACCTCGGAAGTTGTCGCCGGAGATGGATCGTAGGCGGTGGCGATGGTGCGGCTCGTCGGACTAGAGAGCAGAGCTACTCGCGAGTCGGGCACGAGCGAAGGCTTTAGAGAGAGAGAACCGGGAATGAGCGGAGGATTTAGAGAGAAGGGGGCTGGGCGTGGGGTTGCAGGGGAGATGGAGAGCAGAGCGCGCGAGCGAGCGAGCGAGCGAGAGAGAAGAGACAATTTTCTGACGGGTGGGGCCCGATATGAACACGTGTCAATCGCTGTATAGTTTATTGTAAATTCTACGTGGTGTATTGAATGCCCAAACCAACAGACAACCAAAGCAAGACTCGGTACTTAATGATTTACCGGTTTTTAATTTTTTTTTTTAATAGAGGACTCTGGTTTTCTCATTGCCCTTCGGCGATTACAAAGTTTTCCCAACAGACACGAACCACCACGGGCCAAACCACCCACCTTCGATTTCATCGAAAGCCTCTTCCCCTCTCCCCTCCTCTATTTCTTGCTCCCCCCGTCGCAGGCCGACCCAGGCGCCTTCTCCATACACCATCTCTCTCTCGGACATTGTTCTCTCCGGCTCTAACCTCGGCGATCCCACAGGTGAGTGTCAACTCTCGCCGGTTCGCTCATTTCCGGGGGTCTGATCCGCGCCGCCGCGGCGCCGGTGCCGGCGAGATGCGGTCGTCATCGCGCGGCATTTTAGGGCGTTGTGTGGCGTGCGCGTGTCTCGTGTTGGTCTTGAGGGTGTTGGAATTTCCGCGCTGCATGCCAGGTGCTTGCGTTTTTGACGCTGCTAGCTGGTTGTAAACATGTCGTTTTTAATGAATCTCGCGGATAATGTGTAGGAAATTTTGCTCGATTTGTCGTGGGTTTGATTTGCCGGGGATATGGCCGCGACCGCGACTCCTGGGACGCGCATGGCTGCGCTGAAGCCGGCCGTCGCTCTACGTAGATCAGCAGCAGTCAAGCCGTGCGTAGCTTTTTTGGGTGCGGAGCACAGAGAAGCGTCTTGGGCGAAGCTCGCGAGCTCTTCTCACATCTCCTCCAGGGACTTGTTCTCGCAGAAACACGCGTCGAAGGTGGTAACCTTCAGGAATGTCGTCACTAGAGCTATGTCAAGTGCAAATGAAAGTGAAAGCACCCCTTTGCCCGGGTTGCCTGTTGACTTGAGAGGTATTGCATCTTTTTCTCCGCTCCTTTTCGTTCTTATGTGAAAGTAAGCGTGAGACCAGCTGAATTATTGGCTTAGTATGAAGAGACAACCATCGAGTGCTTGGCTTCTGGCCACAAAAAACAAATGAAAAAAAAAGGAGTGTAGGGTACAAGAGGCTTTCCTAATGGCAGCATGACATTTGCAGGCAAGAGAGCTTTTATTGCTGGTGTTGCCGATGACAATGGATATGGTTGGGCAATAGCGAAATCTCTTGCCGCCGCTGGTGCCGAAATTCTTGTTGGTACATGGGTTCCGGTATGTGGATTTTATATGTAGATCAAGTTTCCATGCCATCAGTCCCTATTTTGTTCCAAACTCTCGAGAGTACCCGAACTCAGTGATGTGTATTTGCAGGCACTAAATATTTTCGAGAGCAGCCTAAGGCGCGGGAAATTTGATGAATCACGAGTGTAAGCGAACCTTTTGTGCTTTCAGCATTATTTTGTCTTCAGTCGTATCTGATTAAGTTTATTGTATTGTATTGTGACTTTTCAGATTGCCAGATGGTTCCTTAATGGAAATCACCAAAGTTTATCCACTGGATGCTGTTTTTGACAATCCTGAGGATGTTCCTGAAGATGTAATTGCTTATTTGAAGTTTCCACAAACTACTCCATATGTGAAATAGTGCCATTAATTATGCTCTTTTTTGTGGCAATCTCCAGATTAAGACAAATAAGCGCTATGCAGGTTCTGCAAAATGGACTGTCCAGGTATATCCTTTTTCCAAATTCCAGTTCTTGTTGGAATCTGTAACATAAAGCTGTAAAGTATTTTTCTGCTTGTTGACATGCTATTTGAAAAAAATAATTCTAGTGCTTTGAGATAGGGAAGAAATGAACTGCTCTAACTGATAACAGCGTCTGGAGATAATTCCAGGAACGAGTTAGATTCTGACCTTCTCTTTTCTCCTAAAGAGTAGAATGTCTCCCTTAATTTTTTTTTTTTTTTGGGTAAGGAAATTTTTTTTTTTTTTTTTTGGTAAGGGGAAATTTTTTTTTTTTATCTCATGTTTCATCAATATTTTAAAAATCGAGTGATTCCTTGGCGGGGAACTTCTTGGAGACTGAACTGTTAATGGCTTTCTAGGTAAACAGGGACTTTTCCCAATTAACCCATCTGATGACCATGTTAAAGCTTATCTCTAAGCATCTAGCTATATATTGATTTATCTAATTTTTCAGGGTTATGTACCTTCGTTTTGAAATTAATAGGAGGCTTATCTTGATTTTAGTACTCTTATGAACATCTTTCCTGTTCACCTATCAAGCAAAAGGGAACGTCTTTCCTATTAAACTCAGATCCATGGAGTTGCATTCCGGCATTACCCATTCCAACTCATTTGGTAATGGTCTTTCAGGAAGTTGCTGAATCTGTCAAGCAGGATTTTGGAAGTATTGACATCCTTGTGCACTCACTGGCGAATGGGCCAGAGGTTAAGCATTTTTAATCTCATTTTTCCCTATTCCACGCTACTGCTTACTAATGACTGGTTAAATGCTATGTTCTCTGTTACAGGTCAGTAAACCTCTGCTGGAAACATCAAGACATGGTTATCTTGCTGCTATTTCTGCATCAAGCTACTCTTTTGTGTCTTTGCTCAAGCACTTTGTTCCAATTATGAATCCAGGCAACTTTCTTACCTTGTTTTCTTTTGTACTGTTTTACTCCTTTAAATTTTGGGCCTGCTTTCCTGATACGACCATCAGTTGGCGCCGTTATGCTCATATCTTGACAAGAAGTCCTAGAAATGCACCGGTCAGTCTTGCTAACGGTAGGTTTGTCTTACAGGTGGTGCTTCCATCTCTTTGACATACATTGCATCTGAGAGGATCATTCCTGGGTATTTGTTCTTTTGCTTTATTTAGGTGCAGTCCTGTAAATGAGATTTCTAGCTGACTTATCTAATATTGCAGGTATGGAGGAGGGATGAGTTCAGCAAAAGCTGCTCTAGAGAGTGACACACGAGTAGGTTTTTCTTCTCCTTTTGTCCTTTTCCCACATGACGTGCTTCTTCTCCTCACCCCCCTCAATGGATCTATACTGGGATCTGCCGATTTAGATCAATAGCTTATCATATGACCCTGATGCCTGCTTCTTTTCCTGCTTGATTACTGCAGGTGCTGGCATTTGAAGCCGGGAGAAAACATAAAGTAAGAGTGAACACAATATCTGCAGGTACAGTTTGGAGCTTTTCTAGCAGATCTCACTTTCTTTGTTCCTTTTAATGTTATCTCAATGATGTTGCGATGTGAAATATCAACAGGTCCATTGAGAAGTCGTGCTGCAAAAGCAATTGGCTTTATTGACATGATGATCGACTACTCTCTGGAAAATGCACCCTTGCAGAAAGAACTATCTGCTGGTGAGTCGTCCACTGCTACCGCAGTTGTTATCCTTTTGTTTTAACAATGTTCATGAAGCAATCAAGCATTTTAGCCATTTGTAATGAAAATTGGTTAAGTGCAAGTGTGGTCTAGAAATCCAGTCGACTGCCATTTCTAATTCCTGTTCCTCGGCTTCTTTTCAATGAACACAGAGGAGGTTGGAAATGCTGCTGCATTCCTGGCATCGCCTTTGGCGTCTGCCATCACCGGCACTGTCCTATATGTCGATAATGGTCTCAACGCAATGGGTGTCGGAGTTGACAGCCCAATATTTGAGAATCTTGATATTCCAAGATCTAAGTAAGGCTGGTGTTTGAAACGTGCATTGTTTGGTGGGTTCTGCAGAAAATTTTGGAGTAGCAAAAATAAGTGCTTCTAGTTCATTTTCCTTTCATGCTGTCCCGTCCTATTGCTCCAATTCTGGCACCAGTTCTCAAGAGCAGGATTAGCGGCCTGTTTCACTTGGTTCATTCTGTTGTAGTTGGTTTTAGCATGCTAAAACCAAGAAAATATCATTTGAGAGAGGATGTTTTAAGACCCTTTTCTTCGGACATGTATCATTGCAACCTTTGGCTCTTTCTTTTGGAATGGAGTCATCCCTTTGTCTCATAGTTTGTTCAAGTTTTGGTTGATACGGGCTGCTTGTGATCAGTCTGAGCGAGACTGCTCTGTAGTCATCCGGCATTTGTTGCTTTCGTGGAAGTACAAGCCAACTACTTGCTCTGGTGGGCAAGCAGTTAAACTAGTGTGGTCCTGGGTGAGAACGGAAACACGTAACGAAGCATGTGGACGAGGAAACTAGCACCACCACCATCAAGGTGGTGCGTGGTGCTGGTAACCACACTGCTGCATGTTACATTGACTGTCCTTGATTGCTCGTAGCTAACTTTTGTAGGGTCAAGCTTTGCTAGACCTTGCTTGGATATCATGATTTCGATAGTCGAGTTTAGTGGGAGCATCTGCTCGAACACAGGGTTTGGAAGCAGGGTTTCATGTGCTTCTAAGTTTTAATGCAACCATGAAAGTAAGTACCCTTTGAGCTTGAAGAGTAATGCACTTCCAATGAGAAGAACGGATTAGTATGAAAAACCATGGCTTCTTCGTCCGGCTGGGATCTGGTGGGGATTGATGACAGCTGTGGCAAGTTATATTTTATCAATACTTTCTTAACAAATGTGAGCTGAAATTCGAGAATGCGATAATGAGTGTTCTTCACGCACGTAAAAATCGATTCTTTATCCATCAGATAGATTTGTGAAGATGATAAACGCATGAACACTATAGTCGCCACTTCCGCTTCTTTTGTATCTTGAGCACTAAGGCTCCATTCGTTTGGGTAAAAATATTCTTCCGGAAAATATTTTCCGGGTTTTCCGGTGTTCGGGGGGCGGAAAATGTTTTCCGTAGGAAAATATTTTCCTTCCCCCATTACAAAATAGCCTAAGTTTCTGGAAAATGATTTCCACTTCTTCAAAAGTGGAAATCATTTTCCGGAACTTCTTCTTCTTCTTCACTAAGGTGGCCGGCCGCCGCCTCCGCCGCCGGTCGCCGGCCGCCGCCTCCGCCGCCGGTCGCCGGCCGCCGCCTCCGCCGCCTCCGCCGCCGGTCGCCGGCCGCCGCCTCCGCCGCCGGTCGCCGGCCGCCGCCGCCGCCGCCGCCGCCGGTCGCCGGCCGCCCTCCGCCGCCGCCGCCGATCACCGGCGAAATATATTTTCCGAAACTTTTTCATATTGATCGCCGAACACCGGAAAATTATGTTCCGGAAAAACATTTTCCAGGAAAATGACTTCCGAAAAAATATTTTCCAAAAGGAGAATATTTTTCTCCAAACGAACAGAGCCTAAGTATGTGTTGTTGCAAACGATGGGTAAATACATTTGTGAGCTCGGATACTTTTTTTTTATAAAATAGCAAAAAAAGCCACAAAAAAATCTTGAACTATAATCACTGACACATTTGTCATGAACTTTTTTTGTTTGACATAAAAAACCTCAAATTATACCCATTACGACATATTTGCCCTAAATATTTTCTTGTGATACAAAAAACTCTAAACTTGTACCCATATGACATATTTTCCCTCCGTTAAAGATCTGTTATGTGTTTTTTTACCAAAAATAATGTTTTTATCTCACTTAAGTCATGTGGGTACCATATCAATACCGTTTGCTTTCCGGCATCCATGTATGTAGATTTTTAATGATACCCATTGATGGAGGGTAAATGTATCACACAAGTATAAATTTGAGATTTTTTGTGTCACAGGAAAATGTTTAAGGTAAATGTGTCATAATAGGCATAGTTTGGCGTTTTTTGTGGCTTTTGCCCTTTGAAATATTCGAGAAAATTGTTCAAAAATCTATAAACCTATTGTACTTTTGCCAATTTAGTCTTAAACCTTTTAATTGTGCTAATTAAGTAATAAACATTTTTACATTTTGCCAATTGAGTCTATCCAGCCAATTTTGGTTAAAAAATGTTAACACAGATGCTAGCCGTCCTATGTGGCACGGTCGGCACTAACTTGAATAATTTTTAATAATATTTTTTTATTAATTTTATACTTATTTTTTCTTTTTCCCAACTATGGTCAACGAACTCGTCAACCAACCATCGTCAGCCACAAACGAGGGTCAATGACCCTCACCCAGCCTAGGTGAGGGCCCGACATTAATGCCGATTGTGTTACGTGGCATGGTCGGCGTTCACTTCAGCAATTTCCGATCAATTTTGACTAGATGGACTCAATTGGCAAAATATAAAAATGTTTACGACTCAATTAAGAAAATTAAAAAAGGTTTAGGACCGAATACGCAAAAGTGTAATGACTTTTTGGATAATTTCTCGAAATATTCCGAAAGCGAAACAAATTGATTTCAAATGAGAGTTTCCTTGCTAGATATTCATACGCACTAAAAGCGCGTTTTGAAAAAAAAATGATACAAAAATCGAGAGTTACATTTTTAGGAAGAGAAAAAAAGGAAGGGCAAGAAAATCTCTCATATCCCACCGTCTGAGGCCTGCATAAAAAATTTCTAAAAAATTTTCAAACGGTTGAGAACGCGCCACGTGTCCGGCCCTTCCCTCATCCGGCCGTTCCTCCCCCCTCCATCTCCGAACACAAACCGTAACCGCAGCAGAACAGCAGCAGCGGCGAAACAGCAGACACCCGACCCGACAACGGGGCCACGAGCAGCCACGTAAGCTCTCTGCCCCGTGTCCGTGAGCTGAGCTGACACAGCTGAGCTGAGCGTCGCTCACACTCAGTCAGCTTCCGAAACTTGGAAGTTTCTCCTCTGCGCGAATCCCTCCCTCCTCCTTTCTCCTGCCTTCCTTCTTCATCTTCTTCTGCTTCTTCTTCTTCACCCCGAATTCAAAACCACCCCACCAAAAACGAAAAAAAAAATCAAATCTCTTCTCCGTTCGAATTTCGAAACCTCGAACCCCCTTCGACGCTCCCGAGATCGAATTCCCGTCTCCCCCAAAATCCCCCCCCGACCCCGACCCCGACCCCACCCATTTTCCATCCTCCTTCCCCCAGAAACCCTACCGGAGGATGAAGGCCTCCCTCAAGTTCCGCGAGGACCGGAAGCCCCTCATCCGCGCCAAGGTCCCCCTCAGCATCCTCGGCCTCCCCTTCCAGTCCGGCGTCGTCGCCGGCGAGCCCCGGGAGCTCGCCCTCCACCTCGGCACCTCCTTCGGCTCCGGCCCTTCCCTCCGCCTCTCCTACCGCCCCAACGACTCCGCCAGCCCCTTCTCCCTCGCCGTCAGGACCGGCACCGGCCCGCTCGGCTCCCCCGCCGCCGGGTCCGTGTCCATGTCCGCCGAGTTCGACCTCGTCCGCCGCGGGAGCCCCCGGTTCATGCTCCACTTCCGCCCCGCCTTCGGGGACTTCTCCATCAAGAAGCTGCAGTCGTCGTCGTCGTCCTCCTCCTCCTCCTCGGAGAAGGCCGCGAGGCCGGCGCTCGCGGGGAACGGCGTCGGCGCCGTCGCGGAGGAGGATCCCACGGTCGAGGTCGTGGAGGCGCCGGCCGCGGCGAATGGCGGGTTCTTGCCGGAGAACGTCACGTTCTTCGGGAAGAGGATAACGGCTCTGACGCCGGACTCCCCGGCGGGGATCCTATCGGGCATGCTGTCTGGAATGGAGGTGGCGGCCAGGACTGCGGTGCCGGTGAGGAGGAACGCCGCCATCAGCTTCCGTTGGGGAGTTAGGGTTCCTGTGGAAATGGAGGGTGCGGGGGGGTCGGGTATTAAGCTGACGAAGATTCCGTTCCTGGTGATGAACAAGATCGGGATTGAGCACGTGGAGAGTGCGAATTCGAAGGCGGCTGCTAAGGTGGCCCCGGAGCCGAAATTTGCCGGCGGGGTTGATGTGGCAGAGGCTTGCTTCTCGATGAAGCACCAGCTGGAGGCGTTGCAAGCCGAGAACGGGTCCCTGAAGAAGGCGATAGAGGATCTCCAGCAGGAGTTCTCGGCTAGGAAGTCGAATTCGCCAGTGGTTGGGTCGGATTCGAGCAAGTACAGGGAATATGAGAGGAATGGAAACAGGCATTCCAGTGTTAAAGTGGATAGTAGAGGTAATGGGAAGAAACCATCCATGGATTCAAGTGCTTATTCTGGGAAATCAATGGAAGTGGACGGCGGTGAGGAGTTGAAGAAGTCGTTCAAGGGAGCTTCTGGTGCTTGAATTTGTCGACATTAGCTTAAGGCGTCTTATGGCTGGCATGGAAGACAATGGCTCGAGTGATTATATATCTACAGTTTTCAGGATTTTTGTTCTTTTTGGAGATTTCTATGAATTGGCTTTTAGCATTTCGATTTCCCGGGAAGTGTCTATTGTAAATAGGTTTAGAATAATGTTCTTTTCAGTTATTGAATTCAGTAGATGTTTTCTGGTTACTCGAGTTGCTTCTTCATGGTTCGCTCATGGGGAATAAGTAGCAATCACACTTCTTTTCCTGTAAGGAGTTGCGTCGTTTACAGATGATGCACAATCGCTCCTTTAGGTCTTTCCTTTGGGTCTATTCGAGCCATTTCCGCCTATTTCTTCTGTATAGTCGACATACATGCTATGCAATACATATACTGTTAAGAAAGAAGACTATTTGCTCTGTTGGTGATTCAAACTTTTTGTTAGGTCTATAATGATATCCAGCACTGCGGTGAAAGTTTAAGTTTTTAAGCTAGTGCACATGAGATACCCTTCTGTTTTTGTCTGTTGCGCCTCACTCGTGCTGCATTCGATTTGCGTTGACACTAGATTATGTGGCAAGAGACAGAAAGCAATCTGTATCCCGAACATTCCTGCTGCTTTCTTTATTGTCTATTCCTCTGTTACATTCATAGAGCCAACATCTTCAGTTCTAGTTCTTGGGACCGCTGTATTTTGAGATGGAGGAGCTTAAGCTAATTCTCGAGACCGATTCTCTCTTGATGGATAAATCTGTGTTCCTTGGCTCCCAAGTTCTTCATGCCGGCCAGTCTGTACCTTGTTTGTCTTATACGAAGTCTGCATCCTTCTTGAGATTTTGTGAAGTATGATCTGCATAACTAAAGATCATGAAGCTGATTCGTTTAACGTTTCGGCACAAGGAAAGTGCCCACCATCGTTTGTCTCATTGTGGTTACTAATTGTGACCCTGGTATCCCGTGTTGGGGCTGCTCCCCACAGTTTGTAGCCCTCTGGTTCCTCTTTTGGGACCTGACCCGAGAAGGCTGTTCTAAGACTTGTTAGCTGATTAATTCTGATTGAGGAGGCACTTGTGGACTCATTTTGTTAGGAACGTTTCCTTTTAGCTGCTCGTCAATTCAGAAAGTGGCGTCTGAATCGCTTCTCCTCCCCTTACCGGGTAATATCATTCTCTTTAAATTGTTCTCCACTGTGCTTCCTTCTTGTCAAGCAAGTATAGACATGGCTTTTCATTAGGAAAAAGCTCCCGCATATCTGTTGTGTTTAGGTGATGATCAGAATTCATAGACGAAAATATGGGCCAAATCCTCGGGCTCCATAGTTGTGCTTTGCAAATCACTTCAGCCTTTGACTGTGATGGTTGAGGTGAGAAGTTTTCCCCCGTGCTCTTAAACGTCTAAAGTGCTCATCATTAGGGTTGCTGATACAATGGCTATCTCTGCCTACCTGCTTGCTGCCATCCGGTTTTTAAGTTGTTGTAAGAAGCTTGCAAAAGAAAGCCTTTTCATTTCTGAAACTCATTTGCGGAGACTTTAGAATTATGCCATCGTGGGTCATCATAGATCTGGTGACTTTTCTGGAATCAAAAGCCATGATTGTTCAGCTTGGACTCCATTTGTTGGTATAAGTTCCAGCTCAAGTGCAAACTTAGTGATCTTAGGTATATTTCCTGTCGCTGTTGATGGGAGTGCTGCATATGGATTTAGGCCTAAAAGGGAAGTTATCTTTCTCCTGTGGGCTTCCGAAGAGCTGAATACTTGGAACGAAGTGAAAGCAAATAGACTCGTGCAGATTAGATCATTTTGCCGGTACACGTGGAAACCGGTCTTGTTTTTTTTTTTTTTTTGATAACCAAAACTGGTCTTGTTTTCATTTCTACTCTGTGCTAGATTAAACTCTTCAAGTCATATATAGCTCAAAATGAAGATGCCGATACAACACTAGCTAGCAATCAGAAACATCATTGCACTATGTTAAGGGTAGAACTGTTTCAGTGACTGGTTCATTTAGTTGGCGACGGCAACTAGGCCACTGGCCTGGACTGCTGAATCGGCACACGGTTAAATCGAGTTGAAGCGGCCAAGATCGAACTGACCCAGAAAATGCCGGCCAAAGAACTGGAGTGGGATCCAGATGAATTTGGTTGAATCAGCCGGCTCAGTATGTTTTTCCAAAACATCGTTTGCAATGGCATGTCTTGCCTTCTGGGTCAGTTTTGGGATATATAACCAGATGAGTTTGGCCACTCTTTCTTCAAGGTCTAATTTGCGATAGACTCTCTCAATCAGTGTTTAGAAGGTAAAATTTATGGCCATGAATCATCCACCAAGGTCTTGTGACATCACCTCATCATCACGAGCATCACTTCTCTCGAACTCACAGGATTAAAAAATTGCCTGCTCTGTGGATGGGGATCTTGACATTGTCAGTATTTCGTGGCAATGACTATTCAAGAATTTGCCCCAAAATCCAATCTCGTTTACTGCCGTCCAGCTATCAGTCCAGGGAAAACAAATCGGGCATCCGAGGAAGTGATCAGTTTTTGGAAAGTACATCACGCGAGGAATGAGGCTCAAATTTTAGCTGACAAGCCAGCTAACATTAGCTGGAGAACTAACTATAATCATAAAATGAGAAGTTAAAGTTGAAATGATGGTTGATGTAAGAGAACATCGGGATTGTAATTGACTTTTCGCGTAAAAAAGTTGATAGGGTTTTTAGATAGGTAACTCTAAAGCATATATGGTAATTATGTAATTGAATTATCAACTTAAGGTTATAATTTCACCTATTAGGTAAATTTCACTCAGTACCAAACCTTTTATGTTGTTTCGTAATGGGAATCGAGCTCTCGAAACTCGTTTAGGACCTGTTGGTATTGAGACGGGTTGAGAAGGCCACTACACCCGAGTTGCACTATATTTGAAAGAAGAAAAAGGGGCGATCGGCATTAGTAACCCCTAAGCTATCACAGAAGTTCCAAATGCGTTGTAAATATTTGATTTGATCCACAGGTATTCGACTCATCTATGACTCAAAAAGTTTGTCGATGAGTCTCTTTATCGCAACCTTATTAGCCTTAAAATAGACCGCAACTATCTCCTTATAAACATATGCGGACCAGTTTTCTTATCAAGTTCATCTCGCTCATGAGATTAAAAGCTTGTGCTTTGATGGAAGACAGAAGAGCATGAGAGATATTGAATTAATCTTCACTAGATTTTTTTCATAAGTAAAACAAGCAAAAAGGAAAAACCAATGCTAGAAACCTCTTTTGAGTGTAGCACAAGAGTCTTACACCCACTATAGAATGTTTGGACTGATCCACAACCTGTCCGCGCTTCCTATGACTCGAAGATTTGAGGTTGGCATGCTTATCCCCACAGCTCTACCAAGATGCTAGCAGCCGTAAGCCTCTTTTCACGAAATACATTGCAGTTAGGCAACGCGTCACTAACCGTTTGGAGATTCGCTTATGACATGAACCGTACTCGTGACCTATGGAACACAAACCCCTCTTATCGACAAATCAACCACCTCAGTGGTGACTAACCTCCCCTGATGGTTAATCCCAGGGTGGCAAGAGGGGATCAAAGATACCAGGCACATGAAGACCCAACAGTGGCAAACAATAACATAAGGTGCTTTGATTGGTCAGAACAAAAAGAAGAAAGATATAAAGTGCTTCAACTTTCTGGATTCCAATTAAATACAGAGCGTCATGTGCTAAGTCACATGATGCTGGTATTCAGTCCAATCTCGACAATTGCATTCAATTCAGAATCAGAAAAGGCAGTGCCAATTTGGCAATAGTCAATTCACCCATCACGTGATCAGCGGCGTCCTCGCTCCCAATCGAATAAGAAAGTCGTGGTACGAAAATCACCCCCCCACATGAACATTTTTCAAAAGCTCTCACTCCATAAGCTGTTGCAAATTAAGGAGTGTGAAAACCGAAGAGACTTCCATTCCCAGATGTTATACAAAGATTAGTAGAAGCACACTGTGTTTTTTTTGGATTTATTAAGCTCTGGCTTATCGTTAATCACGTGAAGCCACTACTATGCAGCATGCCTATTGCCTCCACGTTCTTGATATATAAAAACAAACCCCGTCACCGTCCGACTTTTCAACCCATCTTTTTCTTTGAATTCTCCTTCCTTCGCTCTCACTCAAACACTTTGCTAACGATGAAGTTGAGCTGCAGAACTCATCTCCTTCCTCTCGCTGCCTTGCTCTTAGTCTGCATTCTCGTCTCCTGCCTCTCATTGTCGGTTTGCCACGGAAAGGGAAGTGGTTTGGGCACATCGGAGAAGAGCTCAAACACGATGAACTCGAGGAAGCTCATGGCCACGAGGGCCTCTGTCTTGACGGGCTTCGACCGGTCGACAACCCGCGAGAGTATTCAGCCCAAGAAAGCTGTGGAGCCGAGCCTTAGGCGAGCGCCGAAGAGTGGGCCGAACCCTACCCAGAACAAGTGAACCGTTAGCTCCGACCTCCTTCCTCAGAGGGCTTCTTTGGTTTTTTTTTGCTCCTTTTTCTTTCTTTCAAATCAATTTTGGGCTCTCCTGTAATGTTCCTTCCTTCCTACTTCCTCGTGTAGATATTATCACATCTGATTAAAGTTTTGATAGTTGATTAGAGAAACTATCTACTTTCCAAGATTTTTGTAGATTTGGAATTCTTCGTGTGTTTTGCTTAATGGGGAGAAAAAAATTATTGCATGGTCTATAGACGTAGATCAAATTCATCATTAATTCACATGATTTATAGAACATGTAATGACTTGTCGACGGAACGAAAGAAGGTCCAAGAATAAATAACAACGTGTCCAATCACGATTCACTAGCAATTTGCACGAGGACAATCATGATTCACGAGCAAGCCGGCTCAATCAGATTAGGTTTTTGTATGCGTTACGTCAGGAGGACATCAATCAACCATCGACAGAAGTAACATCTACGACAGTTATTGATCAAGGATGCATACGTACATATATTACACAAATTTTTGGTCTTAACTTTTGCTCATCAGCCCATCTTGCCTTCCGATTGGACTCTCTTGTCTTCGGCCTCCGTCAGAACAGTTCCTTCGAAGGCTACTGCTTCGAAGGCAATGATCTCTAGTCAAAGACATTAGAGTGACATGAGGTGTATGACCTTCGAAATAGTAAGAAGGCGTTTGGGAGCATTTTTCCTGAAAGTTGTTACCGTAGATTCGATTGAACATTGAATTTCGTATATTTCTAGGTCCCAAATCGAATGGGACAGACTTGTTAAGTAAAATATGAGTTAACGTCCATCTCAAGTTGTCACTACCTTATGTAATTGTTTCGAGTAATCCTTCTGTAGGCTTGGCCCACTTGCGATCCATATCGTTATGTATGGTATCGGATAACTATCCCCTTCATTAGATGTGTGGTTCGTGGTCAAATTAGGCCTATACGCTATCCAACGAGGGCAATGAGTGTTGCCGGAGCGAGAGAGCTCAAATAATAGACACCTAGTAAACTCCTAGTATAGCAAAGTAGGTATATGAACCAGATTGTCCATCGAGTACCTAGAGTATGGTTCGGGGATTTGGGCAAATACTCACGAGGACGTTAGTTCTTCATGCGATTTATGGCTCATTGTCAATCCTAGCTTTCGATCTTAGGCTCATCCTTGTGCTGTTCTTGTCAACGGTGAAAGTGAGGAGAGAGAGAGAGAGAGAGAGAGAGAGAGAGAGAGAGAGAGAGAGAGAGAGAGAGAGAGAGAGAGAGAGAGAGAGAGATATGATTGAGTGGCTGCGTTGGCTAGAGGAGATGTGGTGGTGATGATGGTCGGTATTGGCTGCAGCGAAGACCGATAGCTCTTGATTAGCCTACGTTGGAAATAGAAGAAGAAAAAGAAAACTTTACGTATTGAGGAAGAAGAATGCATAACACTATTTATTGTAATTAGAAAAATAATAAATCGGAGAAAGTGATAACAAAATAAACAAAAGGTGAGGTACGGCTAACTGAATCTCCTTAAGGCGATTAATTCCTGCCAAAGGTGCTAAGCAGTTTTATGAATTATGCCTCCCAAGATTCTACACCCCAAACCCGTTTAAATTAGCACTATGCAAACAGGATCCTATCGATAGCTTCTTGAAGTTGGCACACTTAGAATAAAGGAAGTGAGGAGATGTAGGTGTCTCTGGTGATTCTTAGAATGAAGAATATCAACTTTATTTACAGAGTTTTAGAATTCATGTACAGAAACGATACATGTACTAAAAATTAAATAGATATAAAAATCTAAGAGATACATTAATTAAATGGATACAAGAATTCAAGAGATATATGAACTCGAGAGATACGTAAATTAAGTAGATATACAAATCCAGGAGATACATGATCTGAAGAAATGTATCTTGTTTTTGCTCACATTCGTTGATCCATTAACCCACTATAAATAAAACAGCAATAACATCGGATTGACGTAGGACAGAATCCTCTCCCACCCCCTCCCCCACAATCAGGGGCTATGACTTGCATCACTACCACCACCACTGCCCCCCCCCCCCCCGGTCAGGGCTTAGCATAGGATACAAGTTTACCTTAGATCAGGAAAAGAAAATTAGGGAACGACCTCAATTCAATTTGGTTTTGCTCGACGTCGATGAAAAACTTTCAAGCTTTGAGAAAATTGGCCAGAGATTACTCTAAACTTAAAGTCACTTGCACTTAGGTAGTGTTGGCCCACATAATAAGATCCTATATTAATTTGTTAACTATGCAGCTCTAGGAACCGACAGTATCTGGATACTCGAAAAGAGTCCATAACAGCAACATGGAATCTAGAGATGTCCTGTCCGGTGTCGTATGGAACATTTGCTACCATTCTCTTGTTCATACGTATCGAGGTTACTATCTTCCGTTCACATGCACCTGATTAATAGTACACAAGATGTTAACTCGGAAGATGATTGATATACACTCCTCGGGGCCCTCGAGAACCTTTCCACTTAATATACTTGAAGGGTTTTTCTCATACGTACGTCCTCTTTGGCCAAAAACATATCTACACATGTAATGATGAGATTATCACACGAGCCATTGGAAATAAAACTGCACACCCCACCAAATTTTAACAACTTACGTGGAAAATCTGTTATCCCATTTTCTAATGGAGGTAAAAGATACTTAATTACCATCATTGATGATTTTTCCAAAAAATTTGGGTTTATTTTTTACAGGAAAAATCAGAAGCTTTCTCTACATTTAAAAGCTTCAAAACTCGTGTGGAAAATGAAGCAAGAAAGACCGTTAAGACCCTTCGAATAGATCGCGGTGGTGAATATTGCTCAAACGAATTTGAAGTTTTTTGTGCAGAGCATGGCATTCGAAGAAAGCTTATAGCCACATATACATCACAACAAAATGGTGTATCTGAGAGGAAAAATAGAACCGTTCTCAACATGGTGAGAAGCTTGTTGGCAAGACGAAGAGTTCCAAAGACTTTTTGGCCAGAAGGAGTATTCATGTTTTGAACAAAAGTCCAACTTTTCCTGTTCAAAATATGACACCAGAAGAAGCTTGGAGTGGGAGAAGACCAGCTGTAGATCACTTCAGAATCTTTGGATACTTCGCGTATACCTATGTCCCGGATAAGAAAAGGAAGAAACTTGATGACAAGGCTGAAAAATGTGTCTTTCTTGGTGCAAGTGAAGCATCCAAAACATATAAATTATTCAATCCACTGACTAAGAAGATTGTGACCAGCAGGGATGTTGTTTTTTTATGAAGAGAACACTTGGGATTGGAATAAGCAGCAACCCACCCAAGTCCTTTATGACAATTAATGATGCTGAACAGGAGCAAATTTCAGCACCTTGTATGCCCGAAAATTCATCAAATACAACTTCTACAACCGTTGAAACTTCACCAACAGTTGTTGAAGTTAATGAAGAAGAAGCTCAATTTCTTCACCATGTTAAAAGAAGGCATGCTTGGATGGAAGATTATGAGGTAACTGGACTTGAAAATCCAATTACTCACATTGCTTTATTTTCAAACTGTGACCCTACAACTTTTGAGAGTACAATAAAAAAAGAAAAATGGCGAAAAGCGATGGATGATGAAATTGATGCCATTGATAGAAATGATACTTGGGAGCTATCCGATTTTCCGAATGGGCACAAAACCATTTGTTTAAAGTGGGTCTTCAAAACAAAGCTGAAAGAAAATGGTGAAGTTGACAAGTACAAGGCATGCTTGGTAGCCAAGGGATACAAGCAGCAATACAAGATCGACTATACATAAGTTTTTTCTCTAGTTGCAAGACATGACACAATCAGATTGGTGGTTGCATTGGCGGCACAGAATTCTTGGCCTATTTTCCAACTAGATGTCAAATCGGCATTCTTGCATGGGCACTTGGAGGTACAGGTATTTGTCAAACAACCCCTTGGTTATGTTAATATTGAAAATGAGCATAAAGTTTACAAATTGAAGAAAAACCTTTTATTGGCTAAAATAAGCCCCACGGGCTTGGTATAGTCGCATTGAGACTTATTTTCTTAAAGTTGATTTTTCGAAATGTCCCTATGAGCATACACTTTTTGTTAAGATTGGAGATAACAGGAAAATGCTCATTGTCTGCTTGTATGTTGATGATTTTATAGTTATTGGAAATTGTGATGCCATGTTTGAAGAATTCAAAAAATCTATGATGAATGAGTTTGAAATGTCTGATCTTGATATGATGCATTACTTTCTTGGCATAGAAGTAGAACAATTGAGTGATGGAATCTTTATTTCTCAAAAGAAATATGTGGGAGAAATTTTGGACAAGTTTCAGATGAAGGATTGTAATCTTGTAAACATTCTAGTTGAGTTTGGCTTAAAGCTATGCAAAGATTATGAAGGGAAGAAGGTTGATAGTACACTTTACAAACAAATTGTGGGCAGTTTGATGTATCTAACTGCCCATCTAACTGCAACAAGACCAGACATAATGTATTTTGTGAGTTTAATCAGTAGATATATGGAGAATCCTACAGAAATGCATTTGTTAGCTGCCAAGAGAATCCTTTGTTACTTGCAATGAACAAAAAACTTTGGACTATTTTACAAGAAGGGTGAAAAGTCCAATTTGCTGGGGTTTACTGACAGTGATTATGCAGGAGATCAAGATGATAGGAGAAGCACTTGAGGTTATGCTTTTATGTTTGGGACAGGTGCTATTTCCTGGTCATCCAAGAAGCAACCAATTGTCACCTTGTCAAGTACAAAAGCTAAATTTGTTGCTGCTACAACTTGTGCTTGTCAAGCTATTTGGCTAAGGAGAATTCTTGAGGAGTTGCAATTCAAGCAACCAGGAGCTACTAAAATTTTTTGTGACAATAACTCAGCAATCAAAATCTCCAATAATCCTGTGCTACATGGAAGAAGCAAGCACATTGATGTGAAGTTTTATTTCTTGAGAGATCTTAGCAATGATGGAACAATTGATCTGATCTACTGCATGAGTGAAGATCAGGTTGCTGATATACTCACCAAGGCCCTCAAGATGGAGTAGTTCGTGAAGCTCATAAGGTTACTACGTATCTGCACGCTAAAAACAATCAAGGCTTTAAACTGAATGTTAACAAACATCATTTTAAGGGAGGGATTGTTGAAATAATAATTGTTTCTCTTTCTGCACGTTTAGCTTATTAGTTTCTCAGTTGTCCTAGTCTTTAGGAGTTAGTGGAGTAATTGATTTATGCAGATCATGGGTTGTCATGGGTCCTATTTTAGTGATGTTTCTGTTATGTATTTGCCTATTTAAAGGCTTCAAAGTTCTGAATGAGATATAAGATTCAGCCTCATCTCTCCTCTCCAGTAGATATTTTCATACCTTTGTTTTATTGTTCTCGATTCTACGGAGAGTACCTCAAAAAACATGTCTCGGATCAAAGATCTCGTTACTATGCCTTTGTATCGTTTTCTGGGGCCATCTCGTGAAGAGGCGATTGTTCTCTAAAGCTCTTGTCTCAACGCAGATGGCGTGACACAAGATCAGGGAGGTGAACTCAGTTTGAATATACACTTAGGAGTTTGACTCGAAGATACCGTTTTGACATGATACCCGAAGAAGAGAAAAGAAAACGCCCCCAACTATACATTCGGTCTATGCGTAGGATCAAACCTTTGCTATAAAACTTGCATCATGACATATATACAACCTCTCTCTACCAAACCCAACTCACCAGGAAAAAAAAAAGAAAAAGAAACTACAGACCTCGACTTACAAAGACAATCTAGAGGCTTCTAGCCATCATTTCTTGGAAACTCCTGTCAGACTCCTGCTTCTCCAGGATGAACTTCTCGTGGCCCATCTCAATGAACATCTCAGCTAGTTTGTCAATATTATTACTGATATTATCATTTCCACGACCAGAATCTTCAAAAAGCTTCTCTTCCAGCCACTGAAGGTACCTCGACAACTCTGCCTCTCCGGTAACTTCATCCTCGCATTGATGGAGACCTCCGTACAAGGCCCTCGCACTGTTCCTTGCCGAATTGGAGTAGAAACGCCGGCTCGAGTAACAGCCGGCAAGAACAGGAGCCGGCACGGGCAAGACATGCGACCTTGAAGACCAGTTGAAGTAGAACCTGTACGAACCACCATAGCCGTAGAGGCTTTTCTTCCTGTTGCGCTTGCGCCCAGGAAACTTGAGGGGGCGAACCACGAGGTGTCTTTTAGCCTTCACAATCGTGACCACGAAGGACTTGGCCTTTGGTACGAGACTGCGGACGACCATCCTCAAGTGCGGCAAGACGAGACCGCGCATGAGGGTGTCGATATTGATCAAGACTTTGGAGAGCGAAGCTTGCATCTTCACCATGATGTGCAGGTAAAGCTCTTTCCTCGCGAAGATCTCGAGCAGCGAGAGCTTTGCAATCGCAAGCCTCGGGAGGTGACCGAGGAGGGTCTGGAGCAGGGCTTTCATCTTCAAGGAGCTGGAGAGAGAAGGCGGGAGCTTCATGGAGAAACTGCGAAGGCGCAGAGGATGGAAAGCTTTGTGCCTCGGAGAAGCGGCCGTTTTAAGCCTAGGGATCGGGGGCATGTTTCAGGCAAAAGCTGGTGCCTTTCTGGATGTGTGTAGATACAAGTATCTCTTGAGTCGGGAGCAATGGATATATAGGGAGAGGATCCTTCATCTCGATTGACGAATGTATCGATCCAATTATTATAATAATGTAGGGACCGTGGAGAATTTAGCATCCAGGTCTAAAGCTAGCCAGTGACAAGAAGCAAATAAAGGGAAGAAGTATGTTTTTAACCAAACAATTAGGAATGCAAAACAAGGGAAACTGTTGTCTTGGTTGAATAAATCCTACTCCCTCGGTCACGGGAAATGTTATCCGTGAATATATAAATCACACGACTGGACACGTATGATAGATTAGCTTTAGTAATTTAAATTAGCATAGTAACAAGAGCGCTAAGAAAAACCATTTGCTCTTGAAAGTTCGAGGGTATTGAGAAATAGATCCAACATGTATCCTCAGCATATTTTTTTTTGAAGTGTTCGGATATTCTATTTTGGGGGTGGGGGGGGGGGGTAAATTTAGGATGTACATTTATTTCTTTGAGAGGATGATACATCTAACACCCATACAAATAAAGTGGCTGAGATTTATTTTCTACTTACGAATTTCTCTGAGTTCAGGCTACCTACACAGATCAAAAGTCTGGAGATGGCAGCGTGGGAGAGTTGAAGCATCGGGTGGAGAGAGAGACGTGGAAATTTGGGGCTTTGTTTGCATGATTTTTAAAGTTTGGCGCTATTATGATGAAATTGTATAATTGTGTAATATTTAGTATTTGGTTCCCAGATATGCCAGTGATTCGGTTAAGTTAAATTAGTCCACTCTCTAAGTTTATGGATCTTCAATCCTTCCTTAAGACCCTGTCTCGTATGTAAGTCTAATTAGAAGTGAAAAACCCACATCAAACGGATCATCAGGAGCAGCAATATGTTGACACAATAACAAACAATTTATTTTTTTTAGCAAAAAAAAATAACAAACAAATTTATTTTAGCAAAAACAAAAAATCACAAACAAAATGTCAAAAGGAGGAACATCGACATTTGAACTCTCGACCCGTATTGTAATATTAACATTAGACAACCTTCATTTCAAAAGTTTAAGGCGTAAAAAAAAAACGATTCTACAATATAATTGCTTAATATGAAAGCTGTAACAAAAAAGAACCTACGCTTTAAAATCCATTTAGACGCAATCATAGAGTACGTAGGCCCATGCTGCCGAAAGGATGTTGAAGTCATGCGATGAGTCTCTAACGTTTGTTTTTGACGAACCGTCCAAGTCACACGTTAATTTCCCAAATTAATTACATTTGGCTACGTAGACCCGATTGATGTAGCCCCGTAACAAATGGAAAAAAGAGAGTCGTCGAATTTTGCAAATCAGACAACAAGAAAGGAGGGTTAAAGTTAATGATAGGATTTCCACGCACAAAACAAACGGACTCCCTCTACAATTTTATATATCAGGTCAACAAACAACGGGGTTTATTTTAATTTTTAGTGATTAAACAATTGGATATCTCTAATCCAAATTGCTTGCACAGAGTCTTTTTTTTTTATGGCAAAAGTCACCAAAAATCCTAACCTATGCCAACTGTAACACATTTATCTTAAACTTTTTTCCGTAATGCAAAAAATCCCAAACTTATACACGCATTACACATTTACCCTCTTTCAAAGTTTCATCAATGAAAACCGTTAAAAATTTACCCACATGGACACCAAAAAGCAAATAATATTGACATAGCACCCATGTGACTTAAGTGAGATAAAAATGACATTGTTTTGGCTAAAAAATCATCTGACGAAGGTAAATATATATGTCGCATAGGTACAAGTTTATGATTTTTTATGTCACAAAAAAAGTTTAGGGTAAATATGTAACGGTGGGCATAGTTTGGGATTTTAATGTCACAAAAATATTTAAAATAAATGTGTCACAGTTAATATAATTTGGGATTTTTTTATGAATTTTTCCCTTTTTATGTTTTTTATTTGGTGGGCAGACAAATTGGTTGTTTGGGGACTTATAACCTATGATAATAGAGGGTTCAGGAGAACTAGAGCTCAAACCGATTTGAGTCGAGTTCAAACTTGTGCACAAGATATATCGAGCCTAACTCGAGCCTATGTGATGCGTTTACTTTCGAAAGTCAAGCCTAGTCAAGCTATAAGCATATGAATACTCCTGATGTTTGGAGTTTAGGAACCGCCATATATATTGACACAAGATCGAGATTATAATAGACCGAACCGCGACTAACACAATCAAAGTTGAACAATCAAATCGGAAACGACACGGTAACGTAATTCAAAAACCAAAGTCATTGTTAATCACGTAGAAATTTCGTGGAATGTGTTCATTGGACCTCGCCTTCTCGAATGCATTGCTCATCTGCCAAAGCTTTTGCTTTGAACTTGGGATATACCATCGAAATGGTTTACGTGAACACCTGGCATCATTAGCATAAACCCCGGCTTGTTCTAATCACACTTGGCATCTTATAATGTTTCTAATTTCTTTGAAAGTTGATAAGGAAAAGACATACTGAGGGTGCATTTGTTTAGCGAAAAATGAATGATTTGGAAAATATTTTGTTAAAAATGATCATTCATATCGCTTATAAGAATGAATAAACCAACGAACGAAAATTGTTTTCATTGTCCATGAAGATGCTTAAACACAAAATTTTGTCGATAATGAAAACTTTTTTCATCGACGAATTATTTCGAACAATGCAAACGATCATTTTTAGAAGAATATTTTTCAAATCATTTATTTTTCACGAAATAAACGGGTGCTTAATTAAATCGTAAATGGTGGATCTTATGTTGGTTCGCTTAACGTTGCAACACTCAGCACCTAACAATGTTGGCTTGTGGAGTAAGATAAGAAGACTTGTGGAAGTAGATATGCATTGACCACGTCTTCGTTGCGGAAAACGTCATGGCGATTCTAATGGGATGATGAGAATACCCACTAAGCTCTAACATGTATCGGCCAACAAACCCGTCTAAAAATAATGTTTGTGGACTCGGGGATTAAGAAAACACTTATTGACTCGACGAGGGTCACGACGAAGCAATGGAAAATTAACGACGACGAGCCAATGAGGGCACGATGCTTTTGGGTCAAGTCTATTGTTACGAATGAGACCTAATTCGACGTGTTCGGAAAACTTGCGCCTCGTGCTCTTAGAATAATCGGCAAAGCGACGGTGGCATTTATTAAAATCCATTATCCAGCATGGAAAAGTATGACTGTCTGTGTTAGCTTAGCTAGGATTGGGAAGCGGACGATAGAGCGAGCGCGATTGATGTTGAGGTACAACAGCAGCCCAACATGGAGGGGGTCCAAAATATTTATGGCATATGACAGAGAGGGGACTTGACCGAGGTTATCGGTTTCTTCAAGAAATGTGCTGTTGACTCTTTGATGTTGGGGGTGGGGGTGGTAAGTAAATAAAGATTTGTGGAGTCAAGCAATTAAGCAAAGGAGGTTTGTGTGAGAATGGACTCTCGAGAGATTTCGTACGTGTGCTGAAAAATTATTTGGTTTTGGGATTGAGGTTTTTCGAAGTTAGTGAGTTGATCGATATCTTAAATTTATCCCATAAAAAATAAGACACATTTTCAATGGTCGAGACGTGTCCTTTTCTTTTCCTTTCTTTCCCTTTCTTCCCTTCGCTATTGCCCCCACTGGTCGTCGTGTCGAGACCATCGCCAACCCCACCATTGTGCACGGCCCCCCCCCTCTCGCTCTCTCTCTCTCTCTCTCTCTCTCTCTCTCTCTCTCTCTCTCTCTCTCTCTCTCTCTCTCTCTCTCTCTCTCTCAAAGGTCATGATCTTGTGGACTGAGCAACCTCTAATCCGAAGTTTCTGGTGGTTGTGACGTCTTTTAGGGATGTGAATCGAGCCGAGAGAGAGAGATAACATGCCTCAATAGATTTATCTCAAATTGGACTCATATTTGCCAAATAAATGACATCGAAAAATCAATTAGAAAAATATCCATCGTCACAAACAATCATAACATGCTTCACAAGTGAATGAATATTAATACATAATATAAGTAAATTTTAGCTAATATAACAATCATAGTTATATAATGTTTATCGGGAACGAATATATATTTTTTGATATATGACACAATTCACATATTTAATCAATAAACATAACTAATTGCATAATTGGTGAGGACTTTTATGATTAAATACATAATTAAAGTTAACTCTAATAAGATAATTGCTTAATATTTATACTTGAAGTTGCACATTAACGAGTAAGTAATTTTGACCCCAAAAAAAACGAGTAATTAAAACAAAATCAAGTGCCGGTTACTTTGATTTATTTTTCAGATATGATAAATAAATTATACAAGAAAGTTCCAACTAGTTTATAGTTGATGAAGATAATTCCTATCACTTTATAATTGTTAAAAAATAAACTCTAAATTAAGGATTACATTAAGTTTTTGAGTGAGCTTTCAAAGAAGTCTCAGTATTGTCTGGATTTCGACAAGTCTTGAAGAGATTCTCACGATAGAGTATACTTTAGTTACCACCTACTTTACAGTTAGATGAATTGAAATCAACAAGGACAAAGTTATTTTTTTTTTGGTACAGTACAAGGACAAAGTTATTGTGACCTCTTTACCCAAAAAAAAAGTTCTTGTGACCTAATGTTGCTCCACCAAGAAAGATAAGATAAATAAATAGTAATTGACATCTGATTAAATAAATTAGCTGCATTTAGTAATGTTGACCAAGACTTCATGTTGTTAATATTTTATCATAGGTGTCACTTCTTTGAGATATATCATATATATGGTTATATGTTTTGACATACTGGAATTATTTTAAATCATCAATTAGCATTATGGTGATTTTCGTATATCTTGAATCATTTTTTGTTTAACCAGTATCCCTATTCCAAAGAATATTCTTACAGAAGCGACAGGTTCAGACTATAATTTGCATTGCTCTTTTGAATATATTTAATTGAAATTTTATTGGAACTCCTTGGACAGTATTTCATGATTCCTTTCATTTGAGATCAATTTTTTTTTTTTTCATAAATGTCAAAGTTTGGCATCGTCAAAATAACCATTATGACATGAATGTCATATTAAACATAGTAAAGAGTAGAAAAACTTAATAAATAATCTTGATACAACCAAATTAATCGTTACCAAGTTAGGAGAAAAATTTTCATAATAAAAGGAAAGAACATGTGAAAATTCTTATTCTGAAAATACATCAAGAGAATTTTGTTTATGCACTATCAGAAAAAGTAATACTGCAAATTTGTCTTAAAATAGAAATTGAATACTGCATGTTTCTGCAAGGTATCTGACAATCTTCTTTGTGATAAATGAATGATGAGATTTCTATCTATCAACGGAAAAAAAAAACCAGTTAGGAAGGAATTTCATAAAAAGAAAATTGAAATTTGAATTGGAAGATGACTTTAAAGAATTCACCTCTAAATCTCAATAATTAGAAATGAGCAAAAGGAGAAAAGAGAAGAAACTATGTTACTCTCAAGAAGATTATATACAGATAGCTTGCTCGCATTTTCTACACCAAGTAAATGGCACAAAGATGAAGATACCAATAGATGAAGGACAGCTATGAATGAGAAAATTTAATATTATGATCCGATAAACACTGCAATTTTTGCCTTATGTTTTCTTTTAATCAGAGGATAAACCTACATGATGAGATTCAAATACACCAAAAAAGCTCAACGTAAAACTCTAGCAGAGAATTTGATTAATGCGACTATTTACTTTGTTACAGCTTTCTACGTATGATTTCTTTTGGGTGAATTCATATCAATAGTGACACTTAAAATAATATAACAAAAGTAATCTTAGACTCGTGTAAAGTGCAAGCATCTTGCTAATATTTTCATGAATAGGGAAAATATAAAAAAAATATAAAATTATGCCAATTGCGATACTAATATTTAAAATTATTTTTGCGTCTTCAAGAGTTCCAAACTTGTATCGGTATGATGTAAATACCCTTCATTTATTACCAAAAATCCTTAACTTTATCGACTGATGTCATGATGGATATTATTTAGGGATGTTGGTGACCTAAAAAGAAGTTTGAAGCATAATTGTCAAAGTGAGCATGGTTTAAGATTTTCGCTGACATTAAAAAAAGTTGGGAAAAGTAGCAAAAAGGTTATAAGCTAATTGCATTGGTACCAATTTAGTCTTAAACATTTCAATTTGATCAATTTAGTCATTAACCTTTATATATTTGTATCAATTCAGTTTAGTTCATCTAACCAATTTAAGCCAGAAATCATTGACATAGATGCTGACGCCGACGGTCCGACGTGGACATTTTAAATAATTTTTTGATTTTTTTGTAATTTCTTTTTTTCTTCTCCTTTTCCTTTTGGCTATGGCTGGCAAGGCCGACCCTCACCCATGGTAGGGGAAGGGCCACCCTTGCCAATCTTGCGAGGTTGGCCCTTGCCATGCCGCTGGCCATGGCTTGTGGCCAGCAACCGGCCACTTCCAAAAAGAAAAGGAGAAATAAAAAAAGTTTTAAAATATAGAAAATTGTTAAAAATGTCAATGTCAGAGCCGACTGTGCCACAAAGGAGGCTAACATCCACATCGGCAATTTTTGTTCTAAATTGGCTAGATAGACTAAATTAGTACCAATATGAAAATATTTAGGACTAAATTAGTCCAATTAAAATATTTATAATTGAATCGGTACAATGTAATAGGTTTATGAATTTTTTGGTATTTTTTCAAAAAAGAAAAGTTTGGAATATTAGCATCACCACGACTATAATTTAAGGTTTTCGATGGTCCTTTAAGTCGAATACGTGTCCGGGTGCGGCTGCAAAATAGAAAATATAAAGTAGGCAGTCTTTCCTTCTCGGTGGGCTCCCACACGGACACCGCAATCTCACCATCTCTCAACTTGACACACTGGCTGCCCTGTCTACGTCCGTACGCATGTGCCGTCTCTCGCACCCACCTTCCCAAAGGAGCTTCGCCAATGGAACAAGCCTTCCCTTGCGTTTCGTTTCGTCTTTCACCACCAGATGACATCTGCGTTTTCACCATTAAAATAAAAAACGATGATGGCTTCATCGGACAAAGTAGTCAACATGACGAAGCAACACGAGATGAAGAAAAAGTTGCCGGACCGACCACGAGGTGCTGCGATCCAGGAGTTGAAAGTTCTCTCGATCCTACTCTCTCCTGTTATCACCCCTCACGTAATTTCCGACTTTTTTCCGACTTTCACGTGTCGAAATAAGACCATTTGTAGCTTAGCATCAGATGACTGATTTCAGCTATGTGTTTTGCTAGCGTGAAGCGATAGAGTAAATCCAAGGTAGATAACATAATATCATATGATAATAACACTTATACTGATGATATCGACAACAACGTGATATAAAAAAGTAAAATATCGAACAAAGCACGTAACACGTCAAATGCGAGTAAAAGAAGAGACCGCAATAATTATTAGAGAGAAGTATAAAAGTTAAAAGAGATCGGAAGGGATTGGGTGTGATGTTTGTAGGATGCCAGCGAGGGCAAAGAAAGGAAAATAATGCACGGCATGGATATCGTTTTTCTTATATAGGAGTAGGTATAATATAAGGGTATAAGGAAAAACGAAGAATAATACACATGTCCCTCAAATTCCGTCCTCCATTTTTGGAGAGATTCGAAGAGGTTTAAAAAATGTTGCATATAATTCAAATTACCAGTTCCTCTTTAATCTCTCGTGATCTCTCCGAATCTTTCCTTTTTGTCTTTTTTCCCTCAACAAAACCAAAATCGAATTTTCAAGACCCTTTCTCTTACCCCAATCCCTCCCATAAAATAGTGTTCTAGTCGACATTTTCGTGCTCTGCGATTGATTGCCAAGATGGATCAATGATGTGATCCTCTAGGAGTATCTAAAACTTGCTTCGACACACCATTTGGTACAATCGGTATGTGATCAACAGATCATCCTAGTGCAAACCCTACTATTAGAAAGGGCATCTTTCTCCCATCAACTTAACTGATGCTGCCAAGTTACCCTGAATCATAAATTAAACTCCCTAACGTTCATTTGATGTCTTTGTTAGGTGGTTAGGTGGGTGATGGCATAATAAAAATTTTCAGGACTTTCCTCCAGCTGAGATGGGGACAAGATGACTGGAGTGGTGGTAGTTCTCATAAAAATCATTTCTTTTTAGGACTAAGAGCTCAAAAGGCACAACGAACCCATTTGATTTGGTCCAATCTCGAGCCAAAATAGCTGGATTTTTGTACAAATTGCTGTCGTTAAGTTTATCGGGTGACAATTCTACAGAAGAGATGCAATTGGCTGCATGTAGTACTTGATGAGGAAAACAAAGATAATCTCGCCAATCTTTTACACAAGGCCTTTAGCTCTTGGTGTGCGCTGTTCATGGACAGTCGCCCGGGCCACCACCCGCGAGGCTGTCATGGCGCGTCTCTTCTTTACCAAAAAAAATGGCAATTCAATTTGACCGATCCTGCCACCGCCTAAGCCGACTTGCTAACTGCCGATGACCCCAACCCTACCTCCACCGATGTCGAGCCCACTGCCGAACCTCAACCTCGAGCTTATGCTCGGCCGCTGAAGGGCGATTCCTGGACATTAGTGTTGGATTTGGATTGACTAGTATTGTTTAGGATCACAGAGAGATAATAGGAAAGGGAGGGAATGTTTTAGGGTTGTTTCTGTTTGTTCCTGATCCTGACACTAAAGAATAGCTCGCATAGATCCTAATAAAAAAGATGTAATGGACCTCGTACCGTGTGGGACATAAATGTTATTAAGACCACGGAGCATTGAGACCAAGGAGCTTGGGCCTTGACAAGAACTACATAGTGAAGCCCAAATTCTTTGAAGACCTATCCAAACTCATGTCCAAATTCTTTGTAGTTCTTGTCAAGACATATTCTTTGAAAAAGCCAAAACTAGAAATTAAAATTCCACGAAAATGTTTTCCATAAATGGTATGTTTTTGCGAAACGAATGCACCCTTAATAACATTCTACCTTGGACCTGCCTATCTGCCTGCTAACATGTCTGTTCTCCACATTCTCTGGTATATGCTTAAATTAGTAAAGATTGCCCACACAACCTCCCAACAAGAATAAACCCATTTCTTTAAGAGTAATTATAAATTACACCGCAACAGTAAAGAAAAAATAAGTCCTCCGAAAGCGTTCTTATCGATCATTGATTTGTTGTTTATCGAGAAAGGAGATTGTAAATTGCATTCTTTTTCCAGTAACCATATATATAAATCTTATTTCTTTTGCAAAATTTCTGTCAATTGTTATCTCCGTGAATTAAAAGTATACGAATGGAAATCATTCAGCTCAACCATTCTTTATGCGGTATTTTTCCATTCAAAACTTTGAGAGGACCGTATTTTTTTCTTGTGAATATGTATACACACATGTGGAAGGAATTTCGCTATCCAGAAAGAAAAATCCAATTTGAATTCCGCAACTCCGCACATAGCAAGTTCCAAGTTCAAAGGTTCTGCTTTCTGTGCATTGAAATCATCCCTTCTTTTTGGCACGATCGGCACATTTGTTATTAAAAAAATGCCATATTCTCAGCTCAATTATCAAAAGTATCAAAGGCGATGAAACACTCGATTAGTACAATCCTTCTGAATTATTCTCCCTCCATAAAGTGTGGAAGAGAAATGCTGCACCTCGCATCAAGACTCCCGACCTCAGACATCCCTTTCGTGTCCGAAATTTGCCAATGAATGCTCCCTCAAGTGGGCACGATCGAGATACTTTGATACATTGACGTGGACTTCGTGGAAATTCTTAAATGTTTTTAGGAACATAATATGCGCGATAACGCGTCCCGTTATGCACAGTGAAAAACCGGGCGAGAAAATGAGATCTTATCTTATATTCCCATATCTTCTTTCTTCCATTTCCCCTCTGCGTATCGAATTTTCGCATTGATTTTTCTTTCCTAACCCAAGAAAGATATGCAATGCAATCTAAAAAATATATCTTATGGTCGCATCCCATGTAACACAATTGCCTGCAGATGATCCACCAGGATAAGCTAAATGGAGTGCATAGTGCTGTCCTCCAATGTTGTCCTGGCTCCTGACAGAGACACGTTAGTCCTTAAGGAAAAAGGTCTGAACTTGAAGTTTATTATTACGTGAGATTAGGCATGCCTAAACGACGATTAGAAGGCCGTGTCCCTTCATGGTCTCAAAGGCCAATCTGATACTGTTCTCAATTCCATTTTTTTTCTTCCGTCTAAATGAACAAGAGCGACCATAAGCAATTCGGTCTTATCCTGGCAATCCTGGAAACTTCCATATTAACTTGTCTTGTATGGTTTCTGCCTGTTTTTACAAAGCCTGTAGAGCTGTCATTGAACTCTAACAATCAAACACGGTTGAGTTCTTGTTACCTGCCAGGTCATGTCTCGCGTGTAATGACCATTGTTGTGACTTGTGACGGTGCGGACCACAGAGATTTTTTTTTTTTTTGCTTTTTTGGGATATACGCATCAAACTCGAGCATTCGAGTGGAGAAGCAAAAAGGAGTCCACAGGAATTAGACACGTTGCGTGAAAACAGTCGAGTCTTAGTACATGTTAGCTTATGAATTTGCATTCCGAAGAACCATTGGGCAATTGTTGCCATGTTAAGAGGATTGGATTCACATTCACCTGAACAATGCTGTTACCTGCTCTTTTGACAGTTCATTTTAGTGTTGTCTGATTCCGAAATTACTTTATTCAACCCTGTACAGAATCTAGAAACGGAAGATTGGTAGCCGTAAAATCAATGACGCGAAGCTTCTCCACGCGTTGCCCCTAAAAGAGTAGGTTCAAGATGTCGAGAAAACAACTTATCCAGGCATTGGAAAAGTGTCCCTGCTTTAGTTTCGATACCTTTGATTTTTTTTTTTTGAGACCTTGAAATGGAATGGAACAGGGTTCTCTGCTAGAAAATTCGCAAGTTGGGGCGCCGTGCATAACCGGCCACATCTAGTCTCAATCAGCGATTCTCTTCACAAACCGTTCACATTCGTTCTCTTTGGAGATGAATTTGAGGTCGCCGTGCTGACTCATTTGCTAGAAATTAAAATAATATGTAAACATGACAGTTTCAATTCGAGTGTACCTTTTTGACTGATGATGTCCAAAAGCCGCCTCGTATATTTTTTTGCCATAAGTGGATATCGAAATTTTTAATCTGGAATCGACCTTTCCGCCTTCCAATGGGGGATCATGGACAGCACTTCAATTCGAGTTGTTGGAAAGAAACATCGATCCGGGGACAAAGTGCATTGTTGTTCATGTTCAGATAATTTATGCAAATAATTCTGGTTATGTATTAATGTCGTTAGGACTAATGATTCAGTGCTTATCTGGAGCTAATAATTGGTTGTTTGTAAATTCCGATGCTTAGATCAGGACTTTATTGTTTATAGCTCTCGCTGCAATGCATTTACTGTGATTCCGTATTGCTGTCACGTTTTGTTTGGCCTTTTAGGATTGATTTTGGTTGGTTTTGCGGACAGGTTGTATTTACTCTGGCCAAGATGATGGGTGCTTTGTTGTTGTTATGTTTCATTTTTTGTCTTCATTGATCGTGGCCGCACGATCGGCTTGACGTAGAATTCCCTCTTAATCCTGCACCAAGTAAATTTCTTGCTTTGTGCAGTTGCAGTCAGCTCATGCTTGCAAGTGCTTAGTAAGAGAGAAATCAAATCAAGAAGGCTGATTTTATCTAGATAAGACACTAGAATTGAACAAGCTCAAATCAGACTCGTATGATTGCATTGCACTTCCGCTAAAAATTATTTTGCATCAGAAGAAACTGCTTGTGTCGATTGAACAGGGCTTTGTCAATTTGAGGTTACAAGTAACATCAGAAATTTTAAAGTCATTGGTTCAGATAATTTTCTTTACTATCATCAACTACCATGATTGCCAACATATAGTACAGAACAAAAGTCATGCGGTCCAAGTGGTTTTCTTTTCTCTGAAATGGTTCTTTGAACATGTGTGGTGGAATCTCGCCGCTTCAACTGGAACCAGATTTAGATCCGAAATGAAAACTCCAGAAAATTTTCTGATAACTTGAGGCACCCACTAAGCAACAGGAATTCTCATATGCTAAGGAAGGATCTATCATCTCCTTTGGTAGAAAAGATCAGGGTACTTTATTTTGTATCGGCCTTTTTACGAAGCTAAATTGGTGCTATCTGTATCTATAGAGAGAATAATCATAGATTTGTCTCTATGAATATATGCCAGTGTTTCCTATTGAATTAGGTAGCCAGAGATGCCCATGACAGAACTTTCTAAAAATTATATGCCCAAATAATAAAGTCATTGGAATCATGTATTGTAGCTTAAAAACTTACTCTGGTCCACACAGATAAAATGTTTATCTGCAGTTTAGGCCTTTAGCAGATGGTAAAATTTTCAAGAATCTGCGTAAAGATGATGATAGTCCTGGCTAGTTTGCAGAGTGTGTAGAACTGTTGATTCCTATCTCCACATAATGTCAAAGCCAGACTAGATCACTTTGTTTGTTTTATTAAAATATTTGTCGTTTCCTGTGCATCTTGCACTTTGTTTGCATCAATAGAGCATTGTTCATTCACATCCATTTTAGGAATAAACAAAAGGTTATAGAATAATCTATGTTTTTATGCTTATCTTATAGCTGAAGCCTCCAGGAATATAAAGAAGGGATCCAGGTTAGTCTTTTGAATTCCACATTGCTATTAACAAATTAAATGATCTTCCTTTCCTTTCTTTCATGACCATTCTGTTCCCATTTGCAAAGCTTGTAATTCATTGACAAAATCGTGATGGCATGAGAGCTGATGCAGTCTATTATGTTCTCGATTGAACATAAATCTGTTCGCTTCCTGTTTGTGCTTGTAACCCCGTGGAGGATGTACACCCAGAAGATATATAGCCAAGAAATGATTAGGTCGAACGACGAACTGACTAGCAGTGACAACTTTGAGCTCAACAATCCTCACTCTCGAGTACTCAGTGCGCCACAGCCTTGGAATGCTGGAATCTCTGCCCAGCCACCAACCATGGGCTTATGCTTGCGGTCCGAGAACCTTGGACCTGCTAAATCATCGAGTACTACAATGTTGAGCTGTTTCGAATCACCGGCTTCTGCTTTCTATGCAGCCGAGCACTGCATGGGATTTCAACAGCATGGATGTGATGTTAGCACTTCATCTGATTGCTCAGAACCGTCTAAAGCATGTGATACTGAATTCCCTCTATACCGATCTTCCAGGGAGAGTTTCACAATCAATTTTCGAGATCAGTCAGACCCCTTTATTGAGTTGAAAGAGCAAGCAATTGCAAAGTCTCCTCGCAGCAATGAGTATGATAGAGCTGCTGAGAAATGCTATAAATTCGAATACACCAATTCGCAGCAGAGCAAGGTTCTTGCTCATAGACAAGACAAATTCCTCAGGGACAACGCAGCCTCCATCTGGAGGTGTCTCTCGAGTCCCTCCACTGAGAAAAGGGACCAAAAGGTTTGACTGTTCTATTGTGTGTCTTGCTTTTGCTTATCTTGACTAATATAAGCCAATTTGTTCTCGATACTTAGAATGAATAGCCGTTTGTTTGCAGGTCTCTTGCAGATCATCAGGTCATCTGCTGTCACAACTCAGCTTCTCTTCTCAGTTGGAAAAACAGCCTTCAAATTTTCCTTCTGCAAATGCCTCGCCAACAGGATCCGTTCTCTCAAATAAAATGAGAATTAGGTGGACTCAAGATTTGCACGAGAAGTTTGTTGAGTGTGTAAATTGCCTCGGGGGTGCTGAAAGTAAGTGATATATAGCTTATCTGTTTAAACAATAAGTCAACAGAGATTCATTTTGATTTTCCGATGATTGATCATATACAGAGGCAACTCCGAAGGCTATCTTGAAGCTGATGGATTCAGATGGATTAACAATTTTTCACATTAAAAGTCATTTGCAGGTATGTACAAGTGGGAAACTTCTTGTTTGCATGAGCCATGAACTTAACAGTAAACCTCAATCTTAAAGATCTTGCAATCTTTTATTTGCAATGCAGAAGTATCGAATTGCAAAATACATGCCAGATTCTGCAGAAGGTTAATCCTCTTATTCTAGTAATCTGGTATAAATGATGTTTATTAATTCCTTCCCCTCAGCTGTAAGTCCTAAAACCTTTTCATTAAATAATAGGAAGGACTGCTAGAAGAACTAACTCAAATGAAGTTCCCCAGATCGATATCAAAAAGTAAGCCTGGCTCAATCCATATGTTCTGCAATTTGCAATTTTTGTTACCATGCGTTGAGACAGATATATCCTCTCAAGCACGTTACTTCGGGTGTTAATGTAAGAGTTTGTCATATGGCAGCAGTCTGCCAATAAGAGAGGCATTACAACTGCAATTGGATGTGCAAAGGCGTCTTCATGAACAACTTGAGGTGAAGTTCTGATCCTTTCTTAAAGTAAAGAAAGGGCAGAGGATGGAGAGACTTTGAAAGGTGTCATGTAGATTAACTTTTACTTAGTTTTAGAAGTGAATTCCATGAAAGAAAGTTTGGCCTCTTAAACTACGTTCTGTGTTTTCTTCAACTTGCCTGCGGTTCATCATTCCTAGGTTTTATGTCTAAAAGAAGAGTTTATGTGGATATCTTCGACAGATTCAACGGACTTTGCAGTTGCGAATTGAAGAGCAAGGGAGACAACTGAGGATGATGTTTGATCGGCAACAAAAGTCAAGCAATTGTCCCTCCAAGAGTGAAAGTCCGAATAGTCTCGAAGATGTTCATTTCTCAGCGACAGAAGGTCTTCAAAATACTCATAATACTCATTTCCCATCCAAAATAAGTTAGCTGCCCAATAGCGCAATTTCTTGGTCTACCATTCACTATAGTCCCAGTCTCTTCCGGCCGGGGAAGAAAGGGAAAAGTGAATCAGAAGCTGCTAAACAGCATGATAAAGAAAAAATTATGTCAATGTGGAGGAATAAGGAAGATGAAGGGACTCATTCCTTCTGCTGATACTATCTGCGCAACCAATTGCTATGGCAAAGAAAACAATGGTTGTCAAGACTGACTAGCTGTTCTTGGCCTACTGCAGTGTACCCACTATAAATTGAATGTAACAGGAAATGCCTTATCTTAACTTGGAGCTCTGTGAGGCCAAAGAATTATCTCATATGTGTTGATTTAGGGAAGTGTGTTTCTCTGTGTATAATGTCTCAAAATTTTTATCAAATAGGTGGGATCTTACTAAGAATTGCTGGGAAAGTCCATCATGGAGTGTTTGGTTTGTGAAATTTTTAGGCAGAATATACTGTGTAATTTATCTGCAACTGTCTGATAACTTTGATGTTGCATTATATCAATCATCAGGGAATGAGCATGAATTGCCGAAGATAATTGCAGTCATATTTTGGTTTTCAAACATATTAAGCAATTTGGTGCATCTTCTGTTTCATTTTCCTAGAAGTATATGCTCATCAGACAGACACATACAGCGTTGCACACTTTGGATGCAAGTGTCTCTCGGCAGACTTTATGAACGCATCACTACAACATAATTTGTGTAGCATGGGGTATCACGGGTACTGCTGTTTTAGTTCCTGTCAAAATAGCCAATTTTTGCCGATTTTTTTCATTTTATTATGAAGTTAAAGAAGCATTACATTATCAACAAGGTGGAATTTTGATTCACAGACTGAATACAACGTAATGCTGAAGCGCGAGGTTTTGACAACTGAGAAGCTTACTCGAATCTAGGGGCTGCAGCAATAGGACATATCCTTTTAGGGGTTAAATTACATAGGCACCAATATATTTCTGAGATCCAACATATTTGGGCTAATTTGGGGCGAAATCACCTTTTTCCACCAATGTAACCTAGGTGAGCACAACTCTGGAAGTTAAACAACACTTTGGGGCAACATGAATAGAACAGATTACTGCATCTGAGCTTCACATACATGCGATCATCAACCAGTTTATGCTAAAATTGATTTCCTGGGAAAGATTCTTCCAAGTGGCTTATCTATGTACAAGTACATTAATGTTGCTCTTCTTGTCACCAGCACTACTGAAATAGATTCAACTGCATCTCTAAACAATTTGATTGCATGGTCAGTAGATTTTCACAACTTTAGGACTCGCACAATCTCCTGATCTTTTTTATCACTATGTATCATTCTCAGTGGGCCATCAATGGTGTTCTCTTTATGGCCTCTTCATAATTTTGACCTCCTGATCTTTGGATAATTTACCGAGACCCCCTCCTTTTTGGCTAAATCTTAGCCACACTCCATTCTTTGACAAGACACAGCACTCGTGGATGATGCTGATGCAACCTTTACCTGCGCGGAGTTGTCTCTCAATACCCTTCGAGGAGAACAATGAACACAAGCTTTGGAAGTTCCATCATCATATCACTTGTTTTGGCAGTTCTTCACTATTACATTATCCAGGTTGTCTTTAAGACTTCGGAAAGACATCCATCTGTTTGCAGCCTTCTAGGTTAAATCCAGTTCACTACTTGGCAGTTAGCAGTCATGTTATTCCGTAAATGACTAATCGGCAGGCTTAGTGTTCTCAAACAGAACAAGAATAATATGGACTCAGTATTTGCCTTTAAGTTGGGGGTGTCAAACGAAAGTGACTCAGAGAATACCCGCTAATAAGGCTATCTTGAAGCTGATGGATTCGGATGGATTGACAATACTTCACCAGAAGTCTGAATAGAACAACACAACGCTTAATAAAAGAAAGCACACTTCTCTGATCAAAAGCACTCTCTATGATATTGCTTGGGAGGACTTCTTTCATGCATTTACCACAACTGAAGAACTTCTTAGCTATGTGTAGCCGTAACAAGGAATGAGATGGTTCTATCTCCCTAGATAATTATAGAAATTACTTATATTACTAGAAGTGTCCAATCTATTTGCCACACAATTTTAAATTCTATAACTAAAATCTCTCCTACTTTGCCACGAGAAAAATCTAAATAGTCAAATGAATAGAGTAGTTTAGATAAGTCTAGAATTCTGGAGAAAAAAGGTAGTGTAACTTTTTCCTTAGTACTCCTTCACACCCACTACTCCTCTCAAAGTGAATCTAGCGATCACGCCAAGTTGCTTTTGGAACTCTTCAAACTTTGCAGTACCAAGTCCTTTGATTAAAATATTTGCAACTTAACCACTTGTCTTTACGAACTCCATCTCTCTCTCTCATTAGCACTTTTTCATGCAAGAAGTGATAAAGTACTTTTACATGCTTAGTTCTTGCGATAAAGCACTTTTTCATGCAAGAAGTGATTATCGCAATGGAGCTCTACACGGCATTCAATAGGTTGCATTAACAGTGTACTTTCTTGTGCCGCCATGTACTGCTTCATACTTAGCTTTTGTGATCGATAGTGACATTTTTTTGTTGCCTTGTACTACACCACGACACACTCCCCCATCCAAGGTCACATATATCCAGTCGTTGAACGTCTCGTGTCATGGTCTCCAGCATAGTCAACATTGCAATATCTGCTAAACCTCACACTTTAGATGGAGAATTTCAAGATCAAGGGTCTCCTTCGTAAACCCTAGTATGCATCGAACTGCATCTTACTAAGGCTTTCGTGGTTTCTTCGTGAACCGACTTGCTACTTTCACTATAAAGGCAATGTCAAGCCATGTTATAGTTAGGTAGATTAAGCTTCCCACCAATTCTTGTACATAGTTGAATCTCTTAATTCTCTTCCTTCAATTGCACATAGTTGTTTTATACTTTCATCCTTAGGCATAGAGATGGCTTACAATTAAGCATCCCGAGCTTTCGAAGAGATCTCGGTGCACTTTTGTTGACATAAGACTAACCCTTTTGCGTTATTCAACCTCAAATCCTAGGAAGTGTTTTAGTTCTCTAAACTCCATCCAGAACCGAACAGAGAGATTAGCTCTAATTTGATATATCCCATTTTCATCATCTCCAGTGATGATTAGATCATCCCATAGATCAATACCATTTCAAGTCTTTCGCCTTCTTCCTTCACAAATATGCTCGAGTCTGCTGGTGTTACTGGGTAGCCACTTTGCACCAGAAATTCTGCAATCTTCCCATACCACCCTATTGGAGCTTGTTTTATATCATGAAGCGCTTTCTTTAATTTGCAGACATAACTTGGATTCACGCATTCGAATTTATTATGGCCTAAGAGAAATGGTTTCCGAGCAGAGTTGATTATGTGCTCATGGTCCACTGTGAGAAGAATGTTACTCATTGCTTTTTCCTAATTTGGAAACTCTAGGAAGGGGAAGAAAAACTTTTATGTGGTTTGGCATTTTTGAATGATCATGCAGCATGCGTCGCATCGTCCATAGTTGCTTGAGAAGTTAATTACGGAGCATTTGGTTCCTGAAACTCTAAGCCGAAAATTCCCTAGAGGAAAATGGCAAGCCAAATGCGCGCAAGTTGAGATTCTCAAACAGCACCCTTGCCTAAACCCCTACTCTTTCGCCGTCCGGGCCTCGTGCTCACAAGCCCAGCCTCTCGGGCCACATAACGCGTGATCCTCGATCGCTAACTCACAGCTATCTCGCCAGAGCATCGAGTTCTCCGGAGAATTTGTGGAGGCAGAAGACCATCTAAGATTGAAATAAGATCGGATCGATAGGCAAGTCTTGCCTGAGACAGGCCTAAAGGAGTCCGTGCCCTTGTCCATGTCCACCACGAGTCAAAAACATTAACACTTCATGAAATGTGTGGCCGAATTGACAAGGTAAGGCTTAAGAGGAGAACGATTTGCTCATGCCTACGGCCTACCCACTTCGCACTTCGAACCACTCGGGCCCAAGATCGGGCCTCCCGTTGAGCTCGATCCAAGCAACCCGGAAAACATTTGGCTTCACAGCACAGTTTGTGCCCCTCCGCCACCACCGCCGCGCGCGGTGGTTTTGTGTCGCGTCGGCCCTTTTGCGACCCCATGTTGAAATCAAGGAAGCCCGCTCTCACTCTGTCGAGCAACTGACGAGCGGCCTCGCCCTCCGTCCTCTTCCTTCCTCCATTCACGAAGGTCCCCACTGACGAGCTCCATCCACACGAGGCGCCATCGATCTCCACTTAGCGGAGGGTGGAAGCAGCAAGGATTGGCGCAAGGTACGGCTATCAACGACGTAACTCGAATCTATGGAAGCTCGAAATTGTCTGTGGTTTCGTTGCTTATGACCCTTTTTACGATTATGAGTAATAACGAGTGATGACCCATCTATACAAACTCCGAGTAAGTTGCAGTGAGTACGATGAGGGTCTGGTCGGTTTATGTAGTTAGCCTGGTTAAGTCGTCCAAAACCAAGTTTTGGCCGAGTGGGTTGCTTCAGATTGCTCAAAGTCCTGAACTTTACGGGACGACACGAAGTTGTCGTGTGGGATTGACAGGGGTTTCTCTGAATAACAATGGAAAATTGGGGAGAACTCGTGGTGTGACTCTTAGACTAGCGCAAGATGCGATTATGGAGTACCTGCACTTCACTCGTGGCTTGCCCTTCATGGATGCAGAGTTTATAAGTAAAAATTCACCTCAGTTTCTTGATAGGCTTCTGCAGAAAGTCGATGCCCGGGAGGACATTGGCGCATCGATATCGCGGTTCTTGCGCTACCACCCAATAAACGAATTCGAGCCATTTTTCGAGAGTCTGGGTTTGAGTCCATCCGATTATGCTCGGTTTCTTCCGAGAGAGAGGATGTTTTTGATGGATGATCAGCTGTTGTTGGAAAACTATCATGTACTGTGTGAATATGGGATTGCACGCGAGAAGATGGGGAGTATCTACAAGGAGGCTCCTGAAATTTTCCGTTATGATCGTGGGCTTTTGATGTTGAAGATTTGTGCCTATGAGAAACTGGGGCTTAGTCAATCTACTATGGCTAAGGTTATTGCTGCGAGTCCTTATCTTTTGACTGGAGATGTTGATAAGGACTTCTTCGAGGTATTAGAGAGTTTGAAGAATCTTGGATTTCAGTTCACACTGATTGAAGAGAATATTTCTGAAAAGGATTGTTTTAGATGGAGTCAGATTCTTGAGCTTCTCTGCTTCTTTAGCAAGATAGGTTGCGATGAGGAGCAGCTGAGTGAGTTAATAAGACACCATCCAGGAATTCTCTTTGAAGGTTCAGGGGACAAGACATGTTCCCTCATTGGTTATCTGTTAAAATTTGGATCGTCTGTATGTGAAATACGGTCAATGTTTTTGCAGTTTCCAAATGTCCAAGTTGGAAAGTTTTTGTCAAATTTGAGACAGTGTTTTCTGTTCCTCACTGAGATTGACATGCCGCCTGAAGACATCAGCAAGATTTTACGCTCTCATTCCCCGTGGTTGGGTGAATGTACTCTGAAGAAACCTAACACCGTATTTGCTAGGTTAAATGTTGGAAAAAAGCGGCTTTGTAAAATCATCAAGGATGACCCAACAGAAATGAAGAATTGGGTTCTTGGATCACGAATTGAGCGACTACCTGATGCAAGTAAGAAATTGCTGAAGGTTGAGTTTTTGTTGGGATTGGGATTTACTGATGATTTAACCAAGATAAGTGAGGCCGTCAAGTTATTCAGAGGCAAAGCCGAAGATCTTCAGGAGAGGTTTGATTGCCTTGTGACCGCTGGTTTGGATCGGAAGGACGTCATTAAAATGCTGACAGTATGTCCCAAAATTCTTAACATGTCAAAGGATGTGATTGAGATAAAAATTGATTTTCTCAAGAATGATTTGGGTTGCCCCTTGTCAGCTTTAGTTAAATTTCCAGCTTTTCTTGGTTATAAAATTCAGAGAATCAAACTTAGATATTCCATGTATAATTGGCTGAAAGACCAAGGAGCAGCTGATCCTGAGTTGGCCTTAAGTACTTTCATTGGATGCTCAGATAGAAAATTTGTTAGTCAGTTTGTAAATCGACATCCTAGTGGCCCGAAAGTTTGGCAAAACTTGAAGAAGGAATTTGTCCACAAAGAGTGTCTAGTGCATGCTTCTTGAATGAGTTTAGCAAGTGGGCAATCGAGGTGTATGTTTCTCTTGTATTCTAGACTAAAGCTAACTTAGAAATTTCTTCATTTAATGGCATGAAGAATAGATGCCATTTTTGGGGGGGCTTGGCCTCTTCTCTTCCTGTAATATCCTCTGTTGATTCGAAAAACTTCTCACAAATCATCGGCAATGTTTACATTCAAAAGGACTTTGCACTTGGAGAACCTGTTCGAAAACTCTCTCCAGGAGTCATCATTTACATGAAGTGGTATTCATCAAGCTTCACGAGGGGGACTTTGTTTTCAGGAGAGAAAAACAAAAAAGAAGCATGAAAAAGCTGAATCAGAGACACATCGCTGATGAGAAAACTCGATCACTTGCATTACTGCATGTTGTCAGTTCTTTATTAGTAGAGGCCTTATCATTAGTATGCTGCAGAAATGGTTCTGGTTGGAAAGACCGACTGTTTGACCACTTAGTGACAAGATAATGTTTGAGTTGACTAGGGAAATCTTGGTACGTCCCACGAAAATATGTTGACTTGTTAATTTTTAGGGTACAGAGTTAAGCCCGCATTGGCCATATTGACCTTCCCGGATTTATATCAGGGGCTTAGCAGGCCAATGCCCCCTATATGTGAGCTCCAGATAACGTATGGTAACCCCCTCATAGCGTAATGTGATCCAGATTTAAGCATGCTCGAACGGAAAATGTTTTCTTGAAAAACCGAAACAAACCAAATCCTTGACACCCCTAGTCACAGGCTGAGTATTTGAAGGAGTACCGTTGTCGTGCGGTCGGTTGTTAGAATCACAGATGCAAGAAGCAGATGGTGATCAAACAGAAGGAACGCGAACCTGGGAAAAACCTAGACGGGATCGAATAAGACAGTGGGCCTAGGACCACGTTTCAGCCCTGTAACTGGGGGAAAGGGATGTATTCTAAGCGCAGCGACGTAGTAACTGGGGCTACACCTTCTACAAGGTGGTGGAGCCAGATAGGTGCAACATTATTAAAACGTAACTGAGAATCATGGGACAAAAGCTTTTGGGTTGTTGCTGTTGAACGCTGACCTGTGGTGCAAGAACCGATCCATGAACTGCTGTTCAAATCTGAGTAAGATTGCTACAAGTTTTGAGAAATCAATGTTTTCCTAAAGTTTTCAGATCCAAGAATTTTCCATACTTCAAATGCTCATCGGCTCAGGTACACACCCAAGCACATAGCTGAAGAGCGATGGGCCCTCTGAACAGCATCTCTCCAACATAAGTCCCAATAATTCGGATCGTTTAATGTTATTTGTTGTACACATGCCCTCGCAAATTGCCTTTGTACTCAGTGGTAATGTTTCGTTCCTTTCTTGTATTAACCCTGCCGGTACGATGTTCAGTGATTTTCCTCTTGGCTGCCTATGGGACGTATGATCGATGCCCCGAGTTTAACCTAGAGCCCGTCTTCTTCCTCCACATGCAATCGCAAGTTTCTTCCGCTTCCGTGACCTTAGTAATGTCCACATCCATCTTGCGCCTTGCATTAACTATTCCCTACGATCAGAGCCTGCTCTTTACTCGTTCCGAATAGGTCGAAGTCTCTTAACTCCTCTGGTCCAACTAAAAATGGACCAACCATGCACTTACTGCAATCGTTCCTAATTTTGAATTATTTCGAGCTGATAGCTACTCGTCGTCTATACTATCCCTAAACTTAAAAAAAGCTCAAAAGTCTAGATAAAATACGAGAATCATAGCTTTAAGCTCGGATGGACCGTTTGCATATGGAAATATGGCATCCTGCAATTCCAACTTTGGTCCCCCTCCAACTTCCAGGAAAAATAATCCATCAAAATTCCCCTCATTAACTACCGTATGTTTCGAATCCACATCTTTATGGAAAAGGAGTCCAGAGAATCTCCACACACCCGCAACATGAGCACGTCCGATGTTGATGTCGAGGAAAAGCGAACTGCTTTTTCACATCTCTCGTTCGTTTTTCCTTTTTCTCCTGTCTGAAAGCTGCCTTTTCTTCCATATTCAATTAGGACCCAAGAAAGATAAATACTGCAGCGGGGTGATTTCTAACTCACGCGTCTGCTGCACGAACCTTGAAAACCTCATCCTGTACAAACGACGCGAGATTATTGACATCGCATTCTCAAATCTACGTTGGATTCGGTGCAAAGTCATGAGGTCAGGTTGGGAAAAGTGTACTAATTATAGTTCTTCCAGACTATACACTATAGCACCTCTCTTGGGAATTTAAATATTAGGGTAAAAGGCGTTGGTTCCTATACTCCGCCTCTCCATTCTTGAAGTTTTTTTATTGCGTTGCTCCTACTAAATGACACCCTCTTGTCCCCTCGGGACACACATACCACTGTAGTGTGTAGACCATTCTTTTTCCTCTTCTCTGGGTGTGCATAATTGGAAGTATCAGACCCTGTTTTGAACAGTTAATCGCCTAAGATTTATCGTTGTAAAATTTGACCGGATCGACCATCCTCGAAAGACCAAAACCCTATCATGGTGATTTTTCTCTGCTGCAGTGGCACCTCCTGCTGATGTACGTTGCCGTGTCCCTAGTCTCGAAGTGATTTTTGCGATACTCTAGGCTAGTAGTTGACTGCTGGTATTTTGTTCATGTTTGTATATGAATGCATAACTCTCTTGTCAATATAAAGTGCATGTTATTCGCATGACACGGCGACGAGTAAGCGTACCAACGATCCTCCGTGAACTGGAGACAAAATGACTATAACAATAAGATTGGCACAAGTATAAGATAACTCGAGAAGTTGTATGTAAGGTAAAAAAAAATTGCGTGACACGCATTTCACAAAAAGGGTGCCTACTACCAAGTGGGCTTTCCTCTTTGTGAGATCCCGTCGACCGTCAATAAAATTAGATCATCGGATATGCTCAGACCTACCCTAACCTAGGATGTAACTAGAGAAGTGGCACAATTTAATCTATCCAAATAGAGATTCAACCTATTCCATTTTATATGAGGTGAATAAAACCCGCAGATGCAATGTTATTTTGACACGGTTGAGGTTAACTTCAAGTCCGAAAACCTCGAAAATCAATTGTAATTTTTGTATTTTTTTTCCTTACCACCCTGCCTTGATTGAGTGAAGATTGGATATGACACTCGTGGGATTGACAGAAGGGGACTATCACATCAATGGAGGATACGTCGGCTAGCGATTAGCATCATACATCATCAACGATACGGTAAATTAACTCTTCACGATTGACATTGTTATTTACGATATCAAAAGAATTTTGGCTATACAAAAATATTCAATTCCCATAAATCATATAGAGTCACTGGCACAAGTCAAATCCTTGATTTAACCGATTTGTTGGGTTAGCAAACGGATTCGTAGTCCTCTGAACAGTCGAATCTCCATGCTATTGGGGTTGAATATGTTTCTTTAGTATCTACGAAGCAACAAGGGCAATCACGTGGAGAGAAACCGAAAAAGGACCACCTGTCCCCGTTTTCGAGCTCGTGGGTACACAATCTTGCCGACGAAACTGCTCCGCTAATCTTAAAGAATGACAGCCGCGGCCATCCTACCAAGGTTCCGCAATAAATTAAGGTTCGGGTAGCCTCATATCATTTCTCCCACGAGTTATATTTGCGTGTTGGTATGTGGATCTAGCTGGGCGCGGACATCTAGCAGACATCGCGTTCATAAAACACAGCGCTAAGTGCACACTAGATTCTACTGTTCCTTCGGTATGTTAAGGTAACGACTAGGAGTATGCAAAAGAATCGGGACTCGCCCGGACCCCCTGAAACCATCCGGAACCGGTGGTTCCCAAGGGAATCAGTCCGATTCCCGGTTCTAATTTTTTGGAACCGGTACTATTTGAGCCACTTCCTAGTTCCCGATGTGAAACCGCCCACTCGCCCACCTGGACCAGACCGGTAATATAATAATAATATATTTTATTTTTTTAATTTTTAATTAAAAAAATCTGACCAAAATTTTTTTTTAAAAAAAAGAAGAAAATTTATTATTATGTCTAAAGCTCTTGTGTAGTTGGGATACCTTTGTCATTTTTCTCAATAATTAATGGGTATAGATGATGTGGTTAATATAATCGATCACAGTGGAGGAATTATATGAAAAGTTACGTTCTTTTTCTTTTGTTCTGTTGATCCAATGTTGGTTCACAGATTTTTTTTTATTTGTCTAGGAAAACTTGTTGAGACCGGTTCCATGGACTCGCCCAAGAATCGGACCGGACCGGCGATCCGATTCTCGGGCGGGTCCATGGAACCAACAGGCGGTTCTCAGTTTTAATTTTTGAAATTGGTCCTGTAGCGGGCGGTCCACAATTTCGGGATGGGAACTACCCACCCGGATCATGCACACCCCTAGTAACGACAGATAGAGAGACTAGATAGCTATTTCTCGAGTTAAACTATGCTCGCAACTTACTCGTAGGGAGCAACTAGCCGACAAATGGTCAACACTGGGTCAATGTCCTCGCATCAAGTGACTGCAAAAGCCATAAAATCTCCCGTGATGAGCATTCACGGGACTGCAAATGACACGTCCTCGCGCGCCTCGCGCTTCATCTACGCCATGGTGTTGCTGATTCTTGTTTCGTTCTTTATTCTGTTCTCTCGAGACGCAAAGACGGTAAGATGAAGAAGACCCATTACACCTTATTGCTATCATCGCTACCGCACTTGGCAGAACCGGCTGAATTGAGGAGTCTCTCTGCAAATGCATTGCACACCTTGGCTTCGGTGGGACTGCTTTCCTTCAGCCACAGTAGCGGGAAAGATCACGACTGATGCTATTGGATTCATCATTTGTTTTTATCAAGACTTGTTACTGTGCGATGTGGACAATACTGTCCGGACGTTTTTGATCATATGCTGCCAGTACTGTTTTGTTTGTGTTTTCTCGTGTCGCGCGTTACCAGCAGATTGAATTCTTAAAAGTCAGCATATGTGTGCGCATCTTCATGGCATTTTTTTGTGCGTGGATCTTAAAAAAATTAATAATAATAACACACAGTTCGCTATCAAGCGTAGTAGTCCAAAACTAAACTATTTGAGCTATGTCACGAGCGAACCTAAAATCAGCTCATGCCTTGGATATTGGAAGACTTTCTAGTTCCTGCATTCGGTTACGTGAGTGATACTACATATGGAATGAATACTCATGAATCAAATCGAATATTCTGTAACCGAGTGAGGGGCACTATGATAACATCCAAAGCGGGTAATTATGATGATGGTCCCTTATTGCCCTTTTATATTATATATAGACACATAAATGCCAACTAAAAAAATAAAAATGACAAATCAAATCCTATGCAAGTGTCAAAGTCATTCCATCTCGATGGCTCTCGATTTCTTTTCCTACTTATGGAATGAGAGATAGTGTCTTATTTGGATAATATTATCGTGTTTGTTCATTTAGAATACGTTTCTTCGTGTCTTTTCTCAAGCATGCCTTGCTTTCTGAAAATCAAAATGAAAAACATCCAAAATCCTTATAATCATTAAAATAATATATTTATATTTTTTGAGATTCATATGTTTCAAAAGATTTTAAAAATTCAATATTAAGAAAAATCAATTTGCAAATGCTCGAGGAAAAGAAAAGAGAGGTAAGAATTTAAAACGAAGTCTATAATATTAATTACTTATTTATATATGACATGTCTTGATAGATTATTACTTTGCACGTACTCTTTTTTAATCCTAAATATCCGAAAATTTTCATAACGTACAAATATCGACATGCATATTTGCATATAAATTATATATGTTTTTAAAAAATTTAGATTTAAAGATGAAAAAAAGGTAATCTTTTTTCCTGCCAAAGGAAGCTTTAGAGCCTTTATTTCTTCCGCAAAGCGACAATTATGTCAAAAAACGTGCAACAATGATGAAGGGGCCTGGTGAAGACTGCAGTAGGACCCCTAACTAATTAATATTTGGTGTCATTTTGTCAGCTTTCTCAATAGTACTTCCATAAATGTGGAATGGACCGGAACGTATCGATTGCAGTTTCGATTCCTCTGCTCGTAATCTAACTTTTGCAATTGCAGCGACTGGACCGGAGCTAAATCACGAGATATTTGCTGATTAGCTTCTACTGTAACTCTCGTTGAACGTGGAAAAAAAAGGCACACTTCTATCTTGTCTCGCTTCGAGTTGACCACTTTGATATTGGTAGCTAGTTAGTAGTTATAGTTGCACATGAAAATTGGCAATGCTCCTTCTGTTTTTTTCTTTTCACGTGCCCATTGTCATCCTTCGTCCTCAACTTTGCGCGCATGGGTGGGGTAATTCATAGATCTCATCATGGATTTGGTGAATCACAAGCTAGCCAAAAAAAAAAAAAACCGGGCCAGCCAAACTTGAAGTATGTTTTGAGCAATCCTAAGCAAGTTCCTTCTTAAACTCAACTATGCACGACCATTCTACGAACAAAGTGTAACATGTTCTATGACACTTTAGACGAAGACTCTTAGGCTCGGTAAGATGTATGAAAAATTGTCCAATTAGTCATAAATTCATCGTATGATGTCAATTCAATTCTAAATTTTTTAATTCTGCCAATTTAATTCTAAACATTTGTCAAGAATTCCAATGTAGTCATTCCGATTACTTTTCGTTGAAAATTGTCAACACGACAATGTGCCACGTAAGATGATCAATGATGACTAGACCTTTATCTCAGTAAATTTCTAACTTAAATCGGTCGGAATGACTATATTGAAGTTTCACGTGAATATTTATGACTAAATTGACAAAACTGGAAAGCTCATAACTGAATTAACATCAATGCAGTAAGTTTATGACTAATTGGAAAAAAATTTCCTACGATTTATGCACATTGATCAAACATAGTGTCGCAATATGATCCATACGCGGATAATACGCTCAATCGAATTTGACCAGCTTAATCGGATCAATAAATTAATGCGAAGTGCAATTTGATTGTCTTTTTTCGGTATGCTTACCGCATAGCAAATTTTAATATAAATCTTAGTAAAAGACGAGGGGAAATACATATGATTCCAGCCAGAATTCAAGATCATACTTTTATCCGGATAGGAAGTTATTAACTTCAACATTTGATGATCCAACTACCTTAAAAAGGCGTTCTCTATTTGCCGCTGTTCATACAACAGATGATGATGCAAATCCCTTCTCCCACCTGAAGGGAGAATCTTCATCAGTAAACCCCCAAAAGAAAAGGAGAGAGAGAGAGAAAGAGAGAGAGAGAGAGAATTTAAAGACCTGTTAATGGTGCGAACATAAGTAGTAAAAAAGGGCAAAGAAACGTACGAATTCTCACTAAAACAAGAATGGTTTCGGCGGTGCGTTCGTACTTAGCAGGTGCCCCCAAAGCTTAAAAACTCCCCCCCCCCACGAAAGATGGGACTTTGATTGATGGTGGGTACGGAACCACCAAAGAACACTACACGAAACTGGCATCAATCGACGCACTGTTTGGCTAAATAAGCAAAAAGAGGGAGGGGGAAGAAAAAGAAACCTGTCCCTTAGAAAATTCATAGTTAAGTCGAGAGAAATGCTTCCTCGAACGAGGCATCTGATGCATATGCACGCATGCTTGCCCTGCTTTTCCATCGATCAGTCAGTCGATCGTGACGTGGGAGGAAGAATCCATCCAAAAGGGTCATCTAAACTTGCTGAAAATTCTTCGTGGAGTTGAAAGTCGTACTCATCATCATGTCTTGATTTGGATCGGGTTCGATGTGGAGACGAATTTGCCATAAATCGAAACGGGTCGCCGGGGGTTCGATGGACGTGCTTTTCCGCTGGTTTAGCCATTAGTGGGAATCTTTTAACTTAAAGCAGGACCCCGTTCTGCTTTTGACTGAAAGCCCACCTCTCGTCCAACCTCTTTTAGATCTCTCTCTCTCTATCTCTGTCTCTGTCTCTCTCTAGTCTAGGGCACAGGGCTCTGTTTTTAGGCTCCCCCGGCAAAGAATATGGTTCGTTTACCAAGAAAACTAGAAAGGGCTTTTTGGTTGGAGAGACGGGGAAGAAAGGAGCCTTTTGCCTCCCGCCTCTATACATGGTAAGTACATGGCTAAAAGTAACCTTGTAACAGGACGTAAGGTTCGCGTGATAATCATTTTGTGTTCGAGAACAGATTCTATTCAAAAATAATTTATTTTTATTTTATATTTGAAAATAATTTTTAAGCATTTAAAAATATTTAGTAATTATTCAAAATTTCTATTCTTAGAATAGAAAAAGAATAGAAATTCGTTTGGTAACTATACAAAATTTAATTTTATTAATGATATTTTAGAATTTTTTAATATTTTTTTCTTTTTTTTCGTTGTTTCCCTTCTCTTCCTTGGCTATGGCCGATCACCAACGTTGGCGACCAACCATAGGCTAGGGCTGATCGTCGGCGGGTGGTGAGTGGCAGGCTGAAGAACAACAACAAACTAAAAAAAAAGAAGAAAATCAAGAAAAATTAGAAATGGAAAAATTTTTCCCGTAATCAAGAAGCTACTTTCTTTTGTTTTTTAATTCTGTTCCAAAACTGATTCTGGAAACAATTTTTTGCAAAATTGTGCTCAGGCACAAAAGATTTAACAAACGGATTTCTATTCCCAAACTAATTCTGAAAATAAAAAAAACAGAAATTTTTTATTATTTGGCAAGTTACTAAACGGGCCATAAATTGCTTGGTAAGATAAGCCAAACCCCTCCAGGTCAAGTCGAGTACTGTGATATTCGAATTCGCGAAAAATCGAATCAGATTTCTCATGAGTAAAGGATGTGGATTGAGCAGCTTGATCTGCTCGCCCATTACGCAAAATGTGTAGTCTCGCATAGCGAAAGAAAATCGAAGTTTTTTAGGTTCAAATATGAGAACTTGGTGTGATGATAATTGTCATTTGGAAACATAGGGTCTCAAGTGGATCGATGAGCATTGGATGGGTAATCAAGAAGTGTATTAGATAGCCATTTGACATTAGAAACGTATAAACTTTCATAAAAAAGAAAAAATGGACCATTTGCAATTGGTAAACTCTCATACAAAAATGGGACCAGTGAAAAAAATGGGTCCATCATTACTCCGATGGTCCTATTTTGATAAAATTTCATTAAAAAAAAAGGACCGTTATCACTTTAATGGCCCTATTTTGGTATACTCTCTTAAAAAAAAAGGGACCATTATTACTTTAATGGTCCTATATCATTAAAATCTCAACAGCACGCATGGGCTTTTCATAGAATTTTTTTATTTATGAAAGCTTGAGATTGAAATCGAATATACTACTGGGTTGCTCTACCATCATTCTCATGGTACTGTTTATTTAATTTATATATCCAGATGTTCATACATAAATGATGAATCGTTTTGTTTTTTTTTTTTTAGAACACCGGTATTTTAATATTCAGATACGTTACAAGTAAAATATTTGATTATTCTGATGGCCTGGGTAAAGCGCGACTCTTTCCCACCATTACAATAAAGGAGAGATACGTTCACGAAATAAAGATATATCAGCAAGATCCGCCCTGCCAAATTTAGTTAAAAACATCTTCAGAGATACCAAATTATGGAGTCAAGATGGTTTTTATGTAACGATGGATCGTGTCAACCATGTGAACCGCAGAACAAGCTTATTTAAACACCCCCTCGAACAAAAAACCACGCAGCGACGGGGGTCCCCCTCTAAATGGAAAACATCACCGAGCATCAGCCCACTTCAGCCGAGCCGTCAAATTGTGCCGACGGTATCTGAAAAGAAAAGAAGCTCCGTTCAGATGGCGGGGTTTTCTTTATGGCCGTCCCTCGATGGTAGTTGGAGTTTGGTTAATTTGGAGCTGAAGTATCTTAACTATCCCTTCAAGCCTCCCTTTTCTTCTCTTGCAGACTTTACGAAATTTAAGGTAGCTAGAAATGAGAGAGAGAGAGAGAGAGAGAGAGAGGGAGGGTCAATGTGAAGTGCAATTTAATTAAGGTTTGGCAACTGGTCCACTTGAAAATAACGCGCCCCAGCCGTAACACGGGAGCCCCACCTCTCTGCCACGCGAGAAACTTTCGGTTTCTTCTTTCCTTTGTATTTGTAATGGGAGCCTCCTTTTGGAGTAGAACTATAAAACGCCAGGGGAAAGCGAGATGTTGAGAGAGGAATTGCCAAGTTTTAGTCCCCCTAAAAATGGATCCCGTAAGCCGATCGACAAAGATGGAGACTTGTCTTTCGAAAAACTGCGAAACCAGAGGTGCAAAAAGTAAGACCAAACCTCCCACACGTGTTCCACGCGATAGGCGTATCTAGCCAGAGGCCTACGAGTTAGCATTACTGACCAACAGGCCGGGCCGGGACCGGTCTTGTAGAGACATCGAGACACGGGATTCACAGTTTTTTTGTTCCGGCCAATCTCATCAAAGCTGCTAAGAAATGCTTGAAAAATTCATTAGACAAGGGGGCACGTTATGATCAATCGATGATATCATCCATCCGACGAAGCAGCAGATGAAAATTTCGTGGGTGAATTTCGAAAACCGACGATCTGCAGCGACCGGGGCCAAAACGATGGGGGGAGTTCTGCTGGCTTTGTTCGGCCAAGAGCTCGAACGTCGTCCAAGAAAACACCAAAAGTCACCCCCTACAGTGAAGTACGTTGCATCAGGTCCCTCTCTCTCTCTCTCTCTCTCTCTGCTCTGTGCTCTGTGAAACTCTGAGCTGAGGGACTGGTGCCCTTTACGCCACTCTCCCTCTCTCTCTTCTCTCCTTTCTCTCTCTAGCACACCTTCCCCCTCCCTCCCCCTCCGGCCCAATTATTTTTGTTTTGTTATTTGGGTTTCTTCTCTTTCTGCACAACTTTCTCTTTTGTACCACCACCACCACCATTAAACCAGATGGCTGGCATGGGCCACTGTCGTCTCCCCACTTTTCATCACTCTTAAAAACCCCCCTCGTCCTCCACCACCGCCACCTCCAACCCATTTCCTCATCCCTCTCTCTCTCTTTCTCTCTCTCTAGAGCGCAGGCGCACGGAGACGACGGCAAACTGATGACGACGACGACGACGACCCAGGAAGCTCCGATGAATGGGCACTAGAGACCCTCTTGGCTCATGGACATGGGTTCGGGCGCGTGGACGACGGAGTCCGGGTCCTCTTCTCCTCCCCCGCTCGAGTCCCTCAACGGCCTCAAGTTCGGCCAGAAAATCTACTTCCAGAACAGCAGTAATGCCGCCGCTCCTCCCCCTCACAAGCACCCCCCCGGCGGCGGCTCCTCCTCCGCCGCGCCCGCGCCGCCCGGGTCGGGCACGCCCCCGAAGAAGGTGAGGGCCTCCGGCGGCGGCTGCGGGGCGATCCAGGGAGGGCAGCCCCCGAGGTGCCAGGTGGAAGGATGCCGGGTGGATCTGAGCGATGCCAAGGCTTACTATTCCAGGCACAAGGTCTGCGGCGCGCACTCCAAGTCCGCCACCGTCATCGTCGCCGGCATCGAGCAGAGGTTCTGCCAGCAGTGTAGCAGGTCAAAGACGAGGCTTTGATTTTTTTTCTCTCTCTCTCTCTTACCCTCGTGTCTCCTGTTCTTGGTTCCTATCTATTTCCCCCAATTTGAGGTCTTTGCGCTTATTGGAACCTAAACCTCGTGCTGGGTGTTTTTTGTTTGTTCCAGCATATATCTTGTTGGGTATGCTTCTTCTTGAGGTTTGTTGAAGTTGGCGTGCTGGGAGTTAGATGAGCTGCTTGATTAATGGTTCAGTTTTAGTTCAGAGTAATGATTGATTTTTGGGTCTTTTGTTTCCTGTCCTGTTGACAAGTTAGCCGCTTGATTTAAGGTTCGGTTTAGTCGAGAGTCGTAATCGGTTTTCTCTGTCTTCGTTGCTAGTGACAAGCTATCTGCTTGATTAGGGGGGCTTGCCTGTTCTTAGACTTTTGGCACTTGGTTTCAACTCTGGGCATCTTTACTCGGGGGGTTGGTCTTGACATTGCAGCTACCTATCTTCGGTTTGAGTGTTTGTTGGCTATGATTGGAGATTGCGATGGACTTGCTTTTAGTGCAAAGGTGCTATTTTGCTCATCATCAAAGGAAGTATGGTGCTTTCCGTTACTCAACTTGATTTTTTCTTTTTCAAATTTGGTAGCTGGAAGGCCTTGGGCATCGACGGTTACTCTTTCCTGGATGGAAAACGGTGCTCGCGTGACTTTTTATTCCTATGGGAGGGGCTGAGAATAGAAAAGGAAGAACTCGTCAGTACCTTTTGTTTGTCTGCGTGTTCTTATTACATCTGCTTCGGTAGTTTCTGGTGGTACTGCCCAATTGGTGTGGTCATTTTCAAGCCTCTTTAGACACTTTTTGTGAATCTTTTCGTGATGTTAACCGTCCTCGTCGGTTTATTGGATGGCTCAAAAAAAGCAAGCACGAGCATTAATATTCCACCAGCCTTTGGAATCTTTTGTCCCTAACGAGAAACATTTGCACGGTCTAGAATTAATCTGATAGGCATGAGGGAATCTTGAATCATTTAGACAAAGAATTGATTTACGACGTGTTTTGACCCCCCCCCCTCTCTTGACCAGAACCTCCAAACGGCCTTAGTTGGTGTATTTAGGCTATGGTAATTCATTTTATCTATGATGCTCCTCCTCCTTAGACATTGCTGTGTCCATTACTATTGGCCGTTTTCTCTGCTCTTTTGCAACTTCACCCATCGGAAATATTATTTTTATCAAATGTTAACATCAGAATTAGAGCAGAAAATGCTGAATTTACTTCGCTTCTCCTCTGACGGGATTGTAGGAGTCATTGTTTCCTTACTAACCTTAGTTCTGTTGCTTTCCTAAACATCTTTGGATTCTCTTCTTCCATATTAATGAAGCATGCAACAAGGATTCACTTAGGCATTTTCGGGTATTTTCTTGAGGGGAATTTGATTCCCCGTCTTGATGTGTTGTGGAGCTCCTTCTAGTTCCTTCATTTTTTGGATTTCTTTTGTTATAAGTGTGGATTAAAAGCTGGTCTTAGTAAGCAGCTCTTGTTTCTTTCATCATAAGTGTGGATTGGAAAACTCATCTCAATAAGCAGCTTCTTCACTATATCGAGTATTTATTCCTGTCATTGACAGAATCAGTGAAGAAAATTGAAATGCATTTGATCATATATACCTTAAGAATTCTCCATCGACATATGAGGTGTTATCCATTTAGTTATCAGATTCCAGCAGAATGCTTTTTGGCTTTCCATGTTTTAGTTGGCTGCGCTAACTAGAATGGCAGCCAATATCCAGAAATGGTGTTATGCATTATTAAGTTCTCCACGAGATGCCACATGAATTGCAAACAATGCCTTTCCATTTGAAGATAAGATATCCAACATTATCTGATAAGTATGCTTTTGTTGAAATAGCAACAAACAATTGACTGATTGAACTCATTGTTTCTGTGGATGGTACCGTTGTGTTGTCTCCATTAATTTGTCAGTTCGCTTTTGCATGAAATGAATTTTGTGCTTTCTTCTTTCATGCAGCAATCTGTTGTAATGAAATGCCCACACTAGTTATAATATCCTTTGTCTTTTTTAGGTTAAGTAAGAAAATTACAGCAAAGAAAAGGGGAGGTAGTATTGTGCAATATATGTTAAGATGAGGCTTTGATGCAAAATTGTGAGCGAAAGCTTCTGCATGTTGATTCATTAAGCAAAGGCGAATAAACTCTCGCATCGTTGATAAACTCAAGTGTTGCTTGGTAATGAATGAACAAGCCATAAGTTTGTTGGAAGAAGCGCTAAATTGGAAAAGTCCTTGGGAGGTCGTGGATGCTGTTAGACCAGAGACTTTGGCTTGTACTATCGGTTTAATGCTACCAACGAGGGGTTCAGATCAGCCGCATTCTATACTTGGTGCATTATGATCTGTCTTTTTGAGATTCATGTGCTAATATTGCGTTTTTCAGCAGAAATTGCATTTACATTTTCTCGTCGTGATTTACTTGCTTTGTGAAAGTGAAAGAAACTTGAGTAGAGGTGAGATAAAAAAAGTCATATAGGAATGTCAAACTGGAAAAATATAGGTACCCTTAACAATAATAAACAGGTGAATCCTCATTGTTGCTCTATTTGATATTTGGTGCCAAAAGCATCTCTCCGATGGGTTGAAGTTCTGGTTCCTCCGCTGGTTATGCTATGAGCTTTTTAGCAGTGAGTGATGTATGATGAGAATCAATTAGAGAAGCTAATGCTTCAGAGTTCATTCTTTCAGTTTTTTTTCAATTAAGTGCATGTTATGTGCTTACAAAGCATTTGACTCTGTCAGTCTGCTTTGGTGTTACAGTTAAAATTCAGTTTTATGTTAGGCCTGCAGTATCTAGGCTACAGTCTTGATCACGTGTATCATTTATGTAAACTTTGATTAAACTGTAGATTGGCCATGGTAGGTTCTTGGACCAAATAGCAAGTTTTGTTTTGAGCTAGCTCTGCTATGTTGTGCCTATTTTGAAGTGAGCTGTTTCTACTGCTTGGTTGCACTTGTTTTGAACTTTCTAGTCAACAATATGTGCCTGCTTGAATGCTCGACTCTTTCTCTGTTTAGAAGATTCTCTCTTGGGGCAGCGTAAATGAGTGCTTAAGTTAAGGAATCCGGCTTTTCCTTTGCTATAAGCAAGCCTTGACTTCATTCAATTGCTAGTGTTGTATTTGTAGATTCTGCTGTAACCTATTGAGAGGTGGGATAGAAAACTCACCGTGCTTTTCTCTTGCTTTCGTTCTCCTTGATGTTTAGCTTATTGAAGATGATTACATACTGCTTTTCATGTTTTATGTATTTACATGTCCTCTACTGGTCTCTTCACAGATTCCATCAGCTTACTGAATTTGACCAAGGAAAACGAAGTTGTCGTAGACGTTTGGCTGGTCACAATGAGCGCCGGAGGAAGCCCCCACCTGGATCACTGCTATCCTCTCGCTATGGGCGACTGCCGTCCTCTATATTTGGTTAGCACCATCCCCTTCCCGACCCTCTCTTTTCTTTCTTTGGTGCACATTTCTCACAAAGAGGAAGACTTATATGTTTATATCGCTGTGTTGGTGATACGAGTACAAATTTCTGATGCTTGCATGGACAGAGAACACCACCAGAGTGAGTAGTTTTCTGATGGATTTCACAGCGTACCCGAAGCATGCATGGTCAGTTCCACGTTTGTCTGAGCGCACAACGCCTGGAGATCTAATCCCTGGACCAGGAAAGCTCTATCCTCATCCATGGCAGAGCAGTCCTGAGAACCCTCCCCCTGACCTTTTCCTGCAGTGCTCATCCGGTGGCACGACAGCTTTCCCTGCTCCTGGAATATCTCCTGGCGAATGCTTCACTGGAGTAGCTGATTCAAGCTGTGCTCTCTCTCTTCTGTCAAATCAACCATGGGGCCCCACAAACCAGACATCACCCCTCGGGTCGAACCACATGGTGCACCCCCAGGGCTCGACCCTGGCTCAGTCAATGCCTCCTCATAGTTCGGCCATTCACTTCACCAGTCCTGGCTCCGCGTGGGCCTTCAAGGGCGACGAAGCCGGTGGGAGCTCCATTGGTCTAGCTGCTGATCTGGGCTTGGGCCAGTTCTCACAGCCACTTAACAATCAGTTCTCTGGTGACATGGAGTTGTCTCAACAGAGCAGGAGGCAATTCATGGAGCTTGATCCCTCCAGGGCTTATGATTCCTCGCACCAGACTCACTGGTCGCTCTAGGTGACCCTATCATGTTTAAGTTGGGTTCTCTTGCATTGCGGAGTTCTCTGCATAAGAGACTCCATGTTCTTTTCGTTTTTGATGAACACCCGACATGATTTTTGTCTCTATTAAGGCCATTGGCCTTAAACTTGAACTTAGACTTCGCTTTTGTCTTTGAACACATGCCATCGGATGACAACTGGACTCTTGGTTGTGTATTATTATGCAATCACAAACTACCGTGATTACTTTGTAGTTCCGCTCTCCGTGTGGGGGAAATTGCTTGTCATAGCAGCATTCGTACACGCTGTGTCTTGTGAATTTGTGCCAGAGGAACTTACGGCAAATCACAGCACGAGTGGATTCACACATGAGCATGTGTGGTGATGTGCCCACATTACATGTCGTGCTCACTCTGATTTCGCTGTCAACCGGCAGATCATTTTATCATTCCAGGTCCAGAAAATCTAAGAAGGAAGGAGCTGGGATTGATCAGTTGGGATCGATCCATTTATCATTCCAGGTCCAGAAAATCTAAGAAGGAAGGAGCTGGGATTGATCAGTTGGGATCGATCCGTTTCAACTTCGGTCCTTCAAGAGGCGTGGCGTTCAGTTTGAAAACGTTTAGCGAGATTTCACGTATATACCGAGGCTGAGGAGATACCTGGTTTGCTCTTCCGGACACCCACATGTGCCAAGTTGGTCACTTGATCAGCCTGAATAGAACATGATGGCATTGGTTTTCTTGAATACTTTTTCAACGGGCATCGTTCTTCTTGTCATTTTACAGCGTCTTCGCATGAAATAGCGTTTGTTTCTCCATATTTAAATGCTCGCGCGGTAGAAATCTGGAGAAAGATGGTTATTCACCGGCCGTGACGACGGTATTGTGGTTAGTCATTGACCGGCAAGAGATCTTATCGATGATGATGACGACGTTCACAACTGACGAGCGGTCATTTACGTTAGGACGGATGGCAATGGAGGAGATGATGCAGCCCGCGTATTGGTCGAGCGGGCAGAGTTACGACTTTTGACTTTGATGATAAGTGGAGTTGGATGTGGCCCGACTGGACGGTTGATTAAGTGGTAAAAGGGTCACCTGTTTTTCGAGGTTGCTAGGATCTTGGTGGGGCTGCGGTGGTGGACCCACGAACCTCGTACCTATGGATCGAATCTGACCTTTGGATACAATTTTCTATCCCCCAGATCTTTCTTGAAAATATGAATGAAAAATTGCGGATGTATGGGTGAGATCCGTGCGAGCGATCCCACCGGAAACAAACCCCAGGCCTTGGCGCGCAACTGCCAAAACCGAACTCCATAAACCGTTTTACGCAGCGAGTCGTCGACGTAGGCGGAGAAACAACTGAGAAGTGACCTCAAACTTCCGTATAACTTCTTCAAGACCGAACTCTGCCATCTTCATCTTCCTCCATCCTTCACAATCCACAGAGCTTTTCGCTTCTTCGATCACGGTACGCTCGAGACCTTTCTCTTTCGTTATGTTCCTCCATTTCTCTTCGCTGCTTCTCGCGGATCGTGGGTTCGAGTTCTTCCGCATTAAGTTTGAGCCGCTTCATTGCAGCATCTCTCGCTCCTCCCATCTTCAAGCGTCATCTCTTGAAGAAGGATTAGATAGGTGAAACTTACTGCAAATCTTTGCAGATTTCTGTAGCAGAGTGACTTTCATCTTGTTGTTCATCGAGTTGGTGTGTCCGTGTGCATTTGAAGGTCCCGACGCTCAGAAAATTCACCGGAATTCCCAAGAAACTGACAAAGACGACGGTCCTGCTGCATATTGGCTCAAGAGGACTCAATTTCCAGGACGGATGGCGATATGCCGCCTGATTTTGCTTCTTGTTTTGGCTGTGTTCTCGGCGTCACTGGATTTGCCAGCTTCTGCATTCACGGATCCTCTTGATGGTACTTATTATTCGATGATCCATCTTGAGCTATTTATAGCATCGCGTGGTTATCTTGCTTTAGCATCAATTGGCGTTATCTCTCTGTCTGGTTGCAAAGGTTAGAGCTAAGAGGTGTCAAATTTTTGTTTCGTTAGTCTTACTTTAGGAACGCCCTGAGGGACGTGGACTTTTGAAGGTGAGGTGCATAATTTGAAGTCACAGGTCTTCTCTGGATATGCCCTTTTGACTAACAAGAATTTTGGGTTATCCTTTACTTGGTTTCGTTGGACCTTATAATTACATTTTGAGACTCTTCAAGCCCACTGCAAAATGATCATGTGGCCCTCATTGAATCGAATCAAATTATTGGCTGAATCTTTTTGCCTTGATAGCAATTACCACCTTTTGTCATGCGACCTAAGCTTCCCAAGGGTAGTTGCTGTTCAGCAAATCGTGAGCCTGCTGGGGACATCTGATGCTATTTAAGACTAAAGATGACCGGGTTTCTTATGTTTGGAGATATGAGTAATGGGAATTACAGATTGTTTGATTGTTTGTCTAACAGTCTGAATTGGTTATTTCTTTGACTTGGTTATGCTTTCAGCTTTTTGCATGAAATTTCAGTTAATTTCGTCGTTGGGTTGCTTTTTCCTTCTCTATTGTCCATGCAGCTACAACGCTTCATGGGCTGTATGCAGCCTTGAACTACCCTTCACAGCTGAAAGGCTGGAGATCGGATGGTGGGGATCCATGTGAGGAATCATGGACAGGAGTGGCATGCTCCGGCTCGTCTGTGATTTACCTGTAACGCAGTTCAACTCTATAGACGATACAATTTCTTTCTGGCTCGTATGGATCATAAAGACATTGTGTTGTCCTTAGACCGTGCTTTTGATTTCACGTTGGTCACTTCTTTGTGCAGTAAACTCAATGGACTAAACCTGAGTGGCTCTCTAGGAGACCAGCTTTATAATTTCCACAATTTGAAGCAACTGTAAGCAGCCTTTGCAAGATAAAAGTTAGGTTTTACTACAGAAGTCGTAATAAAAGATGTTTGTCTGCTATTTTGCCAGGGATATAAGCTCCAACAACATTCAGGGTGATATCCCCTATGGTTTACCTCCTAATGTTACTCATCTGTAAGATTACAGTTTTTTTCTCCGGTCAAATTTGGTATTAATAATTGGGCATTGGCCTCGGTAGAAATGGAACAGCTGCTTTTATTAATTCCCGCACTGATGTTGGTCCTTGCAAGTGCAGCAACTTAGCATGCAACAAGTTGATCCAGAGCATTCCACATTCATTACCTTCCTTGAAAAATCTACGGCACCTGTATGATCTTATTTCAACTGCCTGCTTAGAACAAGCTTTCTTTCATGCTTGCATCATCCTTATATCCAAGTACTTCCTTGCAGGAATCTGAGCCACAATTTGTTATCTGGACCTATTGGCAATGTTTTCATTGGAATGCTGAATTTAAAAGAAATGTAGGTTGATCAACAATTCAGATTCGGATTGTCCTACTAATCCTGAATTTCTGATTTTCTTGTCTCTGTGTTGTTGTCCTTTTCAACCAAATTTTCTCTGTGTTGTTTGGAACACATGGAATTAGATAATCCCGACAGTATTTTGCACAACGGATTGTCTTATTCACAAATACCATATTTGGGCCATTCATCTTTCTGCTAATTTGTTAATAAATCTTTGATTGCTCCCTGTGTTTCTGATTGCATGATCCCCTGCCATGAGCTACAAAGATTCAATGCTCACTAATGATTCAAGTTTCTTATTGACCCTTTTTCGTTTAATGGAAGTAATTTGTACAATCACAGGGATCTCTCAGACAATAACTTCACTGGGGATCTGCCAAGTTCGTTCCAGTCTCTGACAAATCTTACTGGACTGTGAGAGTTATCATTCCATACAATGTTTTCAGCTGATGCATGCCTCGCCATTTATCAGTTCGCATTCATATGATAATATGGTTTAATTTACAGGTTCCTGCAGAATAATGGATTTACTGGAGCAGTGATCTTGCTGGCTAACCTTCCTCTAATCAACCTGTAGGTTCATTACAGCCTCCTCTTGATGTCTTTTCTGCCTCGCGCTGGCATTTTTTTATTTCTTGTTCACACTTCTTTTGTCAGAGATATACAAGACAATCACTTCAGTGGTGTCATTCCTAAGAGTTTCCAGAACATACCAAATCTATGGTGAGTCATCAAACTTTCAGTTCAGTCATCATTCTCTTTATGCGCTGGTGGCATGTGAGAGACAAAATTAATTGATTTTTTCCGTATACATTTGTAAGGATCGGCGGAAATAACTTCCATGGAGCTGAATCTCCACCATGGAACTTTCCCTTTCAAAATATGTCTCTCCAAAGTAACATTAGTAGTCCTCCAACATCACAGTCAAGTGCTGTTGAGAACTATCCCTCTCTTAACCCACATTCGCACAAGAAGGGAAAATGGGGCCCTGGTGGAATTGCATGCATCGTCGGTGGAGGCACTTTAGTAGCAAGCTGTGCAGCTCTTGTAATTGCAATCCAAATTCATCGAGCTCGTGCTCAGAAAGATAAACTCTTGGACAGACCCAATAGCTCGTTCCATTCTATATCCCTCAGAACTGTCGGAGGTGAACTCCTGTTAAAGTTTCAAGGATATGCTAGCGAAGTTCAGATATTTTTTAACGTTTTGAAATCTCTGCTATGAATAGATGAATTCCCGAAAATTCCCATTAATTATCTATTCCCTCCTGATAATGAACTGCTCCATGACAGAAGAGAGCCCACCAATCTTGCCTTGTATCTCACCACCAACTGTTAGCGCCAGGCCTGTACCTCTTGCTCTCCTTGCGGGTAAAGGAAATAGAAAAAGCTTTTCCAGGAAATGCGAAGCCCTTGAATGTGTGAAGATTTACAATGCTGCAGAACTTCAATTCGCCACAAAATGCTTCAGTGAAGAGAACTTTATCTGCGAAGGATCCATTGGCCCTGTTTACAAGGCTAAGCTACCTGATGGCCAGGTCAAACCACCCATAAATTCACATGATTGTAGTGGTGAAATAGCACCAATGAAAGTTTGAATATAATTTCCTTTCCTTTGTTAGATATTGGCCGTGGAGAACATCAACATGGCATCACTGTCTCTCCAGGAAGAAGAACAATTCTTGGATGTGATCTGCTCTGTCTGCAGATTGAGGCACCCAAACATCATTCCACTCCTAGGTTATTGTACAGGACTTGGACTGCATTTGCTGGTCTATGAGTACGTGAGATATGTGACACTCGACGATGCTCTGCATGGCGGAAAGTACAAGCCTCTATCATGGAGTTCACGTGTTCGGATTGCCCTTGGAGTCGCTCAGGCATTAGAGTGAGTGTTTCTTATGGCCTTAAAAAGATTTTTAACCTACAAGCTCAAAGTTTTGACTGCTGCACAGAAAACATGAGTTTTAGACAACTGGTCCATGTTCGTCAGGATTGTTCAGTAGTGGCTTTTGGTGATCATGCAGCTGACTAATCAATCATGTGCAGAGTGCTTCAAGATCCTGTGATGTCTAGGACATTAACATCCTCTTGGCCTCGAACATCTCATCCTAAACAGTGATCTTTCTCTTGTGGTCTGTGATTTTTCAGCTACATGCACTCCACATTTTCACCTCCCGTTTCTCATGGCAATCTAAAGGCTCGCAATATTTTGCTTGACGAGGAACTCAGGCCACGTATATGTGATTGCGGAGTTTCTGTTCTGAGGCCACTTACAAGCAGTACCGTCAAGCTTAAGGTACACACATAATTGATATTACATTGCATCCAATGAATATTTTTGTAGCATTGGACAGGATTCAGTGACTGGGCAGATATTACTTGTGCTTGACATAATTTGAGAAGTTAGGGATTCGATGAAAATCCTCTTCATTTACGGCAAATGCTTTGACCAGAATTGCAATCAAATGACTGTAATAGAAATTAAATTCACTCTATTAACTGAAAGATAATGCAGCTAGGCTTCTGAAATTGCTATTGGAGACACCGGTTATATCGCACCTGAACACGGTCAACCAGGCATTGACAACACTAAGTGTGATATCTATGCCTTCGGGGTGCTGCTTCTGGAGCTGTTAACTGGGAGGAGACCTTTCGACAGGTGAAGGGGGTGAATATTTTTTTTGGGGAGGGGGGGCCAAAACGGATCTTTACTCCTAGTTCTCAGTTGTCTCATCTCTTTTCACACAGTTCAAGACCCAGGGAAGAAAAATATCTGGTGAAATGGGCTTCATCCCGGCTTCATGACCGTGATTGCTTGGAGCAGATGGTCGATAAAAGCTTTGAAGGAACACTCAGCTTTCGGGCTCTCTCCCGGTTGGCTGATATCATATCCGTCTGCATACGGGTAGGTGTCATGCTTCTTACTCAAGCAATTGGAAATATACATAGAACAATGCAAAGTCTGTTCCTGTAAAGATTAATTTGCACTAAATATACACTTCAAGAACCAGTTTCTCTGTATTTATAAATGAAGTAAAGAACCGAGGATATGGTCCTCTGTCATCAATTCTTACATAGTTCAAGTAGTGAATAACTTTTTTTTGCTTTTGTGTATCTTTCTGTACAGCCTGAGAAGGAATTCCGGCCAGCAATGTACGAAGTAGTTGAATCTCTGTTGTATATGCTGGAAAGGATCGGCATCACAGAAGGCAATGCCACATATGGCGGTGACCTTGAACCTTATGAAAGATCCTTCCGCTCAACCCGCACGCGCTTTGTGGCCTCACCTGCAACAAGTAGCTGGTCATCTGATCGTACTTCTCAATGAGCCTACAAAAACCATTCTTTTGTTTTCATTTGGGTCCATCATGTCAAGAACACTTCCGATAAATCTTGCTTGCCGAAACAGAAAAAAAAATGGGCGAGTTCTACATAGGTTTTCGCAGTTAATGTTTCTCGTACGGAATTGCAAGATGGATGGTGGGATTGCTTCTGCAGGATTGTATTAGCACCCACTCTCGATAATTCTTGAATATGAGTGAACCTTTCTTTCATCTTCTCTTCATGTAGTCACCCCTGAAGTGGTTTATCAAGGTACCAAGTAAGAGCAGGATCATCATGAGCTAGAGATGTACCTTTTGCTTCGACTACTACCAGCACAAAGACTTCAGAAAGCAAAACGCCTTTCTTTTCTTGGGTCATTGAACTCGTACAAGTGTGCAAACAGAAGGATAGAGAGAGTGGTGAACGAAGTGGAGTGAGAGAGAGAGAGAAGTGGTTTCTCTTATTCAATGACCACAAATAGTCTGCAATTAGATCTCTTCAACTGATGTTTTCCATCAGGGTTAATGGAGGAATTGCCGTAGACAAATTTCATCATCAATAACTGCTCACAGTTGTTTCCAGGAAGAAGAGTACAGATTCCTGTCCTTTGCTTATCTCAAGAAATATGACTGTTTACAGACTAGGCCCCGTTTTGTTCAGCTTTGGGAAAGGGCTTTTGACCTCGAAAACCCCTTCCCAAAATGCTGAACCGTTTGGTTCAGCTTTTCGAATTCGGAAAGCTGAAATGCTGAAGCCTTTTTTTCTCTTCCCAAATTGCCCTCACTCAAATTTCAATATTCCGATTTTGCCCCTGTTACTGTTCATCATCTTCACTGCGAGGGTGGCTGACGAAGGGCCGGCAAGGGTGGATCTAGTCGACGAAGGGCCGGCAAGGTCGCCCGACCCAGGCGACGGCCGCCTGGGGTTGAGCGACTGCCCAAGCGCCATCGCCTGGGGTCGGGCGACCGCCCAGGCATTATCACCTGGGTCGTGCGACCTTAGATGAAATCGGCTTAGGTCGCGACCTAGGCGGCCTTCGCCTAGGTCGCACGACCTCAGACGACGGCCGCCTCGGTCGCTTGGGCGGTTGCCTGACCCTAGGTGGCCTTCACCTGGGTCATGCAACCTCACCAGCCCCTTGCCGACCAGTTCCGCCCTCGCCGACCAGATCCGCCCTCGCCGGCCCTTCGTCGGCCAGATCCACCCTTGCCGTTCACATTTTGGTGAGTAAGATGAACAGTAACAAAGGGCAAAATAGGAATATTAAAAATAAAAATTGCCAAAGTCCTTTGCAAAAAAAAATTTGCCAAACACTACGCAGGCCAAAATAGTTTCACAAAATTTTTTTTACCAGACGCTACTCGCATTTTCCCAAATGACTTTTACCTAAAAGTATTTTCATTTTCCCAAGTATCATTTAAAAAGCCGAACCAAACGGGACTAGGTGCTTGACGCAAGTTTGATTCCGTTGTAAATAATCTTATATGTAGGCCGCCTATTGGATTTTGACTCGTGTTTATTTTGAGCGTCATGAGGTTAGTGTTGTTCAGAAACTTTGTCCTTCATTTAAAAAGATAGAATAGAGCACGGGCCAATGACCATGATCAAGTTTATTCGTTAGACGAAGTTTTAGGGCCGGTTTGCCCAAAGCAAATTGCCTGGATGTTTGCTTCCGTTTTCAAAACGGATGAGGTTGCCTGGTGTAAAGTTAGCGTATTGCCTTTTTTTCTTTTCTTCAAAATATATTTGATTGAGCCGTAAAAGTAATAATTCTTCGTTCAGAGCTAGCAAATTTAGCATAGTGATCATACATATTATTTAAACCATCCGCCACCATCCTTTCCGAGATAAAGCATAAGAAACCCTTTCTTTGCTCAATTTTGTCCGAAGTATTGAATGCCCTGGAAATAAGAAAAAATATTTTCAGACAATTAAATTTTCTAAAAAAAAAAACCAAACTATTAGTTTCTCTATCATGACTCACAAAAGATTATTTTTACCACGACGGGTGCACTTTCTGCTTCATGAGTATTTTTTATCCGCAATATTCATTCAAAAGCAAAAAATAAAAATAAAAAATTGATTAATGGCTGCATTGTAGATATAAAAAAAAAGGGAGGGTATAATTGTAATTAGGCACGATACTCAAGCTCCCGAGGGGAGTGAATTGAGATAGTCCGAGGGAGATTTCATAAGCTGCTGCTCTTCTTCTGCTTCTTCTTCTTCGTTGTGCGCAGCGCTTTGCTCTGCTCTCTCCGAAGCTCTGGTCGAACAAGGTACGCTCGGCCCGCCCGCCGCCTATTCGATCCGTGCCCATTTCGCGCTCGTGCCTTAGCTTCGAATCGAACCGTTGAAATTTGTTATTGCCACGACATTTTCTAGGTTAGATTGGCGTGAATTTGAGGTTTGATTCGATCGTTCCGCGGCCGATTCACTTGCTGCTTTGTCCCTTTTTGTTCGAGCCCCTGGTTCTTAGTCAAAGCAAAACCGGACCTTTTGAAGCCCGACATCCTGATCGGCGTTCGCAGTGTCGGATTCTTCAAAAAATTTGGCTGCTTGGCCGGGGGCATCCGTCGTTTTGAGCTGTGCAAATTACTGGTCTGTGATTTAAGGAGGAGATTTGACCTCTCATTCCTCGGATTTTATGACCAAGCTGTGATGTGATCGCTCTTTTTTATTGGGTCAAAGGTCATGGAAAGGCCACTTCTCGTTATTGGTGTTCAGGCCAGATTGAGAGAGGCTCTGTTTCTGCGCAGGAATATTTTTCTTGTTTGTCTTCCGTTAAAGTCATTTTTTTTGGGGGCCTTGTTTCCTCTGTGATTCATTTTTTCTGTTTGTTCTTATCAAATGCTGAATGCGTGTGCAGTTGAAAGAAAGTCATGGACCCTGCGGAACGTAGGTACTTGGAGGATGAGAACACTCCTACGATGAAAGTAATCAAGGGTGCGACCACGGGTTTGGCTGCCGGGACGATTTGGGGGACCATCGTCGCTACTTGGCATGACGTGCCTCGTGTCGAGAGAAATGTCGCCCTTCCCGGGCTATTGAGGACGTTAAGGATGATGGGTAATTATGGAATGACATTTGCTGCTATTGGTGGAGTTTACATCGGGGTAGAGCAGGTGTTGGAGCATCGGAGGATGAAAAGGGACTTTGTCAATGGAGCTGTCGGCGGTTTCGTTGCTGGGGCTTCTATCCTTGGTTATAAAGGTAAGTGCGCTCGTCATATTGGCATATTATCTGTTTCGGTCACTTCTGCTTCCAATACATGTTGTGGAGTCTTGAAGCCACATTGGGATTGTATTCACATACATGATCAGGGACCAATTATCACGTGTAAATTATGCTTTTCACTCTCTGTTGATGGTTTGATTGAGCCATTCCTTCTAAAATAAACATCAGTGAAATTGTTGAGCTGATCTTAGTACTCTAAATATTGTTATCTGCACAAACTCTCTCATGCCACGGCTCTGACTGACGAGTCTTTCGTGCTGCTTTCCAAGCAATGCTTTCTCAGTTTTTTAACGGCTATGCTGAAGTTTACTTACTGTGTGACTTTTTATGTTTGTTGACTTATCCTAGTCCCTTTGTATAGTTGGTCAAATGTATTGAAATGCTGCCACAGTTCTCCCTTTAAACCACTTAGTTCGTCCTCTTTGTGTGTGTAGTGTACAATAGAAGCATGTGATTCGTTGGTGGCGAGATTTAATATTCTTGCAGTGGGCTTGCTTTAATACTTTTAAGCTGGTGACTTTCATGAGCAATGCTTTTGGCAACAAAGTGAGGCTCGTTATGTGGCCTGCGCGATTCTCGTGAACTTTGGTTCCCAATGGCTCTCTGGCAGATGGTTGCTGAATATTTCTAGAGAAGAAATGTTGGCCTGAGTAATTTCTTGTGTTATAGAGCTTGAAAGAATAGTATCAACCGGACCGTTTTTGACTTTTACACTAAGCCTAGATGTTTTGTTCTGGTTCCAGTTAGTATCTCACTTGATGGGGAGGAATACTGTGAAGGATGAGAATGTTAGTGGGTGTCTACTGATTAAAAAAGTCTATGCTCTTTGCGCCTTGAATTTGTGACACTTCCTTCACCCTTTGTCTATTTATGCTTAGTCATCAGCTTATGAGATGAGAACTCACCCAGGAACAAGTTCCTTATTAGGTTTGACTCCAACATTCCGGTTAAGCTCCTTCATATCCTAGTTGCATAACACAAGCATTAGTTTATATTGTGTACTTCTTGTTGACAAAAACAACTTCTTAAGTGGAAGTGGCCTTGTTCTGTTCACTTGCATGCTCAAGTTTAATTCTTTGAAAGCTTTTGGTTTTAGGGCCTATTTCATCTTCTGCATAGAGGTAGAACTGGTACTTGAAACTTAGAGAGAGAGCCATGGGGGAAAGAGGGGGGGGGGTGTTGTGGTGTGGTGGTGTGGTTTGGCTGGAAGGTGAGTTGAGAAAGAACACTCATCATCATTTTAGCCAAAAACGACCATTTCTCTTTTTCATTGTTCAATACTACTCTTTACTTCTCAGTCTGAAGTTATTCTGCTTATGCAAGGTCATTAGTGGATTAAGGAAGTAGATGACTCTATTTTATGGCCAGACTGTTACGATTCTATGGACACCCTCATATGGAGTCAATGTGTTACTTTTGTACCCAAAACTTGAACCCTCTCTGTATATGATGTCAGAGCATCCTATTCTGGCCATCAGATACCATTTGTTAAATGACGTGAGTAATGCATGCACGTTACGGTACTTACTGAGAGAGAAAGAAACAAAGCTATATTCCACCGATTGTAATCTCATGGCAGTTGCCTTTGTTCCTTAAAACTCAGAGTTGTTTTTCTGAATCTTTTGCACAAGGTAGCATTCACAGCGGTTGATGGAGGATTGATTACTTTCCTGCATTTATGGTGCTGCTGCTATGCAACTTTCTTGTTGGCAGGTTTACAGTCAGCAGCACCATATAGTATCTTCATTTGTTAATTGCGAAAATGAAATATAGATTATTGCTGTCCTTGCAGTGACCATCTTATACTTGTGAGTTATGACTCCATCCTGTTTATTGGATTAACTTGGAGGTCTCAAACTTACACCTGCATTTGCAGGAAAGACCATTTCCTCGGCCATTTCTGCTGGAGCCGCTTTGGCAGTCACATCTGCCGTTCTAGACATTGGTGGCCAGACCACAAGAAGAGATACTGGCAAGGAGTACTACCCGTACACTACCAAGAAGAAATCGACTGTTGATTCATGACTTTGTTGATTGATTCTGCCATTGGAGAGGAGACTATAGCTGGTCGGTGAAATTTACTTGATCACATCTTTGCTTTGAGAGATGTAAAGTCATACTCTTAAGCCATCTTTTTGTGCCGCCAAGCCTGTATGAATGCTTTCAATAAATATGCTCTTTTCTCCCGAGAGTTGTTTGACCTTGTTAAGTTTGAGACACGCAGCTTCTATGCCCCCTTTGGATCTAATAGTGTCATATTTCAGCATTTTATTGAAAATTTCATTCTAGAAACTTTCTTGGTATCTTTGCCTTGAAAGGCTTAAACCTCCTGACATTGCAATCATTAGTCCATCGGGCTTTGGTACCGCCTAGCTTGGTGGAGCGGGAATCCTGTTACCAAATGCAATTCGTGGCGGAGCTTCACTTCTGATTATGTATTTGCGTGTCAGCAGATGGACTACTGTTATGAGTCTTGGCGTGTGATGTTAAGAGGTTCTTCAATTGATTGACCTAGAAATGGAGCTGCAGTGCAGTTTCACGGTGTTAGGAAACAAAGGAGAGTGAAATTACTACCCAAAGCCGACACCTGGATTCCTGATCAATTGCAATTCACAAGGAAGTTCAAAAGCTCGATACCCTTATATCAACTGCAATCATCAGTCATGGGAGCATGCCATGACGCATCAATCATCATTCTCTTGAAAATGAAGGACTAACATTTCAATCATCATGCTCCCACCGCATGAGCATCAGATGGACGTGTAAGCAGAGCAGGCAGAGATAACTTGCGGTTCATTTTGTAGCTATTGATGCGAAGCAAGGTTGATTCCGGGAAATGAACTAGTAGATGAGGAGTGGAAAAGAAAAGCCAAGAAAGAAGTATCCCAGCATGACACACATCAACACATAGTTTCAAATTCACATCCTCCTATCGAACCTATTCCGAATCAGAACAGACAGTTGAAACCGAAGAAAGAAGGCATCTGAGAGGCAGATGCCTCGTCTCTGGCATCGGCTACAAGCGAGAGAAATTCATCTTGGTGGGGAAGTGAGGAACAAGTATGGTCGCTCGACTTCCCTTCTTCTGGAAACCGGCTCTCAGGGGCTCCGTCTGGGAGTCGCCTACATCGCCGGAGACGCGAACTGGATTGTAGAAGCAGCAACAGAATGATGACCAAAATCCCATCTTCTCTCTCTCTCGCGCTCTCTCTCTCTGTAACAAGAAGGGTACGAGTAGATTGAGGGCATCCAAAGTGGTTCGAACGTAAGACTAGGTCTGACGGGACATAAAAGTCTCTCAAGACGCAGGACTTTCGTTTGGTCTTCGTCTTTCTTTTATCGAGGATGAATGGACTTGCTGCAATGGTGATGCAAGAGCAATTGTATTTCTTAGTCAAAGCACGCATCATGGACTAATCGAGCAACACATCATCATCACCGCCACCGGTGCTTTAGCTCTCCCAAACATCTCTCCTACATCTTTTGATTATGGTGGGCTTAATCCCAGAATCAGAATGCCATCGGTGGGCTTAGTCAAATTGGCTGATGCTGGTATCGAATAGACATATAACTGTTGGTCAACCGAAACATAGCAAGGCGAACAACCTAAATTCACTTTGTGGACATCTTCAATTATCGAAGCATGAACACACAATCATGTGGTATTGAATTGACGGGAGAATCACAGGCACAGATATAGGTTAGACTAGGGAACCGATCACCTTTTACTTAGATACAGAATAATACTTTGTACCGTCGATTACTAGTCTAGAAATACTAGCGCTGTGGCTAGTTGGACCACATGAAGTTACATTATGGAGATGTACCTAACAAGAGGAGCTGTGTAGTATTATGGTCATCAGGACTTGCACACCAAACTTGCTAGCTATTTTGAACTAGAACTACTTGTATAGATCTCGCCAAGTTCAATAATTTCCTAAACAGTGGATATTGTATCATTTTTTTTTTCTCTCGATAAAGACTTGAAAAAAGAAACTCGTAAAAGCAAAGCCCTGATTCTCAAAAAATGCTGTTAATGTCCTTTTCGTAATCAGGAAAGAAAAGGAAATTTGTCATCTGGCAGTCTCGGTCCAACGATATATACAAGTGTCGACGGATGGGCGATGGTTTGGACAAAATGCATATCCCGCTAAAATAGTTTGTGGTGCTAAGAGTTTTGGAGAAGTTGCCTGGTCTTGAGTTGGTGCCGACACGGAATGGAAAGGGGAGATGAATTTTCAGGATTGATTTTGCTCATGGACACTGACATGGGCTGAGTCCAGAATTATGTAATAGTATAGTTCAAGGACATTTCGATTTATATCTCCCAGGCCCAGGCCCATCATAAATCCATCGCCGGACAAGGCTGGGGAACGTCGGACTATGCTCGGACTGCCGGGGCACGCACGATCAAGGTTAAGTAATAAATAGCTCAAGCAAATCGGTCGCACCCGCTTCGATCGGTCTATTGCACACGGTTTTTATCTTGTCAATGTAGGTCTCGTGCGGGGTCCATGAGATCGATCCGACCCCGTGCATCGGGCTTATATGCCCCGAGTGTAGCTACTGGTTTTCCCTCGAAAACCCAACCCGGTAGTTCGCCCGAGAATTTACCGGGACTCTGTTTAAAGCATATAGTCCCAAGCATATGCATCACCAAAAAAAGGTGAAATTAGCGGTACTTTCGGCGATTCAAGATCGATTTGGTCACGAAATCCACTACAAACTCGGTGGTTACGAATGAAAATCAACGGTAGCTTCTTTCCTCAACTCCTGACCGCACAAACCCCGCCTCGTTTCTTCTACACTAAGAAGACAACACTAAACTACGAAACCATCAATCGATGTAAATGGACAGCCTAACTACTCGCGCCGTGCAGAATAATGGACCGACTGACTTTTTCAATCTTGCCATACGCCTTTTGGCACAATTACATCTACCCCCGCCTAATGCTGACACTCGCGCCCCTTGCCTTTTGCAAAAGAAAGAAAAAGAAGCAAGATTCCCTTCGTCAAAACCTTATTTGCCGTCCGTTCATCACCGATGACCAAACTCTTGATCACTAGGGACGAACGATAGACTCGGTCGATAAGAGCAGAGTTCGATGAGTAGCAAAAGTCATCGATGAAAACAACAGGAGATGACTTAAGCAGCTATATTTTCGAATGTCTAAACTCTTTTAGATAAATGTTGGCCACTAGAAGAGTATTGACAACGGGGAAAATTATCGACGGCATCCTTCATTATCTAGGAGGAAGTCATCGATATCGACATTTGAGGTGCAATTGCCTATAATTTCAAATATTTGAGCTTCTTATTAATAAGCATTGTTGTAACTTCTTCTAAACCTTATATTTCACTTACCAAGAGATCAGAAGTCATGGCAATGTGAAGATATGGAGCCAAAAAGCTCCAGAGATGTGAATGCATGGCTAAAACTTATGAAGAAGTGCTTAATGGCAGTTATGTTGTGAATACTGTAAATACTAGTGTTTGTGTGCTCCCGAACCCCGCAAAAGCAAACAAAATTCGTTATCTTTAAATTCAAGTATCGCAATTTTAGTTGTAGTTTTGAGATATTTCGCCGTCGTTAAATTCAAACGCATATATTTATTATAGTTTTCGGATACTTCGTCCTCGATTAGATTACGACATGTATCTTTGTTGTAGTTTCTGAGCGCTTCGTCGTCGATTAAATTCTAATACTGTATCTCTATCTTGCATACGTCAACGTCGATTAAATTTCGTGGAAGTACATCTATTGATTTTCTGGTGCATACGCGCTATTTTCTTCCCGAAACCGCAACATAAACTTGCCTCCTCTTAACAAAATCGAGAAACGGCTTTCGATAGAAGGTTTTTCGTCGTTGAGGCAGATTCCTCCGAAACATCGCTGCATCAAACGTCCGCGTAGCGACCTCAAACCACCCGGTCCTCGGTGGACAAAGAGTACACACCGTCGCTCGATAACTCAACTAGTACCGTGCGGTGGTCGCGATTCTCTCCGTCTCCCTTCTCGATTGTTGCCCCCCGCCATCTCCGTGGGTTTTTTTCTTATGTTGCGGCGGTCGCCCCGCGTGGCGGCGGCGATCGCTTTCCCGAACTTTCAAAATTTTACTCCGTTCCGTGGAAGTTTGTCGGGGCCCGCCGCTGTTAATCATTTTTGAAAATCCTAAATTATCGGGCGAAAAGCGGTCCGCCATTTAATGTCTCCGTCGCTTCCTGAGTAATTGATTGGAAACCTCGATCCATTCTACTACAGAAATCCTACTCCAAGTCCACCAAAAACGCATCATGGGATTGGATTTCGCGGCATCCCGTCGTCGCGTTCGGTATCGAGGAACCGAACGAAAACAGTGGACATTCGATGGCTCCATCGTGCGAAGGATCGATCTCGTATTTTAATGATCAAATCCTATCCTTCGGATCCGGGTATCCGGGTCGAACGAGGAGCCGGAGCGATACTGATTTCCGAGTGCGCTCCAGCTCAGGAAAAGGACAAAAACGACAATGCGAAGGAAGGGGGGGCGGGGGTGGGACCCGTACCCCCTTTTGTCCTTTTGCCCCGCGGCGGGGCCCGCGTACCGCCGCGATGCCGCCACGTCAGGTTTAGGGATGGCGAGCCGGGCCCGGCTCGGCCGACACGTGGCGTCCGGCTCGGGTCGGGGCCTCGGCGAATCGCCGGCCCGGTTTTTGGCAAAATCGCAGAGGGCTGAAACGGGACAAGTTAAAAGGGGCGCGCGTCGGTCAGTGGAAAAAGCAAAAAATCTTTGAATTTCACACTCCCGAGGAGCGGGTCCTTTTTCGGGACTTCGGACGACCCCCACTTCGTTTCCCCCAGCGAGGGCAAAGTTGGAATTACCTCTCGGCGCTTGTGCTGCTTTAATTCGAAGCTTAATATCACGAAAAACTCCAAACTGGTACATTTGCGATAAATTTACTTTAAATTATTTTTTTGACCACAAAAAATCCTAAACTGGTACACCCGCGATAATTTTACCCCGAAATATTTTTTTGACCATCAAAAACTCTACACTGGTATACCTGTGACAATTTTATCCCCGAACTAATTTTTTTTGTCACCAAAAATTTCAAACCGGTACACCTGTGACAAATTTACCCTACATTAGTTTCCGTTAAATTTTACTATCAAATTGTTAAGTTTAATGACGCGTGGTAATTGACATGTGTATCGATTTTAGGTTTTACCCATCTGTTTGTCACAAGTTTACCAATTTGTGATTTTTTGTGATATTAATATAATTTAACGGACACTAACAGAAGGTAAATTTGTCACTAATATACCAGTTTGGAGTTTTTAGTAGTCAAAAAATTAGTTTGGAGGTAAAATTGTCACAAGTGTACCAGTGTGGGGTTTTTGATGGTCAAAGAAATAGTTCGGGGTAAAATTATCACAAGTGTACCAGTTTGGGATTTTTGGTGGTCAAAAAAATAGTTCGGGGTAAATTTGTCACAGGTGTACCGGTTTTGGATTTTTTGTGGTAAAAAAATTAGTTTGGGGTAAAATTATCGCAGGTGTACTAATTTAAAGTTTTTCGTGGTATTAACCCTTAATTTAATGGTGACCCTCTAAGGGGGGAGGGGGGGCCTGGGGGTTTCGAGATTGATTTGCAAAGTGGTGCTCGGTTGAACTAAACCAAACCGAAGTGCCGCATCAGAATTGGACCGTCCATGCCCTTGAATTGATTGGATCGGTCCGTCTGGTTTGATTTCCTAAGTATTGGTGTGGACCGAGCTATCTGCGGGAGCCTAAGAGATTGATAGGTTGATCGCGACTTGACCTCGACATGCTATGACAGGGGAGCCCCGTTCACAAGTTCTGTGCAACGTTGTCACATTTTGCGATTTTAATCTTTTGACGAGTCCTCGCGCCTCGATGCAGCAATGATTCTAGGCAAATGATTCTAGGGGTGATCGATTCCAGACCTAGGCCTTGGAATCTACTCTATTATAATCGGGTCCAAGTTTTTGGAACCCGAAACCTACCATATTATAATTGAGTTCTAATTTTTGGAACCTAGAACTTATCCTATTTATCCTGAAACTTGTTTTGGAACATACCCTGTATTTTCGATCCGGTTCTAGGGTATACTCGAGAACCTATTTTTCTTTTGTTCCTTTTTTGCGTTTCATTTTTTCTAGCAAAATAATATGAGCAACAATGAAATAATTCAAAGTAAAAGATAAATAATAAAAATCATTTTCTGCCAAAAGCAACAATTCCTAAGACGAGCAATAAAAATTACTATCCACAAAAATTGAAAATCCAAAATATAGTAATAGTATGATTTAAGGTTTTTTTCTAATACACGCTAAAAACCTATTTCTCTGTGGGTTTTCACTTAAAATTGGAAACTGGACAGGTTCAAACATGAACCGGTTCCTAGACTTGGTGTTTGAACCGGTCCAGGACCTGTTTTTAGGTGATCCGTTCCAGTTTCTGGGTAAATTCGGTCCAATTGTACACCTTCAGTGCCTAAAGTTGAAAGCCTGTAAGAGGCGACCTCCATGGAGCGACACTTATTCCACATAGGTCAAAAGAAAGATGGCTCTTTACCGTCCAAGGACTTTGCTCTCTCTCTCTCCCTCTGCGTTACTAAAGTTACGCGAATTTGACCGGTGCAAATGCTCCGAAACATCTCGACGATACCGTCTCGTTCGGGATTCGATAAGTTAATCAGAGCAAAAACATCAGTTCTCCACAGTCTCCGTCAACCCACATGCCTCGACATCTAATGACACGACCGGTACGACCTGGCCCAGTCAACACAGTTCGAACTCGAAGTCAAACTCGATAAAGAAGTCCAAACCCGTCGAGCCGAACTGTTTCTCGACGAGGATAGAGGGGTTAACGTCGCTGAAAACTCAATCGAAACTCGCCAAGGCCGAGCCTGCAAAGCCCAGAAATTTTTCACGGCCGCTAGAAACAGGGCATCATCGTTTCGCTTGAGGCAAGAACGGGGGCTGCCGGCGGTGGGACAGGAAAAACGAAAAGCGAGAGAGGGGAAAAAGAGAAAGAAAGACAGAGGAGGAATCGAGATTCCCGTACGAAGCGCGGACCCAGCAGCAAAAGGGCATGGGCAGTTTCGGGATTCCGGTGCGAAAGTGAACAGAGCAGATATTCCTTCTCACTCCCACTCTCTCTCTCTACTGGTGTGTGCCAGTTTCGTTCGTTCAATAATTTTCTGCTTGCTTTGCTTTGCCTTTTTCGGCACCAAGGAGGGAGGAGCGCACCCGATGCAGGGGCTCGGCACGTGTCGAGGCCCGACCGTGGTCCTACGCACGCTCGAGGCGGGACCCACCCTCCCCTGTGCTCTGTACCCCAACCGAGACAAGAGACCAAGAAAAGGCGAGGAGGTGAGAGAGAGAAAGAGGAGAGAGAGAGAGAAGCGGAGAGGACGTTCCTGTTGTGCTGTTCTCGCAGATCCGTCAGATCCCACCTCCCCACCAAAAGCAAACGCACCCTTCCGCTCCAAAGCTCTTCGCTTTCTCTCTCTAACATTCCGTTCTTATCTCCCAAAAGGAGAAACAGGGGAGAGAAGACACCAAAAAATAAAATAAAAAAAAGAAAAAGGAAAGACGGAGGAGAAGAGGAAGAAAGAAGAAAGAAGACGGAAGCTGCTTCCATTGCAGCGGTTTTTCCGTCGTGTATAGCTCAGTCCGAGAGCCTGCGACTCTTCGTCTGTGGCTCCTAGGTACTTGGTTTCCTCTTCCTCTGTTTTTCTTTTTTGCGAGATTCATCTTCCTTTTTGCCCTTTTCATGGGCTTGAGCTGAATATTGGTTCTGTTCTCTTTTGCTTTTTTTTTTGGTCATTGCGTAATAGTGGACGTACTTTTTTAGTTCGGCAAATTCTGGAATGTGCCTGCATATTCTTGAAATGCTTAAAAAAATACGTGTGCAGAGAGACCTGAAACAAAGTTTTGTTTTTTCCTGCTTGGTTTCCGAGAAAATGTTGGTGGGGTTTCTTCCACTCTTCATTATTTTGTGACCCGGAGATTGTGTGGTATCTTCAGCTTCAGAGAGAGAGAGAGTGAGAGAGAGGGAGACCCTTTTGACTACCCCGCAGACAGTCATTCAAAGCACATTTAAAGCGCTTGATTTTTACTTTCTCGTGAAGTCTGTGACCGTGGGGTTTCATCGGTTTCAGGATCGTTTTTCCCCACACCTTTCTTTTGGGTTATCTTCGGTCGTCTGACGTCGGTGAATGAAGCGCTGTGGGAGCTGGAAATCGAAGGTTACATGTTCTGTTCAGCTGCATTTGCTTGTGTTCGGAAAGGGTTCAGTCTTTCAGATCTGAAGGTAAGTGGAGCGATTCTTTGCAACCTTTGAAATTGTTGTCAGTAATTTTTGAATTTCTGCATTTAATGGAGACGTTTCAGCTGCTTGGTCTGGTGTCTTCTTCATCCTGTTTTATGTCTTTTTTTATTGAGTTCTTAGAATATGGACCGATCTCTCTCTCTCTCTTTCTCTCTCTGTGAGACCGATGATATCATGATTTTGCTCTGATTTTGAGTTCACCGACAATTTAGGTAACATATTGTTTTGCTTACTGTTAACGGCTAACAAATCTGCAGCCATATTTTCAGGTTTTTGGGAGCTTTTCGAATTCGAACTCGGTCATTGCTCACTGACTGCCATCTGGCTAACCTATAAGTTCTCGCTATCTTGCTGACCGTGTTTTGCCCCCATTTGAGCCAAAATGATGCATAGGCCTCCTCCTGAAGATTTCTCTCTGAAGGAGACCAAACCCCATCTCGGCAGTGGGAAGGTCTCCGGCGACAAGCTCACGAGCACCTATGACCTCGTTGAGCAAATGCAGTACCTCTATGTCCGCGTCGTTAAGGCCAAGGACTTGCCTGCAAAAGATGTCACCGGGAGTTGCGATCCTTATGTTGAAGTCAAGCTCGGGAACTACAAGGGCACGACCCGGCACTTTGAGAAGAAATCGAATCCCGAGTGGAATCAGGTTTTCGCTTTCTCGAAGGATCGGCTTCAGGCCTCGATGCTGGAGATCACTGTCAAGGATAAGGATTTCGTGAAAGACGATTTCATGGGTCGAGTGCTGTTTGACTTGAACGAGGTCCCGAAGCGGGTTCCGCCGGATAGTCCTCTAGCGCCGCAGTGGTACAGGTTGGAGGACAGAAGGGGGGATAAGGTGAAGGGAGAGATCATGTTGGCTGTCTGGATGGGCACTCAAGCTGATGAAGCGTTCCCAGAAGCGTGGCATTCTGATGCAGCTACGGTTAGTGGAACAGATGCTCTTGCAAATATCCGTTCAAAGGTATATCTTTCCCCTAAGCTCTGGTATTTGAGGGTTAATGTTATCGAAGCTCAGGATCTCCAGCCTGGCGACAAGGGTCGATACCCGGAGGTTTATGTCAAGGCTATCCTTGGAAATCAGGCTTTGAGAACTAAGATTTCTCTGAGCAGGAGTATTAACCCGATGTGGAATGAGGATTTGATGTTTGTCGCGGCCGAACCATTTGAGGAACCCCTGATTTTGAGTGTGGAAGATCGAGTTGCTCCCAACAAGGATGAGGTGTTGGGACGCTGTGCAATCCCGCTGCAGTATGTGGACCGGAGATTGGATCACAAACCTGTGAACACAAGGTGGTACAATCTCGAGAAGCATGTCATTGTAGAGGGAGAGAAAAAGAAAGACACTAAGTTCGCTAGCAGGATTCACATGAGGATATGCTTGGAGGGTGGTTATCATGTTTTGGATGAGTCGACGCACTACAGTAGCGATCTTCGACCCACTGCAAAACAACTGTGGAAGTCGAGCATTGGAATATTGGAGCTAGGAATTCTGAGCGCTCAGGGGCTGTTGCCAATGAAGACCAAAGATGGACGGGGAACAACTGATGCTTATTGTGTGGCAAAATATGGGCAGAAGTGGATCAGGACAAGAACCATCATAGACAGCTTTATGCCTAAGTGGAATGAGCAATACACTTGGGAGGTTGCTGATCCCTGCACCGTCGTCACAATTGGCGTATTTGATAACTGCCATTTGCATGGAGGGGATAAGAATGGGCCTGCAAAGGATTCGAGGATCGGCAAGGTGAGGATTCGTCTCTCTACCCTTGAAACTGATAAAATCTATACCCATTCGTATCCTCTCCTCGTTCTGCACCCAAACGGAGTCAAGAAGATGGGCGAAATCCATCTAGCCGTGAGATTCACTTGCTCTTCCTTGCTCAACATGATGCACATGTACTCACAGCCACTGTTGCCCAAAATGCACTATATTTATCCATTAACCGTGAGTCAGCTAGATAGCTTGAGGCACCAGGCCACTCAGATCGTGTCAATGAGGCTGAGCCGGGCGGAGCCGCCACTGAGGAAAGAGGTCGTGGAATACATGCTTGATGTGGGTTCGCACATGTGGAGCATGAGGAGAAGCAAGGCCAACTTTTTCAGAATCATGGGGGTCTTGAGCGGTCTAATTGCTGTGGGAAAATGGTTTGATCAGATATGCAATTGGAAAAACCCGATAACAACCGTGCTGATCCACATCCTGTTCATCATACTAGTTATATACCCCGAGCTCATCCTGCCCACGATTTTCCTCTACCTTTTCATGATTGGAGTGTGGTACTACAGATGGAGGCCCAGGCATCCACCTCACATGGACACCCGCCTCTCGCATGCGGATTCTGCGCATCCCGATGAGCTTGATGAAGAATTCGACACTTTCCCCACTTCCCGACCTTCTGACATCGTGAGGATGAGATATGATCGGCTGAGGAGCATTGCTGGGAGGATCCAGACAGTTGTTGGGGACTTGGCTACTCAGGGAGAGAGGCTCCAATCCTTGCTCAGCTGGCGCGATCCAAGGGCAACTGCTCTGTTTGTCATATTCTGTTTGATCGCTGCCATCGTTCTGTATGTCACTCCTTTCCAAGTCGTGGCTCTCCTCACAGGATTCTACGTGTTGAGGCACCCGAGGTTCCGGCACAAGCTTCCTTCCGTGCCACTCAACTTCTTCAGGAGGCTACCGGCGAGAACTGACTGTATGTTGTGAGAACACCGTGTGTGTGTCGACCTTCTTGTGATGCGGCAGGAGGAGTTTCCGGCACGGGTTAAGCTTTCTTGCTTTCCTTCTTTGGCGGCCGAATGTGGTAATGTTATAAATGGGTGACCTTCTCCCGAAGGTGGTTAGATTTTGCGAATTTTGCTTTCTCAATTAATGTTCTTTTCATGGAAAGAACCGACTGTCCCGTTGATAGATTTCATGTTCTCTGTGTGTAATTTAGTAGGTTTTCCTACGTTGTTAAATCTCTTAGATCTGTTTGGTTCAAATCTCTTCCATTTGGGTACAGAAGGCCCAACTGACCCAATCCCAAACGCATGTTAAAAGATAAGGTGGCCTGACATGAGCTGAATCCCATGGACCTGAAACCTCAAATTCTCCAAACGTATCTGTCCCTCGCTCTTTACTTCTTAGATAGTAATTTCTTGAAGTTTCTGTGCATGTGGAGGGTAGTATACCATGGCATATGCTATCTTAGAATGCTTGGGTTGCATTTTGAATCGCAATTTCTGAAGTCTCGAATTTGGTTCAGCTGGGTCGGATCAGATTTTTACCATTCTCTACTGGTGAGTGATGATGTCGCCGCGCGACTACGCCGACCTTTCTCTTGCAGTTGTGAGGAAAGCGACTGCTGGAGTTCAACTCTATAATATATCATTGGCAGGGTGATCCATGGAGGCTTTTTGAGAATTAATAAGTAGATAGTGTAGTTTTCATGGCGTTTGGTGCGTGGTCTTGGGGGATTTTTGCGAAAGCGATTTATTTGGTTTGACTAACAGTGACTTCATGAAGGATCATGTGTAGGGTCTTGCTAATTTATCTTGTATTGAGGTCCCGAGGACAATGACAACTGCAAAATGCATGGAGAGAAGCGTCGCAAGTCGATATTTAGATGAGTGGGTCCTATTCGATGTTTGTTGCGTAGTCGTATATTTGGTGGCACAAATTAATCTTAGTACAGTTTCAGAATTTTAAGATTATTTAGAAAGGTTTGTGATGAAATGGGACATGGATGGTGTGGAATTGCTGTCGTTGTCGTCCGTCCCGTGTGAGCTCAATGGGGACATGACTCGAAGTAGTTTTTCATTTTTATTGACAATGAGGTCTTTTGCTCGAAGGTGAAGGGTCGTTTCCCTTTCACATGTATGATTGTTTTTTTTATGGTTTGATGTCGTCTTTTGAAACCCGTGCCTTGATGACAAGAATAAGAACGGCGAGATAAGCGGAGGGAGTTGGGGAATTGGACAATGGTATGCGACTTATCTTATTTATGTGGGGGCATGGATAATGATACTCCTTCTAGTATTCACCTGTCTTTATTAAAGAAGAAGGCATCGATTTGGATAATCTTGTAAGGTGAACTTACATATTAAATTCGTCATCTGCATAGCACGTACTCTGCACATCTTTGACGGTCGAGATTCGGTCTCGTGTTTCTTAAATCCGTGCCGAATGACCTGTCTTGTCGTGACCATAGGTTCGGCTAATGTGTGAAAAGCAGGGGTCTTTGTGTTACGAATTCCTTTGGGCTTAGAAAACGGAATCATGAATCTCCACGTGCCGCTAGGGTCACGGAAAATCGAGCCCTGATCTTCCGCTACGTTAGGTCGACCGTGCCGATGGGTCCTCTCCGGCAACCTGCAATCCATCGGCAGAGCCAATGCTTGCTGGCGGGACAATAATTTCTCGCAATTATCAGCAGCAGAACGTGAATTTGGCAGGCAGAAGTAGTACTCCAAACGCGCCACGTTTTGCACCCATTGTTACCATTTGGGCCGTGAGTGAATAGGCAAACAACTCTCCCAGAAGGAAAAAGAGTCCGAGAGAGAGAGAGAGGGAAACGGACAAAAGCGGAACAGCCACCTGTGGCGGAGGTTGTCTGGTAATATCAGCTGCCGCGGCTGTCGTTCTTGACCGCTGATGAACCGTACCAACTGGTTCAGTTCTCAATAATTCTCCTAGGATCCTATTTATCTTTCTTGCATTTGTGTGGGGTTTTTGAACACATAGGTGGGGGGACCTTCCCCCTTTACAGCTACTACTCTCGACTTTTTCTATGCCCTCTCTTCCTTTGTCGTTTCGCTCTTTGGGGAGAGGGAGATCTTGTATTCGTATCACCAATCTCATTAGTCTATCACGCTTTCTATCATCTCCACCAGATAAAAACATTTTAGAGGTGTCGGACTTCTATGCGACCCGACTCGACTCGACTACTCACCTTAACATGTCGCGTAAAGGGAGCCCAAGCTCCTGCAAGGGGCTTTGTGGCTTGTCTCCATCTTGTTGGGTAGATTTCACATATGCATTTCTCATTTTAATATTCGTTAGTACTTGCACGTCCTGCATCTCCAATTTCCTCAAAATTTTTTAATTCCCTAGAAAATGAAAATACCTTTCAATTGTTTTACATCTTGATGATTCCGAGATCCAGATGATGACCTCACTTCTTTCATTTTCTGTTAGAGAAAACGTTCTAGAGATTGCGACTCGACCCAGCTTTGACATGTCGCTCGACGTCGCTGTTTCATTATACTTGGTCCATACACCGAGTCTAATCGCTATTACTAGATACATCTTTCGCTTGGGGCGATAGCCATTTATTTAACTTCGTATTTTATAAATTTCTTTCACTCTATAGCACTGATTTCGCACCTCGAACCTCTGGAAACCTTAAAATCAGCTGATCTTGAACGAAATCTAATATCAGAGTCACCTCAGCAAAACATCAAAAGGACTCTCCTTTGGTGAGCCCGCACACCATAGGGCATCGACCCCTTTTAAGGATCGCTGCGTCGTCTTCGACACTTTCTTCCAATCCTCCTTTTCGTGCGCTTTTCTCTTTAAATAATGTCCATGAAATTAGCACCTTTTGTTTTTCTATATGCATTTAATTAACCACGGCGACAATATAATATAATGTATATTAAAGGGTAGGGTTTGTCTACCTTTTTTTTGGATCGGGATTTAGGTCAGCCCTTTGGGCTAGACGAATCGTATGCGAGGAAACTGCCTCGGACTTGCTTCGACCGTCCGCGTCTTTAACTAGAGATGGTGCTTTAACTTTTTTAACTTTCTGCTGGCGACCCAAAGAGAAACAAAAGCGTTCACTTCAGTGTACGTCGAAAAGGCCCACTAGGTATGATCACATCCGCTAATGCATTAACTTCCCCATATCGCACAAGGAAAAGTTAATTTTCTTGGAGAAAGGGCAAATTACTTATCGGCCCGCCGATGTACTAATTTTTGCAATTCGCCCCTTGGATTTTAGAAATCGGTCGCGTGTCCCATGGGCTGTGACTCCGATCAAATTTCGCTCGGAGTTCCGACCAAGCCACAACGTTTGAGTTACAGAGGGCAAACATATAAAAAAGTAAAAGAATAACCCATAAATATATTAAAAATATATATTAAAAAGCATGTGACCATAGTTCTGGCGACAATTTGACCGGAGTCGAGACTAGATGAGCATAGATAAGGAATTTTGAAATGCATTTTTGAGTAATCCCTACATTTTTTTCTCGCATGTATTAAAAATATAAGGAAATGACACAAATGTTCCCTGAAATTTGACCCAATGTGCAATGTCATTCTTAAATTTTTTGTTCAATGTGATTTCTAAACTTTTGATACACGTTTAATCGAGTCCTGAACTATATGAAATTCTTTAATGTTGTCCCTCAATTTATTCAATTTCAGTGACAACATTGAACATTTTCATACAATTTAGGGATTAGATTGAACATATATCAAAAGTTTAGAGATCATTATTAAATAAATTAAAAGTCAAATAACGACATTGCATATTTGATCAAAGTTCAAGGATCATTCATGTAATTATCCCAAAATATACATGACCAATTTGCCGTCCATGACTAATTGCGTGCAATCACATAATCATATATGTGACAAAAATTTGGTTGGACTCGATGCTAGGTGGCACATTGCCACCAGTTTTAAAAAGTCAAGGGGCAAGTTGTAAAAAATTGAAACGTCAAGGGGTAATTTGCAACAATCCCGAAAACCCGGAGGGTTGAATTGTAATTCTCCCCTCAAAGAAATATGGGATGTAATTAGAAGAAAAATGTGGGCTTATTGTTGGGCTCTAGAGTCAGGAAGCACAAGTCATAATGGGCCAACCCCATCAACCCTATTGCCCATGCACAACCAAATGCTAATTGGACAAGCCTGTAATTTTCATACATGCTATCAAAAGATGGTACTAAATATCTAAATTAGATAAGATTAAATAAATTTCTACAAAAAAGTTGGCACGTTAACATCATAATAGATATTTTCAATGATTATGAGCGACATTCACGGTATCGCGTTTGAAAACTTTCGAAAATAAGGTACATTGATATATTGTTAGTTGGATTGATCATGACAAGAGATTCTTTGACATATGTATTGATTTATAACGAGACGATGCATATATTTTTCACGTTTAGTTAAATCAAATCAATTATAAGATGTTACACAACTACTTATTTGATAAGACCCGAGAGTCGAAAGCGTCAAACGATAATAGTTTTGAACTTTAGCAGATTGTCATTTCTAACTCTCAGTAATTCGGGCGAGACAACATTCAGGGACATTCTACCTTTGAAGAATTCTTGTTAGATGGTCAATGCTGGATTAAACTTTTAATTTTGGTTTTGAAATTGACCAAAACAAAAAAAAACAATAGCAAGATTTTAATTTCTACTATTTTAGACCTCTCTTGGCGTGCACTGGGTCTCTATATGCACTTCATCTCCATCCTTCAAGCATGTGAGCTAAGTCTCACTGATTCCCTTGGATTTATTCCTAGTTTATCGCTTATAAGAAGGAGAGGAAATTTTGAAAACAACAATGGTCTGACAAGGAGAGGGAGCTATCATAATGACCCGATCCGACGAAAGCAAGGAAGTGCTTGCTAGGGCTAGAGGGCCTAGATAAGGAGTGGCTCATCGCAGGCTTCTAGAATGACGAACGGGGCAGGAATGAACCGAACTATGTATTGAAAATGGGAAGAAAGAGATATATATATGAAATTTTGAATTAACTCACAGAGACATTTTTGACGTATTGTCAATACTTAACTCTAAAGTTAAGCGTGCTAAAGTGGGAGCATTTTTAGGATACGTGACCTCCTAGAAATATGTCCACTAGTACGCCAAATGACAAATTGTGAGGCTTAGTATGAGACATGCCAAAGTGAACAAAACTGAATTAATATAAGGATGTCATGGCTACAATATTGCCACGATGAATGCAAGTCTAAACTAATCAGAACCAAAACAAACTACTTTGTTTCTGTTTGATGCTGCTTCCGACAGAAACAACCCTCTCTTCTTTGGCAATAGAGGGCCAAGTCAAAGGAGAAATCATTATCGTGGTTGAATCTGATAGATCTATGATGACTGATCATTTCTCACTAGAAATGCAATTTGAGCAATACGGTTCCTCAGACAAAGCACGTGATCTTTTGTGCAATGTGATTGACTAATCTCAATCGTACGATCGGTGGCAGTAATCATTCGAAAAGAACTATGATCGATGGAGTACATGGGTTATTTCACAAGCGCAAGAGTGGGGCATCTACAGTTGCGATGAGAGGCTTGCGACACAAAGGAGAGTTACCTTGTAACGAGATAAATTGTTTAGATATAGAAAAATGGATGTTGAAATGTGGCTCAAAATGTATAACTGGCTTGGTTTGGATGCCTTGAGCAAGGCGGCAATTAGTTTGGAGTGAGCGAGGATGAGTTTCGGATGTTCGTAATTATGTGGCGGTTGTCCGAATTGAATCATCAAAAGATGAGTAGCTACTATGGGTCCGAATCGACGTTTTCAGATCGGAGGAGGATTGAACGTCCGGCTTTGGACTAGTTGGGCTTCCGAATCACCAAGACGTGAGCGAAAGCGGATTCTGGATGTCCAACTAAAACCTGGCTGAACGTCTGATCTGGATACTATGAGAAGCTAAGACTATTTCGAAGGTCCGGCCTATTATGAGCGGACATCGGGGCTGTGCACCTAATTTGCACAGAATGTGAAAGACAGACGAGAAGTGTGAGTACGTGAGGTAAGCACTTTTTATCTCTTTCATTAACGTATGCCAACCAATACATCCCGTGTACACCACGTACAACTCGCACGACCCAAAGACACACGTTTACATGCATTTGCCAATGATTCTCCCGAGCGGATCAGTTCATGGACCAAGTAGCCCGATGGGCAGATCTAGCTTGCCTATCGTTTCGATCAACTTGTTCGTATCCGGCCCGTCGAGCCCGACAAACACTTGGACAGGTTTAGGAAACAACAGAAGGAAGCCCGCATTAGCTTGACTAGGCCCACCAAGCCCGACTTCATCGTACCCAATCTCTCTCTCTCTCTCTCTCTCTCTCACCAAGCCTGACTTCATCGTACCCAATCTCTCTCTCTCTCGTAGTTTCTTTTTAATGAAACGAATGAGCTTGTATAATACATTGTAACCTTGTAATCGAGGCCTGAGCTTATACCTAAACATAGAGAAAACTTATCTAAAACTTCAATTAAAGTTGTCTATTGATCACATCTATTTGGATGACCCTCTTTTGGATTGGTTATTTTCTCCTTTCTAGCTGTAAAATTATGGAGATTGAAGACCTATCCAAATGGGATCCACCCTCAAATTTTTTTTTGAGCACCCATTTACGAAGTAAAGTAAAGGGCCATTGCCAGATACAACAAAGAACTCTCGTCTCCATTCCCAACGAAGAAATCTAATGCCCACAACAACGATCACTTTCAATGCTGCTTTATGAATTTCACCACCAATCTCTCTCTCCCTCCCGATTTGTCAACAAAAAAAACCGGGTACATACTGATCATAAATGATGCGTGGTGAAGATGTGATGTCTGTCTAGTCAGTCCCCATCATCCCTCAGTAGACTCCTCTCTGGCCTTTTGCTTTTAAATTTCTCGAGTCATTTGGCACGACCAAACCATGCCCGTTTAGGGCAAAAAGATAGCCTCCCTGAGCCAGCCAGTAATCTTGGCAAGAAATGGCGCATCAGAAAACGGAAACTCTCCCTCTCTTACCTCCCTAGTTTTCCTGGGGGGAATTTTTCTCAGTTCACCCATGAAGGGAATGGGCTTTGGTCTTTATCATGGAGAAGTGGAAATTGTGCCTTCTTTATGTCATTGAGAATAAGTTTCGATTAAAGTCAAAGACAACTACATGTCGAGCTAGAAAGCACGGATCAGGGGGATGCGTGGTGGGTTCACTTGAGTCATTGTCAGGTTATGATGATTTTTCGTGCCATTGCTCAAGCATTTGACATATTTCAGATAGCAAGAGACTAGAGTCGTTTCTCTTCTTAACCACCGTAACTTGCCGTTAGATGTGGCTCAAGTTCATCAAGATTTTTGTAATGTAGTTGCTCATTTGATTCGAGGGAATTACGAAAGATCAGATCGATGTTCACACTGCAGTCTCTCTCTCTCGCTCTCATTGCGAGCGCCCATGTTCACACATGCAAACGCATCATGCATCCTGAATTCATCGGAGATAAGTAGGTCGGAGAGAGCTTTCCTTTCTGGTTTTCGCATTCGTTTCATTTAGCTTGACAGTACAGATCGCTTTTCTTAATAAGTAAACGGACGTGTTTCTGTTTACTTCTCCTATAAAAGAAAGCGTGAATTTGCCAAGGCTTCATGAAGTCTGATTTGCTTTTTTCAATGTCATCTTTCTATCGTTCCTTGTCCAAATGATTGCATAATGCATTGTACTTAACCAACATAAATCCTTTAGTTAGATTCATAATCTCTTAATAAATTGCACAGATATATTACAAGATCGAAGAGTCCAACCGTCCATAGGATGACTGACTCTCCACCAATTCGATTCATCCTTCCTAATGCGCATACAAAGATCAAGGTTCTGCAAATTTCTGGGAATATTCCAGTTGATATCGGCCTATAAAATCGCAATAAACCACGACCAAAGTCTGCAGAATTTTCTAGTTTTGGCAAGTGATATTAACAATCCCAACTTGGGAGCCACAAAACTAATCGATCAACGAATCAGCCGAGGGAGAGGGCCGACCCAGTGCTCTCGAATTGAAAGTCAACTAAATAAATAAATTAAGACAATGATGGGATGGATCAAAAGGAAATAAGGGATAAAAAAAGTCAGGAGCATAGAACCTGATTATATCGTTTGTTTTTTGTTTTTTGAAGCTACTGATTGTATGGTTCGTTGCATGGTCAATTTCTTGCGAAAAAAATCTACATGGAGTAGGCATAATTCAAATCTCGAGAGTGGTTCATACGACCACGTATTGCGTGGACTACGAAACGCTTACTCTACCTTCGCATCATAAAATCATCTTATCGATGCGAATATTCAGCTTTTGGTCTCTCTCTCTCTCTGATGCGTAACCCAGTGTAGACACCGTCATTGATTCGTAATCACGATAGACAACTACCCACCTTTTTTTTTTGCCTCATATCGTTTTGAGAGAACTTGAAAATCAATGCTCTCGTAATTTGGATCTTGATGTCAGTTTCTGTTGGTGGAAGAATGATGCAACTCTGTGACAATGTTGAGAAGCGGTGATTAGGATAACAAGTAACATTAGCAAGGTGCATTGTTGGACGTTTTTGTGTACTGCTTGCATCTATGAACAAACACATGATCGTCGTATGAGTTTTATAGCTCATGCTCTTTCTTTAGCCAAATGATTCGGTCTCTAGAACATTTGGGCAAGAATCGGCTGACCTAATCTGTCAATTTTGGCATCTCTTCCCTTACTTACCCAAATAAGAAAATGAGAGAGAGAGAGAGAGAGAGAGAGAGAGAGAGAGAGAGAGAGAGAGAGAGAGAGAGAGAGAGAGAGAGAGAGGATCTAGCAGACCGGTTCATATAGAATATGAAGTGGATGGCATTAGTTTTTCTCTTTCTTAGACAACGTCTTTTATACAAGACAATTCCAAATATATAATTTGTATTCACGCAGTATTCTACCAATATCCATGTGGTGTGGATCAAATAGGATACGGACCAAAACTCATGAAAGGTGCCTCAAGAGATTGTTCGTACACGAAATTTCGTGATTTGCGCCGTAAATCAAACGCTTGAATTATACTTTAAATCACGGGATTAAGGTGTACGTCACTCTGTGAATCAGCTATAAGGAGGAAGAAAGAAAAATTATCTAGCAAAAACGCAAATGGCCGATGACCAAAACCCTAAAAAAACAGTTGTTGAATTATTCGTGGCATATAAAAAACCGGTGTGATTAAGTTAATGAGGAAATGCATATTAATTAAGTCCCATGTTTTCCGATCAAAATCTCACAAGCCATCGGCAAGAAGTGTCCGGAATTTTTTTTTCCGACCGCCACGATAACTATTAAACCTATATTCTTGTTAAACTATTGTCCAAAGTCAACGCGTGCCATGTCCTGTGCCGCGCGTGAAATCCAATTTCCAGATGCGTAAAAATTATAAATACACAGAGTCAGCCATCATCTCATCGCAGCAATCGCTTCCGACTCCAAAATTATTAGGGTTTTTCATTCCGCCATCGTTATCCCTGTCAGGTTTTGAATAGTCTAGCCGGCCAATAGGGTTGGTGGCGAAAACCCTAGCTGCTGCTTGAATTGGCATTAAGAAAGACCTTACTTAATCACCCAATTAATCAAATAATATTCACTTAGCAGACGTGTTCTGATATACCTAATCCAAATTCATTTGTTTTCTAGCCATTATTTTAGCACGCGCGATTGTCCTCCGCAAAAAGGAAAAGGGTGGAAGTGGGTTTCGGGGAGAAGGCAAGTAGACTTCTATATTGAACTCAAATCCAACTTCTACATATAATATGCAAGAGGACCTTTATTTTTTTATTGCTTAGTAAAGTACAATCTCATACCGGAAAACTCCTTTGATGGGGACTCGCTACGTATAAAAGTACTTCCAAAGGCAAGTATACTAATACGTCAAATTGCTTGGCAAGTTATCTTGAGTGTTGGTGTCCATTGATTTGACAAACCCCAGTAGTCATATTGGTTTTTATACACTTAATTAAGTAAAGCTCGAATTTTTAGCAACGTGTACATCTGATTAGTTAGATTATCGTGTTTTTCCCCCTTAATGTATGCATCATTGATGTAGTCCTTCATCAAAGTTTGGATGTTCTCTCGGTCTTGCATAGTTGCGTATGTCATTGTATTGTGAAACTTCCGTATGTCAAATTCGAGTCTTTTGAGATACCTTTATCATCCATATTGAGTATGTTCTTCTACCAATTCGCTGACCTGAGCTAAATTAAATTGGGCAAGAATGGTGCAACGAATATATAGAAATCCAGGCAACGCAAGGTCATAGAGAGAGCATTGGTGATTGAAGATTGGTATATTCTATCGGTACGTAAAGACAAGTACGTATGGTGATTGGTGAACGACATACCTGAATGCATTCAACATATATATCCGAAGACATGAAGGTGTAAGGTACTAAGAGAGTCTTCTGCACACATGATGAGGAGGGTTTTTCAGCTTGTTTATCCATGGCATAAGGGAGGTCGAACAGATGGAAAGCGTTTTTTTTTTAATATATCCTCGACAAGATTTATGCGGTATATGTACAATCTGTTAATCTCAATATTCATAATGTCCAAGCTCGTGGTGCGAGTCTCAGTAAATTACATCATGTTGGAATTTAAAAACAATGTACATGAATTGCTCGGGGAAATATAAACCACTAGAGGCGATCGCTTCTCGAACCGGTCCTGTCCTACTTAGGAATTGGAAACGGGACGAACAAGACCGGTTCCTAATTTCTGGAATCAAGGACTAGACCGGACTGGATCAACTGGTCTGGTATGATTCCTGGACAGTCCAATGGAACCGGTGGATTCAAGATAATTGTGGCAAATTTTAAGTTTAAAACACAACCTAACTGTCAGTGCCACATTAACGGCGACCATCAAACAACACCATGACACATGAGAATACAGAAACAGGGCAAGATCAGGACATATAGCTATAAACTCGAATAGTAGGAATTTGAATATGAAATATATGAACCGAAGACGAATGCGAGATGAGCATCCAAGTGTGTTTTTTTTTTTTGGTAAAGGCATCCAAGTGTGTTAATTCAATGATTTTCCTTAAATAAGAAAACAATTTGTTTAAGCATCATTACAAACACATAGCAGCTAGTTCTGATACACTGCACGGAGACATGTTTGCACGAGTTTGGCTCAACCATGTCATCGAGTATGTGGTGAGCACGGAGTGGGGAGAACATTTCAACCATTCTTTACATCTCGAAGCCAAGACTTAGACCCAAACGACCATCAAGAAATGCTTGACATCAAAGAAATCAACTCAGTTGGACACAAAACACTAGGGGTGAATATGGTTTCAGGGTGGAATATGAGAAACCATGAAACCGGACCGATAGGAACTTGTCCAGTTCCAGGTTTCAAGATATGTAGAGTAGATTCTAGGTTCCAAAAATTGAGAAACCTATTTTGACGGGTAGGTTCAAAGTTTTAGATTTAGGTTCTAGGTCGGTGGAACCTAAAACCTAGAACCTGTGATTTTCTTGATTTATGTCTTCGCGTGTCCCTACGGTATTTCGTGGCGTCCGATGATGAGTGTATAACTTGGAACTGAGCTTCCATTTTATGATTGAAACTTTTACTTTGTTAATATTTCATATTTCCGTGTGTATAAATATAAGTTGTTGTAAGTGGATTGTAGCAACAATTGATGGTCATAAAAGGTGATGATATATTGCAATCATTCAATTAATAATACGGGTGAAACATGAGTAGACCTTGGAATCGACTCTAGAGCCTACGACAGGGTATGTTCTAGGTTTCAAGGTAGTAAGGTAGGCTCCCAGTTCCAAAAAATTAGAAATCTATTTCAACGGGTAGGCTCTGTCTGGAACCTGCAGGGAACTCGAAACTGCTCACTTCTGCAAAACACTCGTAAACTAGAGAAATTGAGCTCGGTACATCCTTTAAACATCATAAGGTGGAGCAAAAGGGGTTCCTAGGGATAAGCATTTAATTGTGGGGGTCCCTACCTAGTCCGAAGGCGGTAAGGCAATTTCGAGATGAATCGAACTACGGCCGACCACCTCGCCATGTTCCGAGCTAAGATCCTTGGGAAAGAGAGAGCGTGAGAGGCTAAGGGAAAGAGAGAGTGAGAGAGGCCGAGGGACAAAAGAAGTGTGAAATTGGAGAGGGAACAGCCAAACAGGGAAAGAAAAGAGGGCTTAGAGTTTCCGTAAAAATTTTTAAGAAATAAAGAAGATAATTAGTTCAATCTGGATAGGCGTTTTTACCCTTGGAATCGGGAATCGGATCGAAAATTATCGATTCTAATTTTATAAAATTGGGAACCGAACTAGGACTCTCAGTAATTGCCCAGAACCGGCTGGTTCGGTCCGATCAGGGCGGCTCCCGGTCTGGGTGGTCCCTTTTGCACACCCCTAAAAAACACAAATTCTAATAGAAAAAAATGTCTTGCATTATTTCAAGTGCAAGGGTTAATATAAACAACATTAATTTCACGTAAATATTAGCCTCATGTAAACTAATAGCACTTATTCACCCGACGCATCAACTTATATAAATGTCTTGAACGAGGAAACCCAACGTTATTTCAAGTGTAGGAAAATGACACAAATGGTTTCTAAATTTTGGTCAAACGTGCAATGTCATTCCTGAACTTTTAATTTTTTCGATGTGATCCCTAAAGTATTGGTAAATGTTCAATTTAGTTCTTAGACTGACGCAAATGGAAGGACTACATTAAATATTTATCAATAGTTCATGGGATAAATTAAACATTTAACAATAGTTCAATGACCATATTAAACAAATAAAAGTTCGTGGACGACATTGCATATTTGGCCAAAGGTTTAAAGATCACATTGCACAAATTAAAAGTCCAAGGGCGACATCAAGACCAAAAATTCATGGGCTATCTATGTTGGGCTCCGTTTGTTTCGTAGAAAATGAATGACTTTGAAAATAATTTCCTGAAAATGATCGTTTGTATCACTTATATAGATGAATGAACAAAAAACATTTTCATTGTACACGAATATATTTAGACACGAATTGTTATCAATAATGAAACATTTTTTATTAACGGCCTAATTCCCTAAAACACCCCAAACTTTAGGTTCAATCATAAATTTACCTTGAATTTTTTTTTGTCTAAAAAAAATCTCCAACCTTTAGTTTGGCAAAAGGACACTATAAGTGTCATAACTTGTATATGGCGATCACTTTGGTGTCATAACTTTTTTTCATATTACTTTGGTGCCAAGTCAGAGGAAAATAGAACACTTTAGTGACTCCGGCCAAAATTCCGGCCAAAAAGCTGATCTGACATTTTTATTTAAAAAAAGAGTGTGACATGGATATTGGGTTCAACATTTGATGTCCACGTGGACGAGCAAAACGACGTTGCTCAGTCCACTTGGACAAGAAGGATGACGTTGTTTCATTTAAGACAGCAAACGACGTCACTCAGTTCAAAGGTCTTGCATCGCGTCGCTCGTCACACCTGCTCTATCTCTCTCATCTTGTCACCATCACCCGTCGCTCGTCGCTTGTGGCACTCTCATTTCGTCGCCATCGCCGTCGCCGTCACCGTCGCCGTTGCCGTCGCCATCGCCATCTCTTGCCTTCCCCTTGCGGTCGGTCGGCGTTGCTCCCTCATCCCGTAGACTGAGCATCACTCATCCCGTCGGCATCGGTCCCGTCTCTGTGGCAAATTACAAAGGTCGGTCTTCAAATAAGGGCTATTAATTTTTATTTTGCTGAATTGATCGACACATTGTGCTTCATTGTCCTATGTTTCACTCAATTAATTGGTAATTAGGGCTGCCTTCGGGAAATTAGGGTTTAAAGTAGGAAGTTAGGGCTCGAACTTGAAATTAGGTCTTGAATTTATGAAATTAATACTTGAACTTCATAAATTATGGCTAGTTGTTCGGATATTAAGGCTTAAAGTGGATTCGATTGAGTTGGTGCCGGGCTGAGTATATACGATAGATTGTGGTCCATGTGAGGACCTCTGTCATTGTTACCCATGTGACCTGATGATGGCTTTTTCAATCTTGTCGACCATGTGAGGGACCTTCATGTGAAGCTGTGTTCTTTTTCCTATGTGGTGTGGTCCCGAAAGCTAAAATATTGAGTTTTTTTGGCTTTTTTTCCCTCAATGCAGGGTTGATAGGGGGATAAAGACATAATTATCGGCATCATTGTTCGCTACGAAGGAGAATTTGTCATCGGCATTGATGAGTGGGAATACTTTGGGGCAATTGAAGGTACTATTTATTTCGATAGAAGTAAACTAGCATATATTAATCTCATGAGGGATAATTCAACAATTAAGATATAAAATAGGAAGTTTGCATTATTGTGTTCCTGAAAGCAGCTTGAAGGACGATATTAGAAACTTTGATGATGATAATGGTGTTAAGGATATCATCTACCATTATCTTCATGGAAAAGAAGCTGTTGTGTACGTTAAGTCCTATAGTGATGGTGAATCTAATGAAGGGGTTGAGGGAGGAGACGTAGGGGATGGTGTTGCTTTACCTAGTACTCAGGTTGGTGCTAGTTCTATTATACATGAAGCTGGAAATGAGAGGGATGAGAGGGAGGCAAGCCATGCATCAAGTGAAGAGTTCACTGGATTGTCGTGGAAAGTTGTTGCATCTAGTGAATCAGATGATGATGGTGTGACAAATGTAAATTTACCAAGTGAAGATGACGATGAGGAACTTGCACAGTCAAGGCAAAAGCAAAGGGAATTTGGAAAAAAATCAATAGTTGCACTTGGAGGATTGCATGAAGCTGAATCAGGACATAGCATTGATGGAGCTCCAGTTGAAGGTAATGACACTAATTACGAAGAAAGTGGTTTTGACGAACAGAATGATGATTCTGAAATCAGCATGAAGATGATGATTCTGTTATGCGCAGAAGAAAACATAAGTATCCGTTATACGATCCTGGCTCTTCTTCTTCTGTGTTGACTGTAGGTCTGAAATTTTCTGATGCCAAATAATTCAAAGAATGGATTATCAAGTATTCAATAGCTGAGCAGAGGACTCTTCAGTTCACTCGAAATACACAGGACTATGTTAGAGCAAAATGTTCTCAACCTAGTTGTTTATGGAAGATATATGGCGCACATTCAAAGAGGGACGGGTCATTCTAAATTAGGTCATTACAGGAGGAACATACTTGTTCCATCATGTTTGACAACAAAATGGTAATAAGTGCTTGGTTGTCGAAGCACTTCTTTGATACCATCAAAGCGATGCCTGATGTGAAGAGTGCTCAGCCGAAGCAGTTGGTGAGGGAGCAGGTAAGGATTAACGTGTCACTTGATTAGTGTAAAAGAGCCAAGCATAAGGTGATGAAAAAAAATTCTAGAGAGGTACAAGGAAGAATATAGTCAAATTTGGGAATACGCTGGAGAATGTAGGCTGCAAAACCCTGGTAGTCTAGTTTATGTTGAGGTTGTAGAGCGACCACTGCCTAACCATGGGACTAACTTTGACTAAATTTATATTTGCTTTGATGCATGCAAGCAGGGATTGTTGCTGGTTGTAGATGAGTCATAGGGTTAGATGGATGTTTCTTGAAGGGTGTGTATAAGAGAGAATTGTTGGCCGCCATTGGGAGGGATGCTAATAATCAAATGTTTCCAATTGCTTGGACTATTGTGAAGGTAGAGAGCAAAGACACTTGGTTGTGGTTCCCGAAAAATTTGATGACGAATTCCTATTCTAGCTGAGTTAATGCCATTTGCTGAACATAGGATGTGTGCGAGGCACATATATGCAAACTGGGCAAAGATCTACAAAGGGGAGAAACTACAGAAGCAATTTTGGATAATAGCTAAGAGCACTAACATGGCTGATTTTAGAATTCACAAATAGCAGCTGCTTGACTTGACGAAGGACGGTTATGAAGCGCTTTTTCAAATTGAACCCAGGCATTGGTGCAAGGCCTTCTTCAGTGAAGAATTTAAAAGCGATATTATTGATAACAATATCAGTGAAGCCTTCAATGGCAGAATTTTAGAGGCGAGGTGCAAACCAATCATCAGCATGCTTGAGGATATTCGAGTGATAGTCATGACAAGGCTATAAAAACAGAGAGATGAGGCTGCGAAGTGGACTGGACAGTGTGGTCATAGGATTGCTAAAAGATTAGATGACAACTTAGTCAGTAATAGGTTCTGTCATCCTATATGGAATGGAGATGATGGCTATGAGGTCATGGAAAAAACAAACAAGTATGTTGTCCAATTGGACAGACTAAAAGTGTTCATGTCGAGCTTGGCAACTTTCTGAAATTCCCTGTGCACATGCCATTTGTGCCATCCAAGCGAAGTACCAAAATCCCAAGGATTACCTGCATGATTGCTACCATAAAAGCACATATCTTGCTACATACTAGCACATGATGCAACCAATTAGAAGTGCAAAATTCTAGGAGCCGACAAATTATGAAACCCTTCATCCTTTGCCACTTAAGAACAAATAGAAAGACCTAAAAGGAGACGAAGAAAGTAGAAAGGAGAGCCCAGAAGTAAGAAGATGAGCAGGTTAGGTGTAGAGATAAGATGCTCATATTGTCGTGAGGTAGGTTACAACAAAAGTGGTTATTTGAAGAAACAACATCAATTGCTTTAACAGCCAAGTGGAGGGACTCAAATTGGATCAAGTGCAACGCCAGCACAAGAACCAACTAAAGGGGCTACTGAAAGGCCTGCTGGAGAGCTAGCTGATAGGCATGCTGATTGTATAGCTGAAGGGCCTATCGAAGACCAAGTTCAAGAACCAGCTGAAAAGCCAACCGGAGGCCCAGGTTTAAGGGCAACCTCCTCCTCGACTGTTGCACAGGCTAGGAGAAAATATCCAGTAAGCTATATGTATTTATATTAATCTTTAGTGAGCAGACTTTGGCTTTAGTTGACATTATTTTATCCTTATTAGTTGAGAAGAAAACTAACTGAACAAGCAGCTCAGATTCCTCAAAGCGAGGCACCATATCAAACAAGAGGGGTCTTCGACAGAAGATTAATGCAATATGGTTATGGAATTTATACGGACTTCAATACTGGAATGACTATTTTGCATGTAAGTTTTGTACATCTCATGCATTTCATTTTTGAGTTTTTCACTTTTATGACAATATTGCTTCTTCTCATCCATAATTATGTTGTTATAGTCTGGGAGGAGTTTAGAGGTTCTCATATCTCAAGTTGGCCCAAGTCAAGAGTCAAGAGCTGCACCAAAAAGAATCCAACCAACGTCGCAAGCAGCTGGTCTGAAGAAAAGAAGGGTGGCTGTAGAGAAGAGTATTCGTAAACTGCCACCAACAAAAAACTCAACACTAGTTCCTGATTAACTAGCATATGCTGACAGCTCTAAAACAGCCATTAACACCATTAAGAAGAGGATAGTTGCTGCGCCTAAGAAGAAATCTCGAGCAAGAAGGCCAGTAGAACAACCTGCTAGTCCAGCAGTTGAAAAAGATGCGGCTGGAGCAGTTCAAGAAGAAGCAGCTCTAGCTGTTGAAGAAGATGCAGCTCAAGCAGTTCAAGAAGAAGTAGCTCCAGTTGTTGTAGAAGATGCAACTCCAGCAGTTTAAGAAGAAGCAGCTCCAGCTATTGAAGAACCTGCATCTTCAGAAAAACAACCCGCAGTTCCTTCAGTTCGAAAGAGTCAAAGAATTATGAATCAATTCAAGAAGCCGTCGAAAGGAAAAGGAAATGGTGGACTTATCACTATTGACTAATGGAAGGGTGTTGAGATGATTGTTAGTTTTTGTGAAATTAGGGAGGTTTACCATATTGGCTATTAGGAGGTTGATTTTTTGTGGTCTTGGAATGTTATTGACTAATGGGATGTTGTGTACAATGACTAAATTCGATATTTACCGTGGTTAAGATGGTTGTGATTTTCATATTTTTGCACACGTATTTATTCTATTTTAGTATAGTACTGGTGTAGTGGAGTGCTTACAAGTTGCATCAGTAAGTTCATATTCAAAGAAACTTAGTGATGCAGTTAGTGGGGAGGGTGGGAATTGGTGTTGGTAGTGTTGGTTTTTTGTGCTATTTTCAGGTGCAATATGGTGCTTGCACCAACTGCTGATTTTGTGCTATTTGGGAGTGCGGTATATTGTTTGCATTAGATGCTGATTTTGTACTATTTGGGAGTATAATATGGTAGCTGCTGATTTTGTCATATTTGGGAGTGCAGTATAGTGCTTGCACCAGCACGCCAGCATGTGCTGGTGCAAGCATTTTGAGCCGGTTTTTGAATATGGTTTGGGGGTTGTTTGGTGCTGGTGATTGAATATGGTTTGGGGGCTATTTGAACCAGTTTATGAGTATGTTTTGGGGCGCTTTGGTGTTGATGAGCAGTGTTGATACACTTATTGCTTTGATTTTGAAATGATCTGGTTTAAAGATTGGTTTGTTGGAACCAAAGTCTCCATTTTTCAAAAAAACACACGGCATGACACTTAAGTGATCAACTTTCGGCCACAATTAGCACTTAAGTAATCACTTTTGAACCATGACTGGAACTTGAATGATCACTTTCGAACCACGATCGGCACTTAAGTGATCACTTTTGAACCACGACTAGCACTTAAGTGATCGCGATTAGATCATTTGGCACTAAAATGTTAACTGCTGAACTTGTGACGACTTCATAATTTGCTGCTACGCAGAGTTGCAGCACTTACAGTACCTCATTTTTCAGTAATGAGCCTTACTCCATAATATGTAACCATCTAACCAGATGAAAAAAATACAATAAATGAGCAAGTGCAGCAAATGAGCAAAAATTGAAGCAAATGAGGAAGTGCGGCAAATGACAGCAAATGAGCAAAAATATGCTGCCAATGAGGAAGTGTAGTAATGATAGCAAATGAGCAAAAATATGCAGTAAAATATGCTGCAAATGAGAAAGTGTAACAAATGACAGCAAATGAACAAAAATATGCAGTAAAATATGCTGCAAATGAGAAAGTGTAGCAAATGACAGCAAATGAGCAAAAATATGCTGCAAATGAGGAAGTGCAACAATATGCAGCAAATGAGCAAAAATATGCAGCAAATATGCTGCAAATGAGGAAGTGCAGCAAAAGACAGCAAATGAGCAAAAATATGCAACAAAATATGCTGCCAATGAGGCAAAACTGCATCAAAATATGCAGCAACAAAATACTAAGCAACTCAATAATGAGAACCAATAAATTCCAACCTTCCATTTGTCATAGATTACAGCAAACCTCTTGTTACATACATAAATTACAGCAAACTAATAACATAACCGTAGCTACAAATTGCCAAATATAAGTACATAGTACAAGCCTATCTTAAATTATGGTAGACTAAGAAACTTTTGCTCATTACTGACATTACATTTGACCATAAAATATGCTATAAAAAATATCAATAACATAATCAACAATTGATAACATTTTCTTTCTATTTTCATCCTTCCAACTTCCTTCTTTAAATGGTTGGCCAGAGATGCTAAAGCTTTCATTTCGGCTTACAATGAGTCGACATTGTCCAACTCATCCAACTCGTCTATTAATGTAGGTGGAGGTTGATGTCGAGCTTCAAGTAGCTTCACTATCACCTCTGTTGTTCAATCTAAAAATTTCATATCAACCCACTTGAAGAATTTGCACTTCGAGCCTTCTCTATACTTGGCGCATCTATGGAATCTTCTCTCGGGGTTCAATCGAGTCCAAGATGTTCTTCTTGGACTCGGTAATTCACAATAGCAAAAGAACCAACCTTCTTCTTCATTTCGTTCAAATGAATTTGAGCCGCTAGTAAAGCTCCTGCCATCCATTTGCAACCTTCAGCTATTAAATTCGGGGAAAACAAGGAAATAATATGGCCGGTTAGGGTTTGCAATTGGGGAATATGTCCAATTAGCCGATTTAGAGTTCCTATATTGGGGGGAGAAAGGTTGAACGACGTCGTTTTCGCTATAAGAGCTGACTGGACTCTCCGGTCAACTCCGGCCAGCCATACTAGCATCGAATATTAACAAAAAAGAGCCACATCAGATTTCCGACATGCCATATCAACATTAGCACTCAAGTGATCATTTTTCAAAAAAGTTGACACTAAAGTTATTCGAAAAAAAGTTATGGCATCAAAGTGATCGCCGTACACAAGTTATGACACTTATAATGTACTTTTGCCCTTTTAGTTGTGAACTAAATCTACCCAATTAACTTTTCGTCTAACAATCACTGTTAGTTGTCCGATGTGATATTTCCACGTGTGCATTTTTCTTTCATTTCCCTCCACATGTCAGTCCACGTCACTTTCATTTTCATCTGTTTTTCTTCTTTCCCAATGAACAGTGAGTAGAGTTCCGGTTTATTCACTGGACTTGATGAAGGATCACCAATTTCTAGTCCTCTAATCAAAACCTCCACATGTTGTTCTTCTTTTTAATTCTCTGTGCGCAACAAAAATTCAAGAAACGAAAGAATTCTTCAACAGACTAACAAAGGGAAAAACAAAACAAACTATACATCAGTAGCAATTCAATCGGCGACTCCAACAATCAACATCCAACTTGCAAATTGAAAAATCCGACAAAAATCAAACTGTGAAGGTGAAATTCGACTAAGAAGACGATGAATAGTGAGGGGCCTCACAGCTCTTCTTTCCCGTCAATTATGCAGTGAAATCTGCTGCGAGCAAGACCGCCATGGAGGAGCTCAACGCGGAGCCGTTCGCGAAGCCAGCGTAACAGCCTCTGTGCATGACTGAGTTGATGCGGAGAGAGCCGAGGAATAAGACTGAGTCGCGAGTCACAGCCGAGTTGATTGCGATCGACTCGTGGTTGATCGTTACTGATTCAATATGGTCGAGCTCCTTTTCACTCACCCATTTTCATCCAAACCCTAGCTAATAAAGTACACATCCAACACTTGCTCCGCAGCCAAAGCCCCACCGCCGCCAAGATCTCAGGCAAGTCGCCATCCTCCTCCAAAACCGCTACAAACCCACCTGCGTCAGGAGTGGTTGCTGTGCTCTGTCTCCTTGCCGTTTAAATCTCTGCCTCGCATGAAGGCATGCCACTGCGACTTGTGCCTCGATTTGAGGTCACCCATTGTGTCACGACGAGGGATCGAAGCCACCATTTGTACGTGGAGGCCATTTGATTGAGGTCGCGACCGCCACGCTGACCTCAGATCTCGGTTGGCCATGGCGTCGCAACCTCGAATCTTGGTCCGATTGCAACTGTGACACCCTTACGGTGACAAGGAGCTGAGGTTGAAGGGATCGTCGAAGGTTGTGGTGCAGCTCGGAGGTCTGGGCGGTGATTGGTGAGAGCCGGTGAAGCTGTGGTGGAGGAGTCGATGCGCATCAATAGTGATAAGCAGCTCGGGTGCAGAAGGGCGAAAAGAAAAAAAAATACAGAAAAAGAAAAAATGACGTGGAGCGAAATGAAGGAAAAGAGGTACACATGGAAATGCTACGTTGCATGACTAACGGTGATCATCGGACGGAAAGTTATTAGGGTAAATTTGGAATAAAATTAAAAGTTTGAGAATTTTTTTGAGACAAAAAAAAATTATGGATAGATTTGGAACTAAGCCCAAAATTTAGGATTTTTTAGGAAATTAAGCCCTTTATTAACTAATTATTTTAAATGGTATAAGGGATTACTTTTTAATTAAATCACTCTTTTTTTTGCGAAACAAATTGGACCATCGTTTGTCCTTTTTTTCAAGCATTGTTGGGAGAGAAACACCACCGAAAACCCCAGACTATATCATTTGTGATAAATTTACTTTGAACTTTTTTTGTGACATGAAAAGCTTCAAATTATACCACTTGTGACATATTTACCCCACAATACTTTGGTTTAAGGATATTTTCATTTTTTTTCCTTTTCTATTATTTTTTCCTTTTTTTTTCTTTCCTCTCGCCGAAGGAAGAGAGAAGAAAGAAAAAAATAATAATAAAGGAAAAAGAAGAAAATACCCTCCGGTTAAAGTATTGTGAAGTAAATATGTTACAAATTGTATAGTTTGAGATATTTTATGTCACAAAAAAAATTTAAAATAAATTTATTATAAGTATATAATTTAGAATTTTTAGTGGTGTTTTACTTGTTGGGAGGTCTTTCGAAGTTGTTAAAACAATAAGTAGAGAGGGGCAAACAATAACGAAATTGCGAGGGAGGGTGGGGGGCTGGTCGAAGGTGGGACCCTCAACCTTGGCTTCATTGAGTCATTTCTCGCGATTCGACCGAATGACCTTGTTTTTTTAATTAGATTAACCATGCTCCGTGTGGGGACGCACACAGCAATTTCCCTGAAAAATTTTGGAAGGTAATAGCGACACGTGTATCGCATGGTCAACGTTTTAACCCAATAGACAGCTGCTTGTATTCTAACCTTTGTGTTTAATTTTTTTTTAAAGGCAAGCGAAAACTAGGGTTTGTTTTTACTGCTAGCATACATTTTTTTTTTATATCCAAACCGTTACCATCTTTAGTTTATGGGAAAACAAAAAACAAATCCAAACCCTTAAATTTATATATTTTACTTTTTAAATCCGTTGGACCGATTGGATTCAACTGTTCGAACGTATTTGGCTGTATGTATTCGCTGCGTACTTGAACGAGTAATCGCATTAAATATTGTAATAATTGATTTGGTTTTTTTTTTATGAAGTTCTTTCATCTTGAAAAGGCTTGCGCATGGTCATTCTACTTGGATTTTCATTTAGCGTATGATAGATTCTGATAAATGTTAACCTAAGATTAGTCCTTTCAATTCCCGGATTATTTTTTAAACTAATTTCCGGGGGCTTCGCCCCCTGATTTTTCATAAATTAGTGGAGGAAGTGTGCAATATTCTTAATGGGTTTTCGTTTCTTGATCCTTTTCTTTCATTTTTTTTAATTTAATTGACTTAAAACCCAGTCTATGATTTTGTTTTTGGGAAAGTGCAATTAGGACATTTTGGGTGGACTGGACCTCGTCAACAACTCATTTTGAGCATTTTAAGTAAGTGCAATAATGACTTTAATGACCATTTACATATCTCAAGTGCAATTATGACTTTTAATCCTAAACAAAACTCCACATTGAAAAGATCAAATCGCCTCTCGTGGCAAACTCATTTTAACATCTCACAAAGTGTTGGGGTGGTTTGCTCTCTAGTTCGTTTAAAGTGTTTTGGGTAGCTGTCAAAATTCAAAATTTTTGATGTACTTTTGGAAACTAATAGTTTCAGAAAAGTCCTAAACCTTTTATATTGGTGCTAATTGAGTCATAAACCTTTTGTTTTTGTAATAATTCAATCATTCCGACTAATTTTGTCCAGATTTTGTTGACGTGGACTCTAGCCGGCCAGCAACTGACACTAACGTGTACAACTTTTAATAATATTTTAATACTTTTTGAATTTTTATTTATTTTTTCTTTTTTTTCTCTCCCCTCCCTCTTCCTCCGGCTAGTCGCTAAACCGGCGATTGGCTAGAGGCTAGAGGCTGACTAGATCGATCTAACTGGCCTCTGGCGAGCCACGCTGGCCATTGGCTAGGCTCACCCTCGCCTGATGGCCATGAGGGCGGCCTCGTGCTAGGTTGGCGAGGTTCCCCCTTGCCGGCTATGGGCGAGGTTCGACCTCCCTATAGGCCGCGAGGGAGAAGTCGTGACCTCGCGGCCTCTGGCAAGGGCTAGGCGAGCCTCATTGGCGGCTGTGCAAGGCCCAACCTTGCCGGATTTGGCCAGGTTGAGCCTCGTTAGTGTTTGGTCTTTGGCCGGTCGTTAGACTGGCGACCAACTGGAGGAGGGAGGGGAGGGAAAAAAAATAAAAAGAAAAGAAAAGAAAAGAAAAGAAAAAAAGAAGTAAAAATTCAAAAAATATTAAATATTATTAAAAGTTGTACATGTCAACTCTAGCGACCAGCGTACACGTTAGCAAAATCCGGCCAAAATTAGCTCAAAAGACTGAATTGGTACAAAAATAAAAGGTTTAAGACTTAATTGACGCAAAAAAAAGGTTTATGACTTAATTAACATCAATGTAAAAGGTTGAGGATTTTTTTGACACTTTTCCTACTTTTGGAAAAAAATGACATTATCATAAATAAAGATACAAAGTTTACTTATGTGAAGGTATGCAAAGTGACCCCAAGGATAAAGCTCAGGTATATCTTTAGGATTTTCCAAAGTGGAGATATGCAAGCGATAATTAAGTGAAAAGTAAGGTATAAATAATGTCTAACTCTCGCTCTTTCACGGAAATCCCGATAAATCAATTTCATGGCCCTAAGCCGTTGGTTTTAGAAATTTTCTCTTAACGACACGCGGCGATTGTACGAACTCGTTCCCTTGCGTTGTTCAAGTTACCTATAAAGTAATAAATCAACTGCGCATGAAGAAGAAAAATCGATGTTTCTCCTTCGTCCTTCCGGCCTTCAGTCGAGGTCGTGAAGCTCATCATGTTCTTTCATGTCATAAGTTGAAAATAAAAATGTTTAGGCTTTTTTTCTGGTCAAATTCTAATGTTTAGGTTTGAGAAGCACGGGTTATTAGTTTTTTTACCTAAACCTTGCTCCAACACGCCAAGAAACAAATCCAAATTCCTCGTGGACATACAACACTTCACGGCCAACAAAAACGTGTGTTTATATTATGTTTCGCGTTGACAACGGTATCATGTCAGGTCAGGTATAGTAGGTAAAACCTTTGGGCTAAGCTCTCCTTGCTTGCAAGAGAGAGTGCCGATAGCAATTATCTGCATTCACGAGGCCCTTTTCGGTAACTTCACCGGAGCGTGATGAGAAGCTCGGACAAGGAACCATGAGCAATTTGAAGGGGACCCTGTCCCGCAAGGTGCTTTTCCTCTTGTTTGACGAAGAAAAGTGGTTTCTCCTGGTCTTCTGTTGTATTTATTTTAGAGAGAGAGAGGACCAAAATGATAATCTCATCGAACCGCCTTGTCTGAAAATCTTGCTGAACAGAAGCTCCCGCCTGCTTCTCTTAAGGGAGAGAGTGTGAGAACCCTTCAAAATATAAAAAGAGACTTGGTCTTTTGTTTCTTCGCATTCAATTCCTTCATCTTCTTCTTCCTCTTCTCTTTCTCTCTCCCCTACAGATTATAACCGACTCTTGATTACAGGGGCCGAAAGTGAGGAGGAAATGATATTCAAAAGGAGGGTGAGAGGAAGTAGCTCTCTTCGCCATTAATGGTTTCTGTCAAGAAACTTATCATCGCAGGTCTTGGTGATGAAGAAAGATGAAGTTGTGAGTTAGAGAGAGACAGCTAGTCGCAGAAAGAGCTCAAAATTTGCATTCAGAAAGGAGCGTGTTCTATTCTTTCTTGGCCATGGATGCCAATAAAGCCATCATCACCAGCCAGCACACAAGTCAACTGGAGTATCAGCAACAGCATCAGCAGCATCAAATACAAGATCACCGCCATCACCACTACCATCATCAGCAGCAGCAGGTTTCACACGGAATGATGCAATCATCGCCATCATCCTCCATCACCGCGAATAATTTCTTGTAATTTACTCGTCACTACCCAACGAAGCATTTTCTCACCCTAGTGTCCTTCTATCTCCTCCTTTGCCTCAAGAAAGCTGAGATTTTTCGTGTTCTTGGTTCTGTGCAAGTGGTTTCATTGTTTCGGAGGTGAACATGTTTTTGTTGTTGGTAGAAGCAAAGACGGGGGTGGAGGAGGAGGAGCTTATGACTTGGGCGAGCTGGATCAAGCCCTTTTTCTCTATCTCGATGGGCATGACCAAACTGTTCAAGATCAAAAACGTGAGCTCCCTCTCTCTCTCTTTGACGGAAACAGAAACTTTGAAGGGGTATCTTTTCTTTTTTTCAATCATCTCATTCCCTATCGCAGAATTTCATAATCGTATCCCCTTTTGGTTCACAAGAAAAGCATGCCATGCCCAAACGGATTGAATCCGATGGTACTTTTCCTTTGACCGAATCGTTGCCAAAAAGAAGATCGAGAAAAGATCTCAATTCTGCAAGAAAATAAAAAACAAAAAAAATCAAAACGCTTCTTTTTCTTTAAAGAAAAAAGGCCCTTTTGGTTGCCAAAAGTTCCATGGTATTTCGTGAGTTGGGGCCCAATACCTATAACAAATCCAAGCTCATGAATTGAGGCAACGAAGAATGGGCATGGGTTGTTGTGCTTTTTCGTGCTGTGATGTTCCTGCTCCTTTTTTCTGTTTGGATTATCAGAGAGCTACCAAATGCGTGAGGTCTCTCTCTTTCTGGGTCCTCCTTCAATGATTCTCTCTCTCTCTCTCTCTCTCTCTCTCTCATAGTTACCAAGATATAAGGGGTAAAGCTTGTCATAATTGTTTGTGTAATTACATGTGTGTTATGTGCAGAGAATTCTGGGATGAGACCTCCAACTCTCAACATTTTCCCATCTCAGCCTATGCACGTCGACCCATCGCCAAAGGTAACATCAACCCACGTATCGTATATCATCAGAATACCCAATGGCCATTACCTTATCACCACTGCCACTGCTACATCATCTTCTTCTCCAGTTGTTGATTTTTATTGATGGGATTTGTTGATAGGTTAACATGGGATTGGTCTCTCTGCAGGCAAGCGGTTCGAAGAGACCGTCGGAGCCATCTGTGGAGTTAGCCAACGCGAGAAATGATGTTGCATCTGCTCCTCCTGAACCACCCAAAACCAATGTCAAGGTAAGACATATATTCCATTAATAACAACATCACATCTATTTAACTTCACCAAGTCCTTGAATATAGAAAGGGACTATTTTATCAATTTTCATCGAGGAAAGAGTAGTACAGTTAGCTAGGCTGCGTCGGAAATGAGGATTAACTATTCTAATTCCGAACTGTATATTAATAATCAACTTGTTTTGTTAAAAAAAATGGTGTAATGTGATCTTTGTTGTGGGGGCAGCGTGAAGGGAACCGCAAAGGCCCAACGTCCACTTCAGAGCAACAAGAAGGTCCTAAAACTCCTGACCCTAAGGCATGTAAAATGATTTTACTTTTTGTAACAGTTACATATTTATCTCCTCTTATTATACATTCCTCGCATTAATAATTTTTGTCCCCCATTTGCTCATGGGTCTGATACATATGTCATACGTGGATGAATAGTTTTCATGAAAATGTGTTTGCATGCAGACCTTGAGGAGACTCGCACAGAATAGAGAGGCAGCGAGGAAAAGCAGGCTAAGGAAGAAGGTGACACGGGTTCATTTCATGTGCTCCAAGTTCGAGAATCAAACAAAAGTTGTTGCTCAAGTTCGTTTCTTCTTTTGTTCAAATCTTAGGCGTACATTCAGCAACTAGAGACAAGTAGGATCAAGCTCTCACAGCTGGAACAAGAACTGCAAAGAGCACGATCCCAAGTGAGATTTCTCATCGCAAAAATGATTTTCCCCCCTAAAAAAACCTCATTTTTGTTCTTCCTTTTTAACTCTCAGCGAAATATATAACACCCATAATAAAATAATGGAGGAAAAAAAAGAGAAAAAGCGACTGAGACTAACTGAGGAGGTTCTTTTTTGGTTCTTAGGGCATATTTGTCGGAGGAGGAGCAGTATTAGGAGGAGAACAAGGCCTACCAGTGGGCATTAGCAACATCAGCACCGGTATAACGCTTGACCACTTTCGCTGATTTCACACCGAAGATAACGACTGAATTTTGTTTTACTGGGTGTAGCTTGCGAACTCTGTCTATACAAACCAATGAACATCACACGGAGCTAACTATGGACACTCATCATTCATTTGCATCATGGAGTTGTACTTCGGTATTTTATTTAGGTGTGTTGTTAAAAAATTTGATGCAGATGCTGCGGTGTTCGACATGGAGTATACGAGGTGGGTTGAAGAACACCACCGTCTCATGTGCGAGCTCCGAGCAGCGGTACAGGAGCATCTGCCAGAGAACGAGCTGCGGCTGTTCGTGGACAACACGCTGGCTCACTACAACGAGATGATCAACCTCAAGAGCATGGTGGCAAAATCGGACGTGTTTCATCTCGTTTCGGGAATGTGGAAGACCCCGGCTGAGCGATGCTTCATGTGGATGGGCGGATTCCGTCCTTCCGAGCTCATCAAGGTGTATTCATTTTTTCCTTACTATGATATAAGACTGGTGGGTCTGTTGCTACGTGTTTATGAGAAAACAAAATGGATTTTATTCGCATGAGCATGATTAGAATTTTCAAATCCCAAAATGTTCATCTCATCTGAAATAGGTCCTTTAGGGTTTATACCGTAAAAGATAATTCAAAGTTTTGACAGTTTTTCACTTTAGTTACCAAACTTCAGTTCGTATATACAAGTCTGATAGGCAAGTTTCTGGTCGATTTTTGAAAATCTCAAACGATTTTTACTTTTTCTTGGTCCTAAAATAGAGTGGGTGTATTGTATAAAAGTGGAGCTATTTATAGGAAGGTATGGGAAACATCAATGTGTAGAAGACATTTCAATGCATGGGCAAAAATTTGGTGATCGCTAGAAAAAGATGTCTACATGAAGATCAAATAAATGACGAAAGGGCCTCGTGAAGCTTTTTCTACCAAAGGGCCAAGTTAGGTTTTCTTCTCATAAAGCGATGTCTCTTACTACTAAGTAAGGCTCGTCGCCTTAGAAAGGGAAAGACAGAGAGTTGCAGATCTTCATCTCCGATATTGTCCGTCTATTATCTAGTCTTCTCTTTGATGTCAACAAGGATTTTGTTCTCATGTTCATCTTTTCCTTTGTCTTCAAGTGCACAAACCCCCTTTGGCCTCGAAAAAGAAGTAAAAAACCTAGATGCTGTTGCTGATGAATTTCTAAAACGTTTGAAGAAACACTAAATAATTTAAAATAGATGCTCGGAGGATCTAAATATAACATTTCTCACTGAATTCTGGGTGAGTCGATCAAGCATATAAAGATGCAAATATCTATGTAAGTATAGTCCTTCGGTGATTTCATGCACAAACCTATTTGACTGCAGGTTATACTAAACCACATCGAGCCCTTGACGGAGCAACAAATACTAGGGATATGCGGGTTGCAACAGTCGACGCAGGAGGCCGAGGAGGCTCTGTCACAAGGGCTTGAAGCCCTCAACCAGTCACTCTCGGAGACCATCGCTTCCGATTCATTGCTCTCTCCTCCTAACATGGCCAACTACATGGGCCAGATGGCCGTTGCCATGAACAAGCTCTCTACCCTCGAAGGTTTTGTTAGACAGGTATGCCCTAACTGCGGTCCACCTTAATTAATTTGTCTGCACTTTCGTAGCTTCCATGTTCTCACCATGCATTTAAACACAAAAAAAGGTTGTCCAGCTAGGTTTTGCCTTAGACCAATCCATCTTTCCGACCAATATAGACTGAACTCTACTCCGAGAATATGGATCTTGCCCATTTTCAATTGTGATTTATTCTGCCCGCCACATTAGTAAAAGAAAGGATCGAGCCTAGCGAATCTTTTGTCGAGCCATCATGTCATGCATTTCTATGGTGGTCCCAAGGAGAATAAGCATCAGAAATGATATGGCTTCTGTTTTGGGATAGGAAACCAACCCCAACCCTTTGAACTACTCCATGACCACCCCTCTCCGAATGCTGGTTGGTTACAGCGTATCTTCCGCACTTTATATTTCTGTGTCTCTGTTCCAACGCATGAGATGTCTGCCATATAATACGACAGTGTGCAAGCCTCAGGAATCTTCTGCAAAATAAAAATATGCGTGGCTTTTGGTTAAGTCAATTATAGGAATAAGTTGTTGACAATCATTAGGTTTCATCAGTTTGGTGCGATGAGCGCGGTCGTCCAAACGGGTGTGTCAAAAGCGTCTCTTCTCTCTTAGTTCCTTCCTCCCATTATTCCACTAGAGGACAATGCGAAAGAAAAGTTTTAACCCCATACAAAATCATTTGAAAGGACCGACTTGAAAATTGTCCAAATTGACGGGTCAAATGCACGACGGGTGGTCCTTTGCATATAAGAAAAAAGTTGTATCCAACTCTGGAAAGGGCTAGATAAGCACATAATTCCTTGTGCCATAACCTCGACTACCAAATTTAAGGGTGCATGTACTTCATTAGGGGATACAAATCAGTAGATGATGAGATGATATTATCCTAGAGCGACAAAGAGCAAAACCCAATGTCTGAGAAATGAAATACCTTTCATGTCTAGCATAAGAAAGTATTATATACGATAACTATTCTGTATACAATTACGTATATCATCTATGTTTTCTTCAATGCGATATTAACGAATGCCCATGACACTCCACTTATTACCGAGGGTGAGCCACGTGGATCCACGATCCATGTCCCACAAATTTCGTCCATGTCCATGTCCATGTCCATGTCCATGTTCTCCGCACCCAAATATTGATGTCACGGTCGTAACAGTTTGACCTGAAGGACATAGAGAGGACCAAATTTGCATTAACTGGCCCCCTTCTTGACCCTTCTCGAGACTAGCTTGCGCACCTTCATGCCCTAATTTTTCCAAACAAGACTAAGATCCGAACGCGCATGCATATCTAATCTAGTTTAATGCTCATTCCTACAACCTTTATTTTATTTTTTTTAAATTGTTTTAAACGGGGCCATATTCAGCTGTTCTGGTTCTATTAATTTTGACGAATATATGTAAATGGACCATTCGTTGTGTATCATTAGATCAATCACTCGGCCATGAATGAGATTTAAACGATCTTCTGTCTTTTTGCTTCATCACAAAAAATTTCTTTGAGCGGGGAATCATCAGAAGAATACACAAAATACACGTCAACTTAGATATCAAGTGCAAACCGGAGGGCGACGGACGGCAGCCGTCACCCCCTAATTTGTGGGTGTAAGTTGGCATTCTCATGTAAATCATATGCAATATTTTCAACGAGATAAATGTCGATTTGATTGAGATCATGCCCCACCACGCCACCCCCACACCTCCACCTCCCCCCCCCTCCCCCTAGCTTAAGTTTCGACAAAACTTTCAACTCAAGGTAAAGTCAAATCTCCTTCACTAGATACAATTTCTCACTTGATTAGAGAATTGTTGTGCTCTTTTTCCAACTTTTTGACTGAGCTCTTCATGGGTGTCGTTGTCCTCGTGCCCTTTTGGTTCTGGACTCGTGGATGAAGTGGGGTTTTCTTTTAGAGGTGCACGTTTCCACAGTTTGAATTTTTTCGACGACTATGGTAAAGAATCTTGATAACTACAGGAAGAACAGTAATCATGGTTTTAGGGAAGAACTAATGGACGTGGACGTACATTTGTCATTTTTCATTAGTTGACCGCTTTGTAGTTTGGACGGGGCCTAGACTGACCTAGAGGGCACAAATCTCCCGTGAAGTCAATATGTATCATTCTAGTGCTGTCATTCCAGCCACTATGATCTAAATTCTTTTTTTCTTCTTTTTTGTGTTTAAATTTTGACTAAAATGGTGGTGGTTTGCATGTCCTACAATCATAACACTCCCGCACAATATTCCAACTTGCCACCAACCCCTCTTTCGAGACTTTGTCTTACTTTGATGCATATAGCCATTGATATTCAAATACTGTATTTGGATAGTAAGATCCATATTGTTAAAGATAAAGGGAAAAAGAGATCCTTAAAGGTTGGTCATGAACAGCGGAGATATACAAATCGACCCAACTAGCTTATCATCTACAATTTTCATATCTTGTTTATCTATTCACTAATTCAAAAGTGCTCCTTACAGGCAGATAACTTGAGGCACCAGACACTTCACCGGCTGCATCAAATTCTCACGACTCGCCAAGCCGCAAGGTGTTTCCTTGCGATCGCTGAGTACTTCCATCGCCTCCGAGCTCTCAGCTCCCTATGGTTGTCACGTCCCCGGCAAGAATGATGAAGACCTTTCACTAGCTATATTTTAGTAGAGTCCCCTTTTTCTCTCTTGCCACCAACCTCACCAAGTTATGCCTAGTCAGTAGTTACAACCATGTTTAATTGCTTCCAGTTGCGAAATAGATGTATACATAGATGATAGATATATAGAATTGACTCTAAGGCAAGGGAAATCAGCTGCATCCTCTTTATTTGCCCTATTGCTTCACGAAGAAGTAATTCTAATGTGGCAATGATTTCGCAGCCATTGCTGACTAAAATTAGACAATCTAAGTAATAGAAGGAAGGTAGAAATTATAGGACATTGGGGTTGAAGAAGAAATTGATTTTTGGCTAATTTTCTCTTCGCTTTGTTTGTTTTATTTGTTTTGTGTGAGCTAGAAAGACACTCCCTAGCATTGAGGAAGAATGCATGCAAGGCCAAGAGCATATGGACATATTGTTTTTGTGTGTTGTGAAAATGTGCATGCTTGATGCTTCTTCGTGGTGATTATATAAGAAATAGTTCAAAATTTGATAAAAATTTATTTACTAAATGATATGATATGACTTCTTCGGATATTCATACAAATAAGTTTCTTCATCCTACGAACTCTGAGTTATGCCACCGATTATGAAAATCGAACTAAGTCATCAATCTTTGGTTTTTAGCCTAGACAAGCCATTCACCATGGATTTTAGAGGTCTGGATACAAACTTCTTTTGTGACATGTCTAATTGGCCTTAGAAAGGTTATGTGGCCGTGAGCAATGTAGGCAGAGTCAACAGCTTCCATCTAAAATCATTATTTTCTTTGACCCACTAATTTATATGTGCTTTAGGATCGAGGAGATACATCATTAAAAAAAATTTGTATATACACTGGCAATCTGGATGAATACCAATTACATTTATGCATGGTATAATTTGAGATTAGCATGTGTAAACTAAACTTTACACGGACAGCATATCAAATTAAATTCCTTGAAAACCAATTCGTTTGAGCAGGAATAAGAGATCTGAAAGAAGAGATTGACTAATGAGGCTTTTTTAGGGGAAATTTACACCAGATTATTCTACAGGATTTGGCAATATTAGATCTCCAGAAGATGCATTATTTCTACAAGATAAATTCAAACATCGTGCCAGACATCGAGGAAAAACTTAGAATTGGTGATTAGGTGATCTCAACAAGCTGGCTGGTCCAGTAGATAAGTGCTGCAACTGAAAATGGACTTGTTGGGACAAATAATGCAACTAAAGATTCCATTATTAGGTGATGCAGCTGGTAGAGAAAAGGGCAGTTATCCTACATACAATATTTAGGTGTCATATTTACATACTATATAGAAAGTCAAATGGAGACTCATGGAAACGTGACAGCTCTACCAATCCTTTCATTTTCAAGGGAAAATGATAGGAGATTTCAAAGTCATTTTCTTTTTTTTTTTCATTAATTTTTGCTTGCTTGTGTGGGTTTTCGTGTCAAATATGACTACCGGAAAGTGTAAACTGAAAACTTAAACCAATAAGTAGGGGGATTGCATAAATATAAGATCCATCGAAACCCCATAGACATGCGAAATGGGATATATTTTAATACCTTCTCTCATGTGCAAATTAGATTGATAATGACACGTAGAGTTGATGGATGGAAAGCCTTGTACGCGAAATAAATCTACGGCAAAATCTGACTCCAGTACCATTTTCAAATGTCTAACCCAAAAATTTAAGCAAATTGGCAGAGAGAGAATACATGAGTACGATATGAGATCTACTGAAATCCCACAGATATGTGATATTAAATTCTTTACCAATGACATTCCTCGAATGCTATAATTTTTATGGACCCCAATGATCTCCCTCTGTTGCTCGTTTGGTCCGACGCACTTTTTTCTTCGAAAGTTTGAAAATGAACAAAAAAACTAGTTTAATTAACCGGTGGCACGTGTGTGGTGGCTAGCACGTGTCGCCCCCAGGGTTTACTTCCCGACTGTCGGCCGTATGGGGGTTCCTTGGGTTATAAAAAAAAACAAAAAAACTAGTTTAAAATTTAAATATTACAAAATAAAATTTAGATATGAACTCATGTATATTTTGAAAGATTTCAGGTGTTAGGTGTTATGCAAAAGACAAATTTCCAAATGCTATAAGAGAGGGAAAAAAATTGACAATTGGTTAATAGAAAGCCCACTTACATATAGCAGCAGTACAGGCCGACAACAGTGGATCATCTTCTCTCCCAGCAGCATCCTAGGAAAACTGTGGATCCATGGCCGGCCCACGAACACATGGTCCTTTTTTCTAAGCCCAAGAGTCGACGCCGGCCATCGAGTCCGTCCGTACGCCGCCTTGCTAGGACGCAAACGTCGAAGTTCCACTGGGAACGAACGGTGAAAGACGGCGGCTGCGGCGGCGACAACGGCCAAGGGTTGCCGACAAATGAAATGACGGCGGAGGCCAGCCCTAGCAGCGACTTGGATGCTGGAGCAAGCGAGCTCCAGCTGAAGAAGATTTCGTTTGTAGGTAATAGTTTCCATCTCGTGATTCTTGAATGCGTCTCCGTAAGGGACTTCTAGACTGTTACATTTACTGTATGATAACAAGCGGTTGGGATCTCGGAGAGGAGGATCTGTATTTTGTCATGGGATTTCTGGTAGACGAATGTCTTCCTGCTGAACATGTGGTTTTCTTCACAAAAAATCGCATTGCATGTCGAAAAAGACTATCAAAGTTCCGCTTGTAGAAGGTAGAGTACTGAAAGGATGAAATTCACTGTCATCGATGCTGGTAGGCGCATTTGGTTTTCTCAAATGAAGTTGTAATCTATATGTTCTCCCTACCCTCAACCTCATGTCATACGTATCACGCCCCCGCATTCATCCTGATTTGATTCGTGCGGTTTTTTTTGTACTTTATGATTCTAGGATGGTTCTTTTGATGGTAAGACAGATTAGTGAAGGGTGCATACGTACTTCTGGGCTAATGCGTTTGTTTTTAAAGCACTGAGGAGTGAGGAGCAGAATATCGTGAAAACACTTCGGCAATGAACTGGACAAGTACAACTCTGAAATAGAATCGGAGTAGATAACAAATGTGGACTACTGGCCCTGATTGTTTGTGTGTGAACTCAGCTCAGAGCATGCTGTCAGCCCGAGACGGCAACCTCTTGAAGAAGTTGCTGGGGATTGAAGGAAGCTTGCTCCTGAATCTTGGATGCCGAAGCCAGACTATGCCTGCGACCAAGGCCACTATCTTAAACGGAGTTATGTAGAGGGCCACAGCTGCAATGAGGCAGAAAAGTATGAAGAGGCTGGTCGCTCTCGTGTCTCTCCAGCTGAGAAGGGCCTGAAATCTTTCCCCTTGCGTGGCCATGTCGCCCACCACAGTCTGTATCCTCCCAGCCACGCTCCTGAGCCTGTCATACCTCATCCTCACCACATCTTGAGCTTTGGATGTAGGAAAAGTATCAAACTCTTCATCTAACTCGTCTGGATGGACCGCTTCTGCCCACGATAGCTTTGGATCCATGTGAGGCGGGTGCCTCGGCCGGAATCTATAGTTCCATATCCCAATCAGAAACATGTACAGGAAAATCGTGGGAAGTATTAGTTCCGGATAGCATATCAATATGAAGAACAGGACGTGAACCAGGACTGTCGTGGCGGGGTTCTTCCAGTGGCGGACTTCACCTAGCCACTTGCTCATAGATATGGCGCCGGAGAAGAGCGAGACAATGCGGAAGAAGTTAGCCTTGCTTCTTCTCATGCTCCACATGTGGGAATCCACGTCCAGCATGTACTCCACCACCTCCTTCCTGAGTGGCGGCTCTGCCCTGCCAAGCCTCACTGCTACAATGTTCATGGCCTGGTACCGCAAACTGTCGAGCTGGTTAACTGTAAATGGAAGCAGATAGTGCATCTTGGGCAGCAATGGTTGCAGGTAGAGGTAGATCATATTCACGAGTGAAAGAGAGGTGAATCGAACCGCCAATTGGAGCTCTCCCATTTTCTTCAATCCCGACGGGTGGAGGACAAGCAGCGGATAGGAGTGGGTGTATATTCGGTCTGTTTCGAGGGTCGATAGCCGAATCCTTACCTTCCCAATTCTTGAATCAGCTTTTGCCCCGCCACCACCTGCCAATTTCTCGTTCCCACCCAAGTGGCAGTTGTCAAAAACTCCCAGTGTGATCACAGTGCAGGGGTCATAGACCTCCCATGTATACTGCTCATTCCATTTCGGGCTCAAACTCTCGAGGATAGTCCTTGTTCTCACCCACTTCTGTCCGTACTTGGCAACGCAGTAGGCATCGGTGGTTCCTCGGCTGTCCTTTGTCTTCATGGGAAGAAGCCCTTGAGCGCTTAGAATACCCACTTCAAGTATGCCAATAGGGTGCTTCCACAGCTGTCGTGCCGTCGGCCGCTGGTCACTGATGTACATGGTGGACTCGTCCAACACATGGTAGGCACCTTCAAGACAGACTCTCAGATGTATCCTGCTTGAAAACTTGAGTTCGTGCCTTTTATCTGCTTCCAGGGCACCAAAACCAAATTTCTCGAGGTTGAACCAGCGCGAATGAATTGGCCGGTGATCCAGGCGCCTCTCGAAGATGGTTAGTGGCAATATCAATCTGCCCATGACTTCATCCTTAGCAGGGGTTACTTTATTTTCAACTGTTAGCACCAACTGCTCTTCAAAAGGCTCTGCTGCAACAAATAGCAGGTCCTCGTTCCAAAATGGATTTGTCGTCCTGTTAGGACAGAGCTTGGTCTTCAGAATCTGGTGTCCGACTTGTGCTTTCACAAAAGCTTGCGGCACTTGGCCTCGGTCATGGGCCTCTGCATCCTGAGCTTCGATCACGTTCACCCTGACATACCACAGTTTAGGGGAAACATATACCTTGGACCGAATATTATATACTCCCTCTCCTTGGACTGATGCTGCATCTGAATGCCAGGCCTCAGGGAAGGCTTCGTCAGCTTGCGTTCCCATCCAAACCGCGAGCATAACTTCTCCTTTCACCTTGGTGTCTCCTCGCCGATCTTCCAACCTGTACCACTGAGGTGCCAGAGGACTGTCTGGTGGAACTCTAGTCGGCACTTCATTCATGTCGAACACCACCTTGCTTATGTAATCATCTCGCCCGACCATTTCTTTGTCCCGAATGAATACTTCAAGAACCGAGGACTGGACCTTTTCTTTGGAGAAGGCGAAAACCTGTTTCCATTCTGGGTTTGCCCTCTTTTCAAAGTGCCTTGTCTTGCCTTTGTAATTCCCGAGCTTCACTTCGACATATGGGTCACAGCTTCCTGTGATGGGATTCGGGGGAAGATCCTTGGCTTTCACGACGCGCACATAGAGATAATACATCTGTTCGACAAGGTCGTAGGTGCTTGAGGCTCTTTCGCTCGTGATCCATCCGCCCCCACCTCGGACACCTCCATGTGGCCATCGTTCCCCGAGCTGAGGTTTCGTGTGTTTCAACTTATAATCTTCTTGGGTGTGTGGAGGGACTGGCGTAGTCATGGTGCTGTAATATTTTTCCACAGAACCACTGCCAGTTCAGAGCTTGCTGACGCTGGAGGCGTATTTAGCTGAAGTTAGGCAACTACAATAGTACTAAAGATCCATCAGTCACCTTACCATATGAAAACTGAAGAAGATAACATTAATATAATAGTAAACATGAGCGTGAAAACATACAAACAAGCAGCAGAAAGAGCGCTCTAGTCGTGGGTAAGTGTTGTTACCTTCAATTGTATGCTTCCATATCCCACGAAAGATTGCTGCTGGAAAGATTAGATTCTCATGTCTGTATGTGCAGATGTTAAACTTGCAAGTCTCTAGGTCTTTCGAGGTTTTGGCGTCAGGAAATTGCTGCCTTCTGGGGGTTTAGAGACTTATTTGATGAAGCTCTCCAATTCAGGGAGCTGAGCTTGACAACTTTGTCTTTGGCCAAAGATGCTGAGCATCTGTCACCTGCACTACCAGCTCAATATCAACTTTTTAAGTTGCTTTAGCATTCTTTTGGGAAAGATCACTACGTGATCAACCTCTTCATTGTAGTACCCAGAGCTTTTGTTTGTTTAGGGCTGATGAACATGGCAGAAGCGCGTAACTTCGTACAAATAATTTCCATTAGTCAAATACGTGGCTGTGATTATTGTGAAGAATCGAAGCTAATTGATTTGATTAACCTGTGTGAGCCTGCTTTCTCACCGAAACCAAGCAAAAGGAAGGATTCCCCACCTAAGAAACAAAGATGATCTTTCTGGGAATATAGTGCAGAGCAACTAGGCACATAAGCTTTTGTAGATGCTCTGTGCTTTGCCAAAACAATATTCTCAAAGCATAAGCTTTTTAAGGGCTCCATCTTTAACACCTCCATTCCTTTTGACTTTGTCTAAGCAAAGAAAAAGAGATTCTCAGGAAGGGACACATGGGCGGTTTTAGAAATTTGTAGTGAACAGTGTTTGTGAAAGTGGCTTTTGCTCTCCTTCTTTTGCACAGACTTCAGCTAAGGAAAAGCAAAGGGCTTAGTGTAACAGAGAAAAAGCTTAAGTTGTTCTTACCAATAAAGATGCTTTCCACGTTATTCGTGTTGCTTCTTGGGCCAGCAATGCTTCAAGGCCAGAGCCCTGATTATCGGGCCATGATGACCAGGCCCATGAAGTTTTGAAATTTAAGTTTTTCACCGTAAACCATACTTCATCAGTAAAGTTAAATGTTATACTCATCAAAATTTTAAACGGTGCTTTGTATTGTGCAGATCATACGATTTCGACAGACCATTGAGCATACCTAAAAGAATTGCTCGACTAATTATAAGTGCCAGGAATACTTGAACGTGTGGATAAATTGACTCTTAACTATCTATTATAGGGATATGAATCGATACGGCTTTTTATGTGGCAAATTCAACTCTCGAGCACCTCCAAGTAAATTTACAACTGATTAGGGCAATATCGAATCGGATGCTTGGTTTATTTTATGTTTCCATAGAAATGCATGCGAGTCCTCTTATGTGAATGTGTGGTGTGTGGGGGATTATGATCTTTGCGCCGTCGAGATGGTCAATAAAATCGGTCGTATCTTACTCAATATCAATTGCGTGAGCGAAAAGTGTCAAGGAACGAAGACCTGCCTCTCAATACTCTCAAAGATCATATTATATTGTGACAGCTTGTTTGGGGCAATTACAGAGACCGTACATTTTTATTTTGGCCGACGTGATTTCAAAGGTTTGACCATGTAACTAGTCTTCAGCAGCAACGACGATGTATATAAAGAACACAGAGAAATCCATTGCCGAGAAATGTGGAATATTTCAATAGCTCATGTGCAAGCCGAACTAATAGTGGCATGTGGTAATTTGGCTGATTGGGGTGGGCATACGGGGGCATAATTACCAAAAAATTGCTAATCATATTGTAATTCTGTCAATTCAGTCATAAATATTTTGATTTGGCCAATTTAGTCCCAAATTTTATGGCAATTTGCCAATGCACTCCATCAGGCTATTGCTGACGTGGAAAAGAGAAGAAAAGGAAAAAAGAAGAAGAAATAAAAAAAAATTGTCTACATTATCATCGGTCATGCAACATAGGACAACCGGCCGATATCCACGTCAGTAATTTCCCCACAAAAGGGACACAATTTGGCTCTAAAATCATGTTCGAAAGTTTTAACTAACGGATGGAAACTCTTCCTTGTTTAGATAACATCGTAATCGAAATGATTACCAGAACCGTAATTCCACGAGTCACGTGCATGTGGGAAATTCTCGTTACTAAGCCTATGAGTTTTGCTGCTTAATGTTGATCCCACGCTACGTGGGTTTTGACATGCATGCGCACACCGTCTTTCCTCAATGACAAATACAAAGGACAAGCATGTCTCTTTCATGGCCAAGAATCTTCCAAACCAGGAACTTCGCACTTCATTCTAGTAATAGTAAAGATAAAGAAATATGGGAAAGAAAAGCAATTTAAAGTTGGTGTATATTTCGATTTATTGATAAAGAGTACGTGAGACTATTTATAGACTTTATTGGATGAGTATTTAAAGTAATAAGATAAAAATAATACCAATTATAATCAATTGGGGATATACACAATCAAAAGAAATACATGGGTAATCTCGAGAGGCATTAAAAATCAAGTAATTATCGTAATATTGCTATAACAAGTAATATGCATGCAGTTTTTTAAACGGGAGCAAATGATTTTCATTTTTGTCTTTCCCGACTCGACGACAGTTGATTCTAACAATCATTTCAAAATATGCCCATCGATTTATCTGGTGAAGCTTTACATGGGGAGAATTAGTAGTGATCAAGCCAAAATCTATGCAACGACCCGTCTTTGTCGCGAAATAATGCTTTCAGGATCATCTAAGATGCCAAGTCCATCACGACCCCCACCTAGAATAAGATTAGTGAAATTTAAAGAGCCCTCGATCTTGACTAGACTTTTTTGAATTTGATGGTTGCAATGTGTGAAGCGTCGGAGGGGACAAGATCTTATCCATTTCATATAGCTTACTGTCTTTTCCTTATCCAAATAAAGACATCATTGTCCATTTACGGGGAAGAGTGTCGTGACGATCTTCTTTTGCTATTTTAGAGGAGGATTGAGATTTTCTATATTAAGAGGTCTGAGTTTATAAGTTGTCTGAACTCGAAATACTCGCAATTTTATCCGCGGATAGAGGATGATCAGAGTCACCATGCGCCGACCCCCTGCCGTGGCACCACCTCGCCCCGAGCGCCGACCCAACTCTCGAGCCACCACCCTCTAAGCCTAGACTCGACATCGGAATAAGTGATTTTCATGAGTTATGTAGCCTCTAGTAGTTTTGAGATGCTGTAAATTTAAAGCTTTCTAAATGTCATTTTTTAAGACAAAAATACTCGTACAAAAATCCTATCTCTTTCTCTTATTATCAAATACGTTTCTGATTGCCTTCTTAAATTTTTCTTCCGACTCCATGGAGAACTTCTCCATCATCACCTCCAATGTTTTTTGTTCCAATGTTTGTAATAGCAATAATTATAAAATAAGAACATGCAATTTCAAATAATTATGATTATCATTACTATAATAAGGTGAAAATTATACATCGTAAAAGTTCAAATAATACTTATACAGGCATTGATAACAAATAAAGCAATTTCACGTATTTTTCGCACGTAAATATTGATACAAACTCTACAACAATGTTAGAGGTTTTTTCGACATGTTGATAACCGAGCGATCCCTCGTAGAAGTTTCAACCAAATGCATGAATTGCTTATAGCTAAAGTACAACACCTTCAAAGATGTGTCGCCAAAAGCGTATGCTTGTAACATATAATAGTCGGGTATTGTTTCACTTAAATGACACTGTTCATTGTAATATATAATAGCCGAGTATAGTTTTACCCAACCTTATGAGTGTGTTTTAGGTATCCTACGAGTGTATTTTATGTGTGTAGCCGCAACACAGCTACAACTGCACCAAACAAACTCCAAGTTGATTAATTCCTCTCGACTCTTCCGACTAGCCGGGTACTGTTTCATCTAACCCTATGAGTGTGTTTTAGGTGTCATACGAATGTATTTTAAGTGTGTAGTCGCAACACAACTACAATTGCACCAAACAAACTCTAAGTTGATTAATTCCTCTCAACTCCTTCGGCAACAATTTCAAACATACTAGCACTTATATGTTTAAATGAATCATAGAGAACGAGGACGGCAAATACCATGAATTATGGAGCCACAGCTGTGCATGCAACACCAACGCATTAATAAATCAAACACCACCAAGTTGAAAATGTCAAAGTCAAATCTTCTCAAATTGACTTTCCCCCCGAATTGTTTTTGGTTCTGATCAACCTCCTCTCCCTTCAAGCTTCAGACATCCCTATAAATGCAGTCCCTAACCTAACTTCCAACAGCACATCCTCTCATCTGATCATCACCCAACAAAGAGAGACAAATGGCAAATCCAAATCTCTCGTCGGCTTTCTTGTTCACTCTCCTCCTCTTAAACTTCCTGGTCTCGCCATCCTTTTCCGAGCTCTGCAACCCTCAGGACAAGAAGGTCCTCCTGTCCATCAAGCAGTCCCTCAACAACCCTTACATCTTGGCCTCGTGGAAGGCCGACACCGACTGCTGCGACTGGTACTGCGTCGCGTGCGACGACACCACCCACCGCATCACCCAGCTCACCATCTTTGACGGCACCCTCTCGGGCCAAATCCCAGCCGCCGTTGGCGACCTCCCTTACCTGCAGATGATCGACCTGAACCGCCTCTCCCACGTCACTGGCCCGATCCCCTCTTCCCTCAGCAAGCTCCAGGACCTCACCTTCCTCCGCCTCAGCTACCTCAACCTCACCGGCTCCATCCCCTCCACCCTCGGCATGCTCTCCAAGCTCACTTTACTGGACCTTTCTCACAATGACCTCACCGGATCAATTCCCAAGTCGCTCGCTTCACTCCAGAACCTCGACACCTTTCGCTTGAACGGCAACCAGCTGTGCGGCCAGATTCCTGTTGGCGGCAAGCTGCAGAGCTTCGATGCATCATCGTACTCAGACAACAAGTGTTTGTGTGGAGCTCCGCTTTCAAGCTGTTAAGTTGATGAAATGGTGGACGGGTGACGGAAGATTTGATAGGTAAAGACGCTGGCAAGAGAACAAATATATTATCGCCAGTCTATATTCATGTAATGGAGTTTCATATGTATAACTCTTGCAAAAGCCACATATACCAAAAGAGGACAAAGAAGTCAGATTTCTCCTCCTTTTTTTCCTTAGATGATGTTCGGTTGTGTTCACGTATGACAATAATAGAATAAAAGTATTCTTACAATGTGAAATAGAGTACTTTGGTATGAAATAGAATCGCAGTTGATTGCAACACTTTCTCTTATGAAGCTATTCGACGCTAGGTTGGATCCATGAGCGACCAGTTGTCAACAAAAATACCTAAATATGTACAGGTCTCGTGCAACTTGTTAAATATGTCTTGAATTTTATGTACTCGAAAAATTTTCGGGAGCCATATTTATACTACGGCTAGGTTTTCTCATTGTAGTACAGAGAGAATTTTGTTTCAGAGAGTTTTGGTGAGCCGTGAGGTTTTGTCGTTGTTTCTACTTCTGAAATTTGTACTCTCTTTGATTATAGTGGAATCTTGTCTTGCCTCGCCCGTGGACGTAGATCACCTTGTGATCGAACCACGTAAATCCCTGTGTTCCGTCTTTTTTTTTTCTGCATCTGTCGCCAACAATTGGTATCGGAGCTGCGTTCGATTCTACAGTTCTTGGAGATGGCATCTTTGAAGTTTCAGATCTCATCTTTTGACGGACAAAACAACTTCGGATTATGGAGAATAAAGATGAAGGCTTCATTGAGGCAAGAGGGTACGGTTAGGGCGCTGGACGAAAAATATCCAGACGATATGACCTCAGCTGAAATTGAAGAGATGGACGAGAAGGCGCATAGCGCGATCCAGTTGTCTCTAGATGACAAGGTTTTGCGAGAAGTAGCCAATGAAGAAACAGCGGCCGGTCTCTGGAAGAAACTGGAAAGTCTCTACATGAAGAAATCCCTAACGTCGAGACTTTATTTGAAGCAGCGTCTTTATACCCTAAAAATGCGCGAAGGTACGTCTGTTCAGGAACATTTAGATGAGTTTAATAAAATTGTTCTGGATATGAAAAATTTAGATATTAAACTCGAGGATGAAGATCAAGCTTTGATCGTGTTATGCTCGCTGCCTGCCTCATACGAGAATTTTGTGAACTCGATGCTTTATGGATGTGAATCCATAACTTTGGAGGATGTTAAAGCATCTTTGAATTCTGCGGAACTGAGAACAAAATTGAATGAGAATACTAGTGAAAACAAAGCAGATGGTTTGTTTGTGAGAGGCAGGACCAAGAGCAGGGACAAAGCTTTCCGAGGGAAATCTGTTGGTCGTTCAAAATCTAAGCCACCTGGAGATAAGACGAATGTTGAGTGCTACTACTGCCATAAAAAGGGACATTACAAGTCTGATTGTCCTTCGCTCAAGAAAAAGGATAAACAGCATATTCAAAAACAAGATTCGGCGAATGTTGCAAACGACAATGAGGCTAATGTGTCAGACAGTGTTCTTACAGCATGCTCTGCTATTAATTTGTCCAATGATGTTTGGATTATGGATTCGGGAGCATCGTATCACATGTGCCCAAATAGGGAATGGTTCACCACATACGAGCTATTGAATGGTGGATCAGTCTTGATGGGGAATGATGCTGTATGCAAAGTCGTGGGTATTGGTACTGTTCGGATTAAGTGCCACGACAAAGCAGTAAGAACCTTGACCGAAGTAAGACATATACTAGACTTGAAGAGAAACCTTATATCGTTGAGCAGTTTAGACTCCATTGGGTGTGTGTACTCGGGTGGAGGTGGAGTTCTTAAAGTTACAAAAGGCAATCTAGTTGTGATGAAAGGAAGCAAGGTTAATCACTTGTATCATTTGCAGGGTAGCACAGTTATGGGTCCTTCAATTGGCACAAGCAATTCAGTTTCTGATAATGATAGAACGAAATTGTGGCATATGCGTTTAGGCCATATGAGTGAGCGTGGCATGTCAGTTTTGAGTAAACGTGGTTTACTTTGTGGAGAGCAGACGACCACGCTAGATTTCTGTGAGCACTGTGTTCTTGGCAAGCAATGCAGAGTCAAATTCAGTACAGGGACTCATTCGACAAAGAGCACACTCAACTATATCCATTCCGATTTATGGGGACCAGCACAGGTTCCATCTAAGGGTGGCGCTCTTTACTTTGTGACGTTCATTGACGATTATTCCAGGAAGGTTTGGGTTTATTTTCTGAAAAGAAAAAGTGATATGTTTGAAACCTTCAAGAACTGGAAAGCTTTTGTTGAGAATCAGACAGGGAAGAAGATCAAACATCTTAGGACCGATAATGGTCTTGAGTTCTGTGGTGGCGATTTTAATGAATTCTGTGCAGATGCAGGTATTGTTCGACACCGTACAGTCAGGCACACTCCACAGCAGAATGGAGTGGCAGAACGTATGAACAGAACTCTATTGGAGAGAGCAAGATGCATGCTCTCTAATGCTGGCATGGAAAAGGATTTCTGGGCTGAAACTGTTAACACGGCTTGTTATCTGGTTAATCGCTCTCCTTCAACAGCAATAGAATGCAAGACTCCTTTTGAGATGTGGTCAGGTAAGCCTTGTGATTACTCTAATCTAAAGGTTTTTATATGTCCTGCTTATTATCATGTTAAGGATGGTAAGCTAGAACCTAAAGCAAAAAAAAGCATTTTTGTTGGGTATGCTAATGGGGTGAAAGATTATCGTTTATGGTGTCAGGAACCTAACTCACCTAAGTTCATTATTAGTAGGGATATTACTTTTAATGAAATGCATATGCTTGATCAAAGGAAAGTTGCTGATGAGTCTGCAGGTAAACATGAGAGTGATATGAATGAGGTGGAGGTTCAGGTGGAGCTTCCAGAAAAGACCTCTCAGAATGTTTTGAACCAGCAAAATGCTCCTGTTGATTAAGTTCAGATGAGGAAGCTGTAGATGAGGTAGAGCAGCCATACTCTATTGCTACTGGCAGAGAAAAGAGACAGACCCGGCCTCCTCAGAAATATGGGTTTTCTGATCTTGTGGCTTATGCTCTCACGACAGCAAAAGATATGGGTATTCAAGAACCTTTTACCTATACAAAAGCCATTGCTTGCACAGAATCAGAGAAATGTGCTGTTGCTATGGTTGAGGAACTTGAATCACTTCACAAGAACTAGACTTGGGACTTGGTGCAGTTGCCTAAGGGAAAAAGAGCCATCGGGTGCAAATGGGTCTTCAAGAAAAAGGAAGGAATTCCAGGTGTTGAAAATGGAAGATTCAAGGCTCGGCTCGTAGCTAAAGGCTACAACCAGAAGGAGGGAATTGATTATGCTGAAGTTTTCTCTCCTGTGGTAAAACACACTTCCATTCGTGTGTTGCTGGCAATAGTTGCTCAATTTGACTTAGAGCTTGAGCAATTTGACGTGAAGACCACTTTTCTGCATGGCGAGCTTGAAGAAACTATTTATATGGCCTAACCCGAGGGCTATTATGTAGAAGGCAAGGAAGATCATGTTTGTAAATTGAAGAAATTCTTGTATGGTCTGAAGCAGTCACCAAGATAGTGGTATAAGAGATTCGACAGCTTTATGATAGGGAGCGGTTATTAGAGGAGCAACTATGATAGTTGTGTCTACTTCAAGAAGGGTTTAGATGGATCCTTTGTTTATCTTCTCTTATACGTGGATGACATGCTCATTGCTGCAAAAAACATGTCGGATGTGTTGATCTTAAAGAAACGGCTCAATGAGGAATTCGAGATGAAAGATCTGGGTCCTGCCAAGAAGATCTTAGGAATGGAGATTCAGAGGGACAGAAAAGTAGGGAAGTTATATCTCTCGCAGAGGAGTTATATTGAGAAGGTACTTGAGAGGTTTGGCATGCAAAACGCTAAGCCCGTGAGTATACCGTTGGCATCTCATTTTAGACTTTCAGCTCTACATTCACCTCAATCAAAGATCGAGGAGACTGCGATGTCTCGTGTCCCATACTCCAGTGCAGTCGGTAGCATTATGTATGCTATGGTATGCACTCGTCCAGACATTACACAGGCAGTTAGTGTGGTTAGTAGATATATGGCGCATCCTGGAAAGGTCCATTGGCAGGCAGTGAAATGGATACTTAGGTATCTTAGAGGCTCCGCAGAGTTGGGTCTAGTGTTTGATAGAAACAGTTCCAACGGTACCTCAGTTGTGGGATTTGTGGATTCCGATTTTACAGGTGATCTTGATAAGAGGAGATCTTTGACTGGCTATCTTTTCACATTATCTGGTTCGGCTATTAGCTGGAGGTCAACATTACAGTCGACAGTTGCTTTATCTACTACAGAGGCAGTGTATATGGCTGCAGCAGAAGCAGTGAAAGAAAGTATTTGGTTGAGGAATCTTGTTCAGGAACTTGGGCTACAGCAGGAAGACAATTCGGTTGTCTTTTGTGACAATCACAGTGCTATATACTTGATTAGAAATCAAGCATATCATGAGAGGACTAAGTACATCGATGTCAGGTATCACTTTATTCGCGAGGCAGTTGCAGAGAGAAACATAACGGTAAAGAAAATTGGTACAGCTGACAATCCTGTTGATATGTTGACCAAGCCAGTTCCCGCCAACAAGTTTAAGCATTGCTTGAACTTGATTGGCATGCTTGGTTGAGTTTGCCCCTTCTGGGGCTTTGGTGGAGAGATAAATGACAGTTCTACATTTGTGTGTTTTGAAATGGATATGTTCTTTTGTTGCATCCCTTGTTTCCTACACTGAGTTAGCTCACGTAGGCTTAGGGACGCCAAGAGAATGTGTTCGGCTTCTTAACTATTTTGTTTTGGGAAATTCAAGCCAAGGTGGAGATTTGTTAAATATGTCTTGAATTTTATGTTTTTGGTCCGGTTCATGACTCGACCCGACATATTTTTGTGCGACTCGAAGGCGGAAAGAAAATTGAGATTTGGTTCGCGACGCGAAGGGTTGGGCCGATAGAATTTTCGGGAGCCACATTTGTACTGTGGCTAGGTTTTCTCATTGTAATACAGAGAGAATTTTGTTTCAGAGAATTTTGGTGAGTCGTGAGGTTTTGTCGTTGTTTCTACTTCTGAAATTTGTACTCTCTTTGATTATAGTGGAATCTTGTCTTGCCTCGCCTGTGGACGTAGATCACCTTGTGATCGAACCACGTAAATCCCTGTGTTCCGTCTTTATTTTTTCTGCATCTGTCGCCAACACAACTTCTCGACCCAGCATTCAAAATTGTCCTAGAATGCAAGATCAACCTAATCAACATAACAAGACATATATTGAACTGGCTGAAAGTCAACGCCGTTTCACTTCCATCCCTTAACTTCAAGCTCGCCACTGTGAAAGCTGGTGTTGTTTGGCTGTCTATTGGATACATTTTGATCGTCAATTAATAAAGGAAGATGGAATTCTTGAATATTTACCTCATGTTTTGTATCTTTAAAGAGCAATAATGGAAATACGCAGTAATTGGCTTTTGTCACGATTTTGTCCAATAGTTTTTTAGTATCTTTAGCTGTTGTCAACTCTATATTTCGGCTTTGCTTTTTATTAAAATTACTTTATGGCCTGTCTAGTTCAAGTTGGTAAATGGGTTAATTACTCAAGAAATAAAAAATCCTAACACTAGAACTTACATGTTTTAAGATCCATTCGCAAGATAAAGTTTTCTACCTAAACATGAAAATTTTGGTTTAACACTATGTTCATTTTTGCGATTATCCAATTTCTCATTTTGTAAGTAAGTCATCATTTTGTTCAAAAGCTCAAGAGCAAACCTCAGCAATAGTGGCCGTCATAAGGCTTTCCTAACCGGAAACAGCAAGGAAAGACAATTCAGAACTCCCGAACATGTTAACCCACAAGACATCCAACAAAACCTAACAATGCTAGTCGGTCAACTGCAATATTGCCAGTGTTATTCCAAGTTCTGGAAAGACACTTGCAATTATCCAGTTTCAATGTGTACCGAACATTTTGCTAAAGTTAAGGAGCCTAGTCAAGCTGTGCGAAAGGCAAAATAAAATAGAAATCTGCATAAAATGAAAGATTTATGGCTTCTTTTTCATGAAATGCATTTTCACACTACTATTCGTGAATTTATACTGATGACTTAATGAAAAACTTTGAAGTAATTAAAATGATTTATGCTCCTTTATACTACGAGAAGCAATGAGATCCTTGATCTAATTTGGGAAGAAAAAGAAAAAGGAACATATCCTTAATAGCCATGCCATACACAATTTGATCTCCTCCTACACTTTCACACTTGTGAGCAGAAAAAAGAATTAGGAAATGAACAGAGACAACGACATTATTTAGCATGCGTCACACTTGACAAGGAGCACCGCCACACACACACACACACACACACACACACCCAATTTCATTCATGGCCAAACTCTCTCTCTCGATGATGATGATCATCACTTGCAGCTATCAAGAGGAGTGCCGCACAAGCACCGGTTATGGAAGTACGCGGTGGAGTCAAAGCTCTGCAGCCTCCCCCCAACCGGGATCTCACCGCAAAGTCTGTTGTAGCTCACATTAAAGGTCTGCAGATTTGCGACCCCGGTCATTGCTGCTGGAATCGCCCCGTAGATCTTGTTGTGGTTCAGGTCCAGAGCGATCAGGTCATCCTGCGGCAGCTCCATCTCCGACATGTTGAACTCGAACATGTTCCTCGACAGGTAGATCTGCTGCGTGCTCTTATTCCTCCCAAACAGCACCGAGGGGTCGCCAGAAAGTTGGTTCCGTGACAGGTCGATGTATGTGAAATCGACGTCCCCGAGCGCTGAGGGCACCTCACCGGTGAGCTGGTTGTTGGACAGGTACAGGTAAGGGCTGCTGCCCTGGATGTGGCCGAGCGAGGCAGGGATTGAGCCAGAGAGGGCGTTACGGTCGAGCCGAAGAGACCGGAGGTTCGGGGGGTTGGAGAGGGAGCTCGGGATCGGGCCTGAGAAGCGGTTGTAGGATAGGTCGAGGAAGATGAGGTTGGTGTGGTCGCCAAGGAACACTGGGATGGGGCCGGAGAGGTTGTTATAGCTGAGGGTCAAGTACTGGAGGTTCTTGAGCTTCAGGAGGGAGCGGGGGATGTTTCCGGTGAGGTTGGGCTGCTTGTGGAGGTAGATGGTCTCGAGGTAAGGGAGGTCGCCCACAGCTGAGGGGATGGGGCCTGAGAGGTCGCCGAGGGGGACGTTGAGGGTGACGATGCGGTGGGTGGTGCCGTCGCACTCAACGTTGTTCCAGTCGCAGCAGTCGGTGGCCGCGTCCCAGGAGGAGAGGACGTAGGCATCGTTGAAGGCTTTCTTGATCCGGAGGAGGGCCCTCTTGTCATCGGCATTGCAGAGCTCGGCGGTGGCAGAGAAGGAGGGGAGGACCGCGGAGGAGACGAGGAGGGAGAAGAGAATGAAGTGGAAGTGGAAGTTCGACATTACTTTGGTGCTGCTTGTGTGTGTACTTGTGGTTTGATGATGTGTCTAATAGAGTTTGACAATATTTTTTGGTGAGGGATAGGAGGAAGTTGGTTACTATTTGTGGGAAATTAAGGGTTAAGTCAAAACAAGACTAGCCCAAAAATGGAGAAGAGAATCAAAGATCATCAGGCTTCGTCTTTAAAAGAAAAATTTTACACTTTTTTGGATGGTTCAAAGATGGTCAAGATAATACTAATTTTGAGCTCTAAATATAAGATGTAAATTTATCTCTAAACGTATATAATACAAATCGCATTTTGTCTACAATCAAAGGGGAGTCCTTGCGAGGAGGCCCACCTGTGTTGACGTTTAGCTGCAACTTGTTAAGGTGAATCTCCTGAGATGGGCGGACTTTGACTTTGAACTTCGATGTTGTGCTGCCATTGTTGAATTGACGCCACCAGAGTTTTTCGTAATGTATGTGTTCACTTGTTTTTTTTTTTTTTTGTATTTTGCTAAGCAAGTAATATAATATCAATAAACTTGATGTTGGAAAGTATATGGATTAAACGTTCCCAAAAGAAAATTTGTGTTACCAATTGATAATTGAGGAAATTTCAGAGTGATCACATTTTCTTATAAATGGAGCATCCAATCTTGTCCGTGCAAGTGCAACCCTATCCACCCTCCACAAATCCACCAACAACAACAATGTTGCACCACCACCGTCTCCTCCTTCCCTTCCTCCTCTCCCTCTCCATTTCTGCCGTCCTCCGCCCCGCCTCCTCCGAGCTCTGCCATCCGGTGGACAGAGCGGCCCTCCTCCGTATCAAGACCTCCCTCAACGACCCCCCCTTGCTTTCCTCCTGGAGACCCAACACCGACTGCTGCAACTGGTCCTCTATCTACTGCGACCTCACCACTCACCGCATCGTCTCCCTCTTCATCACCGACGGTGGCTTCTCCCCCACCGCCCGCATCCCAACTGCCATAGGCGACCTTTCTGCCCTCGAGGACCTCACCCTCCATAACCTAACGGGCCTCTCCGGCCCCATCCCGCCCGCCATTGTCAACCTCAGGAACCTCAAATACATCACCTTCACTGCCATCAACCTCGCCGGGACCATCCCCTCTTATCTCAGCCTCATTAAGAGCCTGACTTACCTGAACCTATCCTCCAACAAACTCACCGGGTCGATCCCGAGCTCGCTCTCGCGGATCCCCAAGCTCCGGTACCTTGGCCTCGATGGCAACCGGCTCACTGGGACGATCCCCAAGTCGCTGAAGCTGCTCGACGGGAACCTACCGTACCTGGTCCTGTCGGACAACCGTCTCTCCGGCAAGGTCCCCGCTTCATTCCGAGGGGTCAACTTTGGGTACGTGAATCTGGCCGGAAACATGCTGCGGGGGGACGGTTCGGTTTTCTTCGGGGCAAACAAGACCACGGAGAAGATCAACCTCTCCGCGAACGCGTTCGAGTTCGACCTGTCGAGGGTGGAGTTTCAAGAGGGCCTGATCGGACTGGACCTGAGCCACAACAGGATCTTCGGTAGCATCCCCGAGGGGATCGTGAAACTCGAGCTCGAGTCTTTGAACCTGAGCTACAATGCGCTGTGCGGGAAGATTCCAGCCGGAGGGCAAATGCAGAGCTTCGGTTACGAGTCCTACTTCCACAACCGGTGCCTGTGTGGTGCTCCTCTTGAGAGCTGCAAGTGAATCGGTCGAGGGGTGGCGGTGGTGGTCGCGGGTGGCTTCAAGGCTGACAGTGACCACCACTATTCCTGGTGCTCGTTGCTCTTCAAGAGTGACGCTCCATTTTTCTTGCGAAAAAGTAACTACATTAAAAATATGTCTTTAAATCCACTTTTTACAAGATAGTAGAACTTGCGACTCCCAAACTCCTACAATACTGCTGAAGGGGCTTATACAAAGTTCTCACAGGAACTAGTCATGTGCAGAATTTTAAGGGTCAATTTTCTTCATATATTCGGATGGGTTGTATGCTATATCTTGAAATACTATCTGTGTGTAGTTTTATAAAGCCCGAATAGGCTTAAAATATTCAAATAAATATAAAGTATGAAAAAATTGAAATGAGAAAACATCGTTAATACTCTAAAACAATAGTACACTAATGGAAAAAAAAACATACAAAATTAGTAATTAATCGCCAGATGGAGCCAAAACAATATAGTGTAATTATAATTTGGAAAAAATGACTTGACGGTTCTATGGCACGAGGTTCTGAATGAGCATTTCGAAATGTGTTTGCAAGTACATAGCTCTACCGAATCAAAAGTTATGAGTTGAATAGTCGGCACGGAATTTTTCAATTTCTAAAGTGCAATTTAAATCTGTAAATATAATTCTTGTTATGAACAAAATGAAGAGATTCTGAGAAAGGTTAAATTTCTAGCTTACAAACTTGTATCCTTTCAAATCTACGGATCAATCATGATTTTGAGCTTAAAGCCAGACCCGGCCAGCTCATTTTCAACCCCACCAAGGAGACCATTTTCAAGAGCATTTGGGAATAAGACTATTTTATCACATCCCCTAAGGAAAATATCTTCTGCAAAATTCATTAATATGTTTTCATATCAACAGATAGGCAAGAAATTCAAAAAACAAGAAACGCTTTTTTCTATAGTTTATATAGAAAAAGAAAAAATCCGGAAAGCTGCGTATATTATATTATTGATGGGGAAGGGTTCGAGCTGGCCAATGAGACTTTGTCAAATGTTGGATTGAAAGATCTTATTTGGAAAGAAAAAAGGGGAGTGTTTTATCAACAATTTGCCTGTGCAGGCGGATTCGGTATTTTCTGAATCCTCATGTAAGGAATCAACGGGCTTTGAGCCCTAACTTGGTTTAGATTCTACGTAGGTTCGAGATTTACCGATCTAAAATGAATTTTACACCTCAAAGGGGAATTGGGGGGTACTATACTCTTAGCTTGGGCTGCCTTCGCCACCCCTTCCCACTTATGGTCGTCTTTGATTGACATATTGAATTAGATGCTCTTCATTCTCACAACCAGCGAGCCTCTCTCTCTCTCCTTAGTATTTGACCTCGGTAGAGTGCCGGACCTAACGATCTCCCCCTCTTGCGGCATTGCTGTTGTCGAGGAGAAGGAGACTGAGCTACACCAAGCCTAGTCCAAGATCAAGGCTCGGATAGAGCGTGAACCTCAGATCTCAGGTTCAGTGGCACTCAACCCATGCACTAGACTCGGATCTAGGCTCGCTTGACGACAACGAACGGGACAACTGTGGTGGAAACAAAGGCATGGAGAGATCAAGTGCGAGTGAGCGTTGGTGGTGGAGATCAGTCGTGAGGGGCGGTGGAGAGCAGAGATCGCGGCGGTGTTTCAATTAGAGGCAACAACAATCGACTGTGGTGGTGGTGGCGTTCATGCAATTTCGACTCGATGTGGTGGCCTAGATCCATAGAGGAGGAGGAAAGAGAAATCTCGTGGCCCGAGATGCAGTGAACGAGGGACAGACCTCGATTGCAATCGGAAATGTACCGATCATCATGTGCGGCGATCGGTACGAGGAGATTGTATCCAAAAACAATGAAATCGTTGGTACTTGATGGTCTGGGTATCGAACCTCAAACCAATCAATTATTTACTTGTGCGTTACATTCTAATGTACCGACCATGGGACATGATGGACGGCGGTGGTGGCTTTCCATAGTCAAATGCTGCCAACCTTTAAAGGCGTAATGTAGGCCTCCCCTCTTCTTTGGTCTCTTCTTCTATGCCGGGATGGCCACATTGAACAATGGCAAAAGGCTACTCTCATTTAGCGTCCCTAGATAAGATTCGAGGGAGATAGACAGAGAGAAAGGGAGCCTTCGTTCTTGACCACTCCAAGTGGCTCCGACTATACATACATACACAACATCTATGGACTCGTGCCCAATAAATAAGCTCGTGCTCAATTGGCCACGTCCTGAATCCTTACACTTTCAGATTTTAAAATTAAAAATGATTCAGAGTTTCTCTTTCAATGATTCTAGACCCTTTTTCCTTTTTTTGGCGATAACGATAGAGACTTTTCTTCTTTGTTAATGTCCATCATAGTCATGACTTGGATAAAAGTTGTGACAACACTTCGTTTTGCGCCAAGTTTTAACATTTTGAATATAGAATCCTTGAAAGCCACGCTTCGGCTTAAGGAGACGGATAAGTACTCGTGGTATCAATCCAGTTTGGTTGATCATGATCGGGACTTGGTCGGATAGAAAAACTCCACGTATTATCTAATAATATGCATTCTGATCTTTAAAATAAATGTCCAAGTATTATTAATTTGTATGTCACATTGATTTGCTCCGATACGCATTGATACACATCATATTTGCATGTCTTCACGGCTTAAAGTTAGTAAGGAAATACCAGCTACAACCATTTTCTTGTTATTCTATTTTTTGGTACAAAGACAATACTACAACCATTTGCAATCCCCGATGTAGTCATCTTTGCCTTTAATGCGCGAGGGATTAGAAAGCTAAATGATTGAGGGCCACGATGCGCAAAACTAATTATGAGGATTGGACTAAAAGAAATTAAACTCATTGAAGCCTCACCAAGAGGGTCGATTAAATGGAGAATACATAGTATTTTTTGAGATATAAAATTCAATGCCTCCTATTAATTTACCCATTAATGTCCATTAGGTGAGCTCGTGATCTTTACCCCATCACAATGAGAACTAGAATTCAAGACCAATGATATTCTTAAGTCCATGCTTATCCTTGCAAACCAACCAAGGTTTCTTGAGTCCTAAGATAAATTAGAGAATTGAACCTTTGATCCTCGGCATATAGAATTCAATGTCTCGTATTAATTTACCCATCATTGTCCATTACGTGAGCCCGTGATCTTCACCCCCACCACAATGAGAACGAGAATTCAAGATCGATGATACACCTAATTCCCTGCTGCCTATCCTAGCAAACCAATCAAGATTTCTTGAGTCCTAAGATAAATGGGAGAATTGAACCTTTGATCCTCGGCATACAAATCAAATCCTGGATCACTCGACCGACCACCTTAACGGTGTCGTGTTTGGTTAACTTTTATAGATTTGACACTTTGTAGTTGAAGCAAAAAAGTATTATCCCAGAAGTTGCTCATTTGAGTTAAAACGAAGAAAAAAAAAATATCATCTTCGTTTTGATTTATGTGAGTTCAAACGAAGGAATGATTTTATTCTATTCTAACATGAGGACGGTCCCTTTTGGACAGTCGACTATGGACAAATCTTAAATGCCATCGTCGGCCTCTCTTCATTGTTCATTCAATGAACATGGGCATCGGCAAACAATGTTCGAGGAGAGATAGCCTTCGTTCTTGACTGGTCCAAGTGGCGCCAACTATCTACACCTAGACTTGGTTGACTTTGCCATTATGTGTCTCTTCACTTATATTTTAAGTCAATAAACCTCTTGCCATATCCCGAATCCTTGTACTTTCACATTCTCAATCCAAATATTAAATCAAATTTCTCTTTCAATGACAGAAGACCTTTTCCTTTCCTCGACCAAAATGATGTAAGTTTCGTGTTCTTACCATCAATCACCATCGTAATTCGAGACCTTCAACAAAAAGGTATATGTACCCGAAACAGACACGAATGGGTAAATAGAGAATACCTAGCAATGCAAGACAACTCTCTCTAATGAACTCAGCAAAACAACTCTAGAACTTCATAAAAAGGGGTGAAGGGCGTCGCAGTGACTAGACCCAGACAACAGGTAGGAGAGATGGAGGTTCGGCTCTTGAGGGGTTTGGTGTTGGTCATATTTTACAAGAGATAATTATAACCGGACATATTAAAGCTCGTCAAGAAGTACTTGGTACTCATGAACGGGAAGCAAAAAACAATTGAAGTGAGGGAGTCGAGAGTCGAAATTAACAACGAACATTAGAAAATCTGAATTCAACGTAAGGCTGGATTAGGACTCGTGCTACCGATCCAAGTTGGGTTGAGATGACGAGGACTCAGCTCGATAGTTAGACCCCCCACATGATGACAAAAATAACATTTTTCAAGTCGTTGTCTTTAGATTATTAAGAAAAAAAATGGTTGATGACGTTGAGATGAACGTCTACATGCATGGCAAAATGGATCCAAAGTGCTTGAGACGCGACAAGTGGTGGTCTCCATATCCAAAGTGGCTCTTTCTTCGAACTTGTGTTTTGCGCGTGGGCCATCGAAATAAATAGGCGATTGGCCTATTTTAAGTAGATGACATTTTTTACCCGTAATTTAAATTTATATTTTCACCCTAAAATTTGCAAACAAAATAAGGTATTTTAAGTTTCATAATCTTTACGTGTCAATATTTGAATTTTTTTGAAAGATGTCATCGTCTCCCACAACCGCCTCTCTGGGGAGCTCCCGGCTACCTTCGCCGGGATCGACTTCGGGGAGCTCGACCTGTCCCGGAACATGCTTCAAGGGATGCGTCGCTGCTGTTCGGGAGGAGCAAGAGCACGCAATCCATCGACATCTCGAGGAACCTGTTTGAGTTCGACCTGTCGAAGGTGGAGGTTAACGAAAGCCTGACGTGGCTGGACATAAACCATAATAAGATATATGGGTCGATTCCGAAGGCCGTGGCGGGTCTGGAGCTCCAGCTGCTGAACGTGAGCTACAACCGGCTGTGCGGGGAGATTCCAGTCGGAGGGAAAATGCAGAGCTTCAGTTACGAGTCCTACTTCCACAACCGGTGCTTGTGCGGTACTCCTCCTGATAGCTGCAAGTGAAAAAACGGAACTGAGCTTCGTGGATGACTTAAGAGTAGGCAAAATACGTCATAAATCTATTTCGTAATCTGTACAAGCGGAGTTGTTATACGAACTAGTAATATTCAATAAATAGGTTTAAACATAATATATGTGTTAAATAAATCATAAATGAGCCGTAAATCGATTATAAATGAGTTTATAATTTACTATGACCCAAGTTTAAGAGCTGAGCAAACCAGTTTGTAAACTTCCGTAATTCCAATTACCATGCTTTGATCAGAAAAGAAAAGGACTGCCTTTTGATTCCCGATGTTTCTTTCTAGTCTTCAGTGCATTAACTCCTCGTGACTGGTCGTCATGTTTCAAGTTGATGACTTGGTTGTTCTTTTATTGAACTCTATGACCTCAAATTGACAAGCTTGTTCATAAAATTAAATATGATTTTATTATATTTTCATAAAAAGATTGAGCAAGTTAAAATAGCAAAAGGACATTAAAAATGTCAAAATTTGTGTACAGCGCTTACTTTAGTACCAAAAGTTTTCGTAAGCTAACTTAAGTGCCAAATCGAAAAAAAAACGATCACTTAAATATCTCTAGCGAAAAATTACGCTCAAAATAAATACGTGGCATTTATAATTTAAAAAATAAGTTGAGTTGGCACATTTTTTTAAAAAAGCAATCCACGTGGTCATGAAAAAGGCGTCGCTCAGTCCAACGTGGCCGGGGCATAAACGACACCGTTCTAGTGTCCATGCTCAACAACGATGTCGCAACAGAGAAGGTAAATAAGGCTCCAATCGCACCAGTCTCCCTCTCACCATCTCCTGCTCACCTTCATTTGCTCGCTTTGTGACATCCCAAAATTTCGTCGGTTCATTTAACGAAAAAAGTGAACAAATGGAGGGTGGCAACGAGAACATTCATCGATGGAAGTTGGAAGTGTCAATTTTGGAAAGTTCGGAAATCACTACGTCATCACCATTGCCATCACTATTTTCACCACCGCATCACCACGTCACCGCCACACTAGCCACCGCGCAACCCGCCCCTCGCCGCGCCATCACTGCCAGGACACCGGCCGCTACCATCCCTATCCACTTCTGCCGCTGGCCACTTCCTTTCCATTTTCCAACCTCCACGCCAACATCACCATACATGCCACCATCAGCCACATCACTTCATCTATTCATGCCACTACTTGACACCTAGCTCTCCCATGCTCACTCATAACCGTTGTCCCTTCCCCTTGAGCCACCTTGCCACTCCCTCTTCTTTCCTCTTGCCAGCTTGCAGCCCATTGACCACCGTTTCTCTTCTTCCTTCTTGCCACCTGCTCATGCCGCTGCCTTCCCCACGTTGCACTCGGTCGCCCACACTCTCGAACGCTCACAGTGAACCAGCAACTTTCTTTCTTCCTTCCCTTCGGTTTTCTTCATCTAGGGCAACACTCACACTCCCGGCGGCCGGCCACTCACCACTCACGCTCACTCGCTCGGCCAACGTTTGTGCCGCACGGACGCGTGTCACCCCACCCACAAGAACGCTAATCGATGAAAATTCGCGGAAATCCGAGTATCAATAGGCAAGTGAATGGTTTCTAATCTATGCTGTGTAAATCCGTTATTGCTCAGCGTGGCCCTTGCATGTGCATCTTTCGGTTTGAACTTGAGTAGGCGTGGCCTTGCATGTGTAACTTTCGGTTTGAATGGTGATTGCATGCGTTATTCGTGAATTCAAGTTGTGAATTAAACTTATTTTGCTGAATCTTGATGGAGATGGATGGTGTATGTGGAGGTTAGCTTCTGGTTTGGGGGTTTCCTGAACAAAAATTCGTGTGGTTCAAGTTTTGGGTTGCTTCTTGAACTTTTGCTTTGATTTCCAGAATCGGTAGTGCTGGACCTTTGCCGTTTTCCATTTTTATATAGCTTTTTTTGGGTTGAATTTGGGGAAACTTTCTTCATGAAAGTTGTTAAAAACATCTTCTAGTATAACATACTTTAAATTCAGATTTTTCTGAGTTCAAATGGGTTGCCTGAAGACCCTATTTCTTATCATGTTAAATCTGTCTAGTACAATAAAATCAGTGACCTTTACGTCTTCTCGAATTTTTATAAAAATTTCCAGTTTAAAATTAGAGGTTAGAGGTGATGCACTGGGGTGTCACACGCTTGCCGTCTCTGTCGCTCTCACTCACTCAGGTTCATCCTCTTTAACTGAGTTACTCAATTGGAGTGAAAAATTAGGGCTCTAAGGCGGAAATTAGGGCTCGGCTTCCTTCTCCGAGCTTGGGTTACGGAACCTCGCCTTCTTCTTCACTTCGTTGAAATGAATTTGAGCTACTGCTCAAGCTCCCACCCTCCACTTGTAAATTTGAGCCGTTAATTTTAGGGGCGGTGTGGTTTTCGGTCGAATGGCTGTTAGGGTTTCAAATTGGGGCTTCTCTATCAATTTGGTGCGTTTTAGGATTCTTATTTGGGGGAAAGCTAGTAGACAACGTCGTTTAGGGGTTACATGCCGACTAAGCACGTCGGCTAGCCATGTCGGCCGAAGAAATTAATAAAAAATGGCCACATCGAATTTCCGGCGACCACCATCACAGTAAGCACTTAAAATAATTTTTTTAAAAAGTTATCACTTAAATGATCGGTCAAAAATTTTTGGCAAAAGTGAGCGTTGGACATAACTTTTGACACTTTTTGTATCCTTATGCCTTAAAAAAAACTATAAGAAAAAAAAACTCCTTCCATCTGTAGCATTTGCTCATGCTCTTGGCTTCATGGCCATCAAACATTATTGGGATTCCTAAAACAACTCAAGTGTTTTATGAAAATAAAGAGTTCGAATCCTAAACTTATAAAAAAAAATTATTGACTTATTTTCCACGTAATATAGCGTAACACGTTAACAAGTCACGGATCAACTAAACTCACTGAGCACACTCTTGCTAGCTATTTCCTAGTATAATGTAAGGCGGAATCAAAACTCCATCTCGTTCAAACTCATGCACGTCCATTCCAACACGTTCCTTCGAGCTTTACCCATACAAAGAAAACAACGTTTCTTCAAGATTTGGACGCTGCTGCTCGCGGTCTATGGGCCTGTAGGTAATAAATAAGGGTGGTCGAGGGTCAAAGTCAAACTAATAGGCAAGTTAAGTACTTGGTCAAAAGTGTGCTTGTTGTACAGCTTGCACGATGGGCCCAAGTATATCCATATCCATGTCAGAATATCTTCTTTGCTTTTTCGGTTCGGGAAAACGGGCCGGCTCGGGTTCAGCAGTTTTGTTTTGGCGCTTCGCCGCTTCCCACCGATTACTCTTCCTTTCCACAGATTAGAGTCAGACAACTTTCGACGCTGTTTTCGGGCCGGGTTAATTTCAAAAAAAAATACCGACTTTAGGTTGAAGGATAATTCTGGCCCAAATTTTTTTTTATCCCGTAAAAAAGCATCAACTTTAAGTCGAGGGATAATTTTGGCCCGAACTTTTTTTTGTCCCGCAAAAAAGCACCAACTTTAGGTTAAGTGACAATTCTGACCCCAACTTTTTTTATCTCGTAAAAAAGTATCAACTTTCACTTAAATCCCAAATCTGACCCCCATTAACTTATAACCATGGATTATTTAACTTGACTATTCCACCTTAGTAATAAATTCACGTGGCTTGCTGACTGGATTTAAAACAATATTCATTATCTTATTTTCTAAGCCACAATTTGAAAAAATAACGATGAAACTATTCGTCTCTTTCACTTCACCGACAAGTCAAAAATATCTCCAGATTGCATCTCTTTGACCAGACGTAATCCGAAGCTGACCACCACTTGTCGACAGACGTCATGAACGAGATTCGCCAAACTCACCACCATAACATTTTTTTTCAAACAATGGTAACTTCGGACAGAAAGTCAACGGAAGATCAGATTTTGGATTATGGTAAAAGTTGATGATTTTTTATGAGACAAAAAAAATTAGGGTCAGAATTGTCATTCAACCTAAAGTTGGTATTTTTTTACGAGACAAAAAAAAGCTCGAGCTAGAATTGTCCATCAACTTAAAGTTAATACCTTTTTTTGAAATTAGGCCTTTCCAGGCAACGCCCTGTGTCGATATTTTCTCGTTCATCTGGTCCCTCGTCATCTATCCCACGTCATCCAAACACACGCGATGCGCAAGAGATGCCTAGCCCAGGAAGATGCGCGATTGTCACAGAGGTCCTGCAAACACCCAGGAATAGTTGGTAGAACAGCCCATGTGGCGTGAGGTAAGTGCATGCTGCTTTGCTTAGGTTAACTTGGTTGTTCATTTGACCAAGTGAACTCCACGATACCCGTTGTTGTACCGATGGATCGGCCCGACCTAATTCCGATCCTTTGTCCCAAGAAATTTGACAGCTTCTGATATTTAATCCGGCTGGATGATAATACATTTTACTTTTCCTTAAAAGAAAAGGTTAGTTTTAGATTGCCCTTTGAAATTAAAAAAGTTTTCTAACTTATTGTTCATGAGCCAGTCTCATTGAATTTGATGAGAATGACATAATTATCCATTGTAGTCTACCGTTATCCATGTCTATGATAGAAGAAAATATTCAGTAGTTAATAACCACCACCTGATATGTGTGAGCCTTATCAATTTATTCAAAGGGTGACACGTGTCTTCTAACATGAATCCACTGAAAAATAAAAAAGAACTAAGACCGGGGGCTTTCTTTTCTCTCTCCTCTAACTAGCAGACTTAAAAAAGGACTAAATACAAGCGGACAATAAATGCTCACATTTAAACTCCCACTTAAGACTCTCTCTCCTCTTTTCAATTTCAAGGGCTTTCTACATTCTCTCCTAGAGAAGAACAACGAAAACACTTTCTTTCTCCAACACGTCCAACTGCCTCTGCCTCCCCCAAATCCCCCGCTGGTCGCAAATGCTGCTCAAATCTACCTCTGGCACCTTGCCTTCTCCAAAAGTGCCGCTGGTTGCAGCTGCTAGGTCCCGAGCCCCCTCTGTAGCCTGCAGAGCCCCATTGACGGCCACAATTTATCAGCTGACTCCTCTCTCTCTCTCTCTCTCTCTCTCTCGTCAACGTGCCATGGACAACGCCAAATCCCCGATTGTTTCCGACGCGGCGATCAAGCACAAGGTCTACGCTCGCGTCAGCCTTTTGGGGAACTATATCTATTACGGCCGCACCATCTCTCTCAGCCTTTGCAACTTCTAGGCCTCTGTCCGATTGCGTCCCTCTGATGAGCTCATCATCACACCTCACCTTGTCCACGATCTCGTCCACTTTAATTTTCTCAATCATCCTGTAAGGAAAAGATTAAAAATACGCAAATGATTTCTATCAATTTGATTTTGCTTAACTTTGACTTCGTTTTCCAAAAGAAAGATTGTCTTTCCAAATTCTGTATTTCTTGCTCGCGCGCCAAATCTTGGAACATTACTCTTGTCCACTTCTCTCACCCACTTCTGCGTTGACATATTTACTCAAAAAGCAATGCAAGTAATTCTATATAATCGGAAGTGATCATGATGCCTATTACTTGACTACCTGTCGATGCCTTACTTGTAATTTGCGATTGACCCAATCTGCTAGAGGTTGTCCAGGACATTTCAGAGCATTTGATGTGCAGCATGTAACCCCAGGTATGCTGTAAATAGATTCCTAAACCAACAATGTCATGAGAAAACAAGCAAACATAATGTCATTATGTGCGTCTCTTGCCATATCCCAAATCGCTTGTACTTTATATATTCTCAATCTAAATATCAAATCAAGGTTCTCTTTCAATGACGGAAGACCTTTTCCTTTCCTCGACCGAAATGATAAAACTTGCATGTTCTTACCGTCCATCATGATCGTAACCTAGCATGAACGGAGAAAAAGAAAACGATTGAAGTGAGAGAATCGAAAGTCAAAATTAACACCGAATATTAGAGATTTGTTGGAAATATGGTTTGATATCATCGAAGATATGAATCGATTCTAATTGAGATACCGATTCTGATTCTGAACTAATTGATTCAGTCAATCCGTGATTGATGTGTGCAAGATAGGAAAATATGACGCTGAATTTTTTTTTATTATTTTTCACCTTGCTCTCTAGCATTATAAATAGAGCAATGTACATGTCCACAAAATAGAGCAATACAATTTACAATTCCTCTGAAGAATCATGAATTCAACGTAAGGATAGATTAGTACGTGTGCTACCGATCCACGTTGGGTTGAGATGATGATCATATGACGAAAAGAATTAAAAAATTTCACGTCATTGTCTTTAGATTATGAAAAAAAAAAAACAAAAGAATAGGTGATGATATTGAGCTGAACGTCTATGCATGGCAAAATGGATTCGCAGTGTTTTGAGTTGAGACGTGACGGGCGGTGGGGTTCCCGTGTCCAAAATGGCTCTCACTACAAAGTTGTGTTTAGCGCGTGGGCCTATTGATAAGATTTACTACTCTAACTCTGACTATTGCCAATGATCCGCATATTAAAACAAATAGGAATAACTCCACAAGCAATTCTTCTATAGAACGGAAAAAGGGTGTATAGTTCGCTTTTTAGAATAATTAGTATACCAAAATCGGATCAGACCATAAGGCACGCTAGATGTGGCTTTGAAGCAATTATTAGTGAGACCACTTTCCACATTGGCTGGACTTTGTGGGAGTGTCATAGAGTTTTTGCTTGGAGCCACGTTACAGTTCAGTGGATTCCGTACGGTTCGGAATAAGGTCTGTATAGTAAAGTGCTTGCGTCATCGACATGTTAAACCATTACATGCACTACAATGTTCAAGATTACAAGAAGTTTCACGTGGTCTAACTGAAATTTTTGTGATTTGGAAATGTTTCTGCAGGTTGTTGGTAAACTGGGGCCGACTGTCAAGAGGATTTTAGGACTCGGCATTTTGGACGACAATGTTGTGAACCTTGTTTCAATATTGATGACCACTATGCTGACCTCCGTGGCCCGCGTGTACATCTTCTGAAGTCATCTGTTCTAACTGAATAATTCTAGATAGATCGCAGAGTTGGTTCTCACGGGGCCCGAACTGAATAACTCCTGTGAGATTGCAAAGTTCTTGCAGGGCCCTATGCAATCACATAATTGTTCCTTTTGTAAGCTGTGAACCAGGCAAACCTAACAATCCGTGTGAAGATTCTTGAGTTGGCTACGAATTGAAGAAATATTGAAGACAATTGTTCATCATCTTAGTTTAGAGCAAACAGCTACTTTCAGCAGGGAAAAATTCTGATTTTCTGGTTCTTGTTTTCGGGTAGAAATAGGAAAGGAAGCACATGTAGCATGAAGTTTATTTTCGTTGCTTCCAATATTTTCTACTCGTATAGTTTCTTGACATAACTCGAGTCACAAAGTGCAAGCATTTCGCAGTCAGAAGCGCCCTCGTGGCCAAGAATTCGTATGCCTGAAATGGCATTCGCTCAGATCAGATTAAGAGAATCTATTAACCCAGAATTGCTATGGAACACACCTAAAGCCTAATGAGTTATCAGATTGGCGAAGCTCGTCCTCACGGTTCATACCTCGTGGTAAGGGTTAGCCCCTCATTCTTCTTCTGATGATGATGATGCCAAAAGATGTGCTCTAATGGAAGTCTCGTTTGCTTCTGAATTGTTGCCCAGACCGCCATCTATTTTGTTCAGTAAAACTGAGTTTTAGACGATCAATCTCTTCTCAAGAAACAATAGCTCTAAATGGGTATTACGTGATAGCTTGATGAGGTCTTGCAAGCCTAGGACTTCTTCAGGTATGTTAGAAGATATACATGAACCGAGACCTCCTATTATTTCAAAGTGGATACACTGAAGAAGCCAGATCTACAGAACATCATGAGAAACTGAGGGAGTGATATTCATGAAATTCATGCGTGTTGTTTTTTTTAGGGGCAGCAACAACAGAGCATCTCCAAGCAGTACTCGCAAGTCTCGAAGCAGCAGAAGCAGCAACACAGCGCGAACAGGCTGCACTTTCCAAGACCATTGCCATAAAAGGAAAGAAAAACATCAATACACAAGAAGCGATGACAAAGGATATGATGATGATGACGACGACCACGATACACAGGTTTTCGTGAAAATATGTCAAACATATGTGGTCTTAGATCGTACGTGATTGATCACTGCTAGACATGATTAGCAAAACGCCAAAACTTAGACCATTATTAGTGGATAAAAGGACGAAAGCGAGAGAGCCACCGATGAACGATTGCGAGTGATGACCACAAGAAAAAGAAGAAGAAGAAGAGACCAACCAGGCATAGAGGCAGCCTCTTTCTTCATGGCGCCGACGGACGTGATCGAAGTGCGACACTTGCTGATAGCCCGGCGGAGCAAACATCTCTCCCTCTCCCTCCCTCCCTCCCTCCCACTTCTGCGATCAGAGCTCGGAGTACAGCAAGAGAGAGCAGAAGATGATGAAGGTGAGTTGAAGAAGGGAATGAAGAAGGCTGAATGATGCCATTGAGGAAAGGAAATGAAAAACTAATACGCCATGAGAGACACAGAAGGAAGCTTGGTGGCAGCTTCCTATTTCGCTCGTTTCTCTTATCCTCCTCTTTCATATCTTTGCAGGCTCTCGACTTAACTGTTCAGTCACTTGTATCAATCGATTTGATCTATCACATCAAACTCGTTCGGTCATTTCATCTCTAACAGTAGAAATAGCGACTTAATGATACCGTTAACATTATCTTTAAAATTTCGCATAATGGACCGTTCCAAATTGTGATCGATAATACTTGTTTGGAAAAAGGGTAATGGTGATATTTCCCTATTTTCGATAGATTTCATATGTTTTTTTCCACTCTAGATTTTTAGTTCATTCATTAGATTAGGTCTTATTCAAAAATCAGTATCACTCTCATTAGGAAGATCATTAATTAAGTAGGATGAAGCTGATTATTCATTAACAACCCCAATAGGACATTGGTAACATCATTTCCATTGTATCCATGATGGAAAATCAACAATCACTTTGGCCAAAGGCAAGGACCAATTTGCTTATATATTGCTAAATAAACTTAAGAAATGCTCATCTATCACAATTTTACCATCTAAACATTTATGAATAGGTCTGCCCAACGATGTCAAATGTATCAATCAACCTTTACAATTGAAATTAAGTTGAAGTCACGTTCAAAGTTCAGGGTATGTTTGTTTTACAAAAAAAAATGATTTGAAAAATATTTTTTTAAAAATAATTATTTTTATCAATTCAAATAATTAATCAATGAAAAATGTTTTCATTACCAACAACAATTTATTTCTAAATATTTTCATGAATAATGAAATTTTTTTTCATCAAGTCATTTTTATAAACGATAACCTGTTACCATTTTCAGAAAAATATTTAATAAAATTAATTATTTTCTGCGAAACAAACGAAGCCTAAGAGATAGTCACTCGAATCTTGTCTATTTAAGAGAACTTGGGCTCCGTTTGCACTTTCGGCTTATGATCCTTTGACCCACTTATTACGAGGTTTATGGTTTATCATAAAAAGAGGTCGGAACTCATCAACATTGTCACTCAAATTGACCCCCGCATATAATATCTCATAAAACATTTAGGTGCACCGAGACACGAATAATTATCCAAGATAAATATTATGATTTTAAAAAGTATCTACTTTTTCTCGGAAAAGTGACTCGAGAATCAATGACTTTGCTCTAAACAGATTTATGTTTCTGTCGGTGTCATACACATTTGCTAATATCTGGTCCACACAAAGGGTCATCCACAAGAAAATCTTGGACTTTTCTGGTGGGTGAGTGGATTTATCCGAGCCCTTTTTTTTACTTTAATGTCGGAGACACATTATGTTAATTAATTAAGCGTGGGATGCATATGATTAACGTAGGGACACCGCCATGCATCCTTGTCACTATGAGATGTGACTTAAGGCATGACGCGACTGTCACCGAGTCTTTTCATGTGACCACGTTTGGGTCCCTCAAATTTTTTCTTTCCGACCTTAATATCTTCAAATGAAATTTATAAAAACAAAATGTGCCAATGAGATGAACCATTAATACCATAAGCACATTAAGTACTGAAAATATTTCAACATCAAGTGTTACTTTCAAATTGCCCGATCAAAAGGTAACGCAAGAACAAGATTGATATGATGTCATGGTCGTCCAAATCACGAGAAGAACAATTCTGCACCTTTTTACAGAATTTAATACCATTCAAGCCGTTAATGCAACCCAATAAACAGGTCGTCTATTGAAATCTAGCTGGCATGGCTATGTTCCCGATACATGTCGAATTGGAAACCAATTGAGCTATCGCGATAAGTGGTAAATAATACAGGAGATATAAAATGGGGCATGATCCATCTTCATTTTGTTCTTTTTGGGCAGCATCGTGCATGAAGATTGCTTGTGCATGAGAAGGGAAGTTTGACAAATTCTAGCTTTGATGGGTTATGTCGGCACCAATCATAAGTCTTTCTTGATGCACCTACACAAGGACAAAAGCACCATCTGCCGTTCATCAAAGGTCATGCGTTGATTAGGTAGAAGAATCTCATTCCCTATTTTTTTAGCCCAGACCAGACCAAAGAGAATTTTAGCATCACAACCACCCCAGAATGGACGGGGCAACTGAAGAAAGAAACAGACCAAAAAAACAAAAACTGAAGAAAGAACAAAAAATTGAAGCGTAAGGTCAAACTCAAATTGACAGATAGTTTCAAAACTTCAGAAGACTTGCATGTCTAACAGAACTCACATATATAGAAACAGGGCTTCCTGAGCCTGAAGAGAGGCAAAGTAACCTCTTTTGCCCATTTCTGTTAACCAAACTACTCGATGAGATGGGCATAACAAAGAGGTTATGAGAACATGCCTTTGCAAGATCCAAAGTGCAGCTTTCAAAGAACATAACAATGGGAAATGTAGCCAGACAAGACAAGCTCTACTATACATTGTCGAATTCCCATGTCAAACAGCGAAAATGTGCCTACCAGACAACCGAAAAAGAAGATGGCGTGATGTCAATGTTCTTAGCAGGCACTTCCTATACAACTTCCAAAGAATAAAAGCAAACATCCTGAGCGTAAGATACTGATACGAGAGGAACCATGGCTATGGACGATTTCAAGGGAAAGAGCTTCCCATTCCCACCAATCCCGCACACAAAAACCCTCATGCGGAAGTAAAAACTGCTCACTTTTTAGGTCTACATTCATGATCTCAGAGATCAAACTCCACTAAACAACTTAAACTTGGCCTAAAAAATGTACAGACATGACTCAATCTAGTCAGATTGTCGTTGTTAGTTTTCCTTACCGAACATACCCTCAGCAGGTGACGATGCATGTGGCTGGTTCGACTGAAATGAAGATATTATTGAATACAGGTTGGACAGCGGTGGCGTTTTCCAAGCGTTCTCATGTCGCTCTTCGCTTCTCGGCTGCAACATTCGACATTAAGTTGTCTTCTTCCAGCTTGCGCTGGCAGGTGGACACGAGTTCTCCGTCCATTTCTGTTAAAATCTTTTTTAGATTTCTGGTGAGGTTGAGCACAGCTTGGTTCCAATGGTTCTGTATGTTCTGCTCAAGAGATGAGAACACGAGGGGCAGAATCACCTGCCTGTTTTGAGTGACCAGATGAAGGACGTGCTCATTGTTCCATAGCAAATGGGCACGTTCTGCTACCTGCAGTAATTGAGAAATAAATGAGGTTCTACCATCAGGTCCAAATTTCAGTAACTTTTAAACAGAAGTCAAAATGCTCTTCTTCTTTCTAACGTTCAGTAAATAAGTAAGATTAATTAAGCATAGTACACAGCAATACATCAATCTCTATATATAAGCAAGTTGATGAAAATTTACCTGGTAATGTGAGCTATTGAGACAGCATCCAATGCGCCGAAAGAGTGGGACCATGATCGTTTGGAATTCAACCAAACTAGTCATCTCTAAAACCTCTTCCAGCTCACTCAAGAGCATCAGCTCCCTCTGGCTGCTCGTCAGGGGCCAATATTTCAATAGGCCCTTGATCACTTCACTGGCCAATTCGGATCTTTTTCCACAAACTGAATAACACAGTATGTTAGCTGTTGATGATACACACCCACTAACTTTGGTTTATTATTATTGAAAATATGTCTCAAGTTTAAGCCCGAAGCGAAAATTTAAATATTTCGAATTGATAATTTGCAGACATCCGAAATTGAGCAAAAGGAAATATTGAAAATTTGCTTTCCTAATATGCAAGAGTTGGCAGCAAACAAAAGAAAAGGAAAATAGAAAGAATATTTTATTCTTTCCTAATTCTAGTAGGAGTCACACTCTGCCATAGACGAAATAGGAAAGTCCAAACTTGGACTTGTTGACCGGATCGTGGAATATCTCCTCCACATTGAGTCGGCCACTGTATGTTCCTTTGCTTCGGAATATACATTGCAAGGAACGTCATGACAGATGCAGTCTTGAAGCGCCCTAATGCGAGTGCTTGGTGTGCCATGCAAGTGAACAAGAAGCACTGTTATTGTGCACGAAGAAGAAAGCACCGCATTTGTGAGTGCTAGGCAGTGGGTATTTTCGTGGATTCTCGTTCATGAATTACATCCAAGAAGAATTAGTGTTCAAACATAAATCTTGTGATAAGATTTGTGTATAATTTCTTCGCGAAATTGAGAGATTATTTTGTGAGGAATTATGAGTCTAAACACTGCGTGAACTATTGTATGTAATTAGGCTTGGGAAAGTTTTAGAATATTTGAGTGACTCGAGTGTGGTTATAATCTCCGTTGTATCGCTTGATTTATAATGAAATCCCATGTTGCTTTCCTTATGGACGTAGGTCACCATGACCGAACCACGTACATTTGGTGTCCGATTTATTTTATTATTCTGTCAAATTTATTACTCTAATACCATTTTATTAGAAATGCGCAGCAGAAGCGCCATACCTTCACTAGAGAGATGGCCGAGAGGGACATCAAGTTCGAGCCCGTCAACATATCCACTTGGACCCACTTTCATTCAAAAACTTAAGCTAATGAGTTATGGATCAATTATGATATATTAATTACTCAACACCACATCAATTATCCGATGTGGAACTTCTCTAACACAACTCACACATGTATCTCAACAATCTCTCCCTCACGTGTGAATTCAGTGTTAGGTTTGTCCTCCCTTAATTTAGGTATTCTTCTACATCAGCTTATCTCAACTTGAATCTCGAAGTCATTGCAATGCACTTACAATTATGCACAACAACTATCATCGTTTGCTAACTTGGGATTGCATCACCCATGGTCTCTATCGCGTCACCAAACCAACTATCCATGGACACTTCTCGCCAGACCAACCGTGATGGCAATTTTCACCCGAAACAAACATCGATCATGAGATTTCTTTATTGAAATATTCACCAAGCACCGGAACAGATTGGGGGCCCGTACCAATCAACCATCGACTCTAACACCATTTGTTGGAAATGTGTAACAGAAGCTTGATATCTTCACCTGGGGAGATTGCCAAGAGGGAGAACAAATCTAAGCCTGTCAACATATCCAGTTGGACCCACTTTCACTCAAAAACTTAAGCCAATGAGTCACAAGCCAACTATGATATATTAATTGCTTAACACCACATCAATTATCTGATATCGAACTTCTCTAACACAACCACATATGTATCTCAACAATCATCAAAATGAATAAACAATTGGCTTGTTTTAGGCAGATAATTTTTCACACGTAACTTAAACTTGAAAATTCACCAAAAAATATGACAATAAAATAAGGTATTTTAAGTTTCACGATTTTTACGTGTCAATATGTGAATCTTGTGAAACATGTCGAGTGTTTCATGTTAATTAATAGTCAAAGTATAAATTTGGCCAATTTATATAACAAAATTAAAATTAGAACTGATCTTAGATGAGTCCAAAACCAGAAACCCCTCCCCCAGTTGCCGCGCACAACTTCCTCCTACAAATACCATTCTCCACGCCTCCTCCTTCCTCACTCATCCAAAACTCACCTCCACCACCTTCAACAATGGCTCCCGCCCGCCTCCGTCTCCTCTTCCTCCTCCTTCCCTTCCTCGCCTTCTTCCTACTCCGCCCCACCTCCGCCATCCTCTGCCACCCGGAGGACAAGGCGGTCCTCCTCCGCATCAAGTCCGCCCTCAACAACCCCTACCTCCTCGCCTCCTGGAACCCGGACGTTGATTGCTGCCACTGGTACTGCCTCAAGTGCCACTACAAGACCCACCGCGTCATCTCCCTCTTCTTCCTCGCCTCCGACCTCCCCGGCCACATCCCCTCTGCCATCGGCGACCTCACCTACCTCCAAGACCTCACCCTCCACAAGCTCTCCAACTTCTCCGGCCCCATACCAGAGTCCTTCACCAAGCTCAAGTACCTGAATTACATGACTCTCAGCTGGCTCAACCTCACTGGCCCTATCCCCTCCTTCCTTGGTCAGCTCAAGAACCTCACTTACCTCAACCTCTCCTTCAACAAGCTCACCGGCGGCATCCCCAACTCCCTCTCCACCATCCCCGGCCTTGGCTACGTCGGCCTCGACCGTAACCAGCTCACCGGCAAGATACCGGCTTCCCTTGCCAACCTCAAGGGTAACAACCTCTACCTCATCCTCTCCCACAACAGCCTCTCCGGCAAGCTCCCGGCAAACTTCGCCGGCATCAACTTCGGGAAGCTCGACCTGTCCCGGAACAGGCTTCAGGGGGACGCGTCGCTGCTGTTCGGGAGGAGCAAGAGCACGAGCTATATCGACATCTCGAGGAACCAGTTCAAGTTCGACCTGTCGAAGGTGGAGTTTAACGAGAGCTTGACGTGGCTGGACATGAACCATAATAAGATATATGGGTCGATTCCGAAGGACATGGCGGGTCTGGAGCTCCAGTTCCTGAACGTGAGCTACAACCGGCTGTGCGGAGAGATTCCAGTGGGCGGGCGGTTGCAGGGCTTCGATTACTCGGTGTACTTCCACAACCGGTGCTTGTGCGGTGCTCCTCTTGCTAGCTGCAAGTGAAAAATAGAACTGAGCTTCGCTGATGCTTTAAGATTTTAGCAAACAAGTTTGTAAACTTCTGTTATTTCAATTACCATGCTTTGATCAGAAAAGAAAAGGACTGTCTTTTGATTCCCCATTTTTCTTTCATGTCTTTAGTGGAGGAGAGTGCATTAACTCCACGTGAGTGGTTGTCCGGTTTCAAGCTGATGTATTTTGCAATGCAAACAATGCCAGTTACAAACATGGCCTGATGATTTGGTTGTTTTTTTTATTGAACTCTATGACCTCAAATTAACAGCCTTGTCCATAAAATCAAATATGATTTTGTTATATTTTCATTAAAAGATGTATCAAGTAAATAAGCTATAAAATAAAATAAAAAAAACTCTTTCCATTCGTAGCCATCCGACTTCATTGGAATTCCTGATATAACTCGAGTGTTTTATGTTAAAAAAGAGTTCAAATCCTCAACGTATAAAAATGATTTGACTGACTTTTCACGTAATGTAGCTTAGCACGTTATCAAACCCCGGATCAGCTAAACTCGTGAAGCACACTCTTGCTAGCTATTCCTAATATAATCTATGGCGGAATTCAAACTCCATCTCATTCGAACTCATGCACGTGCATTCCCAAAACGATTCTTCAAGATCTGGACTCTGCTGCTCGCGGTCAGTGGGGCTGTAGATAATTTGGGTGGTCAAGGGTCAGAGTCAAGCTAATAAGGCAAGTTGAGTCCTTGATAAATTGTGTGCTTATTTTATGCATTGTGCAAAGAAGGTTTTGGCATACAGCTTGCACGATGAGCCCCCGCACATCTATATCCACATCAGCCTTTCCTCTAATCGTTTTTCGGTTCAGAACAAAGGGGCTGGTTCAGCAGTTTTGTTTTGGTGCTTTCCCGTCTACTTGTACCCACAGTTTAAGTATCATCTATACCCACAGTTGTGAACTTCGTCTAAGTAGTTTTTTTTACTGTTCTTCCTTCCCACAGTTTTGTTTCTGGTTCATTTGGTCCCTCCACATCTCAACGTCGTACAAACACACGCGTGACGCGCAATGCCCAGCACAGGACCATGCGCGATCGTCACAAAGGTCCTGCAAACGCTCAGGAATAGTCAGTACCACAGGCTGTTGTGTTCTCAACGCAACAGCCCATGTGGCGTGAGGTAAGAGCAAGAGCATGCTTTGCATGGGTTAACTTGGTCGTTCATTGGACCAGTGAACTCCACAATACCCGTTGCTGTACCGATGGATCGGGCCGACCTAATCCCGTCCCTAGTCCCAAGATGTTTGACAGCTCTTGATATTTAATTCGGACGAATGATTATATCTCTTACTTTTTTTCTTATAAGAAAAGATTACTTTCAAAATGCCCTTTGAAATTAAATAAGTTCTTTAACTATATCAATCATAAACCGGGTTCATTAAATTTTACAAGAATAGTGTAATTATCGATTGCGGTTTGCCGTTTTCCATATGTATGATAGACAATCAGGATAAGTGATTTAGTAACTTGTACTTACATTAGTAACGGTGTACTATTAAAGATATATGCATTACAAGTGATTTACGTACCCTTCTTTTTTCTTTTTCTCACTTTAGACTGGACATCCATGCGAAATTGCGAATCTAATTCAGGGAAGCAAAGGAATTTGCCCCTTTTCAATTTGGATTGAATTGGGGCTTGAATTGGAGCATTCCGTCAAGGAAATAGCCCTAAGCCCGAAGTGGATTGAGGCACAGTCCAGGAAATCTAACTAGAAAGTAGTGCTTGTACTGATACTTGTACCCTCTATACACAAATTGAAGTTCACAAGTACAAATCCCACAAATTGGAATTAATGAGCATGCATATTTTATAGGTAACCTTTTGAAAGTTGCAAACACAGACCCGAGGAAATGTGATATATGAAGGTCTTTTAATGAGTTCCAGTGCCTGGGGTTTCACCAATGGTTGATTCCTTAGTGTTCTCTGAATGGGAAACCTGCGCAAATGATGTCCAGTAGTTTCATTTCGTGTCACTTTGTCTCTATTTTTGGGAGGAAAAGATTTTCTTTCCAAATTTTGTATTTTTCGGTCCCGCCAAATCTTGGAACACTACTCTTGTCGACTTCTCTCACCCACTTTTGCATCGACATTTTTACTCAAAAAGCAATGGTAGTAATGTCAGCCATGAAAATGGCACACCAAGGAACACTATAAACAGAAACTGAAACACGTAAATTGAAAAGTTATTAATTCGCGTACCTAATTTGGCATCCATCGAACTTGATACAGAATTAGCAACGGTTTCCAAACACGAACTCAAGTGCTTCTCTCCTATGCCCTTCGTCGAAATACTGATCTAATGAGATTGTCACTCACAAAAGGAAATTTCTTTCTAAATCCGTATGTAAGTCAAATTATACATCATCAAATTAGGGAAGAGACTTAAGCGCTATTTATAGAGTTTTCGATCACGGGTCCTCTCATTACGGGCTGAGCCTTACTTGGCCCACATTAGCCAACCTCGTATTAGACTTATTAAAAACCTATATATCTTACCTTTATTAAACCAAACTAATACAGTCAATCTTAATTAACGAAGCCCACAATAGGAAATTTCTTACAAGTAATTCTATATTATTGGAAGTGATCGCGATGCCTATTACTTGAATAACTTGCCAATGCTGTACTTGTTATTTACGTTAGACCCAATCTGCTAGTGGTTATTCAAGACATTTCAAAGCATTCTGTGTGCAGCATGCAACCCCAGGTATGCTGGAAATAGATTCCTAAACCAACAATGTCACGAGAAAACAAGCAAACATAAAGGCCGTCCCAATTTCTTAATTCGATCCGACTAGATCATCAAAGCGATAGGAACGGATCGCCTAGCCACGGGAACGCAAATCAAGGGAGGAGCCCTTGGAAGAGTAATCCCAGGCCCCTCCTCCATGTCCACCTTGTAATCACTCGCCACTCAAAACACTAAACCATACAAGCCAGAGTCGTCTACACAACCTAAAGCGCCAGCGATGTTCTAGGACACTCTCTCCTCCCACTTCCATAAGGTGAAAACCGAAAATGCTGACCCCTCGCATCCAACTGTGCCTTGTTTTTCGCTCAAAAGCCTCTCTGGCCTAAACTCGAGTGGGTCCTTCCAATGTTTAGGATGTTGGCCACAAAAATGGCACGCCCAGGATCACTATAATCAGAAACTGAAACTCGTTAATGGAGAAATTATCGATTCACGTACTTGGTTTGGAATCCATCGAACTTGACGCAAAAATTACGACGGTTTCCCAACACGAACTCAAGTGCTTCTCCCTTATACCTTTCGTTAGAACACTGGCCTATTGAGATTGCCACTCATGAGAAAAAAATTCTCTTTAGATCCGTATGTGAGTCAAATTGTACATCATCAAGTTAAGGGAGGGACTTAAGAGTTATATATAGAGCCTTCGACCACGAGCCCTCTCGTTACGGGCCAGGCTGTACTCGACCCACACTAATCAATCTCATATTAGACTTATTAAGAATCCATATATCTTACCTTTATTAGACCAAACTAATTTAGTTAATTTCAATTAATGAAGCCCACATTAGGAAATTTTTACATTCTCCCACTTGGACGATATTAATTAAAACAAAACTATGTACGCACCTTATATTGGTTTAGAGATTATTCTTAATAGTCAATCTGATCCCATAAAGTCTCAAACACCGAATCATAGTGATAATTGCATGTACTCACGCAGAGCCTTCCATGGTCACGAGTGCTTTCAACTTTACTCATATGGATTCAATATGGTAATATGTCAAATGGACAATACCTCATAATGAGTGATACTTCATGTGTTGTCCATTTGTTAGTCCAAATTCTCTCTCCTTAAATGTCACAAAACCTAGTGTGTCACTAGAGAATATCCTTCATGATTTCAACGAACCTTCATATGTCTTACTTTGATAGTTAATTATATTTTATGTGTAACAAGACATATCATTAAGGCTAATACCAAGAATGCCCCATAGCTTATACTCAAGGTTTACACAATGCCTCAAGATTTTCATCAAATATGTGTACTCAACTTGATAAATCTAGATTCATAAATACATCATTGAATGCAAAAGAGTTGATACATATTCAAATATTACAAAATGCAACAAAATCATATACAAACTTCATAAGAGCAACATAAAACTAAACAGCTCCCACTAATTAACAATATCCCATGATACTCCTAAGCCCATGTTAATGACATGTTGATCAAATACACAAGGGCGAAGGCCTTTAGTTAGCGAATCTGTAATCATATCATCTGTTGAAATGTGCTCCACTGTAATGTCACCATTCTGAACTTTTTCCTTTATAGTCAGGCACTTGACCTCCATATGCTTAGACCCCTTGAGACTTCTATTGTTGTTAACATATAACACTGCAGAGTTATTATCACAATACAATTGTATGGGCCTATCCATAAAATCAAATACAATCAACTCCTTAATGAGGTTCCGGAGCCAAATTGCCTGAGTAATGGTCAAAAAACATGCTATAAACTCCGCTTGCATGGTAGATGATGTCATTGATTTCTGTTTCTCACTTTTCCATGATACTGCACCTCCTGCTAACTTAAAGATGTAACCTGTTGTCGACTTCTTTTCATCTTGACAGCCAGTAAACTTTGAATCCAAATACCCAACCAGCTGTAGGTCCTGAACATGTTTGTAAATCAGCATATAATCTTTTGTCCTCTTTAAGTAACTCAAAACCTTCTTGGCAACAACCCAATGATCGTGTCCTGGATTTGACTAATATCTGCCTAGAAGTCCTATTGCAAAAGCAATATCTGGTCTAGTACATACTTGAGCATACATAATACTCCCAAGTGCACTAGCATAAGGTGCATTCTTCATTTGAGCTTTCTCAAAATCTGAATGAGGACATTGTGACAGACTCAACTTATCACCCTTACTGACAGGAGCAATTCCTGGCTTGCATTGCTACATGTTGAATCTTTCTAAGATACGATCAACATATGCCCTCTGACATAAACCTAATAGTCGACGAAAATGATTCCTATGAATCTCAATACCAAGGACAAAAGACGTCTCACCAAGGTCCTTCATATCAAAGTTCTTTGACAACATCCGCTTTGTCTCATGCAGTAAACCAAGGTCACTGCTTGCAAGCAGAATATCATCCACATAGAGTATAAGGAAAATGAATTTCCTCCTACTGACCTTGTAGTATATACACTAATCTACTTTGTTGTCAACAAAACCAAATAAAGCGACAACACTATGAAACTTCAAATACTATTGTCTAAAAGCTTGCTTAAGACTATAAATAGACTTTTTCAGTCTACATACAAGCGTACTTGAATCATCTGCCGCAAAACCTTCGGGTTGCATCATATAGACTTCTTCATTAAGGTCTCCATTGAGAAAAGTAGTTTTAACATCCATCCGGTATAACTCCGTATCAAAATGAGTTATCAATGCCATGATCATCCTAAAAGAATCTTTAGAAGAAACTGAAAAAAAAGTTACTTCGTAGTCTACTCCTTCTCTCTGAGTGAAACCCTTGGCTACCAATCTAGCTTTAAACTTCTTAATCTTTCCTTTGGAGTCCCTTTTAGTCTTATACACCTATTTGCAGCCAATGGGTCTATGATCTTCAAGTAGTTCAACAAGTTCCCAAGCACCATTATGCTTCATAGACTGTATTTCATCTCTCATTGTATTCAATCACAGTTCTGACTGAGGATAAGAAACGGCTTCTGCATAAGTCAATGGATCAGCCACAGAAACCGATATCGTAGTCTTGCTCTCCGATATAGACTAAATAGTCCGGTGGTATAGCTAATCGTCTCTCCCTAATGGATCTCCTTACTAGAGCAACAACAGTCTCATCTTACACCTGAGAGCCTTGAGAAACTTCATTAGGAGCTGTCTCGACAACAGGATCTTGAGTCTCAATAGATTCAGTCTGTAGTGTGGGAGTCTCCACAATTATCTGTATGGGAGGAGATAACGATACAACATTACCCACCGTACTATTATCCTCAATAGTCTGTGAGCAGCTACTTTTTTCGATCACATCAAACTCTAGAAACTTGATTGTCTGTGATTCCACAATTCTTGTGCCTCTATTGGGATTATAGAACCGATATCCTTTCGAATGATCCGGATAAAATACAAAGTAACACTGAGTGATACTGGAGTCTAACTTATTTAATGTTGGATTATATAACTTCACTTTTGCAAGATATCCCCAAATCTTAAGATGGTTTAAGCTAAACTTACGTCCAGTCCATAACTCAAAAGGAGTCAATGGAACAGCTTTAGTAGGTACCCGATATTAGAATGTACAAAGCTATTTTCAAAACTTCACCCCACAGAAAATCAGATAAATTTGTTCTACTAATCATACTCCTCACCATTTCCATAAGGGTGCGATTGCGCATTTTGGCTACACCATTTTGCTCAGGACCCACAGGCATAGTAAACTGAGCCACTATCCCAGAATCCTCTAAGTATTTGACAAATGGCCTCTTAAGCTGTCCGGCATCACCATGCTTGCCATAATACTCTCCATCTCGGTCAGATCTAACAACCTTTATGAATTTTCCCAACTGTTTCTCGGTTTCAGTTCGAAAAATCTTGAATTTGTCAAGATACTCAGACTTTTCTTTAATCAACTACAGATAATTATATCGGGAATAGTCATCAATAAATGTGATGAAATAAAAATTTCTATACAAGGTTGCCGTATAGGGTCCACTTATGTCAGTGTGAACGACCTCCAATAGGTCAGAACTTCGGACTGCAGTTTTCTTCATTATCTTAGTCATTTTACCTCCACAACAGTCTACGCATGTCTCTAGATCATATTTAAGAGCAGGTAGGATGTTAGTCTTTATCAGCTTTTCTACTCCATCCTTAGAGATATGACCAAGCCATTTATGCCACAATGCATAAGACTATTCCTTAGGTAGTGGTTTTTTGAAAACAACTTTTTCAGCCATATAAGCGACGTATATGTCATTGGGAGACAAGCACAATCTGTACAATTTGTTGGACATATTACAACACCAAACTTTATTTAAATTAAGAAACAAAGAAATAACATTGTTCTTGATTTCAAAAGAGTAGCCATACATGTCCAAACACGATACGAAAACTAAGTTTCGTCTAAAAGAATGTACATTAAAAGTGTCTTTCAACATTAATCTAAAACCAGAGTCTAGAATCAAGATTACATCTCCCACAAACACAACATCGGCTTTCTTATTGTTTCCCACAGTAAGTCTTGACTCATCCTAATTTGGCTTCAACGCAATATAATTAGTTGCACCGTTATCGGGCCACCAAAAACTGGATGGTGCTTTTGATAGGTTGGATTCATAAATAAGTGTCAAAGAATTATTACCTGTAAACTCACATTTGGACAACCAAGCTTTAAACTTTCAACAGTCCTTCTTTATGTTACATTTCTTCTTACAAAAGAAGCAGCGGTCACCATCCCTTTTGAAGAATATTTTTTTTTTACCCATATTGTCAGATTGACTAGTAGTGTCATGATTTCCTTTATAAGTATAATTTCTGGACTTCTTATTCTTTCTTTTGTGGGAACCAAAAACATATAAGGCTAGATGCCCTTTTTCTTTCTTAAGTTTATCTTCCTCTGCCACCACCCTTGCTATCAAGTCATTAACTAACCAAGTCTCATCTTGGAAATTGTAATTTGTCTTTATAATCCCAAAATCAGATGGAAGGGTGTTCAGGGCTTGATGCACAATACAAGCATCAGGAATAGAAACATTAAAAGCTTGAAACTTCGTCTTTAGGTCTACTATCCTAAGGATATAATCTCTAATCCCAGCAATACCACCATGCTTCATATTGAAGAGCTTTTGAAGAAGTGTACCAACCTCATCATTAGATGAAATGCGGTTTCTAGCCTCTAAGGCTGCCATGATTTTCTTAGCAGTACAGTCAGCTGGCAAATCACTTTTCCAGTGTTCTTGAATGGATTTCTTCATTGTCAATAAGCAAATCCGATTGCTCTTTTCCCAGGCAGCATAGTTCATTTTCTCAGCTTCAGTACTGGTGGCCGCGATATCTGTCGACTTATCTTTTATAAAAGTAATGTGAATATTCGCCAGCTCCATTTCAAATAGAAAATCCTCTTTTCATTTCTTAAAGTTTAACCTAGTAAGGACCTCATGGAAATGGAATTACTATTTACAGAAAAGGTGATCGGAAAACAAACAAACAATACAATCAACATCATGTGAGTATTTATCCAGAGAGTTACATACATCATCACATAATCACCTTTGGGCAGAAAATATAATATGCAGTTGTACACTCTTCACATTACAGCGGCCATGAGAATATATTCTAATCTTTCGTGAAATCAACACCTTTGGGTGTATGAACCACTAAGATCAGTCATTTCTCAAGCACATGTTATACATGTACCCTTCCATGAACTAATACGAGATCATCTCCTTTGGGAGTATGATCACGCAATAGAACAAGAGACATCCCACCACAATATGAGACCGATATTTCTCAAACCTAGTCAAGTGTGCCACTTTGGCGGTCACTACCTAACTGAATCCTTGAAAATCTCTTATACCAAGGATATGAGCTTTATGTATCACATTTATTATATACACGTAATGCTAGACGTAAAAACAGGGGCGTATGTTTCTGAAATTACATGTCATGCTAATTATATTGTTCTATTCATTAATAGACAATAAATTACACTCTATACACTCCTTATGTGGTGATATACGTGTAAGCTTCCATATGCATTTCCGAAACCATAGAGAAATACAAGAAAATACGCAAAAATACCCTAAAAATATGCGTATATAGGGTTCTATACATATTTTCACATATGTAAAAGCTTCAAACATGTAAAATAAATACACTATAATGAAGAGAATCTCAATACGAGCGCGTCGGTACCAAAAACGTCCCAAATGGACGTTGGACACACCCTCACGCGCCGTTGAAAGGCGCGACGCGTGCGCGCATGTTCAGCCGGTCAAACCGGTCTGAACAGCTGGTCCGACCGGTTGACCGGTCGGGTCAACAATCGGGTCGAGTTTAAACTCAGGTCGAGTCAAGATCCGGGTCGGGTCAGGATCCGGGTCAACCCGGATCCGTGCCCTCGCTAACGTCAGCCTGCGGTTACCGGTGAAAAACACGCCGGTTCGGCATGGTTGCGCATGGCCGTCACGCACCGCCGTGCCCACGGCGAGTATCGGCTCGTGAGGGCGCGTTCAACCTCTTCTGGTGACATGCCGCCCATCATTCTACTCGTCTTGACGAGTAGATTCCGAATATGTAATAAAATTTTATATTCAACCGATAAAAAATTCTGAAAATGAGTAAAAACCTCTCGAACATAACGAAAACGGTCCTAATCCGCATGTTTCAGTTCTAATCTATGGCAAGCTCTGATACCACATGTTGGCCACGAAAATGGCATGCCCAAAATCACCATAATCAGAAACCGAAACTCGTTAATGGAGAAATTATCGATTCGCATACTTGATTTGGAATCCATCGAATTTGATGCGGAATTTGCGACGATTTCCGAACACGAACTCAAGTGCTTTTGCCCTATACCCTTCGTTAGAATACTGGCCTAATGAGATTGCCACTCACGAGAAGAAAGTTCTCCCTAGATCCATACGTGAATCAAATTGTGGATCATCAGGTTAGAGGAGGGACTTAAACGCTATTTATAGAATCTTCGACCATGGGTCCTCTCATTACAGGCCGGACCATACTCGGTCCACACTAGCCAGTCCTATATTAGACTTATTAAAAACCCATATATCTTACATTTATTAGACCAAACTAATTCAGTTAATTTCAATTAATAAAACCCACATTAGAAAATTCTTACATAAGATCCCTCCCGATTACATACACATTGACGAACAGCCGGATCATCACTCACGCAAATAGAAATGTTTCTATTTATAAAGTGGGACTTTAAGTCTTTAAAATACAGTTCATGTTATCACCCAAACGAAACGATTCCAACCGGGATGATGAGTGCTGATTTGAGAAAGGCTCGTTTTCCAGCTTGGAAATTTCTAACGTAAAAGCTGCAGATCAAACTTCGTTTTGAGGTTAAAGCCAGATCCTCCCCAACTTATTTTTAACCCCGCCAACGATCCCATTTTCAAGAGAATTAGGGACAAGACTATTTTATCACGTACGTAGGCTCGATCCCCTCCTTCCTCAGCCAGCTCAAGAACCTGACCTACCTCGACTTCTCCTACAACAAGCTCACCAGGTAGATCCACGACTCGCTGTCCACCATCCCAATCCCCAGCTACATCCTCTCGACCGCAACCAGCCAGCCCAGAACATCCCGGCTTCTCTCACCAACCTCAGGGGGAACAACGTGTACCTCCTCCTCTCCTACAACAACCTCTACGGCGGGGTCCCGGCGAACTTCGCCAGGATCGACTTCGGGAAGCTGGACCTGTCCTGGAACAGGCTGCAGGGAGACACGTCGCTGCTAATTGGGGCAAACAAGACGAACGACCACATCAACATCTCGAGGAACCTTTTCGAGCTCAACCTGTCCAAGGTGGAGCTAAGCCAGAGCGTTACGTGGCTGGACATTGACCATAACAAGATTTGCGGGGCGATGCCAGAGCCGATGAAGGGTCTGCTGCTGCAGTTCTTGAACGTGAGCTACAACAGGTTGTGCGGGGAGATTCCGATGGGAGGGTGGATTGAACTGTTCGCGGCCATTGACTGAGGACCGCCATCTCATGTCTGTGTTTCCATGGTGCTCGTTGCTCTTGAGTGGGAAAAGTTGTTGGAGTCAAAGGGTCCGAGGGCAAGTTGACTGTATAATTCATTTTGCGGACAGAAGATAAGTTTTCACGGGTCAATGGATATGGATATGCGGCTTTGAAAATGTATGTATCGGTGACAGTGGCATTAGCATTTTTAATGTGCGAGGGACCGGGAAGCTACATGATTGAAGGCAGGGATGAGCAAAACTTATCACGAATATTGGACTATAGAAGTTAAAACTCAGTGAAACCTTACCAAGAGAGTCAATTAAATCGAGAAGACATTGTATTTTCTAGGGTCGCAGGAGAATGTTGAATTGAAGCTCGCGTGTTTATCTATAATTTATGATTTTTGCTATAGAAGTCGAAAATGAAGTAAGTTATTTTAGGTTTCGAAAATAATGAAAATAATCCATATATTCACTTGTCGATATATATACATATGAATGTTTTTAAATATGTCAAGAGTTTCGCATTAGATAATAATCAAAATATAAAATTCCCTAAATTTACAATCAAAATAAATCAATAGAAAACTAAAAGTAGAGATGATCTTATATGAGTCCAAGACCGAAAACCCCCTTCCCCAGTCGCCACAAACGACTTGCTCCTCCTATAAGTACAAACTCTCGAACGCCTCCTTCCTCACTCATCGAAACCTCACCCCCACAGCCTTCCCCGATGTCTCCCGCCCGCCGCCTCCTCCTCCTCCTCCCCCTCCTCTCCCTCTCCCTACTCCGCCCCGCCTCCGCCATCCTCTGCCACCCGGAGGACAAGGAGGTCCTCCTCCGCATCAAGTCCGCCCTCAACAACCCCTACCTCCTCGCCTCCTGGAACCCGGACGTCGATTGCTGCCACTGGTACTGCCTCAAGTGCCACTACAAGACCCACCGCGTCATCTCCCTATTCTTCCTCGCCTCCGACCTCCCCGGCCAAATCCCCTCCGCCATCGGCGACCTCACCTACCTCCAGGACCTCACCCTCCACAAGCTCTCCAACTTCTCCGGCCCCATCCCAAAGTCCTTCACCAAGCTCAAGTACCTGAATTACATGACTCTCAGCTGGCTCAACCTCACCGGCCCCATCCCCTCCTTCCTCGGTCAGCTCAAGAACCTCACTTACCTCAACCTCTCCTTCAACAAGCTCAACGGCGGCATCCCCGACTCCCTCTCCACCATCCCCGGCCTCGGCTACATCGGCCTCGACCGCAACCAGCTCACCGGGAAGATTCCAGCTTCCCTCGCCAACCTCAAGGGTAACAGCCTCTACCTCATCCTCTCCCACAACAGCCTCTCCGGCGAGCTCCCGGAGACCTTCGCCGGCGTCGATTTCGGGAAGCTCGACCTTTCCCGGAACATGCTTCAGGGGGACGCATCGCTGGTGTTCGGGAGGAACAAGAGCACGTACTACATCGACATATCGAGGAACCAGTTCGCGTTCGACCTGTCGAAGGTGGAGTTGAACGAGAGCCTGAAGACCCTGGACATGAACCATAACAAGATTTACGGGTCGATTCCAAAGTCCATGGTGAGTATCCAATTCCTGAACGTGAGCTACAACCGGCTGTGCGGGGAAATCCCGGTGGGCGGGCAGTTGCAGAGCTTCGATTACTCGGTGTACTTCCACAACCGATGCTTGTGCGGTGCTCCTCTTGCTAGCTGCTAGTGAAAACCGGGACTCAGCTTAGCCGATGCTTTAAGACTCGAGCAAACCAGTTTGTCTACCTCTGGTGTTTAATTACCGTGCTTTGATCAGAAATAAAAATAAGAAAGCCTTCTGAATCATGATAATTCTTTCGAGTCTATAGTGCATTAAATCCACACGATTGGTCCTTAAGTTTACAGTGCATTAACTCCAGTGCTATATTGAAAAAGCTTAACACGTTAACAAGTGACGGAGTCAAACTAATAGGGCAAGTTGAGTCCTTGGTCAAATGTTTGCTTATTTTATTCATCGTGCAAAGAAGGTTTTGCTATACAGCTTGCGTGCTGGGCCCCCCGTATATCCATATCCATATCCATATCCATATCAGCCTTTCTTCTTTTCCTTTTTCGGTTCAGGACGAAGGGACTGCTGGTTCAGCAGTTTTGTTTTGGCGCTTCCCACAGACCGGTTCTTCCTCTTCACGGATCAGACAAACTTTCGCGCTGTTTGCGGACCCCGCCTTTTGGTCAAATGTCTTCGCGCTCATATGGTCCCTCCACATCGTACAAACACGCGCGACGCGCTTGCCAGCGCAGGACAATGCGTAATTGGAACAGAGGTCCTGCAAAGTTGGGGTTCGCAAAGCAATCGAGAACTATCCAAATCACCCAGAATCAGACCGGACCGGCTCAGAACTGGCAGTTTCGATGAAGAATGGTCCAGCTCCCAATTTTAATTTATTGGAATCAGTGAATACTGGTCCGATTCTCGGTTCTATGCGTAGAACAATCCATCTGCCTACTAGGAAGATCGATAATATATATACATATATATAATTTTTTAGAAAAATTTCAAAAAAAAAGAAAACATTTTTTGAAAAAATGAAAACCATAAAATTCCTAATTTAAAGCTTGACTCTCAACTTTCATCAACTTACGGCCGCGCTTTTAGCCGTTCATCGCCTCTCTCTCACTTTCGATCACCTACATTTGCATGAAACTTGATAAGACTGGTTCCATGGACTCACCCGAGAATCGGACCGAACAAGCGGTCTGGTTCCTAGATGAATCCATGAAACTAACGAGCGGTTCCCGATTCCAATTTATTGAAACCCGTCCTTAGTGAGCGGTTCTCAATTCCACATTGGGAACCACCTGTCAGGACCACGTTCACCCCTATTGCAAACACTCAGCAGTAGATGGCACAAAAAATTGTGGGTGGATGGAGATAACAGACCCTTTTAATTTTTTCAGCAAGAAGATTACTTTTAGAATGCCTTTTGAAATTGGAAAAGTTCTTTCATGAACCGGGATCATTGAATCTTCTAAGATTGACGTGATGAACGATTGTGATTTACTGTGTCCGTATTTTATCATAGACAATTCAGACAAACGATTTACTTAGTTACGCGGGTAGTGACATCCATGTTCAAAGTTCGAGTTGCGTTATAAGTGATTGCCCCTCTTTTTGCTTGTTCTCTTCTTTGACGAGACATCCTTGCCAAATTGCCATTCTAATTCGGAGAGCTTACACACGCTCCCCGAAATGAAAAAAGAACGAAGGAGAACAACCAACCACCAACCGATGCAAAGCTATTTGCCCCTTTTCAATTTAGATTGGATTGGGGCTTGTATTGGAGCAGCCCATCTAAGGAAATGGGCCTAGGCCCTAAGTGGATTAAGGCGTTGTCCAGGAAGTCTAATTAGAGCGTCATGTAGTGCTGATGGTAATACTAAAACCCACTAGACATAAATAGAATTTCACACTTAACAAATTTTTCAAATCTCGTAAATTGGAATGAATGCGCATGCAGATATTATATGCAACCTTTGACATTTGCAAACATAGACTTTAGGAAATGTGATAAATGAAGGTTATTCTGATGAATTCCTCACCAATGGTTGATTTCTTTGTGTTCTCTGATTGGCAAATCTATGCAAATGATGTCCAGGAATGTGATTTCCTGGCAACTTTAACTTTTGTGTCGAAGGAAAAGATTTTCTTTCCAAATTCTGTATTTCTTGCTCACGCACCAAGTCTTGCAATGCTACACATGTCGACTTCTCTCACCTATTTCTGCGTCAGACATTTTCACTCGAGAAGCAATGGAAGTGAATCTATATAATCGGAAGCGGTCACCGAGCCTATTACTTCAATAACTTGTCATTGCCGTATTTGTCAATACGATTGACATAATCTGCTAGAGGTTGTTCAGTACATTTAGGAGCATTTCATGTGCAGCATGCAACCCGAGGTATGCTGTAAGTAGATTCTTAAATTAACAATGTAATGAGAAAACAGGCAAACATCAAGGGCATCCCGATTTCTTGATTCGATCTGACTAGATCATCAGAACGATGGGAACGGATCGAGCCTAGCCACAGGGACGCAAACCAGGGGACGAGCCCTTGGAAGAGTAATCCCAGGTCCCTCCTCCATGTCCACTTTGCCAGTCACTTGCCAGTCAAAACACTGAACCATACAAGCGAGACTCGTCTGCACAACTTGAAGCGCCAGCGAGATTCCAGGACACCCTCTCCTTCCACTCCCGAAGGGCAACATCTGAAAATGCTGGCCCCTCACGTCCATCTGTGCCTTGTTTTCTCTCAGAAACCTCTCCGGCCTGAACTCGAGAGGGTCCTCCCAGTGTTTAGGATCCCTCCCGATCGCCCACACATTGACAAAGAGCCGGGTCTTCGCCGGGATCTTGTAGCCCGCAACGGTGCAGGCCTCGGACGACTCGCGCACGATGAGCGGCCCCGTGGGATGGAGCCTCAGCGTCTCTTTCACTATTGCTTGCAGGTAGGGGAGATCGGGCATGTCCGATTCCTGGACCAGCCGGGCATTCCCAACCACGGAGTCAATCTCTTTCCTCGCTTTCTCAAGCACCTCGGGGTGGTTGATTAGCTCCGCTAGGGCCCATTCCGTGGTGATTGCCGATGTGTCGGTCCCTGCCGCAAATATGTCCTGTAAAAATTGAAAAAGATATATGCTAGTTCGTATTTCAAAACAGTTTTGGTCAAACTGATGAGGCTAATCAATCATTGCCTTTTTTGTTACAAAGAAACTAGAGGTGATAGCGTCAGCTAATTGACTAAGTTTTATATTCCATGATCCATGGGAAGGTGGTTTCCATTGAAGAGTACTTATCTGAGCTTGTGGGAATTAAAAGAAAAAATGTTTCAACGTACCAGGATGAATGCCTTGATGTTTTCCCTGGTCAACCTCATCTCTGTGCTCTCATCCTCTGATATATCAAGTAAGATGTCAAGCAAATCCCTGGCCCTTTCACTCCCCCCTCTCTCTCTCCTGATCTTCCTGGCCTCTTCATGCTCCTTGATGATCCTCTCTGTCATCGCATCAAACCTGTCCCTCACTTCCTTAAGCCTCTTTCCAAACCCCTGCAAGTCCAAGTTCTTGCAGAACCAGATGAAGTCCGACAGATTGAACTTCCCCGTGAGCTCGGCCGTCTCGTGAACCACCTTCCTTACCTCACTGGCCTCGTTGTCATTGTCTGAGCACCGCGTGTTCATGGTCATCCTCGAAATCACGTTGTTGGTCACCTTGACGAGCTCTCCTCCAACATCCACTTCTTCTCCTACCTCTGCCTTCTTCAACATCGACGCAAGGAGTCGGTTGATCTCTTCACGCCGGACCGGGAGGAGGAGGTCCAGCGTCCGACCGCCCAGGAGCTCCGACATGCACAGCTTCTTCATGAACTTCCAATACGGCCCATACGGTGCGAACGAAAAGTCCTGCGACCCATAGGTGAGGTAGTCAACTGCGGCACTATAAGGCCTATTGGAGAAGCGGGCCTCATGGGTCTTGAGGAACTCCTTGGCCATCTCGGCGGAGGAGACGACGATGCAGGGGACGGAGCCAAGCCAGATGTGGATCAAGGGTCCGAAGCGGTCAGCGAGCTTGTGGAGGGCTTGGTGGGGGATCGGAGCCAGGAGGTGGAGGTGGCCTAGAATTGGTACCGACCTGGGGCTCGGAGGGAGACCAGAGGCGGCTCGGTATCGGTTTAGCACAGCTCGGACTAGGATGAACGAAACTAGCCACACTAGGAAGAGGAGGATGTAGCCTTGGAGGTCAGCCATGGGAGGTTGCTTGAGAATCAACAAATGAGATTTGCCAAATCGGGGTTATATAAATTAGACCCCAAGGTTTGCTAATAACAAGGGAATCTTGGTATTCTAGACATAAAATGCCGAAGAGAACCGCCTTCTGGTGATAAAAGAACCTTCGAATCTAGGCATGTAAAAGTTCTCCTAAAGTTTTTTAAATGCAAAGTAAAAGCATAGTATGTCAATCTACATCTGCAAAATGATTCTGTTGAGCCATCCTTTTATACTTCACAAGATATAACTCAAATCAAAAGGTTTAGCTTGTATCTTTAACATGCAAATCTTCAGGTCTTGAAACGGGAGCTTTTACCAAGTCAGAAGCTATACTCTGAGCATGAGGCAAGGGTGGTTTCCTCGGGATCGGCAAGATGTTTTGTCACCTTTGTTTTGCAGCTTCGTCCTTTTGCACTTTTAGTTTTAGATGGAAAGAAGAGGAAAATTCCACTTGTTGGCCGGCTTGTGTGGGCCAATGTTGGCGTGTAACTTTGGACTTTAGGAATGTGTCGAACCATATAAAAACAAAGTAAGATGGAATTTTTAAATGTCTTCTTCTTGGTGTTGCGGTTCCTATGGACCCTTCCGATGTCGATTGCGGGTGGAGAGACATTTCTTTATTCTAGGGGTGTGTAAAAAACCGGGAACCGCCCAGACCGTCTAGGATCGCCCGGAACCGGTCCGGTTCCTTATTTCGATTTTTGGAAATTGGCAATTACCAGTCCCAGTTCCAGGTGTGAAACCGCCCGCTTGTCCACTTGGACCGGTAATATAATAATAAATATAATTTATTTATTTATTTAAAAAAAAATTCTTAAATCCATAAACTAAACGTAACTCGTTCGATGTTCACAACCTCACATTGAGCTAAGAAACATCTTATTTCGCTTTCTCCTCACGCTCACTCTCACTCTGACTCTCACTCTCTCATTCTTCTCGGTTGATGCTCACCTTACCGTCTCTGACTCTCCATCTCCATCTCCGTCTCCGTCCTTGACTAGTGGAACTGGTTCCATGGACCTACCTGAAAACCGGATTGTCCGGTTCCTGAGTGGGTCCATGAAACCAACGGATAGTTCTCAGTTCCAATTTTTCGAAATCAGTCCTTAGTGGGCAGTTCCCAGTTCTAGAGTGAGAACTGCCCACCCGGACTATGCTCACCCTTACTTTATTCAATTTGGACTTTTTGGCACATGGACTTGGTCTACTTCTTGCGCCAAGAAGGGAGGCCGGCCTGGTGCTCCGAACTAATGGGAATTGAGTGAGTGATGCGTATAAAAACAATCGAGAGATATAAAAATTGGAGAGATGCTGTTGGTGGTGTGCATTTACAAGTAATAGCTACTCTAAGAGGAGGATATTCCATGCGTCCAACTAGTTTAATGAGTTGTTACGTGGGTTTTTGTCAAGTTATGATATCGTGAAGCTCGATGATTTCAATTATAAAAACATAATCGCTAACGATCAAAACGGTCAATGAAAATACTAAATCTGACTTCAGATCTAAAGCAAATAGATGCTAATATGTCTTGAAACCTCAAGGAACTTGGTAGAATTCTAATTACTAAGACAATGCACAGGCAAATAATTGAAACAAACTGTGGAAATTGAAGAGGACATTTGTTGATTTAGAACAGATGAGTTGCATTCTTGGATGCCATGCTCGCTCAATGACCAAATTTAAAGACAAACTTCTCGATGGATATTAATGAATCGCGAAGAGAAAGTATAAGCTTTTATATTTTAAGACAAGTACTGGAATTAAGAAACCTAATCTAATTCAAATTTGAAATTCAAACTTAAGCGAAATCTAATCCCAATTATCTTATTCAAAATCTAATGGGCTCCTTGTGATCTTTGAGTCTCCTACTCGTAGTGTATTTTCCATCATAAACGTGTATTAGAGAAATGTGCGTGTCTGTACTTTGATTCCTCCTCCATCTTCAATAAGCTATTCCGTTGTGCATCATGATATTCCTTCTCAAGAATCTTTAATTGCCTCTTGACCCGTGCACTTCTTCTGGGATACTTTCAACTGCTTCTGATGCTTTAGCTGTAGTTATATCTCTTGTTCGATTGGGTTCAACTTGATTCAGACCTCAATTTCCTTTTATATTTAGAGTCGATCAATCCTCGCGACATGCCCATTGGAAACTCATAAGCAATGAGCTCTTAAAACATTTTGTCGATGGGCTTCGTGGGCCAAGTGTATTGTTATGACCTTTATGGTCAACGATCTTTTCTAGGCATTCAATCAAGTGGGCCTCATGGGTTAAGTACATTGTTGTGGCTGGTTTGGGCCATTAGCTTCTTCATGTTTAGGCCCAGATCTACGATAAGGTATCAACACGAGAATAATATTACGAAATACCAAACCATGTTTTGAGCACTGGATAATTTATAAAGTTGGGACTTAGCTGAATTTTTGCATTTACAGTCGTATCAGATTTAACATGTTTGGCCATCTACGACGGTCAAGCAAATTCCAAACGACCGAATAAGTACTGTTTGCATCTTAAATTTTGATGGCTGCACACTAAAACGATCTTAATAGGATTGTCATGAAGGCATCTTGGGCCCAATCACTGAAACATGGCCTACACAATTACCAGTCCAGTCCAATTCATGGCCTCAATGAATTGGTGCATAGCTACAATCACTAGTAAACTCATCTTATTAATCGATTAACTATGAGTAACATAATTCTAGAAAGTTGGACAAAGACTGATTAGACAGACCAACATGAACTGATGATGGATCAGATTACATTTCAAATAGGTGAATAGACAAACCAACGTGAACTCAAAAGTTGGACAAACATGCAAAAAAACACCCCAAAATATACATTCAACCATAAGGCATAATCAACTAAAGTAAAACTGCTTCATGTCACTTCATCGGCAATGGATCGATCCTAGCCACGGGCACGCACACGACGGGATGAGCCCTGGGCAGCGACAAACCCGGCGCTTCCTCCATGTCGACATACCCGTCGACCTTCCAGTCGAAGCATTGGATCATAGCCCCAAGCAAGGTATGTATCACGTGCAACGCCAGCGAGGCGCCGGGACAACTCCTCCGCCCGCTCCCGAAAGGCAACAGCTGAAAGTTCTGGCCCCTTAAATCCAACTGGCGTCCCTTGTCATCCACTCCTTCTCCATGAATAAACCTCTCGGGCCAGAACTGGAGCGGGTTCTCCCAGTGGGTCGGGTCCCGACCTAGGGCCCACACGTTGATGAGGATCCGGGTGTTCGCCGGAACGTCGTAGCCAGAAATGACGGAGTCTTCGGTTGAGAATCTAGCGATGAGCGGACCTGTTGGGTGGAGTCTGAGCGTCTCCCTGACTATGGCTTGGAGGTAAGGGAGGTTCGGCACGTCCGGCTCGGATACAAATCGGGTTCTTCCCACGACAGAGTCGATTTCTTGCCTCGCTTTCTCCATGACGTCCGGGTGGTTTATGAGTTCCGACAGTGCCCACTCTATTGTGGTTGAGGATGTATCAGTTCCGGCTCCAAAAATGTTCTGTTGAAAAGGAATGACACTTTTGTTAGGGTGCAACCAAAAAAATAGACATTGTATCTACTCCACATGTCGTGTATAGCATGAAGACGAGATTCATATAGTAAACATGTTTTAGTATGAAGTCTCGGTACATCTAGTCAAATTCATGATTGAATGATGTCACACACTTAACTAAAAAGTCGAGAAAAATAGTTAAGAGGATAATGCGAAAAATTGTGATTTACCATGATGAAGGCCTTAATGTTCTCTACGGTCAACCTAATCTCCGAGCTCTCATCTTCATAGATGTCCAGCAAAATGTCAAGCAGATCTTTCACTCTCTCTCCTCCCTTTCTTTTCGCCTCCTGATGCTCTCTTATGATCCTCTCCATCATCTCATCATACCTCTCTCTCACATCCTTCAACCTCTTCCCAAACCCTTGCAGATCCAAATTCTTACAAAACCAAATCGCTTCCGACAAGTTAAACTTCCCAGCGAGCTCGCACATCTCCTTCACCAGCGTCCTGACCTCGTCAGCTTCGTCCTCATCATCACAGCACGTCCGGCTTAACGCCATCCTTGATATCACGTTGTTCGTCAGCTTCATGAGCTCGACCCCGACGTCGACTGCTTGTTTCGCCTCGGCTTTCTTAAAGATTGCTTTCAAGAACCGGCCGATCTCCTCACTCCTCACGGGGAGGAAGTGGTCGAGGGTTGGGCCACCAAGGAGCCGGGTCATGCAGAGCTTCTTGATGAACTTCCAGTAAGGGCCATACGTGGCGAAGGTGAAGTCGGAGGAGCCGTAGGTGAGGTAGTCGGCATTGGCCATCTTGGGGCGGTTGAGGAAGGATGACTCGTGGGTTTTGAGGATTTGCTGGGCGGTTTCTGGCGAGGAGGCGACGACGCAAGGGTTTGAGCCGATGTAGATGAGGAACAAGGGCCCGAGGGAGGTGGAAATCTTGTGCAGGGCTCGGTGGGGGATCGGAGCCAATAGGTGCATATGGCCTATAACGGGGAGCGACCGCGGGCTTGGCGGGAGGTGAGCCCCGGTTCGAGTTTTGGCGAGGAGGGTTCGAATCAAGACTAGGGAGAGTAGACAAAGGGCGACGGGGATGAGGTAGTCTTGTGAGAAGGCCATGTTTTAATTGATTTGTTCAAGAGCTTGGAACGACGTAACCATTTAACTAGGGCGAGGCGAGGTTGGCTCAACTCAAAAAAAAAAAAAGATGTATTGATTTTTTAAATTGATCTGTTAATTAATGCGATCCTACTTGTTTAAATGATCATTTGCAGTCTGTCATCTAACTTAATATATCAATTTATGTACACTGATTTTCGGATACCTAGGATGACTCTTACTTAAAACACAAGGAGAAAGTGGCCTTGTGTGAACATCAAAGTTAGGTAGTGAAATTATAAATTGGCCTGTCGGATGTGGCTCCAGAATCAAGGTGGCAAAGAATGCGTTTACCTGAGCTTGGAGCGACCAACGCAACCAAGGAGGAGAGTCAAAATGGCGCAGCTTATGTTCTGCTAAATTTGGCTCGGTCATGGGTTGAAATTCAGAGTTTGAGATAATGTTCGTGCAAAAATATGCTTGATTTAAGGGGAAGAGGGATTAATGCAAGAGACTGACACATGCGGAGAAAGTTTGTTGAGATACGCATATGAGGTTGCTACGCGAAAGAATCCCACGTCAAAGAATTAATGTGATATGAAACAATTAATATAGTATTGTTGCCTACAATTTCTTTGTTTAAGGTTTCGAGTGAAGCACAATCCAATTAGATATGTTTATAGACTCAAATTTGAGCTGTCTATTGCTGATTTCTCTAGGATGAGGTATAGAGATCTTGTTGTACATCTCAACAAGATGAGATAATGTTTAAACACGGGATCTGGACCTCTTTTGCTCATAAGCCTAATTGGAAAGACTTTCAAGAGCTATCAGGAAAAAAAAACCTGTAGGGTACGCACTAGTTCTTTCTTTGATTTCATTCTCGTGACGCTTGTTCGATGTAGTTAGGGTTTAGAAACCATTTGAGAATTCATGATTCGAGTGATTGTAATCTCTACTTCATGGATTATGAAAATCTCGTCATTCTCTCCCCCACAGACGTAGGCAAACTACCCAACTACATAAATCTCTCGTGTCAAGTTTGTTCTTCGCATCTATTTTCTGTTAGAATTTCTTCCACTTGTTCATGTTTCTTCAGTTTTTGGGTTCCTAAGAGTTCGAAATTTTTAGAAAGAAACAACGACGTCTTTTCCAATAATATCAAAAGAACATGTATAACAAATTAAATTTGCAATCCTTAACCATCAGTTTCTCATTTGCACGCGATGGTTGGCCCATTAATCGTAGTTGGTATCTTCGATTGATTTTGAAGATCACATCTTAAGTCACTTTCACATTCACATCATGTGTCCTGGTGTCCAATGAGAGAAAATATAATAAAGGCAAAATCAGAAACAAATGGTCCTGCCGGGGATTATGTCAACAGGAGAACGAAATCTCAACATTATCCCCTGTCCTAGGGACCAAAAATTCGGACCACTTCACGCATGCTATACATAAATCCAAACATTTTAGAACTCATGATATCTTAGTTTTCTAATTTTTAATTTCCAACAAATAAATTTAAAAATAGAAACCAAATCATCTTTTTGTGTTCGGCCATGATTATGCAACCGAATCCATCTTCACTAAGGTGCAGCCCCCTTGGATTTCCAAAGATCATAGAGAGATTTTGGCATTTGGCTTCTTCCATTGACATCGACGATTTGAACGTTTTTAAGTGACGATTGTGTTGAAATCCTTGTCAAGTGTTGATGAGCGATCCAACTTGTCTAGGGTGAGATAAGCAAATATGGACCACCGAAGTCTTGTTAATTAGGATGATCTTGAAATGATAGGCTCATAATTCTTTAGACATTGTCAAGGCCTCCTATACTCCCATCAAAGGCACACTCATCTTGACTAGGATGTTCATGCATTCGATGAACAATATGGTCCATGATGTTGTAACGTAGCGATGATTATAAGGATCCAAAACGAATCTAAAGAAAGCAAAGTTGTTTAGATTCCTCAAGTTAGGTATTATTGATTGTATTTTTCGTCATACAACATATACAATCCACACACTATTCGATTCACCCAAAAAAAATTGTAAATTTTTTCAAATGCTAAACGTACTAGAAGAGACTACAGCTTCCTAAGGGAACGATATAATTAGAAAGTCTAATCCAAAAACTTGAGCCTAATAGGTGAAAGCTTAACCCAGGCAAGATGCAGCAATCAGTTTTCAGAACTTTACTACATCAATGTGTGCTATATCAGGTGGAACCTTTCGAATCACATTGTTGTAATGAAAAGTTAGTTGATTTTTGTCACTAATAAGATAGATCAGATAAATTTTATCTAGGAGTGTAATTTTTTATGTCCAAAGATGTTATTGATGAGAAGTGCATGTGCTCCGGCAAGTGCAACATGTTGTGATTGTAGTGGTGCCATGAATTAAGCTCTCACATGCTCTAAGTGTAACTCTTCACATGCTCTAATAGGTGAAAGCTTAACTCAGGCAAGATGCAACAATCATTTTCTAGAACCTTACTACATCAATGCATCCTAAATCAGCTGGTGCCTCCCAAATCACATTGTTGTAATGAAAAGTCAGTTAATTTTCTGTTGGTGCCTCCCAAATCACATTGTTATAATGAAAAGTCAGTTGATTTTCTGTCACTAATAAGATATATAACATAAATTTTATTTGGGAGGTAAATTTGTGATGTTCAAAGATGTTATTGATGAGAAGTGCATGTGCTCTGGCAAGTGCAAGATGTTGCGGTTGGAGTGATGCCACGAATTAAGCTCTCACATGCTCTAAGTGTAATTCTTCACATGCTCTAACAGGTGAAAGCTTAACTCGGACAACAATCATTTTCTAGAATTTTACTACATCAATGTATGCTATATTAGCTAGTGCCTTTCAAATTACATTGTTATAATGAAAAGTCAGTTGATTTTCTGTCACTAATAAAATAGATCAAATAAATTTTGTCTGGGAGTGTAATTTGTGATGGTCAAAGATGTTATTGATGAGAAGCGTATGTGCTCTGGCAAGTGCAAGATGTTGCGGTTGCAGTGATGCCATGAATTAAGCTCTCACATGCTCTGAGTGTAATTCTTCACATGCTCTAATAGGTGAAAGCTTAACTCAAACAAGATGCAGCAAACATTGTTTAGAACTTTACTACATCAATCGTGCTTTATCAGGTGGTGCCTTCTGAATCATATTGTTGAAATGAAAAGTCAATTGATTTTCTATCAATAATAAGATAGATCAGATTAATTTTGTCTAGGAGTATAATTTGTGATGTTCAAAGACGTTATTGATGAGACGTGCATGTGCTCTGCAAACTCAAGATGCTGTGGTTGTAGTGATGCCATGAATTAAGCTCTCACATGCTCTAAGTGTAATTCTTCAGATCATAAGAGACTTGTGGGCCTTCAATTGTGCCAAGACATGAAAGCTGTTGGAATGTTTCATCAATTAATTCTGGGTTAGGATATGCCAAATTGCCAATTGAAATTATTGGTTTTAGTTTGAAACCTCCGTCATAACATTTTGTGAAATCCACAATTTTTTTTATAATCCAAGGGCACAGGCATAGAAATACATTGCCTAAGGATCTATAAAAATAATAAAAATAAAAAATCTCGTAGGTCAGTTAAATCCGGGATTTTAGCCTGTCCAGGTGGCCTGACCCAAAACAGACAATATGTAGTTTGTGGGATTTGAACGGATAACTCTAAAATTCCATGATGCCCCAACCAACTACAATCTACATTTACTTTCAAGTATGAAGAGAAAAGAGAACATATTGTGTACACTCATTATAACACATCATATTACTCATACCTTAACAAATAGTTAGACTCTCACGCTAAATTCAACGCAGAAGATTAATATAGACCTCGAGTTTTGAATTTTATAGGCCATACCCTCGGAGCACATAAATATCGTATAATAAAATATTGAAAAATTAGAGCATACGCCGTCAATATAAAGAAATTATACATAAACGATCTTTTTGATACTGTCAATGCATATTATAAGTACTCTAAAAGATTATGCGATCATATTTTCTCAAAGGAAAGGGACTTGATAAACGAAATATGCCATGGAGAAGTGAGGCACCAAGTTGAAAAAGATGAAAGCTATAAAATAGACAAGGTTTGTCGCGACCCTAAAAAAAATTTTATAAATTTTTCGGGCTAATGGATTATCAAGATTGAACTTAACTCGGACCCTCCCAAGTCCTACCAATTCGCAACTTAGGGTTTAAATTCTTAACACGCAATCGCTTTCATGCTTGGAGTCGCCACTAATCAATTTATGGTAGGCTGATTAGAAACCTAAATAAAACATAGGGAGATATATTTTATTCCTACGAACCAGAGATTCTAAGCTCGGGGACTTGATTACGCTAGATCTAGTCTAACGCCCTTTCGGTACCTTTTCATTTCAAAAATATTCTGGCAAGCAGTTTGGATCCATTTTAACTTATTCACTAACATGTGAGGTGCTCATGCGTGTGCGCAATCCACCAATTTAACACCCAGAAATCAAAGCATTAAATAAATTGCAAGCTTAGGAGAACAACTTACCTCGAATCCAACGCAAGCATCTGCATTGTTAGCTAGAAAATCACATCAAACATCCTAATATGATTTCTAGTTAACGAACAACTCATTCAATTCCCTTTTTTTGGATTTTCACTTGTTTAAATGAAATCTAACCTATATGCAATGACATGCAATTAATGACATGCGAATTAATGCAACCTAGCATGCAAACTATATGTCATGCGACGACGTGACATAATTCTAATGACGGATGAGTGGATTATTTTTGGTATTTTTCGATGAAATTCGGAATTATGAAAAATGCCTAAAATAACGTGCAAACTAAAGACTTTCTTTTTTTTGGTATTTTCTTTCTAAAATTCGGAATAGTAAAAATGCCTAAAATAGAATGCAATCTATGATGATTTAACTTATCCTAACATGGTTTCTTTTTGGAATTTTTTTAAAAAAAATTCGGGATAAATAAATTGCTGAAATTAAAATGCAATCTATTCTAATCTACCCTAAAGCAATTCATTCTCTTTTTTGGGTTTTTCTTGAAAATTCGAAATTAGAAAATAACGTGAATAATCTGTTAGGATTAAAACCATATTTAATTTAAACTAGGAAACATGCGACCTTAGGTCCTAATTTAAATTAAATACTTATCTCATCCTTCGGGATATATTCAAAATTCCTAAACATGCAAAATTCTAATTTAACAACAAAACAGAATTTTGTTTGGGTTTTCTTTTTATTTGAAAAGAAAGACAATTTAAACCCAAAGGGGATAGCAATTAATTCAAATCAACCACGCAATCCGCCATATTCGTCTCAAACTCGGATTAGGCACAAGAATCAAATTATCGGCCATATCTAAAGAGTTATAGATATTAACAGATAATTGACCATTCAAATTTGGAAGCAAATTAAAATTATTATCGTATTCAAATAGTTATGAATAGGATAATGATTCTCCGTATCGCCGCGTATCGGACTTTAGGGTTAAAGTCGGATAGTCGTCCAGATACGTTGCTAGATTGGGAGATTTTCCTAATTTGAATATTCTCAAAATATTGCGGATATCTTGAACATTATCCTAAGATATCTAATATTCCACATGATATTCACTAAATATTCAAACACTCAAATTAGTAAATTAAATATTCTGAAAAAATATCGGATAATGTCCAATTACCTAATTTGCAGATAATTCCCAGATTCGAATCGACTCAGGATTGAGTTTACGGATCGGGATCGGACTCGGTTGACGGGCGACGCGGTGTCGGCGTGGCGGCGCGGCTCCGGGGCAGCGACGGCGTGGCACGGACGGCGGCGGGAGAGACGCGACTCCGGGGCGGCAGCAGCGCGGCGTGGACGGCGGCGGGAGAGACGCGGCTCTGGGGCAGCAGCAGCGATGCAGCGGTAGCAACGGCGGTTTAGGCGGAGCAGCGGCGGTGCAGGCGGCGAGGTGGCGATGCAGGCGACTCTCCGGGCAGCTACTGTGCAGGCGAAGCAGCGGCGGTGCAGGGCGCGGCTACGAGGACGGCGGTAGCGGCGGCTCGACGAACTTGCGACTGGTAGGTGCTGGTTGCTGTAAAAGAGGGTCTGGTCTCGTCCAAGTGACCTACAAGGGAGTTTCGTTGAAGTTGGACAGCAGCAGACGGAGAGCAGCAACGTCGGTGGAGTCGCAGGTGACGTTGGGTTGCAGCAGCAGAAACTCAGGCTCTGTACAAGACGACAATGCTACGGGGACGCTGCAGGGCAACGCCTGGTTGCTGGAGTGATCGCCGATGCTACTGGTTGCCCCGCTTGACTTTTTCTCTTCTCCCCTTTCGCGGTTGTCTCTTCTGATCGTGTGTCTCCTTATGTTCGCATGTGTCCAGAACCCTCCCTGAAGACCAAGCCCCTTTATAATATCTATTCTCTTCTTTTTCGTACAGGGACGACGACGACGTGAAGCTCCTTTTTCCTCTTCAAGTCAAACTCCCCTCTGCCGAATCCTCTCAATACATGCCTGTACGTGTGTATCTCTGTATGAACGAAGCCCCTCCGAGAACCTTTTGGGCGGACGCCCCCTTTTCTTCTCTCTCTCTTTCTCTAGCCGTGTGTTTCTTGTGCTCTCTCTAAAAATTCTGCTCTGAAAATTATGAGAGCCCCCCTCTAATTCTGACCTAGTTATGTTTATATAGATTAATCTAGGTCAAATTAAATGGGCTTAATGTCCTAATGGGCTTAAACTTGGGCTTAGGCTCTTAATTAAACTTAGATAGGCTGAATTAACCTGGGCTAAATTCAAATTAAAACAACCAAGCCCACGTGACGTGAAATTCCTGGCGCTAGCATTCCGAATGAGCCGAGTCTTGTCCGATAAAATTTAAGTTCGTTTGCCATCGCCAATTTGATGCAAATGCAATTAAATTAAAAATGAACCTATGCAATTTAAATATTTTTTGTTTAGGGATTAAAAATTAATCCCTAATTTTCTATGCAAATTACGACTAAATGATTGTTGGTAAAATTTAGGTGTCAACAGCTGCCCCTCTTTGAAGGTGAGCTCGCAGAGGTTGCATTCAAAGATTAAATGATACCTAAATTTCAACCATGCAAATGTAATGAATGATATTTTGTCGGGATTATGAGTCCCATTTTTTAATGCAAATAAAAATGATGCATGTTGACACAGACGAAAAACATACCTTTTAATTAGTTACCTGACAGAAGTAAGATAATGCAATCCAAGGCATGACTCTCACTTTGAGTGTTTGTTTGGCAAATGTCTGGGCTCAGTCCCATAGATATCGCCTAATGAACTGTTGGGGTCCCGGTGTCCTGCAACTCAATTCAAAACACCTGAAGAAAGACTCAAGGCATCCAGTTATCATCTGAAGTGCCCGAGAGATAAATTCAATGAAATGGAGTCTGTTCCGACTTTAACGACATATCCATACCTTCCTCATGAGTATTCGTTAAAGTTTTAACCGTCACACCTAGATATCGTCGTAGGCCTTTACGGGGGAAGTTTATCCAATTCGTACGGATGTTCCGACCTTTACAAGATACCTATACCTTCCTCATAGATACTGGTAAAGATTTGGCCGCTGCGCCTATACCTTCTTCATAGACACGACACGGGGGAACTCCTGAAAGTTTGGAAAAAATGTTTCGACCTTTACAAGATACCTATACCCTCCTCATAGGTACTCGCAAAGATTTGGCCGCTGCACCTATACCTTCCTCATAGATACAATGCGGGGGAACTTTCCAAAGTTAAGAGAATATTCCGACCCTTACAAGATACCTATACCTTCCTCATAGATACTTGTAACGATTTGGCCGCGGCACCTATACCTTCCTCATAGGTGAGTCGCGGGGGAATACCTGGAATTAGAGAAAAATTCCGACCCTTACAAGATACCTATACCTTCCTCATAGATACTTGTAACGATTTGGCCGCGGCACCTATACCTTCCTCATAGGTGAGTCGCGGGGGAATCTTCCCGAGGTTGTATGAAAACACATGATTTGGTGAACAAAAGGGCTAACCCAAATGTTCAAGGGTTCCTTGACGAAGTACCTGGATATCATCAGAGGTACCCGAAAAGGTTTGATCAATAGACACCTGAACATCATCAAAGGCGTCTAGAGATCGCAACAAAATGATCAAACTTGGGGGACCTGACGATTGCTCGTACCGGTTAGGGATATAGAGACATACTTACCTGGTGATATCTCTGACTCCTGAGAGTGCGTCCTCTGTTAGATACAGTTTTAAGCAACATGTAATATGCATTCGCACTATCAAGGATACAGGTACACATGCACTATGATTTCCACTGGTTTTCATGCATGATGGTTTTGTCAAATCAGCATTACAAACTCCATTGGGGAAAAATTATGACAAGACAATCCTAACTCACAAACAGATATCTTGAAAATGTCGAATGAGGGACCTTCAGTCTGGAAGGGCTTTTCTCTCATTCTCACCGAAAAGGCTGATTTATTGTGAATCACTCGTTCTTCACCATCATCATATCAACAAGGGTCCGAGTATTCTCGCAAGCGGTACGACCTTACCAATCTGAGAGGTCTTTACTGGGACTATAACATGGGCTTGGTCAACGGCTTAGCAAAATGGGACTCTTTGAGTCAAGGCTATTGAAAGAAAATACTCCGCGATCATCTTCGGGTTTACAAGTCAAGAACCCTGCAAAATGAGATAGAAATGGACTTGCTCGGACTTCTTCGAGCTAAGCTTGTAAACATCTGAATCCCTACGTCAGCTCAAGTGCCCTAATCTGAAGAGACTTTGTAAGGGACGCAACGTAGATTAGGGTCATGGGTTGAGAAATGAATGGATTATAAGGCTCAAAATGTGTATAATTGGGGTGAATAAGTTGGTGATCATCTTGGCTTGTCACCGGTCTTCTTCTTCACCAAGGATTATCTTCTCAGTAAATGTTCCATTGGCTTCGAGAATTCATCACTTGATTTCTCTAAGACTTGTCCACTAGGGACTCTGATATGCCGTATTTTTGGCATTTTTTATTGGGCATCGGCCTTGCTTTTACCAGGCACACTGCTTTTTCTTGCCCTTTCTCCTTTTTTTTTTTTTTTCGACTTGACATTCGCTGCTTACAATGTAAACACATGGCTATCTAATTTGACTGATTGAATCGCTCTTTGAACTCTGAAACTTCTTGCTTTCAATCAATGCTCTGGATATGCTGCTTGAACAATGATGGCTTCTTGCCTTCCCCCAGTGTGGGGGATGATCACCAACTGGGTTTATATGAAATGAATTTGCAGGCTCAATTGGGCTTAGCAAGGGATAAAAGTGTGTAGGATAGAGAAAGAAATGCTCTTCGTCATCCTATGGCACTTGAACTTTCGCATGAATTCATCTGAAAAAGCAACACTTGAAGATTGATGCAAGTGAGAGCAAAAAATTTCTAGTCATTTTCACCTTATGATGCTGATTCACCTCTAGTTTGCCCCGATGTGGGGTGGTTCTTGACAGGGGTAATTTGAAGGAATTTCTCCAAGCATTTAGGCTCAAAGTGGCGAAACAATGGATAATCCTTTTTCTTAAGGTAAAGAAATGAAATGCCTCTTGTCATTTCGGTTGCCGTACCTTTTGCGAGAAAACTCTTTACCTTGCAAACATGGAATTTTTCGCTCAACTCACTGGGGATTAATACATGAAATTGTGTAGGGCTTGCCTTTCATCATCCTGATGTACCTCATTCAACACATTCAATTCATTCCACATGGGCTATGAGATTGCCAAGACAGATTTCCCCTTTTGAAATCGATGATACAAACTGACAAAATAACCATGCAGAACTTAAGGCCAATGCAAACATCTTAACTTGAAATTGATTGACATCATTTATCCATCATTTAAATGTGTGCAATTCAGAAGCATAAAGTCAGGCACTGGAAGATTTCTATTGCAAAATGACAGGTTTTATCAAGGATAGTACATCTTCACAGCATCAGAATTAACAGGATTGGAGAACTCACGACCATCCATCTCTGCGAGAATCAGGGCGCCTCCAGGAAGTACCTTTCTAACCACGTATGGACCGATGTAATTTGGAGCGAATTTACCTCCAGGAGCAGGGAAGATCGGCAGCACCTTTCTTAGGACTAGATCATTTACCTCGAAGTGTCTAGGACGCACCTTCTGATTGAAGGATCTGGCTATTCTCTGCTGATAGGTTTGACCATGGCAAATGGCTCTCAACCGCTTCTCATCAATCAGATTCAGTTGCTCCTGTCTTTGTCGAATCCATTCCGCTTCAGACAACTCCACTTGGGATAAAACACGCAGGGAAGGGATCTCCACTTCAATGGGCAGGACTGCTTCCATGCCATATACCAAAGAAAAAGGGGTTGCACCGACAGAGGTTCGAATGGAGGTTCGATATGCCATCAATGCAAATGGCAATCTCTCATGCCAATCACGATAATTCTCGGCCGTTTTAGCCAAGATCTTCTTAATATTCTTGTTTGCGGCTTCAACTGCTCCATTCATCTGTGGACGATAGGGAGATGAATTCAAATGCCAGATCTTGAACTCATCGAACAACTGGTCCATGAACTTGTTGTTCAAATTTGTCCCATTATCAGTGATAATAGCTTCGGGAACACCATAGCGAGCGATTATGTCTCGCTTGATAAATCTCACAACATTCTTCGCAGTGACGCTGGCATAGGATACCGCTTCAATCCATTTGGAGAAATAATCGATTGCGACCAAGATGAAACGGTGTCCATTTGATGCCTTAGGGTTAATGGGGCCAATCACATCGATGCCCCACATTGAAAAGGGCCACGGCTCGGACAGCTGATGTAACTCTGTGGGAGGAACATTTATTTTGTCTCCATGAACTTGACAACGATGACATCTCCGAACATGCTGGATGCAGTCACTTTCAAGACTGAGCCAATAATATCCCAATCTCATAATCTTCTTGGCTAGCATGTGGCCATTCATGTGTGGACCACACATTCCTTCATGTATTTCTTGCATGATTCTGATAGCTTCAGCTGCATCCACACACCTCAGTAGGATCGAATCATAGGATCTTTTGTACAGCTTTTCACCACTAACAAAGAATTTTGAAGCCATTTTCATTATGTACTTCCTGTCAGCCGAGGTGCTTCCCTCAGGAAATTCTTGTCTCTGGATATAACTCATAATATCGTAATACCATGGCTTTTCGTCAGGTTCTTCAGTCACAACCATACAGTAGGCCGGTTTTGTCAGGACTTCGATCTTCAAGGGTTCCACCTCTAATCCACCAGTTACTTGCAGCATGGATGATAGTGTAGCTAGCGCATCAGCGAACTGATTATGGGACCTTGACAAGTATTCAAAAGAGATATCCTTAAATTCCTCTATGATTTCTTCGAGGTACTCATGGTACGGCACTAGTTTGATGTCTTTCGTCTTCCACTCTCCTACAGTTTGAAGAATAATAAGAGCGGAATCACCAAACACTCTTAAGTTGGTTATCCCCATTTCCACTGCGGCTTGGAGTCCGAGGATGCAAGCTTCATACTCGGCTATGTTGTTGGTACAGGGGAACACCAACTTTGCTGCTACTGGATAATGTTGCCCATCTGGGGAAATTAAAACTGCCCCAGTGCCAGAACCAGTCAAGTTTACGGCTCCATCAAAAAACATGGTCCATGTGTCTTCCTTTATTACCAGAATGCGATCCTCAGGAGAATATCTTTCATCATTAGAAATTCCAGGATTTTCGGCTAACACATCAGCAATTACTCGGCCTTTGACTGACTTCTGTGGCATTGTTTGGATATCAAACTCGGAAATTAAAATCTGCCACTTGGCTAACTTTCCTATCAAAGCCGGTTGATCAAGTAAATACTTGATGGGATCGTTCTCAGTCACAAGCAAAGTCTGGTGATGCAGTGTATATTGTCGCAGCCTATGGAGCACCCATACTAGCGCAGCGCAAGTCTTCTCAGCTTCAAAATAATTCAACTCCGAAACGGTGAACTTCTTACTTAGGTAATAAATGGCTCGCTCTTTTCCATCTTCAGGACTTTTCTGGGCTAGCATCGCACCTAGAGACTCGCTATGAATCGTGAGGTAAAGGATCAAAGGCTGGCCCGGCATTGGTGGGACTAGTACCGGTGGTTTCATCAAATACTGCTTTAGTTCGTTAAACGCCTCTCGACAATCATCATCCCATTCCACTTGAGCATTTTTCCTCAGAAGTTTGAAGAACGGTTTAGCAGTTTCAGAGAGCTGAGAGATGAATCGGGCTATATAATTTAATCTGCCCAGGAGGCTGCGTACTTCTTTCACAGTCGATGGGGGTTGCAGCTCACAAATAGCTTTTATTTTAGAAGGGTCAACTTCAATGCCCTTACTGCTTACTACGAACCCGAGGAGTTTGCCCGACGTTGTTCCAAATATGCATTTTGCCGGGTTGAGACGGAGTTTAAACTCACGGAATCGGTCGAACAACTTCTTCAGGGTGTCAACATGACTTTCTCCGAGTCGAGACTTAGCAATCATGTCATCGACGTAAATTTCGATCTCTTTATGCATCATGTCATGGAAAAGGGTCACCATTGCACGCTGATACGTTGCCCCGGCATTTTTAAGGCCGAAGGGCATGACCTTATAATGAAATGTACCCCACGGAGTGATGAATGCCGTCTTCTCCTTATCGCTGTCTTTCATCCTTATCTGATTATAGCCCGAGAAACCATCCATGAAGGAGAACAGCTCGAATCCAGTCGTACTGTCTACGAGAACGTCTATATGCGGCAATGGGAAGTCATCTTTAGGGCTAGCCTTGTTCAGGTCGCGATAATCGATGCAAACCCGAACTCGACCGTCTTTCTTCATGACTGGGACAATGTTTGCCACCCAGGTAGGGTATTGGGTGACCTCGATGAATCCCACTTTCAAGAGCTTCATAACCTCCTCCTCTATTTTCTTCGAAAGCTCAGGTTTAGTTCTTCGCAGCCTCTGTTTCTTGGGTGGCATGCCCGAATTAGTGGGCAGGCCATGCTCCACAATGGAAGGGTCTAAACCCGGCATATCGGCGTACGACCAGGCAAAGATGTCCTGATAATCTTTCAGCAATTGAACCAGGCGCTTGGCTTCTCCTTCGGGAAGGGTTGCCCCTATCTTCACTTCTTTGGTTTCTCCAGAATCACTCAGATTGACGATAATAGTTTGATCTACCGTCAGGACTTTAGGTCTTTCATGATGTTCTAAGTTGCGCTGAAGGTCTGAGGAATCATCGAGTTCGTCAGTATCATCGAGATCAGGCTCAGGGGCATATAATTCATCGGATTGGACCGTTCCCATATCCTCACGTGTCACAAGATTGCCCCTGAAACATAAAGTAAGGGATTCAGAAGGACAAACAGGGCTAAACATTGCATTTTTTTTTAAATTTTTCTCTTCTTTTTAAAATTGTTTGAAAATTTTTTGTGATTTTTTTTTTGAAAAAGTTTCAACACGAGGAAGCATGAAGAAGCCCAGGCCTCAGAATTCTCCTTGTACTATATTTTCTTTTATCGGTTGGATATCATCACCGGGCTGGTTTGACGTACCTCAACATGCCCTCAAAAATAATAATAATAACTTGTAATTTCATTGATTATCACAAAATGAATTACATTTATTGGAATGGAAATTGCAACAATCAAATGCTAGAAATGAAAAGTCCTAAAAAGCAGCACCCGAGACGGGGCAAATCCTAAAAAGCAGTAAAATCCCCACGCAGGGGAGTGTGCGAAAAAAAGTAAAGGTGTTACTCTTGTGGGCCAGTGCCCATTCCCTCCAACGGTCCTTTCTCAATAGCTCCGATGAAGAAATCATCGAACAAGATAGAGATTCCATCCATTACATCATCAGGATCTTCTGTCTTTAGAGGTGTTGGATCATCCATACCTCCCCATCCATCTGGGACAATATCAGAGGGATCAACATAGAAGCTTGGGGGCGCTGAGTATTTCACATAATAATCGAACTTGCCACTCGGTTGCCCTAAAGTGTCGATCACCTCCTTCTCTTCATGCATCATTCTTGGAGGACCTGGGAATGTAGTGCGGATATGTGGAAGCAACCTACCACGCCCAAGCTTTTCATTGTTTTGGGTAATTCCATGCCCACGTTCTTCCTCGTTTGACCCTTCATTGGGTTGCTGTCTATCATGCTCAACTCCTCGACCTCGACCACGTCTCACGTTGTTTGGTGTAGCTGACCCCTGATACCCCAACCCAGAAGTGCGGGGTCTTTGAGAAACTTCGACTGGTTGGCGGATACCTTGACCATCCCTGCCGAGGCCCTCGCCCGGAATAAAGCCACGAGACACCATTACTCTCCCAACCATTACTACGGCATTTGACACTTCAGGAACGGGTGGTGACGATCCTCTAGCCGCATGTATGGTCGACACAAGCTCAAACGACTGGTAGCTCGATTCGATTTTGCAATCCGGTTCGAGGTAGGGGATGGCCGTCGCATGATAGATTGGGTGCTCTTCCTCACCATGCACCGTGACTAATTTCCCTTCAACAACGAACTTCACCCTCTGGTGTAGACTAGACGGCACAGCTCCGGCAGTATGAATCCATGGACGGCCCAACAGAAAGTTGAACGCAGTGGGAATGTCCATAACCTGGAATAGGATGTTGAACACTGTCGGCCCTATCTGTATGTCGAGGTAGATTTCTCCCATCACTTCCTTCTTTGTTCCGTCAAAGGCTCGCACGGAGGTTTTCGCGGAATTAATCCTTGAAGGATCAACTTTGAGGTGGTGTAGAGTCGCGAGAGGACAGATATTCAAAGCCGAACCATTGTCGATTAACACCCGGGCTACGTGCGAGGCCTTATGTTTGACAGAAATGTAGAGTGCCTTAGTATGTCCTCTGCCTTCTAGAGGGAATTCTTCATCCGAGAAGGCAATGAGGTCTTTGAGGAGTATGGAACCCACAAATTCTTCCAATCTCTCGTGATTGATCGTCTCAGGAACATGGACTTCGCTCAGCACTTTCATTAGGGCTTTCTGATGTTTAACGGATGTCTGGAGAAGTTCAAGAAGAGAGATTTGCGCGGGCATCTTGCGCAATTGCTCCACTATGTTGTACTCACTGGCCTTAATCACAGCCAGGAACTCTTTGGCTTCTTCATCAGTGACAGGCTTTGCGGGTTGAGCATTTGCTTGGCCATATACACGCCCGGACCTGGTGACTAAATCCACATCGAGACTGTAGGACCAAGGGACTGCCTTATCGTTGGCGTATACATACGGCTGAGGAATCTCGATCACTATCGCTTCATCAGCTGTGGGGGTGCTGATTACAATTTCTTCATCATCAGTCGCGTCTTCGAGCGGAGGTATGTCCTCGGGCAAAGGACCGAGCTTATCCTCCCCGGAATTTAATGTTGCGAACTCCTCGTCCCAGTTAATGACGACTTCAGAGATAGTGGAAACGATGCCCGTGTGGTTAGCGTGAACAATCATCCCAGCACTCACCATCCTTGAGACTCTTTCTCTCATGACAGCCAAGGAAACGTCCTCATTAGGCGGGTAATAACCAGCCTTCACCAGTTCTCCATAGACTTCGGTTGTGTATACCCTGATGTTCCTGATTCGACCAGCATCGAAACTGAATACGGCATTCACATTGCCCGCGTGGCCAGGGAGCGGGTTACTCTGAACATTCGGCTTAGCGGGCTGAAACGAAAACGCCTTCGTGTCCAAAAGGCTCTGGATCCGATGCTTGAGAGTAATGCAGTTATCAGTTGAATGCCCCACTTCCCCCATATGATAGTCACATTTCTTGGACGGATCATAGTTGTAGAACTTCTCGGGATTAGGTCGCTTTGGCTCGGTGGTAAGCAAACCTTTCTTTCGGAGCACTGCCAATACTTGAGATAACGACCCTGGGAGAGGAGTGAATTGCCTCTTATCGTTCCTCCTCTGGAAGGGCTGACGACCCGTGCTTTGTGGTTGAACTTCTGCTACTTGAATTGCCGGGGCGGGATTAGTATTCCGCCGGCTCGGTTGGTTATAGGTCACGTTAATCTGAGCTGCTGGTTCTTTCTCCTTCCTCGCACTAAATCTCTTGACTGACGAGAACGGCTCCACAAACCAACCATCCTTGAGGCCTATCTCGATCTGTTCGCCTATAGGGATGAGTTGGTTGAAATCATCAGCCGGAATGGCTACCATCCGATTGCGGTACTCGAATGGGAGAGTCTTGACGAACATCCTCTTTAGCTCACTGTCAATAGGTTCTGGGACAACCTGGGCAGCTAAATTTCGCCATCTGATGGCGTAATCTTTGAAGGATTCAGTCTCTTTCTTTTGGGAACGCTCGAGGTCATCACGGGTGGGAGTGATATCTGTAATAAACCGGTATTGCTTCAGGAACGCCTCGCTAGCCTCTTTCCAAGTCTTGCGGCTGTTTATATTCTTCATAAGATACCAGTTCAAAGCAGGGCCCGTCAAACTGGCTTGGAACGCATGGATCATCAGGAGTTCGTTATCAACGTACGAGGTCATTTGTACGTGATACAACTGCAGGTGAGCTTTCGGGCACGTGGTGCCATTATACTTATCGAAGTCCGGCATCTTGAACTTCTTCGGGATTTTGATCTGGGAATACATGGACAGATCGATCGAGGGCGAATCCTGCGAACCCTCCAGCTGCTTGATTCTCTCCTCCAGTTTACTGACTCGTTCATCAGGCTTAGGTTTGTTGACGACAATCTGGACGGGGTCATCTTCTAATTCAGGCATATCATCATCTTCGTCAATGTCAACATTCTTTCCACCTGCATGCTTCGGGGCTGGTACTTCAGGGGGTGCCGGAACAGGGATCGACCGAAGAGTCTTAATCTCAGCGGTCAATTGTTGCATTGCAACAGCAAGCTGCCTGATCTGATCTTGCATACTATCGACGCGCTCCTGTAACTCAGTTTGATCGGCCATTCTAGCTCTTGACCGCGTGCGAATAGGGGAACGTGATCGGTCCGTAGTTACCTAATTTCAGATCAGAATGAAACAGGGCATACATAAGTGTCGAGCAAAATCGCACGCCGATCCATGACATTGTCTAGCCGTTTGAATTGAAAAGACTTCTTTAATGAAATGACGAAAGTTTTTACATCGACCAGTGACTTGAAATTAAATCGAATTAAAGACAAATGACTCGATTCCTAAGCAAACCTAAACTGGAAATGAAAACAAATTCAAGTTTCTTGATTAGCTTGATCTATAGACATATGGGGGATGACATCCTTCTTCAATTGCTCGTAAGCTCGGGCTATCTTGGCTGCCTTTTCTTCAGCTTCTTCGACCTTCCTTTTGAGACGATTGTTCTCGGAGCGATTGGCGGATTTGAGGGGCACCTTGGGTATCTTCGGGAGTAACTCCTGAGGGATCTTGTGCCGACGGATGTACTTGGTCGTCGCGAAGTAGGACTTCTGCTCCCCCTTCAATTCTCCTTCGGGCCGGGCTATCTTTAGGAGACGACATTTCTTCCACATCCTTATGAGTTGAGCTACGGTCCCTTCATGATCCTCACCCTGGTCGGAGAAATCAACACGGAGGAGCTCGGGTTGTAACGCCGGAGGGAGTCCCTGAAGAATCTGGTACTGGCGAGACACTCTGGCGGGGTAGTACTCGATCGCTCCCGTGAAGCCCAAAAGTGGCACCGGTCCAATACCATTACACGTAAGTCGAGCTTCCTCGACCTTGAACCAACTAGCATGCCATTGAAAACCTTGGGGTCTAGCATTTTTCATGAAAATGATCCACTCGGAGTAATGATAATCCGGTGTGCTTTCTTGTTTTTCTTTATAGCTTGAGACGGGATGACACAAATCACTGAGTTCGGATATTTTGAATAAATTACCACACCCTTTTATGTGAGACAAAAACCAGATTTGCAAAAGTTCGAGGGGTGCGTGGAATGTTTTGTCAACATTTTGCTTGAATTTAGTGAGAGAAATGAAAGTTTCGGCTAAAATGGTGTTGACAAAATTCTTTTCAAGACAGACTTGTTGTACCAACCATGCAATTGACGGGTTGCACGCGTTCTTGCAATAAGGAAAAATGATGAACCCGAAAAATGCTAGCAAAAAGACTCTGCCCTTCTGAAAAGGTGTGGCACTTTCAAAACATTGACTGAGGAATGTGAAAGGACATGTTCCACGATTTGCTTTCAAAACTTTTGCCAGTTCATCTTTCCCAACATTCAAAAATTCTGATAACATTAATGTGGAATCGACTCCCAAAGGTGGTGTAACTAACTCCGATCCCAAAGGTTTTCCAATGAGCACGCTATACTCTTCCAAAGTCGGGGTGAGCTCATGCTTACCGAATATAAAGGTGGCTGTCTCGGGGCACCAGAAGTGGGTTAATGCTCGAACAAGGCCGGTACGGACATTGACTTCCAATAGGGGGAGCAGATTCCCGACGTGACCCTCGACTAGCTTGCGGTTGGTCGGACTGAGTAAACTCCACCAGGCACGGAGCTCGTTCTTAGGAGTGTCAAGAATCCGGATGTCTGCTACTCCCATAGTGTATAGACCAAGACTCACGACCGACCTAATGTTATGGACCGACCAAAGAAAAGCGAAATATAAGTAAATTGCAAGATAAGAGTTGAAGAAATCTTACTTCACCGGGTAGGAAAATGGCAATCACATAGACACGCGCATGAAATGTGAGGTTCGATTTCTATCTAGACTCTGGCTTGCAAAGTGGAGACGCGAGGATTACCGGGCTAAACCAGTCATGGTTGTGGTTAGGCCGGGGTTCCCCTGTCTCCGGCTTAGTCAAGGAGCCGACCCGGATTGCAAAGGGTGCAACCGTGGTGGTAACTCAATGACATCGTAAAAAAACATTTCGGGACCGAGGAGGGCGACCCGTACCAAATGGTTTTGGTCGGGGTGTCCACTTTCTCAGCACCATCCTAAACCTATGCCGCCCAGGTCCGGCAGCGGGTAGTGTGTGCGGTGTAGTGTAAATGTAAGGCATGCACAACAGTTTATATCAAACAGCGCTTCGTGCATAAATTAAACCATACATTCAACCATCTCCCTGCAAAACAAAGGTTAACAACCACTTCTCCCTTATACCTCCCATACTGCAAGAACATTTAACACCTTAAAATGTTAGGGACGTACCTGGGATCCTTACTGTCAAACAAAAATTATTTTTGAAGTGAAAAATTGGCCTAAGTCCACTAAAAGTTTTAAATCAAGTCCCCAGCGGAGTCGCCAAGCTGTCGCGACCCTAAAAAAAATTTTATAAATTTTTCGGGCTAATGGATTATCAAGATTGAACTTAACTCGGACCCTCCCAAGTCCTACCAATTCGCAACTTAGGGTTTAAATTCTTAACACGCAATCGCTTTCATGCTTGGAGTCGCCACTAATCAATTTATGGTAGGCTGATTAGAAACCTAAATAAAACATAGGGAGATATATTTTATTCCTACGAACCAGAGATTCTAAGCTCGGGGACTTGATTACGCTAGATCTAGTCTAACGCCCTTTCGGTACCTTTTCATTTCAAAAATATTCTGGCAAGCAGTTTGGATCCATTTTAACTTATTCACTAACATGTGAGGTGCTCATGCGTGTGCGCAATCCACCAATTTAACACCCAGAAATCAAAGCATTAAATAAATTGCAAGCTTAGGAGAACAACTTACCTCGAATCCAACGCAAGCATCTGCATTGTTAGCTAGAAAATCACATCAAACATCCTAATATGATTTCTAGTTAACGAACAACTCATTCAATTCCCTTTTTTTGGATTTTCACTTGTTTAAATGAAATCTAACCTATATGCAATGACATGCAATTAATGACATGCGAATTAATGCAACCTAGCATGCAAACTATATGTCATGCGACGACGTGACATAATTCTAATGACGGATGAGTGGATTATTTTTGGTATTTTTCGATGAAATTCGGAATTATGAAAAATGCCTAAAATAACGTGCAAACTAAAGACTTTCTTTTTTTTGGTATTTTCTTTCTAAAATTCGGAATAGTAAAAATGCCTAAAATAGAATGCAATCTATGATGATTTAACTTATCCTAACATGGTTTCTTTTTGGAATTTTTTTAAAAAAAATTCGGGATAAATAAATTGCTGAAATTAAAATGCAATCTATTCTAATCTACCCTAAAGCAATTCATTCTCTTTTTTGGGTTTTTCTTGAAAATTCGAAATTAGAAAATAACGTGAATAATCTGTTAGGATTAAAACCATATTTAATTTAAACTAGGAAACATGCGACCTTAGGTCCTAATTTAAATTAAATACTTATCTCATCCTTCGGGATATATTCAAAATTCCTAAACATGCAAAATTCTAATTTAACAACAAAACAGAATTTTGCTTGGGTTTTCTTTTTATTTGAAAAGAAAGACAATTTAAACCCAAAGGGGATAGCAATTAATTCAAATCAACCACGCAATCCGCCATATTCGTCTCAAACTCGGATTAGGCACAAGAATCAAATTATCGGCCATATCTAAAGAGTTATAGATATTAACAGATAATTGACCATTCAAATTTGGAAGCAAATTAAAATTATTATCGTATTCAAATAGTTATGAATAGGATAATGATTCTCCGTATCGCCGCGTATCGGACTTTAGGGTTAAAGTCGGATAGTCGTCCAGATACGTTGCTAGATTGGGAGATTTTCCTAATTTGAATATTCTCAAAATATTGCGGATATCTTGAACATTATCCTAAGATATCTAATATTCCACATGATATTCACTAAATATTCAAACACTCAAATTAGCAAATTAAATATTCTGAAAAAATATCGGATAATGTCCAATTACCTAATTTGCAGATAATTCCCAGATTCGAATCGACTCAGGATTGAGTTTGCGGATCGGGATCGGACTCGATTGACGGGCAACGCGGTGTCGGCGTGGCGGCGCGGCGGCGCGGCTCCGGGGACGATGGCACTCGCGGCAGTGACACGGCGGTGGATGATAGTCTCGGTGTGATGCTCGTTGGACAACCGGTTTGGCGAACTAGCGGTATGATGATTAGCGAAGGCAACAAGTCGGGGTGGCTCGGTTTGACGATCAACAACCTGGGCTGGACGGTGGCGTAACTATGCAAGGATGTCACCAGAAGCTTGAAGGCGTGTCTCTGGAAAAACTGGTGAGCATTGCTAGGATGTTGAAGCTACTGTAGGTAAGCTTCACCGAGCCTGATGGTTTGCTAGATGGAAATTCGTTGCAAGCTGGAAACGTCAAACCTCGTGGACGTAAAGCCTCCTCCCCTCCCTTCTTTGACTTTTCTCTTTTCTTTCTCCCGAAGTGGAGAACGTGGATCTCCTTCTCGTCTCTTTCTTGTGAGAATCTCCATACCTTTAACGAAGCCCCCCTTTTAAAGAACCCCCTCTGTTGACCGAATCCTCTCAATATATGCCTGTACGTGTGTATCTCTGTATGAACGAAGCCCCTCCGAGAACCTTTTGGGCGGACGCCCCCTTTTCTTCTCTCTCTCTTTCTCTAGCCGTGTGTTTCTTGTGCTCTCTCTAAAAATTCTGCTCTGAAAATTATGAGAGCCCCCCTCTAATTCTGACCTAGTTATGTTTATATAGATTAATCTAGGTCAAATTAAATGGGCTTAATGTCCTAATGGGCTTAAACTTGGGCTTAGGCTCTTAATTAAACTTAGATAGGCTGAATTAACCTGGGCTAAATTCAAATTAAAACAACCAAGCCCACGTGACGTGAAATTCCCGGCGCTAGCATTCCGAATGAGCCGAGTCTTGTCCGATAAAATTTAAGTTCGTTTGCCATCGCCAATTTGATGCAAATGCAATTAAATTAAAAATGAACCTATGCAATTTAAATATTTTTTGTTTAGGGATTAAAAATTAATCCCTAATTTTCTATGCAAATTACGACTAAATGATTGTTGGTAAAATTTAGGTGTCAACAAGGTTGAAGGAAATAGACCACATTGCTTAAGATGAAACTGTTTCACACTCCAGGAATAACATTATATAAACAAACCCTTATTTATCCTGGCATTACATAGAGATAGAGACATATTAATATCCTTAGTCCATTGTTGTTCTATTTTGCGTGCAAGACGGTCGGGTTCAACAGTCCAATCGGATAACACAAGAGCGGGTTCGCCATCGCACCAGAATATCCCGTCACCAGTTTGATATCCACCTTCTCTCCTCCTTTCAAATCGAAGCACTGAATCAGGCCCCCGATTGCCGTGTACATCACTATCGCGGCATGAGCCACACCGATGCACGCCCTCCTCCCGCTACCAAACGGAAGGTAATGAAAATCCTGGCCCTTCAGCTCCATATGATGATCATCACCTTCGGCCACCATGAACCTCTCGGGGACAAACTCATCCGGATTTTCCCAAGTGCCCGGGTCGTGCATGATGGCATAGGCATTGATCAAGATGTTGGTCCCAGCCTTTATGTCGTATCCGTTGATCTCGCAATCGCTGTTGCATTTGCGACGGAGCAAAGGCCCTGGAGTGTGTAGCCTCAGGGTTTCCTTCACGACGGCCTGTAGGTAAGGCAGGTTCTGGACGTCCGATTCGTTGACTAGCCGGGTCGACCCTACCGCCGAGTCAATCTCCTTCCTCAGCTTCTTGAGCAACTGAGGGTGTTTCAATAGCTCAATTATGGCCCACTGCATCGATGCCGATGTGGTATCGACGCCCGCTATCAGAAGATCCTTTTGCCAAGACAAAAGACACTGGTTATTACACCAAACGTAGGATATATCTAGTTTGATTAAGTGAATGAGGAGAGTGTACTGATCAACTTACTAGGAAGAAATGCTTGATCTGATCTCTGGTCAACCTGATCTCAGCATTAGGGTCTCTATACGTCTCCAACAAGATGTCCATCACATCTTGCTCTTCACTCACCTCCCCACAGTTATCTTCGTACTCCTTAATTATCTGCTCGATCAACGCATCGAACCTCCTCAGCGCTGTCCTCAGCCTCTTCCCGTTCCCGAACAGGTCGAAGTGCTTCAACGGCCCATGCACCTCCGCGAAGCTTAGCCTCGCACCACACGCCATCGTATCCCTCACCCTCTCTCTGATCTCATGCGCCTGATCGTCGCTCCTTGAACATCTCTTGCTCATTGCCATCCGACACAGCATGTTGTTTGTCAGCGCGGTCAGCTTCGTGCTCAGGTCGCACGGCTCGCCGAGCTGGTGGCACTTCCATAAGGACCTCAAGAGCTTCATTGTCTCGTCCTCACGTATGTGCGAGAACCTCTCGAGCTGCGGACCCGCGAAGAGCTTGGTCATGCACAGCCGCTTCATGAACTTCCAGTACGTGCCGTAGGGAGCGTTCACGAACTCGGCCTCCTTGAAGATGTTGTGGTGGGACGGCGCGAAGACGAACTTGGAGGCGAACTCGACATCGTGGGCCCTTAGGATCTGCTGCGCAGTGGCAGCGTCGGACGCGACAAGGAAGCGGGACGAGCCGATGCTGATTTGCATGAGGGGGCCATAGCGGCGGGCTAGGGCCTCGAGGGACTTCGGCAGGGCGGCGCTGAGGAGGTGGAAGTGACCGAGGATGGGGAGGGCCAGTGGGCTCGGCGGGCTTCGCGCGGGCTTTCTTTTGGACGAATGGAAGATGAAGAAGATGAGGGTGGAGAAGAGGAAGAAGAAGAGCAAGAAGATGTAGTCAGCGATGTCAACAGCCATGGGCAATTTTGTGGTTTGTGGAGTAGAGGAGTTTGTGAATGGTTTAGGATGATTCATGATGGAACCTAGTTTACTATTTATATCGCTTTGGTATGTCGCGAGATATCGGAGAGACAAAATAAAAGAGCAAAAAAAAAAATTCGACCTGATCGATTCATTATACGTAACCCATGTTGAAGGTAGAAAATGGCTCGAATTATTGAGATAAAGTGCAAATATCTTGTATCTTAGGGCATTGACATATCCTCCAAAAAAAACGCATCGAGGTAAATAAAAGTAAAAATGGGATCCTATAGACAAGGCTAGATAGGTAGTAGACTGTCAAAATATGAAATTTTTTTATTATTTTAGAGCCCAAGCATAGAGATCCGGTTATTCGCAGGCCAATACCGTTAACCACATCACACACCACCTCGGCTTGCATAGACAGAAGATTTAACGGCGGACGATTTTTGTACCTCAAATAATAGTCTGTAGATCTTTTTTGGTATCAAATTCGATCCAGAACTAACAAGGGTTGATCAGAAATATATCTTTGCTTAATCAAAACATGATCTATGAAAGTTTCCACCGCAAATTAAGCCCCGGGTTTATAATGTTACACTAATTGGATTTCTCTCACAGCGGAATCTTTCGTTCTCAAGCCATGCTTCAGAACGTAGACGCGACGACAAACACCCTATATAGCTAGATAGTTAACATCTTCCATGTCTAATTCAATCGGAAAAATCAATGACCAACTTGAGATTTTCTTAAGTATACTCCTCCTTTTCGGTGGTCCAACGAGCCAAAAAGGACAGCCATCTCTGTTCATGTGCCTACATGCATTATAAGTAAACTTGTCGGGGTTGTTTTCACATTCTCGTATGTTGTCATAATCAGTGATTCAATCAATTTCTTGATTATGTCCCTGTATGCGCTTAGCTTTTCGTAGCTTAACATTTCGTAACCCTCGAAACCTAGACATTTGATGGGTCGCTTTCTCGTATCCATTGAAAAAAGAACTTGTAAAAAAATTTCGGTTTGTATTGAATAAATAGATCATGCAGTGCGTCGGTGCATAGATACATTCATTTAGCTCGTGAGGTCACAGGAAAATAAGAAGATGAGTCTTTTTCATATATTATAATTTTAGCTTATAATCTATATTAGAATTATAAGTTGATGATACAAATTGCCATAGGCAATGATTATCATAAAAAACTAGATATCCTCTGGCTGAACTAGAACATAGTCATTATTATAAGATCATTATCGTTTTGCGATATGGACCATTTATATTTATGCAATTGAGATAGACGTGATTTATTTTTCTAAGCTAAGCACTTGAATCCTGATTGCATTTTGACTTATTTTAGTGTGACCAGCCCCATAAGGTCATTGTCGGTTATTAAGGGCATAGTTACATTCTCCATGCTACGCATGGATTAATTTTTCTTTTAAATTATATATTTCTAAAGGAAATATAAACAAAACATTGATTTAATAATTATTTGAATAAAAGAGTAAAAGAAAAAGCCCATTTAAGGTTTAGAAATTAATTTAGAAATACTAGAGAAGATAACAAAAAAAGGGGGATCACATAGATATATACAAATATATGTAAATAATGTTGAAAATGAGCGACAATGACGTAGATAAATTATCCTACCATTAATGTAAATGAACCTCACCTTTGGTCCATAGTCAATGCATTATCATGCTCTAGAGAAAGATGCTCAGAAAATAATAAAAGGGATAATGACATAAACAATCACTGAACTTTGGCCCAATGTGCAATTTGGTCCCTGAACTTTAAATTTATTCAATATAGTCCCTGAACTTTAAGCTAATGCTCATTGTGGTCCCTGAACTTTTAATTTGTTCAATGTCATCCCTAAACTTTTGGTACATGTTTAATTTAGTCCCTGAGCAATATGAAAATGTTCAATGTAATCCCTGAACTTGAATTAATAGAAAGGACTGCATTAAACATTTTTATATAGTTCAGGGACTAAATTGAACATATACCAAAAGTTTAGGGATGACATTAAACAAATTAAAAGTTCATGGACCAAAATGCACATTTGACTAAAGTTCAAGGACTATTTGTGTCATTTTTCCATAATAAAATGCACCTAACCGATAAATGTTAGTATGTAGGATGTGTCACTATTTTCCCACCATTTGATATATCAATCCAATATTGTCTTTTTAGCTAAATATAGCCGGCTATCGCTGACGTGAACGCTTTTTGTAATTCTTTTAAAACTTTCCAATTTTTTTTATTTTTTTCCTTTTTTTATTTTTTTATTTTTTTCCTATTTCTCTCCACCAGTTGCTGGGCCTCAATGATGGTCAACGAAAATCACCAGCCTCACCTGTGGCTAGCAACCTCTGCTAGCCATCACTGAGACCCCAGTTAAGTGTGAGCATGGTTCTAGAGTAGAATCTGGAACCAATTCCAAATTCCAAGGTATGCAGAATAGGTTTCATATTTTAAAAATTGGGGAATCGGTTCCAATAAGCAAGTCTAGGTCTGAAACCTAGAACAAATCTTTGTGTTTTTCTTATAATGTGTCTTCGCACAATACTATGGTATTCCATAGTATTCAATAATGAATGTGTAATTTGGAACCACTAGTCTGAACTTCCATTTCCAATAATATCAATCATTGAGACTTTTACTTTGTTAATATTTTATATTTTTCATGTATCTAAATATAAATTATGATCAATGGATTGTAAAAACAAATAGTGATCATTAGAGGTGATAATTCATTGCAATTGTTTAATTATAAATATAGGTAGAACTTGAATAGAACCTGGAACATGTGACATGGTAGGTTCCAGGTTTCAAGATATGTAGAGTAGGTTCCAAATTCCAAAAAATGAGGAACATGTTTCAATGGATAGGTTTCAAGTTGGACCTATGAGGTACTTGAAATTGCTCACCCCTAGCCCCGGCGACCGATGGAGGGAAATAGGAAAAAAGAAAAGAAAAGGAAATGAAGGAAAAAAGAAAAACAAATGAAAATTTTAGAATATTTAAAAATTATAAAAATTGTCCACACCACGCCAGCACTAGCTGCAACACTTAAGATTATTGGCATCCATGTTAGTGATTTGCTAGCCAAAATTAGCCAGAATGACTATATTGGCAAATCGTTACAAGGTTTAAAACTAATTTTGCTAAATTGAAAAGTTTAGAACTGAATTGGCATCCGTACAATAAGTTTATAACTTTTTTTATACTTTTTTCCGATGTACAATCCATATCATCATTTGTTTAGCTTTTTTTTCCTCATGAGAGACGAAGTCCATCATGTTTGTGTACAGCTTATTCGTCAATGGAATGGCTTAAGATATGGATATCGCCTTCCTCTTATTTCTTACTCTTGCTCAGTCACCGAACAAAATGAGGAAATAAACCCATTAAAAAGGCTGTGATTGACTCTTCATCTTCCAAAGAAAATAAGATTAAAAACCGCGTAAATAAGTTCAAATTAACCGATTGCTTAACCTCTGTTTGTTTCACTGAAAATAAATAATTTGCTTAGCCTCCAATTTAAATGAAGATTACACAAGATATCTCTATAGATTTAAAGTTTGGTTGGGTTTATTAATCTACTATCTTATGATGACTTTTGCTTGCATTAACGAAACCATACTCAAGTGTTCAAAAGTCAATTGATTAATTTGTTATAGATATGGATTTGATACTCCTTTAATTAATGAAGTATAAAGTAATTGAGAAGAAGAAATTTTTTAGACCCGTAGCTCTTCCCCAAATATACATTGAAAAATACATAATTAAGATTCTTATAACATCATAAAGAAAACACATAGGCGATTGTATGCTGGAAATTGATGGGGGGAAACTATTTATATACATGCACCCCAAAGTGCTCAACAAAAAAATATTTGAACATAAATTATTGTTAATAATAAAACGTTTTTCGTTGACTAATTATTTCAAGCGATACAAACATTCATGTTTAAGAAAATATTTTTCAAACCTTTCATTTTTTTGCATGAGAACCGGACCATTAGTTTGTGTTTTCATGTATCTGTATTTGATGAAACTCCACTTTCTGAGAACTTGAGGTGTATGATATCTAATGTATAGTAATATTGTCCATTTTGCCAGACATGTTGACTTGAATAATCTTATCTTTGAAGACGCACTATTCCTTTTGGTAAGTCCGAGGCTCCAATCAATATTAATTTCTATTTCATCCTCGTGCTAATTTTCCCCATTTTCGAAGGAGAATTATATAGTCATGTTGTGTTTTCATGTATATATTTCAAGTTGCATATTTTTATCGATTTGCGATTGTACAACCTTTTTTCCATTTTGTTTTTGCTGTATGTTTCCGTCGTAAAGTGAAATACTTCTCAAGAATTTTATCAGACCAATCGTGAGATGCATGTAGAGATCAGACTAATATAGAAATTACAATTATATTTCTACCTCCAATAATTGAATAAACATCGGCCATGCATTCTTAAAAAAAGATCATTGTATTAGAATCGTCCAATGACCAAAACTTAATATATGAAAAAACTTGTTGTATGAATAACTATGGAAAGTTTGGCCCTTGTGTTCGATCATACAACATTTTCTGGGATTCAAACCATAGAGTATAAAATAATAACACCCGTATAATATAGCTAAAAAAGCAATACCCATTTTCTTGAAACATCACTTAGATGCTAAAAAAGCTCATTTCAATTGATTATTGATATCTTAAATGCCCACATAATATAAGCTAAATTAAGTTCTTTCAGATACACCCATTACCACAGAAATTTTACACGATATGCACGTTATTCCAACACTTCATTTGATCATCTATTACACACAAGACTCGAGAACTCCTCACCTTAGAATTAATTTATCCTACTTAAAGGGGTCGAAATGCGTAATCGGACGGCACACGAGAGGGCTCGCCATGGCACCCGAAAATCCCGACCCTACATTTATGTCGACCTTCTGGCCACCGTTGACCTCCCAGTCAAAGCATTGAGTCAGAGCCCCGACGACGACTTGCATCACCATCGAAGCGTGCGACGCACCGATGCACCCTCTCCTCCCACCTCCGAACGGCAGGTAGCTGAAATCACGGCCCCTCGTTTCGATCTGGTCGAGTTGACTGCCGCCCTCGCCGGGGTTGACCAAGAACCTCTCCGGCACGAACGCGTCGGGATCGCGCCACGCCTCTGGGTCCCGCATGATGGCGTGCACGTTCATCAGCAGCCTGGTCCCGGCTTTGACGTCGTAGCCCATCACCTTGCAGTCGCTGGAGCATTCCCTGAAGATCAGAGGGGTCGGGGTGTGGAGCCGCAGGGTTTCCTTCGCTACCGCATGCAGGTATGGGAGGTTCTGTGTGTCCAGCTCTCCGACCAGCTTGGCAGGGCCGACGGCGGACTCGATCTCGTCTCTCAGCTTCTTGAAGACCGCACGGTGGTTGATGAGGTTCGCCATGGCCCACTGCAACGCCGTCGACATTGTGTCGATGCTCGCCGTCAGCATTTCCTATCTCATGAGGTGAGAAAGAATACTATCAGGAGAGAGATGTGATGGATTCGTTTTTGTAAGTTGAGAGTATATAAATCCGATCAACATTGAGAGAGACGAAATGCAGTCATTCTTAGCAATAGTAATGACTAGCTATCATCTGACGATTGCCAAAGGTTCTCCACGTATAATAGGCTACTTAAAACATATATATATATATAAGCTAGTTTCATTCAAATTCATAGCAAAAGTCATGTGCATGCGAGATCATTGTAAATGAAACAATTTTTTGTTACGTAAATACCATTTTTCTCACCGTAGAGATTTGATCTTCGAAATTAATTTACTCCACACTCAGGCAAAGAATAAGGTTCATCAAAATCGACTTTTTCCTCTATCAAATATCAAAGACAGATCCAACATAGATTTTGGGTATGTACATCTACCAGTTAAAACCAAGCCAAAAATAAAGCAGCGTATTATTATATATATGCTTCTCTACTAATTACCAAAGTACAGTAATATAATCTCCGAAAAGAATTGGTCTGTGTAGTATTCATATGTTAAAAATCCAAAGAAGAACTTACAAAGATGAAGTGCTTGATGTGATCCTTAGTCACCTCCACTTCTGCATTACGATCACCACAACTCTCCAACAGCATTTCCAACAAATCACTCTCACCACCCTCATCTATGTTCTCTTCATAATCCCTCAGGACCTTCTCCAACACGCTGTCATACCGCCTCATTGCCTCGGTCAGCCTCCTCCCATGCCCGAACAAATCATACCACTTCAAAGGCCCGAACACTTCACTCACCCCGAGCTTTGCTCCAAGCTCCATGATCTCTACCACCAACCTCCTCAACTCTCTTGCCTCCTCCACGAACTTGGAGTACCTCTTACTCATGATCATCCTGAAGATAATGTTGTTGGACAGCGTCGTCAGATCCCCCGTCAAGTCGCAGGATCTTCCTTCGCCGGAGCACTCTGACACTGACCTCACGAGCCTATCAACCTCTTCCTTGAGGATGTGCCTGAACTGGTCGAGCTGCGACCCTGCAAAGAGCCGGGTCAGGCACAACCTCTTCATGAAGCGGTAGTAGGAACCATAGGGCGCGGTCATGAACCCAGTCTGCTTGTATATGCTGTACTGGACGGGGCCCATCTCGAACCGTGAAGAGAACTCGGCGTCGTGGGTCTTAAGGATCTCTTTTGCGACGGCAGCATCAGAGGCAACAAGATAGGTCGATGCACCCATGCGGATCCGCATGAGGGGGCCATAGCGGCGAGCTAGGGTTTGGAAGGACTTAGGCAGGGAGGAGCCCAAGAGATAGATGTGGCCGATGACAGGGAGCGATAATGGGGGGCTCGGAGGTTGGCGGGACGACGAGTTGGCCAGTCTTGCGAAGAGTGCGCGTAAGAGGAAGCAAGAGGTGATGAAGATGGTGAGATAGAAGGTGTAGCGTGTGAGATCTAGATTGGTGACCGCCATTGGAGAGCTGAGAACAGTATCTGTGCTTAGGGCGTGCAGGGTTGAAACTCGAAGGGAATGTGGAAGGTTTGACCCGGGGATATAATAAATGGAAGCACATGCACCTAGTTCGTGCCTAGGACTAGAATCGCATTCACCTAGTACCGTATTGAAAAAGAAAATTCATAACTTAGATCGAGAAGGTGTAGATTATTTTATTGTGGCGTCCAACGATCATCGGCAGTGATGGATTACTTCCCTTGCGTTATCGAACTTTCTGTATAGTTTTATAGCTGGTTTATAAAATAGATGTAGATACCTAATAATCCTAGCTCGACGCCTAAGCAATGCATGAGAAACATGGTTTTGTTTAATGAAAGTCTTTGAGTTGACTTGCCAGATTCCCTAGGCGATTACCATTGGTGATTTATACATAAAAATCAATCATTTTTCGCACTGGATGTACCAACATTTGCGGGTAAACCACTCATGCATAAATCACCCATCGAGGGTGCATGCCGGTGGCAGCAACACATAAGCACAAGAACAAGAAGTAATTGGACAGCCGGTTTCTTTTTATATACATACATACATTAGTTGTCGCAGAATAGTTGGCCAGTACAAAATGTGCTTCGAAAATTCAAATTTTAGTTCTCTTGGCTTAAGTGAGTTCATGAGAATGCGTAATTCTTTCATTTTAAAAGTATCTTAGAATGTATCGTTTTTACTTTTAAATTAACTTAACCATTATTCAGAGAATACTCGTTAGCAAGATCCATCTCACGTCGTCGGTCAACTTTCGTGTCCACTGTCATTTGTGCCACCTTATATTACAAAACCAAGTCCCTTGTGCCATTCTATGTTTTCTTATGAACCGTAAAACTAGAAATAAATCCTAGAGAATCGCCACAATTGATTCACGTGTCATATTTTTTTACTTGCGGTAACGCCACTACTGCCTAGGATTCCTGGGATGTGAGCTAAGTTTCAAGATAATCCAATCAAGTCTTTAATTGCGATTTCATTAAGCAATTGCTTCCTCGAGAAGAAAAAATTTATCTTGAAAGGGACAAATGGTTCAGACTTAAGTATATGCTCTGTTCTCTACGCGTCCAAACCAGAGACAGATGCTTATTCTGCAAAATTACGTTCAGGGCACATAGCAACATACCAAATATTTAATAAATGGAATCAGCAGTCCCTTTGTTTCAGTCCGTATGAGCAGATCATGGTGTACGTACCCTGACAGAGAAAACGCAGCTTCAAAGACATAAAAACTGAGGAACATCCATTCAAATATTGAGGAAGACATTCAACCATATATCGAGGGAACTGTCAGAAGAGAAGTCTCATTTGAAGAGAAATGATGCCTGGATTTCATTATGCAAATGCCCAAAAGTACACAGACAGACCTCGAGCAAACAATCAAACCTATGTAGGTTCTCTTATGTACATTGTGTTCCAGAAACATCACCAAAGAACTTGCAAAGGGTTCTAGAAAACGAAAAAAGACCGACTCAGGGTGCCTACTGATCCTATGCCAAGACCTTCAGCAACTTGTTAACAGGCGAGAAAAATGCCTACTGATCCTATACCAAGATCTTCAGCTAGAATTTTAAAGGGGTAAAAAATGGTGAACTAGATCTTCCACAAGGAAGGACTGTCTCAACGGGTTATTGATCTAAATGTGCTCAGGCCTGTCATCTTCTGTACTCAAGAATTTTCGCGATGTGTCATCGCATCGACATCAGTGTGCGAACTCTCTTTTGGCGCTCTGCCTTTTTAGCGCTCGGTGTCCTTTTGAGCCTCCTTAACTCATCCATCACCACTTTTTCAACTGTGTCAATTTGATTTAAAAGCTTCTTCTGGGGTGTGAGGAACTCTGAGTCACCAACACGAGTCTGGTTGGTAATGTCAAGCAATATCTTCGGCACTTTGCCCACAGAAAGCGGGCAAGGCTTTTCTGCAACTACTGGACCAGGGGTATATAGAGAAACATCGTGTTCGAGTGGAGCACATGTCTGTGGTACAGAAGATTCACCGATGGCCAGCTCCGTGGCTACTGAAGTATCTACTTGTCGTCCTTCAATCTCTGACAGCCGAGCCCTCCTCCTTTCATAAGCCTGAATTTAAGAGAAGATATTAGACCAGTCCCCACACAAGTGTGCAGGATATGTAGTGATTTGCTTCTGCAGAGCAGTCAAGCAAGAATCCTGAAGTATTATCAATTGCATAATAAGGAATACACTGTGAAATCAAGATACAGAGCAACATGGAAGGAGACTATTGAAGAGAAATTCAAAGACGATAAATTAGCGCAAACAGTTGTAGAGTAGTGACTATGGTCTGCAGAGTTTAATTACTTCAAGCAATTGGAGAAAAAGGGAGCAAAGCCTAGGCACTGGTAATGAGCAGAGCCAAAAAGTTTACCTCGCTGATTGGTAATGGAAATCAAAACAATCATTACCAAACACTTCACAACTGCCTTCTCAGTCCTCACCAATCTAGCAGCCCGACACAAATACTGTAACATTGAATTACTAACGGCAAAGACACTCATAGACGTATATGAAGGCATTTCATTGCCAATTAGCCTAGATTTGCATAATGCTCTGCAGACATGGAGATGAATCGTCCAGAATTTAGATCAGACCGAGCCAAACTTATATGTTCATCCAATACCAATCTAAGCAATAATCCACTCAACTAGCATGCTGATCAAATTTAGTGATTAGTCCATCAATAGAAAGAAACTAGACCTCCAAAACGAGTGTTAATTGCCACTCAACACCGGAAAATATGCACGAGCCGCACTCAATTCAAGAAACTTCAATCAAACCAAACTCATTAAATGAGCAATTACTACTCTGAAGAGCTTCATTACCCTCACAACAGATGTAATATCGCGCAGTGGCGTCCTTGGGTACCAAGAAGGCAAAGCACTGTCCGGACGCCCCCGGCCTCTCCTCGAGCTCCCGGCCGACGGCGTATTCTCTCTTCCCACCAACGGAGTCGCAAACAGATTCCTGCCAAGCCCGCTCACGTTTCTTGGGGTCCCCAAAACGCCCCTCCCAACCGCACCGCCGCGGCCCAAGCCCGCCGTCGCCCACACTCCCGCGGCTCCAGCCGTGCGCCGTGCCACCACGGGTTCGAAGAGATTCGAACGCCGCTCCGGCTCGTCTTCAAGCACTCCGAGTATACCCGCTCGCCTTCGGGCGTACGCCGCGGCCACATCGACCGCCCTCACCAACCTGTCCCTCGATTCCGGCGGCATCGCGAAGCTCCTCCTATCGAGAGGCTGAAAAAAATCACACCATTAGAAAGACAGACAGAAACATCACGACAGAAACCGAATCTTGGAAGGCACCCTCGATTCCAGCAAGAAATGAGATCGGCCCAAGATCTCAGATGCGGAGGTTTCACGATTCCCCCGCAAGCTAGAGGCAGCTGCTCTTCCCCCCGGACACCCACGAACGAAAAAACAAAACACCCGTTTGGGCAAGCAGGCGAAAATCTGCAAGACGAAGCGGCGAACCGAGCAAGACTGAACAAGGAGGAGGAGGTCGGGGGGGGCCGCCCATTTACCTGGAGAGAGATGGAACACGAGAAAGGTGGAGGATGGCATTCGAGGAGGATTCTTGCTGAACTGGGTCGCGATTTTGAAGGTGAAATCGGCGGAAAGTCTCGCTCTTTTTCGAATTGGGAAATGGGATTGGGCGGTAGGGAGGCAAAATGATGCAGGGGAGAGGAGGTTTGCTTTTCAGTTTCGAGCTCCACTTTTTTTTCTATTCATTTTTTCCGGAAATTGAGATTGAAATTTCAAAATTTCGCATTTGGGCGGGTCGTACCGTTTGCGAGCCTTGCAACTAAAAGAAAAAAAAGGAGGAAGTGGTTTTCAGAGTCTCCAGGCCGCACGCCCCTCGGAAGACTTGTGCCACGTGAGCTAAAATGCCTAGGGGCATCGAAGGAATTTGGCTCGCCAAATGATATTGGCTAGATTGTAATTTCCTTCCATGGCAAGTACCCAATAAAAAAAGAGATAAATTTCGTGTTAGGGTAAATTCGAGAAGAAAAATGGACGTAGCTTTCGCATGGAATACTACTTGGTCATTTGTCAAGCCTCGTTGCCGATCCCCGATTTCACCGACAATGAACCGGAGAATCGATTAAAGATTCAGTTCCATGTTGGACCTATCCAAATTAATGACGGAGACGGATCCAATTTCCAGTTTTAAATTTTCAAAACCGATGGAGATCGGTCCGGTTCCGAATGAAGAATCACTAGGGAATCGGACCATTTTTTGGAACCGGTTCCGTAAGCCTAAAAATTCTAGACATATTTTTCTTCTAACCTTAGAGTCCGTCTCTGTATCTCATTCTATTATTTTCCCTTTGCTCGCACGGTGTAGTCGCCCTCGCTTGCTGTAGGAACCCCTCGTCGCCACCATCGGTCCTCTCTCGATCTCCCACTTCCGCCCGCGCCTGCAGTAACCTAGCCCGAAACGACCAAGCCCTCTCTCTCTCTCCCCCGCAGTCGACATGCCTAGCCTGCCGATTCTCCTTGGAAACAAGGTGAGTCTCGTTCCTTCTTTGGTGTTTGTGATTATTGACTTGGTCATGAGTGTGCATGTCCCCAAATATTTTCCAGTGACGGGGTGTCTTCAGTTCACTATAGAGCTAGATTTCTAGGAATATAAGGCCCTTCATATCTAAGTGAGATGAAATTACTCGCAGTAAGTGCTCTTAGAGGAAGCTTTCTGCGAACGATCATCACAATAAAGCTTCTACGTTGTCCTTTCTAAGGGCTGACCACGAGTATTCTAGTGAAGGATCAACATGTGAAGCTATTCCCGAGGGGGCACAAAGGAAGCAACCACTGCAAATTGCTCATTTAGACGGACATATGCATGGGCAACTCTAGATGAGCGGCTGGAACGATTCATTAGTAAACAAAATTTGTTTATACTTCACTAAAACTGTGGGTCTACCAATCTTTGTTGGAGAATTCTACAGAAGAGCGAACATGACCTAGAGCTTGCTTTTGTGGAATTAGTGCTCATGCTTATCGCAGTCACCGTTTTGGGATCTATTGTCTTGAATACTACAATAAAACTCCTTCGTGTAATTAAGACATCTCAAAGCTTTTCAACATCCGTTGCTTGGTTATTTTGCGAATGATCTTAGTGGTCGCAATTAATGTGAGGCATTTGCTATCTAGAATTTGTATACGTACAGTTCCGTTTGAAGCAAAGTTAACCCGTGATATTTTACGTTCGGAATCGCCACAGAATTTGTCTCCTCTAATAAAATCGACCTCTAATAAAATCGACGAACGTTTTTCGGTAAAAGATATTTCGTTGCCGAATCCAATTCGTGCGAAACACCTTCTGATTCTCTTCTTCAATTTAGTCAAGCTCTATCCACATCTCCTATCCTCCCATAAGAAAATAATTTGTCCCAAGGTAGGACTACCTAATCATACTACACGATGCTTAAATCTTCCGCCTAAGATGACAGGAGGATGCTATAAGAAATTAAACTAAAACGACAATGATGAGTGGACAAGGCCCAGAAACTATGTTGAAGATCTTCGTACTCCCATGGAGGACACCGTAAAGAAGGACGTGATCTACAAGATAAGCCATTAAAACCATGTGCTAAGGATTCCATCAAACTTGATTGTAAAGGAACTTGCGCGATCCAATCGTTTTTCTGGTTAGTACCACAAAAAACCTGGAGTTTCAGTCTCATGCCTTAATTTCATCAGCTACCCTTTCTCTGCAAAAATCGTTTCGCCGGTACACTAAGCGAAGATGAGAAGTACCAATGCTAAATAATACAAGAAGGCTAATACATACAAAGGACGGAATTCTAAAGTAAATGTCGATCGAAAGATATCTTGCCGAAAAGAAATATAATCTCAAGAAGAAGATTAGGACGACATGCAGCACCCGCCCCTTCCTCCGCTGGCATCTGCATCCTGTCCAGGGACTATAATCTTCGTCCCTTTAAGCAGACCAGGATCCGATTCATCGCTAGCATTAAGGGTCTTCTTGGAAATGATCCGGTATATCTCTGTCAAAACCGTCAGGAATGCGGGTTCGACGTTGGTTGCCTCGAGAGCCGATGTCTCCATAAAGAATAAGCTCTCTCTCTGGGCAAACTCTTGGGCGTCTTCGGTCGGGACAGCCCGTAGGCTACCCAAGTCGGACTTGTTGCCGACGAGCATGATGACGATATTCTTATCAGCATGACCTCTCAGTTCCTCCAGCCACCTAGTCATGTGGTCGAAAGATTGGCGCTTGGTCATGTCATATACCAACATCGCCCCAACAGCACCTCTGTAGTATGCACTCGTCACTGCTCGGTACCTGCGGAAGCATAGATCACCAAAACGCCATGAGCAACGAATGATAAATGACTTAAACTACTTGACTTAAAAAGTGTCAGGCTAGGGTTATCGCCGCAACAGAGTTCATAATGTTCAATTCGGGACTAAAGGAAACCAGTAGAAGCTTAGAACGGCTCCTGCGCATAACATGCTAATCTAATGCTAACGACAGCGCAGAGTATCCAAGTCCGAGATGAAATTCATTAGAGAAGTTGAACAAATGCCACGAAAGGCCTTCAGACTCCGTTAGGCTCCTCTTAAGGGGGATCTACCCCTCAATGATTAACTCTTCAATGAATGGATGTAGTACTAAGGTTTTATCTCGCATAGGCAGGTTGCAGACTTGAAGGACTAACTTGATCACATTAAATCATCCACCAATCAAATAAACATGTCCTGCTCGATGAATTCCGAATTGATCAATCTCCGTAATGGTGTGCCATCCTGATTTCTCCCAAGCTCGGAATCAGAATGCTTCTTCCCTAGCAACTAAAACCAAAAGGGATGCCATGGCAATGTTAGTATGTCAGTGCTCGCTTTTGGAGATCTCGGTGTCTTCTGATGCTTGTCCCTAACAAAAATTGAACTGTAGTGCTAGGAGATACAAATTTCCTATAGCTTGATTTAGCTGATCCAAAGTTCCAAATGACAGCAGACGAGACATTGTGGTTTAGGAGAAATGCGACTGCCAGTCTGCAACTGGACTAGGAATCACCTCTCGTTCCATGGACAAGCCAATTCCAAATGAAGAGATATCGCTTAAGGATTATGATAGGAGCACCAGAGGAACATCTTGAGGCAAGTTGATGGATTGTGCTTGGGCAAGTTGGAAGTTCCATAGGACAAAATATAATTGCAACAAAATGTTCATGAGACTGTTAGCTACAGAGGAAAATGAGATGCACCATTTATGGAAAAATCTTGTGAAGACAACGGACTCATCATAATAAAGCCAAACCAAATGCCTGAATGGCAGCCATAGTCCCAAATCTGGACTTTCACCCGGCAATGCGATAAAAAACTTCTCTTAGAGAACATCCCATCTTAATTATTTAACGGAAAAAAAGGCCAGTGATCTCTTACATCTACGGGATTTAGACAGAAATTGCAGCACGTCTCATGCAAATGGAGATCAGAGATAATGAGAGTCCTTTCCCCGTTAACTCGTTCAGAATCGCCCCAGAGGGCCAGAACGACGAGTCCCATCCCAATCGAGAAGGTGGATAACAGGTTAGGAGGCTCTAAGGCCACCGGTTACCATCTACAATTGGAGATGTGCTATTTCATGTTAACCAAGCCACCACCAAATCCTTTTTCATTGAGCATATCTGGTTGTTCGCCAATATTTCCCATTCTTTCGGGGGAATCAGAGCAAGAACAACGCTCGCTTTTCCTATTCATCTTCACGGCCTAAACGTCGTACAGCAGAAATCCAGAGGACTAAAAACTAGTGAACATTGCTTCGACCTCAGGCCGGCAAAAAATGCTGACACTTTCTCCGATCCCGTCACCTCCCATCTATTCTGGGCTAAAACATATGACCAGCATTTCCAAACAGGATACATAAGCACAAATTAAGCAGGACACATCACAGATTAATGTTTCTTCTAAACGGGTATGCAAGAAAAGATTCAAATCCAGAGAGAGAGAGAGAGAGAGAGAGAGAGAGGTCATAAGTGAATGTGGAAGGCGTGCGTCCTCACCGCTCTTGACCCGCGGTGTCCCATATCTGGGCCTTCACCGTCTTGTGATCGATCACGAGCGTCTTCGTCTGGAACTCGACCCCGATGGTGGCCTTCGACTCGACGCTGAACTCGTTCCTCGCGAACCGGGCCAGGAGCTGGGACTTCCCCACCGCGGAGTCCCCGATCAGCACGATCTTGAACACGTAATCGATCTTCTGGTTGTAATCTCCATACAGATTAGACATCCTCTAAGCCCCCACCCCAAAAAAAAAGCACCGCCACCCGCCCGTCACCTTCGCTGCGTTATCGAAGGGGAGCTACGAGACCCTAGCCGGAGCGAACCGGATCACTGATCAGGTGCTGACGAAGCTGGCGGCGGATCGGATTTGCTTCCGGGGTCGCGTCCATCGACCGATTTTATCGGGAATTTTTCGCTCGGCTGATGGGTCCGGGCGAGCTCGCGATGCGGATGATTCGGAGAGGAGGTTGTGGAGAAATTTCTGGTGCGGGAATTGGTGTCGCGACGTCTCGGACATGGGAGCTCGAGATTGGGACAAGATGGGAAGTGCAATGGAGGAAGAAAGTTGTGAACTTTGAGAGAGAGAGAGAGAGAGGACCAACGGCCAATGCGGGTCCCCCTTAACGGTTTCTATCGGTCAGACGAAATGTTTGGGCGCGGTGATGTCTATCTGAGGTTTTGGACCGATCAAGGCAGCGGACGGTGTATGATTGAGCTGTCGCATTTCCTGGGAATATCTATACATTACAGGGATTTTTGTATGGTGTCACGGATTGTAAATTGTTTCTTCTTTTTCAAACGAGTTGGTTTTTATCACCATGATTTAGATAGATGATTAGTCATGAAAAGCGAGATCGCTTACATCAATGGCGAGGAAGGTGATTTTGTGTAGCATATTATAAATCTGTGCAGCGAAGATTAATTGTATTTATATATCAAATAGGGAAAATAATACAAACAATCCTTAAACTCTAGCCAAATGTGCATTTTGATCTCTAAACTTTTAATTTGTTCAATGTAATTCATGAATTTTAACCTAATGTGTAATGTGATCTCTGAACTTATAATTTGTTCAATATCATTCTTGAACTTTTTATACATGTTCGATTTATTCCCCGAACTACATGAAAATGTTCAATGTAGTCCTTCCATTAATTTAAGTTCAGTGACTATTTTGAATATTTTCGTATAGTTCAGAGACTACATCGAACATGTACCAAAATTCAGGAACCATATTGAAACAAATTAAAAATTTAGGGATCACATTGAATATTAAGTTAAATTTCAGGGACTATATTGAACAAATTAAAATTCATAAACTAAATTGCACTTTGAATCAAAGTTCAGGAACTGTTTATGTCATTATCTCTATCGGATAATACATACTTCATATAACCTATTAGATGAATCGTGTCCTGAAAACTAGCTATTGAGTTGGGAAAGTCCAGAGTCGCATCAACCGCACATCACAAATTTGATACCGTCAATGCAACCCCCAAGTCCCATGCCTTACAATAAGGATCATAACAATTCATCACGCTCCGCGGTCCCAACGCGCACATTGGGCTGGTAACACACAAGCATTTTCGGGTATTCCCTAGGCGAAACTGCCCTTTTGTGTTTTATTTCTGTCTTTGCTGCCGCGGAGCGTGGTAGATTATTGCGATCCTAATTTTAAAATCACGGGACTTGGATCCCGCATCGGTGGCACGTGACTTGCGTATCGGGTTAATATGGCATTGGATACTCCGAGATCAATAGTTAATTTTTGGTACGTGGCTACATGCTTTGATAGATGAAAGTGGCTTGAACAGTTGCTTTAGATGATTGACAGGAGGCGGAGTCTCCGTCAACTCCTCCTTTATAAGAAAAGCTGTCACGCCCCAACGTTGAGAGATGAGACCAACATGCAACAGGACTCATGCTTCCGCGGTGGTGCGCACTCCATGCTTATCTGATATCGAAATCCAAATGCCATTCCGGCCTTTAGTTATAGTTAGACCTAACGAATGGACCCGGAATCGGGACATTGTTCTTTCGGCCATTTGGCCCCGGACGATCTCGAGGGGACCGAGTTGGATAGATCGGGTTCGACAAGAAAACTGGTTGCTCGAGCTCTCGTCTATCTTGCTCTTCGAATCGCCCATTAGGCCTTGCCCGGACCATGATCACCTCCAGTCCGTGTACATCACGGCCATCAGTTTCCAAATTCTAAGTGACATCCCCTCTGAGGTGAAATTCCATCTAAACGGTTTTTTCCACCCAAAAGAGACTGAAAAAATTTATCATGTGGGGCAGCCTTCCCCTCTGAAATAGCAGATCACTGGGGCATTCAATGGCCTTCTCAGCGAAATGCACAGACACAGGGCTCATTTAAGAGGCAAGCAAGCTATGCGACAGGCAGATTTTGGCTAATCGTATCCAATGGCTCGTGAGTACCTATGCTATGCCTGCGGCCCGGATCCGCCCGGCCGCGGATTCCCAGTGATTCAGACAGCAATTAAAATGGCTTCATTGAATAGCTAGCCTTCCAATGCACTGAGCAATCTATAGGAACTTACCATTCAAATAAAACATGATCGAGGGCACAACTAAGTCGAACCAGAGTTTCCATTACTTAGCTGTAAATCTAAGACAAGCTGTGCCATCTTCTTATCTTGGACCTCTGAAGCTCTGTTAGCTAACAAATTCAAAAACATTTAAGGAGGCACTTTAGCAAGCATTCTTAGAATACAATAGTAGGAAAAGGAACTATCTTGCGCTCCTTCCTACATTTTTGTTTCCAGTACGGTATGAAAAGAAATCTACTTTCCTACTTTTGCTCTATCTTTACACTCCAGAAGAACGTCAAACGATTTGGTTGGATGCCTTCTGTATACTTAAGCATTTGCAATTTGCTCGGTTTTCACTAAGCATCTGCAAAAGGAGATGCATGGTCACGAGTCAGTATCAAAGCGCTCTCGAGGAAATGCCAAGTCACAGCTCCATAATCAAATCGTTTTTCATTACCTTAAACTGTTTCTGCAGGTTCTTAATGTACTCAACAGCCAGATCTAGCATATCGGCTGTGTTTGTTTGCTGCCAAGAAAAGATCAGAGTTTCATGAGTTCTTCAACACGATAATTTCATCAGTAACCCATTCGTAGAAAATTTCTACCTTGTCCATATTCGGCACCAGCTCCTGCAATTTTCTCATTCTTTCGCTTATCCGTGTCCTTCGCACCTGGACTACTTAAATGTTAACAACCGTGTAATTCACATGCCAAGAACTTCGGAAACATATTAAATTCGATAGTAGCATAAGTTCATCAACTGCAAAACTGATGTAAGTTTCAGCACCAGGAAATCAAGACACGTGCAACTTCAGTCTTCAGGTCAAGACTTGGGACAAACTCAGTTAAGAAGATATAGAAGGTCCGGGACATTGAATGAACTTTACCCTTTCAGCAATACTTCGAGGATGAGTGGCACAACCCCGCTTTGCTCTGATTTTACATGGCACGGAATCTTGAAATTGCAGGAACTTCTCTACAGCAGCCATCTCTGATGAAGTCTTCGGCAAGCTCATATGATGGGACAACAGGTGAACCTGATTACCTGGATTCCCATTCTGATTTAAAAATACCAACATTCAGATATCATTTTGGATAAGCAACAAAGGATAAACAAACAATATCCAGCATGTCAAATCTTGCCTGATCACTGGAAAATTTTTTCAGACCATTTTCTTCATCTCTCTTCAGGCCAATAAAATTCTGTGAGAAATTTGAGGAATCACTCCAAGAATTGAATAGATATCCGGAGCCGTGAAACCGGCTATTGCCACTGCCAATCCCTATTTTTGAATCATCAGGACTCTGTGCTCCAAAGCTTTCACTTCCAAGTTCTGAAATCTGTGACAACATCCCCAAGGAACAAGATAACCCAGATGAGAAGCTCATCTGACCGTTCAACTTGTTTCTTGACGGACTTGCTTCTCCATCGACTCCATTCCCCACTCTATAGTTTGTAGTACCTCTCATTGCAGCAAAACCTGCAAAGTTTGAGAAACTTTCTACACTCAGCTCGAAGTAGTGCTCATTTTGCAAGAATCTTAATGTAATTCAAAATGATAGCATAGACTTTCGTCACCTACAACATCCTACAAAAAAAGGGAAATATTTCATTATACTGACAATTTTCTTAACTAGGGCCAGAAAATCTCTCTCTTAATGTATAGCCTGTCAGAAACTGGACATGACACATATGTTGGTAAAAGCCAATGTTATTCACTTGTACGAGCTAATAAATTCCGATTAATGAACTTAGTACAAACTTGAAACCCCTCATTCCATAATTCCTTTTCCTTTTTCTTCAGATTGATCTTGAACAACATGAATCTGGAGATTGCATGTCTCGCTAATTGATCGGTAATACTGCTTCGTGATCGAACAATTTATTCTGTGTTAATCTTAGTAACCCGAGGTATTTCCCAGTTCGTACTAGAATAACTATGATGACAAGGAATTACATCACAAGGAACTCAGGAAAGAAACGACAAAGCGTTATGATACGAAGAAAATAGAATTAGAAATTACAATCAACAAACAATACTGACGTTCCTCTTGAACTTTCGCTTGCTACGCTCGATTCAAAATAATCTTCTTTTACCTGGTCAGTCTTCTAACACATCTAGTAACACATCGTGCTGCCATCAACTGTGTCAAGTTGAATAAAAAGCTGTGTCTGGTAGTCTCAACTCTCAAGTCACTCTCCTAACTCCCTAGTCAAGAAGAACTACTTCCTGTCATCCAATGAAGGGTAAGCTATTTGACATGAGCAAGAGGAAAGCGTGTATTAGTCATGTCTTCGCTTCCTTAGGAACCATTTCAGATAGAAGAACGGTGGAGGCACCTAAACAGCATAAGCTAAAAGTATCTAATACAGACCAGAGACGGAGGAAAGGGGTTTCCAATGCTCCCAGATCAACATGTTAAACTCTAGTACAACATTCTCCTAAACTATGTCCAGAACTTGCTGTCGCAAAATTTTGGAAAACTTGGTCATGAATGAGCCGTAAGCAGCTTTCCCGATATATGCCCGAAACCTCTAATGCAACTAGAGTTACGTTATCTCCTCGCGTTGCTTACACTTTTGAGACCTACCATGCTTTCCACGTAACGAAACCTTAACAAAGTTGCCACTAATAGTCCTCCACTTCGTACAAGGAAAAGGCAAAAGAAAAAGGGAACCGCACTTTTACCATTTTGAGCGGAAAGATCAGAGAAGAGTCCAGGAGGAGAGCTAGCCTGCCTCGCGATGCTAGAATCGCCAGGCTTCACCTGGGCGTGGCGATCCGCCGCCATTGAGCTCAGCACGCCATACGAGCTATCCATGGCGGAAGAGCTCATCCCGGAACCCTGCCTCGGGTAATGAGGCGGCAGAGGGTACCCACCGCGCGGCGAGTTCGCGTAGCTCCCGACCACCGCCGCCGCCTCCGCCGCCGCCGTCGAGGGCGGCGGAGGAGGCTTCCGGTCGAAGACCTGGAGAGCCGGGGAACCCGACTCGTGGCCGTTGCCGCCGACGTAGCTCAAGAACCTGGAGCCGAACTTGTCCTCCTCATATCCTTCGGACAAGCCGGGCTTGCTCCCTCCACCGTCAGCGAAATTCTCGAGGAGCGAGGTCGGAGCCGTGCGGAAACGGAGCAGCCCGTAACTCGACGGTTGACTCTGGGTGTAGTTCGGATGGCTACTCGAATCCATGTAGAGAAACAAACAACCTCTCCTCCTCTCTCTCTCTCTCTCTCTCTCTCTCTCCGTCTCTCTCTCTCTGTCTTTCTCTCTCTTCCTCTCTCTCTGTTTCTTCTTCGGAACTTGCTGCGGACACGGGGGGCAGATATAACGGTGGCGAGATGCTGGGGGGAATTATTGTATATACCCGGGTCGCCTCGCTGCGCTGCGATGATGCAGAAATTCCCCCCCCCCCCCCCCGGGGGAACTTTTATCTCGCTTTCTCGGGGGAAATCTTTGGGAGGGGTGGGGATCGGTAGCTTGATTTCTAAGCGGGATGAGGATAAGATCTTCAGGAGGAAGGAACCCCCAGGGGAGACGGACACCGGGAGCGCGAGCGCGAGCGCGAGCTGATTGATGATCGGACAGAGACCGTGCTGCGCTGTGGAATCGAAGAGAGAGGTGGAGGTGGGAGGTGGAGGAGGTGTTTTAAAAGCGGTGGAGGGTCGGAATGAGAACGGGAGCTTGGAAAAGCGCCAAAAGCAAAGGGGAGAGATCTCGCGGGGTGGGGGAGGCAAGATTTCAGCGTGCGAGAGAGAGAGAGAGAGAGAGACAGAGAAGCGATGGTCATCTGGTTCCTTTCCATTAATGGCAAGTCCAGTCAGAAGGAGGGCGCCCCGAATTCCGAGAGTCAAAAATTAAAGAATGTCGCTATCCATCGAAACTCGCCATTTCTCACTTTGTTTCTCTTGTCAAAAGGAAAATTACCAACCGTGATTTTTGTTTTCGCACGTCGTTTCTAGTAAAAGAGGTTCGTCTTGTGGATTAGAATTCCAAAATGAATAGCCGAGATGCATTTCACTTACCTGTATTAGGGCACTTGAATGGATGAATTAGTACTGTGCATCTCACTTCGCTTTCCTCGTCTTGTTGTCATTTTCTTCCTCTTCTCGCCCTTTCCCTTCTTTTCTTGTCGCTTTCTCTCTTTTATAAATACATTAAAAATCTTAAAATTTATCTAATTGAGTCCCACAACTTTTAAAAAGCGCATTTAAGTTATAAAACCAGTCAAAGAAGTACAATTAAATCATTCCGTTAACTTCGTCCAACTTGAAGAAAAATATTGATGTGACTTTTTTTATTATTTTTATCACTCTCATGTGGCAAAACATTGAATATAAGGTGAAAACGACATTGTTTTGATCCAAATCTAATTTTTAAAATAAATTATTGCATGATAATTTTTTTAAAATAATACAAAAAGATGGACCGGCGACCCCCGATGGCCATCCCCTCACCATCGCTGCATTATCGTAGACAAATTTTGCAATTACTTAAATTCTTTTTCTTTTTCTTTTTCTTTTTCTTTTTCTTTTTCTTTCTGTTTTTTCCCTTCATCCTCCTTGATGGCTGGTGACTGGCCATATGCAAGGGCCGACCTCACTAGCCTCAACGACCTCGCCCTTACAAAGGCGAGCCTTGCTCTGCAGGCAAGGTTGGCCCTCGCCTATGGTCGGTCGCCGACCATCGCAAAAGCCAACAATTGGTGAAGGAAGAAGGAAAAAAAAAAGAAAGGAAAAAGAAAACCCAAAAATTGTAAAAAAAATTAAAAAATATATATTTTCTAAAATTGTAAAAATTGTTTACATCAGCGCCTATCATCCTATGTGGCACGCCGGCCGTCCGATGATTACCATGTTGGACGACCGGCGTCCACGTCACAGATTACAATCATAATTGGTTGGATAGACTATATTAGCAAATCGTCAAAAGATTTAAGACTAAATTAAGGTTTAGAACCGAATTAACGCAAATATAATAGATTTATCACTTGTTGGGTAATTATACCTTTCGTCTTTATAAAATTAAAAATAGAATTGTCTTTCCATCTCAGTCCAATTTCCCACAAAATGGGGTAGTAAGGTAGTGTACTGTAAGTCGTTTTCGACAAAAACAAGTCAAATAACCTAAGTCTTAAAAATTCGTTAGTCCCCTCTTCCCCACACTAGGCTATAAATCGACAAATGTATTAGATGGTTGACTCTTCATCTTCGCAGATAAAAATGGCCAAGTTAGGGGTTCTAAAGCTTCTTGGAAAAGGCCAATTATTGACTCATTCAAGATGTGGTTTCTTATAAATGAGAATGATAACACCCTTGTCTAACCCCAATTGTTGTCAAATATCTTTGACAATTTATTATGGGTTCAATTGTGGATTTGGCTGATCATCTTGCCCCCTAGGCGATGATGTTGGTCTTGCAATAAGTATATTCGCCCACCCGAGTGGCACAAGTACACCAATTGGCCTTATATTTTCAACAATTGGCATTGGTCCATTTTGTCAGTCATTTTGGTTTGCCAGATTATTAATTCCATTTTGAGTAGTTTGACCAACATCAATTAACGAAGAGAGACTGGGAACATGCCCTATTACCACTAGATTGACTTGGAATAATAGTGGTTGATTGGATTATCCTAGCCTCGATAGAGCATCATTTGCAACATTAATGACAATTGGCTTGATCACATCCGACATGTAACTCACCGTGTAATTAGCCATTTCATTTTGTTGATCTTCAAGCAATCTTCTCATGGTAGACACCATGTTGGAATTTGGAGCAATATCCTTTAATTGCTATTCAAAGTGATGCCTTAGAAGATCAACATCTCCTTGTTAGTTATGACTCATAATGCGCACAACCTCATTACTAGTTTGCAGTAAAACTGGTAATGGGTTGTTGTTGCAAGCAACATTGTCGCACTCATGTTGATTTTCTGTTCTTGCCATCGTAATTTTCTTGAATCAACAAAATGTGTCCCACCAGGCATGTCAAAAAGATGTTTCATCGAAATTAAATCAATGAGGCAATACCTTTCCAATATACCCAAAATGATGTTTCGCCGAAATTGAATCGACGATAAAATACCTTTCATATACACATTGAATGGTTATTTATTGATTTTGGACTAAAGCTACAAAGATTGGAGGCAATCAAAGCCAGTTATTTAAATTGCGATAAAGTAAAGATAAAAATAAATTTATAAATAATGTTGAATTATGTGATTGATTGAAGGGACCTTACAAAGAGTACATTTGGTGCATTTATAACCCATAGTCGACACTTACAAGCACTCACATCGACTCCGCTACTCGACAGTTGCTTGACGATTACATTGACTCCACTACTCAATAGTTGCTTGATGACAACATCGGCTCTACTACCTAGACAATTACCGATGGTTAAATCGACCCCACAACTTGGGCGATTATCAACGATTCATCTTTTAGAATACTTAAATATTTAATGGCGTATTCATCTCACTGCTTAAGCTTTTAGAATAGTTGCTAGTGATATAACCAAAATGTTGCATGGAATTATTACAGGATATTCTAAATTCAAATCTTTCCAAGCCCCTATTTGCCCCCCCCCCACTAAAATATTTCCATACTTAGTACTAGGCAAAAAAAAAATCAAACTAAGCATGAGGGAGAGTATTAGAATAATTTGATATTAAACTACTAATTAATCTAACAGCTTAAACTTTTAGAACAATTGACATTGGTCTCACAAAATCTCACATGGCATTAGGAAATCGTGAATTCAAAGTTTTCTAAGCCTCATTTGCCTCCCATGTTAAATAGTCCACGCTTAGTATTAGATCAAAAGGACTAAACTAAACGTGAAGGCGAGTGATAAAATATTAAAATATGTATTTATCTAATAATTTAATCTTTTAAAATGATTGATAGTGGCCCTGCGACATCTCATATAGTATCGGAATAGGAAGTCTTGAATTTAAATATTACTGGGCTTCATTTGCCTTCACAATTACATATATCCACTCTTAGTACTTGCTAGAAAGATTAGACTAAGCATAAAGGAGAGTGATAGAATGTTTAAAATATTAAATTACGTCTTTGTCCAACAACCTAAGTTTTTGAACAGTTGGCAGCGGTCCCATAAAATTTTAACATGGTATCTCCACCGCTTGATTGTTACATCGAGCCCACCACCTTGACGGTAACATCGCACCCTCGTTCCGACACTTAATCGCCCCCCATGTTGACATTTCCGTCTATGAGAACCGGGTCGTTGCTGTCGACCGGCCGCACTCTACCAACTGATTTACTCCCAACGCTTGAGCCGCCGCGCATGTGGGCAGTTGACCAAGCAGCAAACGGAGAAGATCGAAGAAGAAACGGGCAGGGCTTCAAAGGCTTAGGCGGCTAAGGAAGGGGGGAGGGTCGGGGTTTGAAAGTTCGCGGCCTCGAGTGGCGTGCCGTGCGGTGCTGCGATGTAAAGGAATCGATGCCCCGTGCGTGGATAAGGGGCATAACGCCGACCAAAGGGGGTACTAGCACAGCGGCCAATTCATCGCATATGCCGATGACGTCGCACGCTCGACCCCTTTTTAATCCTGTGAGTTGAGAGAGAGGGAGAGGGTACCCGATTCACGCCGCACCCGATTCCCGCCCGTCGTTTTCCCGCTTTTCGGCCGCCGTTTTGAGAAGATCACGTACCCCCCATCCCCGCCCCGCCCCGCCGCCCGCCCTCTTCGCCTCGTGAACGGACTCACGTGTGAACCCTTTGCCTTTGGTGTCTCAATTTTGACAACTGTGTGAATAGAATTTTCCCCCTTTTTCTTTTTCCCATCTTCCTCGGGCTCTCGCGGGCCGCAAAAGTCTTAGGATTTCTCGTAATTGTAGCTAGGAGTGCATTTTACTTGCTAATGTAGCAGCATCTTTATGTATTTTCCTACCATTACAAGCTGATATTTCGAGTGAAGTATGGCAACTATAGACCAACTCTTTTTCAGAGTAAAGGTACATCTGCTTTTTCGGAAAATGAATGATTTAGAAAATAATTTTTTATTAAATTAATATCACGAAAAATCTTAAACTGGTACATTTATAACAATTTTACCCCGAATTATTTTTTTGACCACCAAAAACCCAAAACTGGTATACCTGTGACAATTTTACCCCGAATATACTACAAAAAATTCTAAATTGATACACATGTGACAATTTTACCCCGAACTAATTTTTAATATTATTATTTTTTATTTTTTTGAATTTTTTATTTTTATTTTTTTTATTTTCAAACTCTGGTCGGTCGCCGATCCAGCGACCGATCAGAGGCGGAAGCCAATGAGGGCCGCCCTCACCTGCGTTGGGCAAGGGCCATCCTCGCCTGCCCAAGGCAAGGGCGACCCTTGCCCAACACGGGCGATGGCGACCCTTGCCCGACACGAACGAGGGTCGCCCTCATCGACGCCCTCGTCGGCTCACCCTTGCCCGAGCCCTCGTCGACGAGGGCTGCCCTCGTTGGCTTCCGCCTCTGGCTGGTCACCGGACCGACGACCGGCCAGAGTTTGAAAATGAAAAAAAGAAAAAGAAAAGAAAAGAATAAAAATAAATAAAAATAAAAAATATATATAATATCAAAATTTTAATTCGGGGTAAAATTATCACATATTTACCAATTTGAGATTTTTTGTGGTAAGTTCAGGATAAAATTATCACAGGCGTACCGGTTTGAGATTTTTGGTGGTCAAAAAAATAGTTCGGGGTAAAATTGTCACAGGTGTACCAGTTTGGGGTTGTTTATAGTCAAAAAAATAGTTTGGGGTAAATGTGTCATAAGTGTACCAGTTTAGGATTTTTCGTTGTATTAACCCTTTTTTATTATAAATGATCTCTTGCATTGCTTATAAAAATGGATGAACCAAAAAATATTATCATCATCTATGAGAATATTTAAACATAAATTATTATCGATAATGAAATTAGTTTTTATTGACTAATTATTTCGAACGATATAAACGATTATTCTTAAGAAAATGTTTTGCCCAAATCATCCACTCTTCGCGAAAGCGTTGAAACTACCACTCGACAAAATCTTTGGTTAGGTCAATGTCGTTTTAGATGGCACAAATCGGGCAACAACGAGCAGGAATTCCGTACCTTAAAAAGGGAATCGACTTCCTTCTCTTGGTTTCCCCTAGCAGACCCCACTAAAAGCACAAAACCAACCAGAATATGCTCCACCTCCGAAGCTTAGAATCGAATTCCGCATGAAAACAAGCATATCATGTCCCTTCCTTATCAAAGCTTTGGTTCCCCCAAGCTAAAAGGACCAAAAATCTTTTCATTTTTATTCTCGAAAAGAAAAAAAATACCACACATTATTCCGCATCCCAACAGGGAAAGCGAATCACAATAATCCTAGTTAAAAGGAAATTATAAAAAATATATGTATTTAAAAAAACTAAAGAATAAAAAAAAAAAAGAAGAAGAGAGGAGAAAAGGTTCGCGTTGACACGAGCGCATCCGTCCGTTTTGCGGGGACCGATCCTCGGATGCGGACAAAACCAAAAGTAAATGCTGTCCCTTTCTTGGGAAGGAGCAAGATGGCGGTCCTGGTCTCTCTCCATTATTCAATTATCGCTTAATGCTTCTCGATTTGATTAAAGCTCGCTCAATTTATGTCGCTAATCAACAACCAAAACTCCAGCTCGCGCTTTATTAAGATCTGCTTTAATCGGGGCCCCCCCCCCCCCGGGGTGGTCCCCTGCCGCCCCCCGCCCCCCGGATCTTGGACCACCGCGTTGCGGCACCGCACCGTCATCACACGGCCCCCCCAAAAGGAATCGAACGGGCACGATGCTCGGTGCCAACACCGATACGAAGATCACTATCGTCAATCGTGTTCGATTAGAGAAAAATCCCACTTTTTTTTAACATGCCGTTTACAGTATGATACGGAACGAATGGTCTTTTTTTTTTTCATAATTTTTTCTGCGCGGATATTTTTAATGAGAACCCATTAGGAAAAGAGACGGGAGGAGCGGCGAGAAAATCCCCGTTTTTTTGTAAAGGGAGGGTCATTGGGTCTAGGGGCCGTGCGGATGCGAAGCGGGACACGCGAGGCCTCTTTTTCCGCAGCCTTCGGCGTGCTATTTTGAGCTGTGGCCCCCCCCCCAAAAAAAAAAACAGAAAACACAAGAGGAAAAGTGGAAAAGAAAAAGGCGCGAAAAAGGCCCCTAAAAGAGCACGAAAAGAGGACGACGGCCTCTTCTGCACCCCCCCCTCTCCGGGCCCGCTTCTCCAGGCCCGTCCGCATCCGCTGGGCCCGGCCCGCTTAGGAGGCCCGCGAAGCCGCTCGGCGGCGGCACAGCACAAGGCCATGAATGTCGCTTGGGCCGTTTCCCGCCGTGGCCGAGAGGGAGGGAGAGAGAGAGGTCGGGGCTCGGGAGTCGGCGACCAATATGGCATGTTAGTCGTGCCGGATTCGATGGATTTCAAGCCGTCGCCCGAACTTAATTTATTCGATGTGGTGCCTGAACTTAATTTCGTTGTGCAATGTTACCTTTAGACTTTTGATTCGTGTTTAATTTAGTCCATAAAATTTGTAAAAATGTTTAATATTGTCCCGAACTTAAATTAATAAAATTATAATAATGAACATTCTCATATATTTTAGGAACCCAAATGAATACATACAAAAAAATCCAAGAACCATACTGAAAAAATCAAAAATTTAAAATTCACATTTTATATCATGCCAAAGTTCAGGATAATACCCCAAAATAAATAAGAAGATAGAAGTAAACAATAAGATACAAATTCTATTCATGCCAACGGTTGCACAAAGAAAGCAGGACCAGGAGCCAACAGAAACGCCGCCGATTATATCTGCAGAAGACCCGCGACAAAACATCACTTCAAGGTCAAGTCAACCTAAGATTGAACCACAACACTTCTTCTACGGGTTAAAAGCCCTCCACCATAAGGAAAGTCCAGCTACCGATTTTACAAGCCATAGGAAGAGAGCACTGATGATTTTACAAAATGCTTCTTCGGGAACTCGAAACGAAGCTCCGCAGCTTCACTTCCATCTCCCGAGCCGTCACCGGACCTGTATGCGGTCCAGGCTCTCGGAGACCGTCCTCATCCGAGGACGCAGCTCCGGGTCGAGCTCCGTGCAATTCAGCGCGACATGAAATGCGGCGACAACTTGCTTCTTCGCGTGGACCTCGTGGAGGAGGTGCGGGTCTATTATCTCGGACATGGGTCGCTCCTCCCGGAACACTTTCCTCACGAGGCTCTCCAGGCCCTTCCCGTCGTTCTTGGGCCCCGCGTCTGGCATCTGCCCTGTCAGGATCTCCATCAGCACGATGCCGAAGGAGTACACGTCGCACTTCTGGGTGACCTTGGTGCCGGATACCCGGGCCTCGGGCGCCAAGTAAGCGACCGAGGGAGCTGTCATCTTCAGCTCCATTGCGGAGCTTAAGACGGTTTGGTTATTAGAGCTGCGCTTCTTGGACGATGAGGCATTGAATCCTGGAGTCCCCGAGATAAGACGACTGAGACCGAATCCGGATATGTAAGGCTGGAATTCATCATCGAGGAGCATCTTCGTGGATTTCAGGTTCCCATGGACGTACTTCCGAGGACTCTGCTCGTGTATGTACGCTAAGCCCCTCGCAGTTCCTTGAGCAATCTTTAGTCTCAACGCCCACGATAATGGCGAACTCTTAGATGGTTCCCCTGTGGAAAAATCGTAGCAGCAGCTAAGGTTCTATTACGACCTTGAGACATTTATGAAAAAATGACTAGCAGCGGAAATTAACATGCAACTGCACGACAAACAGATACAATGCTATGCGTTTCAGCCCGGTTGTGTGCAGCAACTCGTAGTTACGCACAAATTAGCAGTGCTGAGCACATATCCCGTCCGTCTTCCTCACTTGTGTGGTAGGTGCGTGTGCAGCGAGTGGGTCATCCACATTCAACACTCAGCGAGGACAAACAGCAACGTGCTTTAAATTTTTTGAAGGTGGCAGGCAAGCTGTTGGGTGCTCGAAAACAATCATGAACGGACAGGAAAGCGGACGATTCGCTCAAGTCCACAGAGAGAGAAGCCAGAAAGGCACCATAAAGGCGTGCAAATTTAGGCTAGATCCAAAAGAACATGATCACAAGACGGCATCTTTGGTTTCACAAAGTTGGCATCTTTAGCTATGCCCAGATGAAAGTCAATGGCATGTGACGGCATCATCACTTACAAACAAAATTCGAGACAGGCATCAGCCAAGGTTAGTAGAATTTCAGGAAAGGTGCTTTAGGGACACAAATGAAGGGAGAGACAAATCATGCATGTGAACTTTTATAATTGTCGCCACCAGCAAAAGCCTGACCCTACGCTGAGGTGAAAAATGAGTTCATGAGTTCGGTGATTCCCATTTTACCAGAAGAGGCTTGAGCTTTTTATGTCTTAAGAGCAACAGAAAGCACAGAGAACGAATTGATATTACCATCGTGCTATTTAGGTGGAGCAAACAGTCAAAGGAAGTGGAGGCAGATGGCCTCTTGAACTCGGCAATCTTGTTTAAATGAAAGCAAAAGGACACGACAGGCGTTTCACTCAAAAGACATTTAATGTTGTCCGTGTGCAAGTTGGAGCTTGACACAAGGTGCCAAAGAATGCTGTCGCAAAAACTAAGATTCTCCAACATCATGACATGAAATAACTGGCCTTTTCTAACGGACATATACACATTGAAATTGAGAGCTATGGGCATGCTTGTTTAGACGAAAGCAAAAGAATACGACTGGCGTTTCACTCGGAAGACATTTAATGTTGTCCGTGTGCAAGTTGAAGCTTGACACAAGGTGCCAAAGAATGCTGTCACAAAAATTAAGATTCTCCAACATCATGACATGAAATAACTAGCCTTTTCTAACGGACATATACACATTGAGATTGAGAGCTATGGGCATGCCATTCAACACAGATTGTCAAACAACCATCACGAGAGACCACAGCAGATGCAGTTAAAGGACTGAGGCCATACCATTTCTACCGATAAAAAGATACTACAGAAGCACCTAACTCTGATAACGTGGTCTTCGAAGGTACTAGCAACAATAAGCCGATCCTATATTTTCTTATACAAGTATCCCGAGGGAAATTTTGCAGCAACGACAACCCTTCATCCATTACATGCTTCAGAAACCACAACCATCGGTAGAAATGCTGATGGCGACACCCAACTGTACATTTGTTCTAAAAGCTCAAGATACCATGTAAAATTTTTGAGAAACCGCTCCAACTCTACTAAAAGTTGTTAAATAAATCCTTGATTTAATATTTAAATATTCTAACGCTAGCTGCGCAGCAAGCCCACCACATTTAACAGAGCATAACGGGTGGGCTCACTCGTGCTCTAAAGTATAACCAATATTCATCCGTGGACTCTGAGTCGGAATCGAACAGTCCTAGACAAAGCAATTTTGACTTAGTTTAGCTTGAGCAGCATCATGTGCGGAAGAGCCAGAGAATCGTCCACAAAGTGATGTAATTGTGCTAAATTAAAATGCGGAAAACGAAAACATCCACGTGAGTCGTACCCAAGCAAGAAACGCCATGAAAATGTGGAGAGCAGGTGCGGAGGAAGGTTACCGTGCAATGCGGAGTGCAAGCACCCGTTGCGAATGAAGTCGGAGACCAGCAACTTCTCGTCGCTGGCGTAGTAGTAAGCTCTCAGCCGGACGACGTTCGGGTGGTTGACCCGACCGATCCCCTCCACCTCGGACTCGAACTCCTTGAACCGCCACGCCGCGTCGCCCTCGCTCAGCCTCCTCACGGCCACTGCCTGCCCCGCCGCAGCCGCGGAGCCTCCGCCACTGCTGCCTCGTCCGACCACCACCTTGTACACGATCCCACTCCGGCTCTTCCCTACCACGTAGGCCGACGCCCGCAGCAAGTCCTCCAATTCCATATCGAACCCCTCGTCCAGGACCACGAACTTACCCTTTTGCCCTTCCAGCTCTGCCGCTTCCTCCACCATCACCGCCGCCTTCTCCTTCCCCGTCTTGTCTCTCCCGAACCTCCTGCGTTTACTCCGGACGAACCACACCGACGCGAAAACCACCCCCGCGATCACTGTGAGCCCGGAAAGAACCGGTATCACGAGCGAATTTCTCCTCTTCTGAGGCATCCCATCGTCGCCAGCTAGCGTGCTGTGAAAGCCGCTCGTTTTGGGGCCCTCGGGTTCCTCCGGCCCAGACGCCCTCGGATCCTGCGCCTCCGGGCACTGCGCCGAGAGCGGGAACCCACAGAGCCCCGGGTTCCCGGCGAACGCCGTGGGGCCCTGGTTCAGCAGCGAGCCCACCTGGGGTATCTTGCCGGTGAGGTTGTTGTGCCCCAGGTCCAAGCTCACCATCACCGGGAACTGGCCGTACGACGCCGGGACCTCGCCGGAGAACCAGTTGTACGACAGGTTCAGCGTCCCGGAGAGGCTCCCGAGCTCGGCGAGCGCTTCGGGGAGCGACCCGTTGAGCGAGTTGGAGGACAGGTCCAAGTGGGTGAGGTTGCGGAGGTTCTTGATCTGGGTCGGGACCGGACCGGAGAGCGAGTTTCGGGAGAGGTCGAGAGAGACGAGGGAGGTGGCATTGAAGAGGCGGGAGGGGATGGGCTTGGAGAAATCGTTGCCAGCGAGGTTGAGCCGCTTGAGCGAGCCGAGGAGGCCGAGCTCGGAGGGGATGTAGCCGGAGAGGTTCTTGCCGGCGAGGAAGAGGGAGGCGACCCGGCCGCGGGCGCAGGCGACGCCGGTCCAGCGGCAGGGGCTACGGTCGGACTCGGACCAGGAGGATAGGGCGCGGGTCGGATCGGAGGCGACGGCGGCCTTGAGGGCGAGGAGGGAGAGGCCGTCGGGGGTGAGCGCCGAGGCGGACGGCGGAGAGAAGCGGAGGAAGCAGAGGAGGAGGAGGAGCAAAGCGACGGGAAGACGGAGTGGCAATGCGGGCATTGTTGAGGATGGCATCTTGTAGCACTTGACAAAGGGCGGGAGAGAAAGAGAGAGAGAGAGAGAGATCAATTTGTTAATGGTCCATGCATGTGGTGTTTTTGGGTGCAACGAGGAGTTGCAGAGAGTGAGAGAGAGTGAAAAAACAGGGGAAGAGACGAAGAAGAAGTCTTGTGAACGCGAAGAAGAAGAAGAAGAAGAAGAGAGGAGGAGGGTGGAGTGCGAGGAGCGAGGATTTGGACGGTAGTGGTTGGATTTGAACTTGTAATTAGAGATTTGGTGGATTACGAGGTGGGCAGAGGGAAAGAGAACGTGGGGGGTGCTTGAGCTCTGTCTCTCGAGTTTGAATTCTCGTGACCAGGAGGAACAGTGACCTGTACAGTACACTCTCCCGCAGCGCGACCGTGTGAGCGATGGGTCTGTGCTCCCGTTTCGTATCTAGGATCGCCACTGTTATAAATCTCTGCCGAGATATTAAATTAAAACACGTTCAAACTCTGTCAAATATAAAACAGAGAAGAAATGGAAACAGGACAAGGAAGCGAGATCTGCCTTGGGACCGAGGGCAGAGTCCGTCCTGCGCATCTCTCGGCGCAAGCCAACAGAGGAAGAGACGGTGGCGATGGTGGGATCGTAAAAACAACCCTCCATTGATGGAGTTGTTCCCCGAAAACGAGCCCGGTTTCAACATTAGCATTTTTGGGTTGTACCTGGGTCTTATTATATATGCCGTCGAGTCTCGGTCATTTCCTCTTTCACGTCATCTCGCCATTTCCATATTAAGGAATGTCAGAACGTGAATGGCCCAGTCCGCCAAGTCACGCATTAAATTATAACGTTCCGAATTTTGACAAATACAGGAGAGCCACGACCATTAGCATCTAAACACAACAAATCCGAAAAGGAACGACGAGAGGACCCAGAGAGCCAATTAGAAAGGAAAGACTCTAGTCTGTGGGCTTTTACAAGTCAATCGGCACGGACATTAGCCTCCCGTGGACATAAATAACCCGATACGCCTTTTGAGTTGGCCAAAAGGCCCCTAGCATTCCTCTGTAATCCAATCGCCGGTCTCGTATAAATTGGCCACTTCTTTTCCTTTGAAATTTGAGAGACATCAAATCCTTAAAAAATTAAAAATAAGAAAACAAACAGACAAACGCATCGATCTTTGAGGATTGGCCATGCTGGTTGCTCTCTCTCCACCCGTTTTTGTTCATTCTCTTTGTATATTTTCCATTTTTCCTGACGTTTGCCTTTTTCCCTTCTTTTTCTTCCTCCTCGAGCGACTAGGTGCATAATCAGCCGTCGCAACGTACCGCTGCTAGTCATTGTCACGACCATAAGGGACAGAGATTTAGCCACGAAAGGATGATGACGGCAGCGAGAGAGCGATGACAACGGCTAGGCATGACATCAATGCTGGCAATGATAGACACAGGCCAGAGTCTTTATGATTGTCTTTTTAGCGTAGCATTGCTAAATTTTCGGGAAATTTTCGAATCAATATTCAAAGTGAAGTCATTTTTAAAAAAAAAAATTCAAAATAAATATAATATCAAATAAAAATTCGAAATACTCAATCAATCTTAAATAGAGACCTGAAATACTCAATAAGTCTCAAGTAAGGGCTTGAATTCGCCGGCCGGTCAAATAATCATCGACCGTTGAGCATGTCACTATTTCGCCGATCGGAATAAGGGTAATTTCGTCTTTCATTTTTAAATTTTTTTTGTTTCTTTTTTCTTTTTTCTATTTTTGTTTCTTTTTCTTTTCCTTTTCTTCTTCTTCTTTTTTTTTTCCTCTTTTCGTTCTGCTGGCCATAGCCGGGGCCGGTGGAGGTTACCGGCGTCGGGCAGAGGCCACCCTCGCCTGGGCTAGACAGCCGAGGGCCGACCCTCACTAGATCCAGCGAGGGCGAGGGTTGCTCTCACCGGTTCTAGCGAGGATCACCCTCGCCCTACGCCAGCGAGGGCCGCCCTTGCCTGATGCCGACAACCTTCGTCTGACGCCGGCAACCTCTGCGAGCCCTGACTATGGCCAGCGAAAGGAAAAGAGGAAAAAAAGAAGAAGAAGAAACTGAAAAGGAAAAGAAAAAAACAAAAAAGGAAAAAAGAAACAAAAAAATTTAAAAAAGTAAAAGAAGAAATTGCCCTTATTCCAATCGCCGGAACAGTGATGTGCACGCCGGCCAATGAGAATTTGACCGGTCGGCTAACTCAAGCCCTCACTTGAGATTCATTAAATATTTCGGACCACTATTTGAGACTGATTGGGTACTTTAGATCATTATTTAACACTATGTTCACTTTTGATCCTTTTTTGAGAAACACTTGGGGTACCGATTTGAAATCTTTCCTAAATTTTCTATCGAACCAAATAAATAGATCATATAACCAAATTTGGAATTTATATTGTTTAGTTGTCACTGTGTCAACCGTTCAAAGAGAAGAAGTTGAAAATGTTGATTTCTTCCTAAATTAAATAGGAGTTAGCTTTGCTTCTAGGAATATGTTTACAATTGAGTCCTAAAAACTTACAAAAAGTACAATCAAGTCTTAAAATTTGTCAAATTGGTTTGATTAAATCTTTCCGTTAACTTCGTCTAACTAGACTAACGAAAAATGCTGACATATATTATTTTCTTATACTATTGAGACACGTGGTGATGATGTGGCGTATGATATGTGCCACGTTAGAAAAAATATTCAAAAATATAAACTAAATTAAATAAAAAGGCTTAAAAAAGAAAATAACCAAACTCAACCAACGGGTGTGGAGCCCTTGCTGGTGGCCGCCATCACAATCGCCAGGACGAAATGGCGGAGGTCACATGGGCCTTCCCGAAGCTTGGCAAACCGTACTAGCCTTGGGCGAGGGTTTGCAAGCTTAGATCTAGGAAAGGGTGCAATCCTCACCCAAGATCGGCCGAGCATCACCCACCCTAGGTGAGGCCTCGCCGGCTCTTCCTAGCCCCAAGCAAGGGTTGTGCCCTCCTCCAAATCTAAGCTTGCAAGCCCTCGTTGGGGACTGGCGAGAGGTCACCTGGGCCTTCAAGAAAGCCTAAGCAACCTCTGCCAACCCTTCTCGGCAGCTGTGGCGACGACCACCAGTGAGAGCTTGGGCATAACCAATTGTTGTGAGTTTTTTCTTTTGGACTAATTTAGCTTATATTTAAAAAAAAAAATCCAACGTGGTGCTTGGTGAGCGCTGCATTATTGCCACGTGTCTCACAAAAAATAATAAAATAAGACACATCGACACTTTTCGTTATTCTAGTTGGACAGAGTTAACGGAATGACTTAATCGAATAAACTTGACAAGTTTTATGATTTGATTGCACTTTTGTAAGTTTTATGACTCAATTATACTTTCGTAACAAGTTTTAAAATTTTTACTGCACATATCTCTTGATTTTATAACATTGACCATAATGTTTTGTATATATAAATTCTTTCTATCCTGCGTTAATAGACAAAAGCGCATCAACTTATAATCATGAAATCACAAATTGGAAAAGTATACGAAATTTACGTGGAATATTAAAGCTGCGACGGATATTAACACATAGCATTTTTTAGAAAAGTACCAAAAAAATCCTAAATTTTTTCCATAAGACAAATGTAGTCCTAAACCTTGTCTCTTTGGCACTAATTCAGTCCACTTAACCAATTTAGGCTGGAAATCGCTAACGTGGACGTTGATTGTCCTACATAATACAGCTGACGCTAATGTGGACATTTTTAATAATATTTTGTAATTATTTATTATTTATATTTTTTCTTTCTTTCTTTCTTTTTTCTTCATTTTTTAAGGGAAAAATTTTAAAATTATTAAAATGTTATCAATAATGTCTACTCAACATTGATCGCGTCAACATCATACGACTGGCGTTCACGTCAGCGATTTTCAGTATAAATTGATCGGATGAACTAAATTGGTATCAATGCGAAAAAATTTTGAACTTAATTTGTTTAATTGAAAAACTTAATATTCAATTAATACAAATGTAATAAATTTAAAATCTGTTGGGTACTTTTTCCCAACATTTTCTAACCGCCAATTCGGTGAACAAGGGTCGTATTGCGTGGCTAAACTAGGAGACTGGCTAAGCCGACAAGTAGGGGCTTTTGAGGAACTTCAAATCGAAAAAGGGATAAAGCTGGTTACAAAGTGCTGCTTTTGTTGGGCCACTCGTCGCAAAGTGGTCGAATAAGTCGGGCTTCTTTTGCTTTTTACGGTGTCAGAAAAATCATTTCAGCAATAGGACCATGCTTGTGCTGGAAAGCTGCCGTTTCAGTTCAGTTCGAATTACCATCAGTTTTGCGATTTGAATGCGAAAAGGATTTGAGACTAGGCAGAGAGGCCATGGCCAGATTGGCGTCCGGTTCAACTGGCTGATCCGGTCGGCTCAAGATGACTAGTCAGGAATTCAAGCTCGATAACTCCTGCATCTAATGAAGTCCGAGCCCATTCTCGACGATAACTCACTAAGGACCTCGCATATCAGCCGTTGAGCTCCCACGCATTTTCTATCAAGTAACCGGAAACGCAGGTCTACAGAGCTCGAAGCATAAAGCTCACAGAAGGCTTCGCACAGTGAACGTCACGCATCGAAAATTGACATAGAACTTTCTATTTCGATGTGGAGCCTTGTTAGAGTAGCAGATAGCTTGGACTCTCAGGTCCAATGTGTGCCAAGATAAAAGAATCATAATGGGCAAGAAAAGAAGGAACAGAATCTTAAAAGTCTGAAGGGCAACAAATATATGGAGCCGAATCGCCAAAAGGCACTTCTGGGATGGGCATGATGGCGAATAATATGGGACACTTTGCTCCTAGAGAGAGAGAGAGAGAGAGAGAGAGAGAGAATGGACCACTTTGAAACTACTTCCCTATCCACCAAACCAAATCATCCTTCTGGATTTTAGTTAATCATATGCCTTTGGTCGTCCACGTAGACCTGCTTGTGCTATTACAGGAACTTCCCACTTACGTTCTCTAATCTGTAACAAGAAATCTTCAACCGACCAAAAAAAAATAAAAAACAAGAATTGTCTTCCATATGAGGAAAAGATTCTACTTTTTCTACCTTGAAAGATCACCCGGCGCTGCTCTTGGACCGATTGATATCCAAACTTAGGTATCATGCAATGCCCACTACCTCGGGACCGTGACGCAAGGCTGTCGTTCTCCTCAAGTAAATGCTTTGGGCTTTATAGTACATACCTAACATACCAAATTTCAGAGATTAATAATGCTCAACCAATTCTCTTATGCCCATATGTAAAACAACAATGAATGAGATTGTGGAGCTTGCTTTCCAAAAGAATATAGTCATTCATATAAAACCTTTTAGTAGAAGAGTACCTTTCATTGTGCTGAGAGTCAGAGTCTTGACTTCACATACTTCTTGCCAGGAATTTGCAAAGCTTCATAGTGGCCAAAACCATGGTAAAGAACTCTAATGGGATTCTCTTTGCCGTATTCTTGGCCATACTCGGCTATTGATATAAGGCCTCCAGCATCCTTATCATACATGTACACCGTGATAGGCATCCTAAAATTACCAAAATCAACAAGACTATCGAACTCAGCTCTCTGAAACTATGTCATTACCGAATCAACAAGTCTTTCAAAGGCAGCTGTCTCAAAATGTACATTTTTGAATGTGTAACCAAATATTACTGGCATGACAACTGAATGAACACCAGCATGTCAGCTAAAAAGTTACGAAAAAAAGACATCAAGCAGAAAGAGATCGCTTCAATGAAAGAATAGTATGTTGCAGATCCCCACGGGAACACATGAAAATGGGCGTCGTGCCTGTCTGCGTGGACACCAACAAATTGATGGGCAATGGGCATTGCAGGAAAGTTATCATCTGTACTCAAGCAAGCAAGCATGCATTTGGAACACAAGCACACATCATGCACAAGTCACAAAAAAGCGTGTACGTGCATGAGAGAGAGAGAGAGAGAGAGAGAGAGAGAGAGAGAGAGAGAGACCTGAGAACATGAGATGCCATGAGCAATTCTGGCTCACCTCCCCATACATGCGGCTTTCTCATTTGCGAGATATATGTATCAAAATCACCTTCAATAAACCTGTGCACAACATGACTTTATCAGATACAACTCCAACAATTTTTAGAGAAGTTCGGAAACTTGGATTAGATGACCATTCTGTCTCTTCCCGTCTTTTAATGAACTCGTCTGCAACCTGAAAAGTAAAGCAAACTATTCATCACGAGACCTTCATATTACATATGATTTCAGCTCACAGTACACTGGCAGAGGAATCATCTTGGATGCGTCATCCCAAGAAAGATGCATTCAAAGAGAAAAATTTAGCTTAAATCATTGAATTTCCTATCTCCAGAAAGATAATGAGCCCAGCAATCACAAAACTGCACTAGGAAAGAGTTGAAATCCAGATTGTGATTTTCAAATTTGACAATGCTGATCGGTAATCAATCTTATTTTGCAGCGAAAGAAATTTTCAGTCATATGGAGAGGAGATAAAGCCCACCAAACCCCGTAATTCATCTGCAAGTTCTCTCTGAAGGCTCTCGCTTGGAGCTGGTCTTCCTGACCGAAGACAGGCCGCATGAGCTACAGAACGAAATAAACATCTGCCATCTCCAGGTATGCCTGCATAGCAAGAAGTCGTCATCTACTATTTTATACGTGCATTCAGGAGAATCCATGTTGAAAAGGCAACCTCAACATGGCACTCAGAACTAAGAAGAACAGCATAACTAGAGTGTAACTCTCACCAGTGACAGAGTAATCGGTATACACTTTCTTCCCATCCGAAATTTTAGCATATGACGAGTCCTCGCAATTTTCCTCTTTCCCATTATCATTTGCTGCTTCAGCATGCACTGGTTCAACACTTGAATAACAAAACAATAGCCCAAGAAGCAAACCAGCTGAAGCACGCCCTCGAGGCCAAGAAATGCGGCGAACACTATATCTGACTTCACTAGGCATCCCTTGCTTTGTAAACAAGAGTTTGGCATTCATTCTGTCACATACTGTTGATATTGAAACGTGTCCTTTTTGAGGTATTGTAACACCAACTGGATCTCTAATTACTAAAGACCGTACGACTCGCCTATGCTTGGAGATACAGGAACCGAAAAATCCACCCTGGCCCCCTTTAAAACCAGTAATATTTACACAGGTTGGCACTTCAGATCCATTCAGATAGATATACTTTGGCCTGGAATACCCAGAAAACACATGAAAGAATGCACTGGAAGGCGTCACATCAAAAATACTCCTCCCCATCTGTCCACAAATGCGACCACTTAAGCGTAAAACATACTCTGGACAAGTTATCAGAGAGGAGCAAGCAATCATTTTGGCATTGCCTGTCACACAAGCAGAATGCAAACCTTTAAAAGTGGATCAATCTCCAGTTACTGTAATCTCGTGTACCAAGCTACACAGCGCAAATCATGTTACTGATAATTACAGCTGAAGCTGTTGTTAACGGCGAACATGAAAACCATGTAATTTCTAATCATCATGGCCGTCAAGCCCTGAAAGTGTGAACCGCATATATCTACTAGGAATTCATCAAGTCTCACGAAAACAGCTCCAGTCACACGAGAAATGAACAAAAATAAGCACCAGCTGCTTATTTCCAAAAATTAGCTTATTCAAACATATTTGATGAAAAAAAGACAGCTACAGATAATGCATAAGCCTCACCTCCTTTACACTGACTCTACCATATTCACCAGAGAAAAAATCCCAAGTCAATCTAACTAAAAAAGCCCAGCACGCACAGACAATCCATATCTATGTAGCTAATACAAGTACAACCAGAGCTTCCACAAGATCGTGAACCAACCTCCACCTAACCAATAATAAGCGGCCCTTCTTGCCTCGACAGCCAACTATGGCCTCGATAAGATTTCTAACAATTCCCTAGATGTTCAGTTCGTCTAATTCAGAGCACTTATAGATCCATAATCCCAGAACACATTCTGCTTTCCCCTAACAGAGCCCTTATCACAGGCCTTTGACTGCAGATCATCAGAGAACCGTACCTCCGATGAAGCTCAAAATCCCCATACAAATTCAAAAACCCCACGTCATCAGAACAAGCCTCGAAGAAGCAGACGATGCAAAAACTCAAACTTGATACCAGATCAAGCCACCCGCAACACCGCCTCAAGCAGCAAAAAGAAATTTGAGAAAAACCCAAACAAGGAAAACGAGGGGGGGTGGAGGGGAGGCATTTATTAATCTGCGTTCGAAGGACGATAAAAACTCGTGGTTGATTAAAGGTAGTGATTCTTGATAAGAGCTGAAGCAAGGAATCAGTACCCGAATGTTTTCCTTATATTCGAGCTGGTTTAGTCGGAGAACATCGCGCGACGTAGGGAATCGTTACGGGAGCACCGAAATGTGCGGCGGAAGCATGCCCGGACTTCCCAGTGACGGTGATGCAACGAGGTGGTCGGGCAGGCTTTCGACGGTGCTCTAGCCTTCTCGCCGTTTCCGAAAACGCACTGTCGTTTAGCTCTCGAGAATTAGAGTTTGCGCCATTTATTAAAGCTCCGTTTGTTTACTGAAATCAAATTATTTAAAAATTATTTTAAAGAAAATTATCACTTTTAGCACCTGAAATAATTAATTAATAAAAAATATATTTTCACTATCTACAATAATTTATATCTAAATATTTCCATGAACAATGATAATATTTTTTAATTATTTATTTTTGTGATGATACAATCAATCATTTTTAAATTTCAATTATTCATTTTTCACGAAATAAAAACATTCAAGTAATTAGAGCTTAAACTTGAGAATACTAGACTCGAGTAGCCCCAGTCCCGATAATAAATGGCGTACTAATCAAATTAATCAAAGATTCGAATTAACACTTTTCATGGTATTTTTAAAACGGATGAATAGCACATCTTTTATGAAGTCATTCATTTCGTGTAGTAAATTCTAAATTTTTAAAAAACTTTCAACAAAAGCTTAATCAAGTGACCAATGAGTACTCTTTAACTTTTTCCTTTATACATACGCTAAATTACGTTGCAGTTCAAGCTCCAACTTTGTCTCCAACTTCAACCATGACTCGAGATTGCTCTAAATTTTTATTTTTTGATAATTGACCCAGAATCCGATCTAATTGAGCTGAGCTAGCCCGAGAGGTCGAGCACCAGGCTCGGAATATCCTAGTAAACATCACTTCAAATGCCATTCAATACATCCGACTCCTGACGCGACGCGTATGGAGCACCGATCAAAGTAAACCTAACAAGGACACGGGTTCAATCCTCTATCCAAAATTTTCATATTTAAAACACAGTCTAGATAATACTTAAATGAGAAAATGACACAAACAGTTCGTGAACTTTAGCTTAATGTGCAATTTAGTCAATGAACTTTTAATTTGTTCAATATAGTTTCTAAATTTTGGCCTAATTTTAATGTGATCTCTGAACTTTTAATTTGTTAAATATAGTCTTTAAATTTTTAGTAAATGTTCAATTTAGTCCATGAACTATATGGAAATGTACAATATAGTCCTCGAACTTGAATTAATTGAAGGACTATATTGAATATTTTTATAAAGTTCATGGACTATATTGAACATGTACTAAAAGTTCAGGGACCACATTAAATAAATTAAAAGTTCATGAACCATATTGAATATTATGCTAAAATTCAAGGTATGCATTGAATAAATTAATAATTTAGGGATCAAATTGCACATCGAGTCAAAATTTATGACTGTTTGTGTAACTTCCCCTACTTAAATTAAGTGTCTAATTCCACCAAAATCGAAGCTAAAAAAAATTGCCTCTAATGTCGGTCCCGTTTAAATTAATCTTGGGATCTTAATTAACTTCGTCTTTGAAGTGGACAGAGCAGAGCGAGAGCGAAGTGAAAAAACAGGGGAGAAAAACGCAGCAGCGTATAGAAAAGCTTCCCTGCCCACCACCGCTATTCGCTTTCGAGAGGGAAAGAAGCGACGAAGAAGAGCACCGGAAAAGCTTCTCTCCTTCATCCCGCTCGCCCAATCGCCTCCCTCCCGATTCCGATTCCGACTTCCGACCTTTGACCTCCGACCTCGCGCAAGCCATGGCGTGGCCTCTGATTCTCGCCGTCACCTTCCTCGTCATCAACATTGCCCTCTTCGCCTCCACCTTCTATCAGGTACCGGAACCCGACATCGCTCCTTCCGTTCCGCCCGCCTCGCGTGGCTCGACGGGATTCGCTGCTTCGCGACTTCGTTTCGTCGGGCGATGGCGCTGTTTGGGTTCTTTCTTTTTCTTTTTCTCCTTCTTTACAAGCTCGGTTCGCCGGTTGAGGTCGCGACCTGGGCGAACCGGAGTAGGAAGGATTGCCTAGAAACCCTAGCGCCTACTGATTCATCGACGTCCGAGGGTTCAATCGGTCGGTGCAGTAGGTCGCCCTGCTAAAATCGATGGGGGAATGAACTTGCTCGGGGAATAGAGCACCGGTGATGGTTTCCTTGACATCGCGACGCCGAATATGTATCTTCGGTGAAGCTATTTCTCCAGTAACTCATGGATGTCGAGAGATTCTTAGTCATTAGCGCTTTCTCTTTTGTTTTGCCTCGTTTGATTTTTTTTTTCCTTCCCGGCTTGCTTGCTCGCTTGTTCATGAGCTTGTAAAGTCTAATGGTGTGCATCTGACTTTAGGATGTTGTTGTTGAAGACCCGCAAAAATTGCACTGTAGCCTCAGAATGGTAACTCCGTTGCTGTTTTGAATGTTTGGTAGATCCTGATATTATCTGATCTGGAGGCGGACTACATCAACATGTACGAAGCGGCGTCTCGGATCAACGGGTTGATCCTTCCTGATTTTATCTTACAAGGAGTTCTCAGCGCGCTTCTACTGATGACTGGGCATTGGTTCATGTTTCTAGTTTCGGTCCCTGTTACTTGTTATCACGTCATGCTGTAAGTATCGTTTTATCTCGACCTTTCCTTTCCTATCGTTTTCTTTTCCTCTTAAATGAACTTCAGTTGCGTTATTCTCCTACAATGTCATGCTGTTGATCCACTTTGTACTTGCAATGAGCCCATTATCCTTTTTAGGTCACGAGCATTTCTAAAGAAAATTTAGGAGCCTTCAGAGGTTTAAGAACCCCGAATCTCCTCCCATTTCTCAGTGAAGAGATGGGGAGTTATATTTGTGAAAGGAAATAAACCTGTCCATGTGGCAAAAAAGATATGTTTATCTCAAAACCCAAACCCATTTTAGAAGCTTTTGTAGAGATCTGCCCCTTCAATAATATGTATATGCTGCCCAAAAAAGGTAAATAACCAAACACGTGCTTTGATTATTCAAATGAGAGTTTGCTCAGCAGAATACCATTTGGTGGGTTGAAACCCTCTCTGCAGTTTGGAAATGTGTTTGTTCTTTATGGCATCTAAAAAGAAGGGCGATCGCCTTAGTTAGTTCCTCAGGGTTACGACTCTAATTGAATACCTGGGCATGAATTCCTGCTGTTAGTTATGTAAGGTCTATAGTATACTCATACTTGCAAGGATCAACTTGCCATTGTCAATCTTGCACTAATGTAGATTCCAGATTTTTCCGGCACTGAACTCAGAATATAAGTATATTTAAGTCATCATATATGTAGAAGCAATAGCAAAACCTGAATTTGTCCTGAAATCAGTACGAGAGCATTAATGTTAGGTCGGGATCTCTTCTTCTCACCCGAAGTCAAACTTTATCTCTATTACCCATGGGCAGAATAGACATATTAGTGGTATAGCAACGGCTTTAACAGTAATAGTAGGACTGCTGTAGATCTTTTTACATCTGGTCAATCCTTCTTACCCTATAATTCACTCCCATCTGGCCTCGAAAACACCATTCCTTAAGCTAATGTCATCATACCTTGGAATATCAAAAGTTGAGGGAGTACCTGATGTAGGGAAAGATCCTAACAAGGGGCTCTGATACCAATTGACATAGTCAAAGAAGTAAAAGATGGCAAAAAGAAAAGGCTAAAATAGAGCTGAGTTGAAGTTAGATCAGAGAAAAGATATTTTAGGGTTTATGAAAGATGATGTTTATTGAATGAAGAATGCTAATGTCAAAGAGACTTAAAGGCCTATATATGCTTGGGTTACAGGCGAAAGATGATCTCAACCCTTCATCTTAAATTACAACTTCTAATCTCGACCATCAGGCCTAATTAAACATTCAAATGATCATCATATGACCATTTGTAAGCATAAAATAACACGTGAAAAGACTAAATAAAGAAGAGGCATTTAAAACTACTAAAATAGAATTACGCTCCTGCATCATTCTCCCCGGTTGGAAAAGATCAAGCTTGAATGTGAAAACTTTAACTTCTTTAGGAGATATGTTTGAATCAATCTTCTTTATATCCCCTCCAAAATCCATGTAGCTTTTATACCCAATTTATCCAACCATTTCACTACGCACTTGCTATGTCTGTTATTGTTCCTTTGTTTTCTCTGAGAAAACTTGACCTGGAGTTTTGAACTGTTGAATTGTGAGATATAATGAATTTGTTCCAATCATCATTCATGCATTAAATCACATCAAAACAATCAAAGTTTTCTTGCTTCATGAAAGCTTGTCAGTTGAACCTTTCAGTTGAAACCTCAAATTGTTCTGGAGTTAATCTATCTTCAATGAGAAGAATACTCTCTCTTCAATCAGTACTGGAGACAAATAGCATTTCTGGTTGGTCTTGGCTCTGAATGGGACAAAAAGAATCGGTTTTTCCGATTCTTCTGAAAAATGGCCAACCAAAAGATTGATGACCTCATCATTTATTTTTCACAAGATCGAATTTAAGAAAGAGAGATTCTGTAGCAATGTGCCTTGCCTATGCTAGCAAAATATCGGCACATTTGGATGGAGAAACAGGAGGAATTAATCAGAGTATCAATGTGTATGGACATATCTATCACATGTCGTGCTTATGTCTTTGTATCTGTGCACTAATGTGTCTAAACATTCATTGCCTATGTGTTTCTCTCGCATGAAACATTTTATTTCCTGCATTTCTATGCTCCCATGAGAATATTTGTTGAAATTGTTCTATACTAATTCGTGGACGTTGAGAGATGAATCTACTGTTTTGCTTAAACACACAAGGTGAAAAGGGGGATTTTATGGCTCAATGAATAAAAATGTTGTAACAGGGAGGAAACTAGAAGTTAAATGGAAAATCTCAAAATATGCTCTGGTTGTGGTAATTTGTTAGTGAATAGCCGTAATATCTATGTACATTTGTTTCTGTCTGCTACTTTTAAAAGAAAGAATATCTATTTATGTCTGTGGCATTATCTCCTTTACGGTTCCTTTCTTTATATAGGTACATAAAGCGGCGGCATCTAATTGATGTGACTGAAGTGTTTAGAGTTCTTGGGACTGAGAAAAAGTATCGCATGGTGAAGCTTGGTTTATTATCCATTCTCTTTCTCATGGTTATATTCAGGTTTATTCCCATTTCCCTGACTGTATTTAAGACTTCAAAATTTTATTGTAAAGTATTTTGATGGTAGCCAAGCATATCTTTACAAGTTAGACTTTTCACTCGAGTGTGTGCTAACAATGGTGCACGCACACATAAAATGTTGAGCACCCTAACTAATAGAAGTTTCACGTTGGTCTTTGGCTGTAGATTTATTCGCGCTGGCCATTTGTTATTTCAAGATCCCCAGTTTGGAGATTTAGATATTCGCTCATCATTCCTGGAGTTTTAGAAATTATCTTGCTTCAGTATTTCTCATCCAAGAAGGTTAATTTGAAACTTTTCCAGTCCTGTGGTTGGCTGAGGTTTCTTAGATTAATCTTCTTAATGGATTGCACTGAAGGTGAACAAGTCGGCACACATAGAACAGTTGTGAAAGCTTCTTCCGACAATACAGTTTTGACTTTTCTTGCCTTGTTTTTCTTTTGAATAACACCGTCTCACTATAAACAGTTGTAGACATGCAAAATGCTTTCTTGGCACCGGATTTGCTATCCTGATATTTCATACTTCTCTTAAATCAGTGCTTTTTTTTAGACGAGACAAATGATTTGCTGGTATTTTTTCCTGGCGCACTCCTACAAACCCTATGAGGAAAATAGTTGTCAGCATTTTGCACTTGTTCCTCCTGGTTTTTCAAGGTGCAAATAGCATGGTTATTTGGGGCAGGGCGGAAGTCTTTCGGTAGTTTCACTCAGTATTGGCTTGTCTTTCAATTTTTTCTAGTTTGAGGTAGATTTATCTACATTCATTAGAGCAAGCCACACGGCATTTGATTTGTTTTAACAATGTTCCAGTCAACAGTTCTCCGCGCAGCCTTTGCTGTCAAACCGAAAGTGAAGGCGAGTCCTTTGGTAATTCTGTTTATCTCCAATAACTTAGCTCCTTAAATTCTAAAAGCTTGCACTTTACCAGGCTACTGTTTGAGGTTTTTTCACTAAAATACTCCTTCAATGTATGATGAGGCTCCTTCAGCGTATGATCTAAGGGAAATTGTTCAGATTGGCTCCATGAACTATTCACTTGCTTTAATTTTTACTTTAGACTACTCATTTTGTTGCAATTTGCCCCTTGACACCATTGAGAATTGGAATGTCAAAATGAAATAGCGTTGAGCCAAATTTTTATTTTTCAGGTTAGTAGAATGTCACTTTCTAAAGGTTTTTGTTTGAAAGTTCTGATACCCCCAGAGTTGAAGTGGTTTAAGGCAAATTGACCCCAATTTTTTTAGTATTCCTTATTGAGCTTCCATGGTGTCTGAGAAAGCATATATCTGTAATCTCCAAAAGAATCGAGTCTCCATGGGTAGCTTCTGATCTTTTTATCTTAGTTCCATTTTTGCGGCACGACTCCGGATTCCCCCCCTCTCCTCTCTGCAGTGTGCACTTGAGTAGTTGGGTAGCATTGTCTAAGTATTCCAGGCAAATGTGTCCAGGGTCCACACTTATTTCTGTGTGATCAACTCGTATTTTGTTATTCTCTCATGTTTCTGCTGTAATTTCGGTGCTATTCTCTTCGATTCACAATCGATAGCCTTTTAGATTTGCTCCTTGTGGCGTGCGCTCTATCCTCATCATATAAGTGGTTGCAATTGCAGGCTCGTGTTGTCAATTTTTGAATCTTTTGTCGACGACGAAGATGCCTTGCATTCATTTTGATAAGTACAGCTGGAGAAGCAATAGTGCCCCTCGTTGCAAATGGCGGCCTACATCGAACAGAATTGTGTTTGGAGTAAGCTGGTTTAGGCTAGTATCATTGATTAGAGTGATTTTTATCTTGATTGGGAAGCTACTTTCGACAAGCGCGAACAGGAATTACTCTCATGTTGCTGTGGAATAGCCTATACGAACCTTCCGTTGTTTGAAGCACAATTTGGATGCTGCTACAGAGCAGGACCAGAAATTTGTACATTTGTAGATGGTTGTGGAGTTGGAAATTTGTATAACCTGCCAGCATGTAGTGGCGCTTTTCGTATCTTTGTGGACATCGCGAGCGGGAAAAAGCACAGGTTGAGCGTTGCGTGGGTGAGCGATGGCTGAGACAGAGCCTGAGACTATTTCCAGTATCGTACATTGTTCGGATCATGTCTCTCCGTTTAACTGACGTTTATCTGCTGCTTCAAGAGCGTTTACTTTCAGTACGATTTCATTTTCGCCTCGCAAGAAATTGACCAAGGGGCCCACTCTCCCTCTCTCTCTCCCTCTCTCTCTCTATCCGACAGCTTGCAGAGCCCGACATACTGTGGACTGCTTGACAGTACCTTTGCCCTTCTCTGGACAATCAGAGGAAAAATTGGAAGAAATTGCATGGTTGGTCCCTATAGTTTCGGGGATTTCATTTCTATTTCTGTACTTTTTGTTCGAATCCTCGTAGTATTCTCCAGTGACAATTTAAGTCTATCCGGCAAAAATTCCGTATAAAATATTCTGTAAATCGATAAGTCAACATTGTCAACTGATACGTGGCGCTCGCATGTTCAAGCCTCTAGAATAAAATTATAGTTTTTGTCCATGGGCCTTTGATATTTTCAAATTGAGTCCTCTCTTTTTTGGTTTTTGCCTGGTACTATCGATTGATGAGATTTTAGGTGCGATTTATCCCATTTCCATTGCAAGTAAGACTCTCAAATGATGTTGGCTTGTACTTATTACTCGAAATGTGTGTATAAGTCTTAATTCATATTAATGGTTTTATTAATCATGATTGAAGATTTTTTTTTCTGAATCCATTTGATTTAATATTCAAGGGTCCAGAGGAATCGGAAGAACTCCCATAAACTGCATAACGCGAGAACTATGATCGTTGCTAGAAGTACGAGGACCAAAAAAGTAGTTCGCTTTATAAGTTTGCAATATACATACGCGATGCGTGTCAACAGCTACTGATAGCTCGGCAACCGTGGGTGAATCTGGGATGGGGATCGCAAACGAAAGGACTTACACTGTCACCGGAGAATAATACGAGGCCTCCAATTATAACCAAACAAAACATAAGGGACCGAAAAGTGGAAATCCCCAAAACTGCAAGGACAAAAGGATGCAATTTCCCAAAGAAGAGAGACACCCGATGATTTAATTCGAGGGTGGGACCCACCCGCACTTCCACTTTCCCTCCGGGCGCTACACGTGGCCCACGATCCTCGACATCTTGATTTCGCCCCCCCACCCCACCTTCTTCCTCTCCTCCCCCCGGGGGCCCACCTCCACCCGCAGCGTCGGGGCCCGCGACACCTCTGGCGGTCCTGTCGGGCGGTTTTCGGGTCGCCGACGTGACCCGACCTTCGTGGGCCCCTCCCGCGCTCCCCTCGCCGGACCACGCGGGGCCCCGACCCGGCCCGATCACATCACGCCCCGGTCCTCCGTCGGGCCCCGCCTTCAACCCGGGTCCGTCTTTTCGTCATCGTCGTCGTCGTCGTCGTCCTCAGGGGCGGGTCGTTATCCGGGGAGGCGATGGCGGGGCCGGCCGATCCCCGCCAGCTAATCCCTTCCCCTTCTCTCCTCGTTTTCTGCGCCGTGCGGCTTTGATCTTCTGCAGAAAAAGCAGGCGAGCAACCATCAAACGACATCGACGAGGAGAAAAAGGGCCCCCCCCCCCGGGGAATCAATTTCATCTGCCTCTTGCCGTTTGGAGGAATACCAGTTATATAAATGAATGGATCAACGAGCTATCAATACGTGCGCACCATCAAAATACATTCCATCTTACAAGAGTCGCATCTTTTTACTAAAAATAAAAGACCGTAACTTCTTGCAGCATCTTTTTATAGCCAGTGCGTCTTAGCACTTATATAATTATTAAATCATTAATTAATAATATCATGCGGGTCGCGATTATTTTTGAGTGTCGGTGTAAGGGCTAGAGGAAGGAGCGACTAGATCCATGTCGTGATGGCGACTGGCACGTCCCGTGAAAAGTTTCAGACTCGGAGGAGTAGAGGGCGACTAGATCCATGTCACGATGGCGACCGGCACATCTTGTGAAAAATTTTCAAGCTCGGAGGAGCGGGGGGGTGTCCCCTAATGGCGGCAAGCTGGAGTATGGACGGAGATCGTCCTCAGTTTCCAAAGGGTCAGTTCTCATCAATGGGGTCTTTCGTTACGGAAAGTAGGGGTTGAAAGGGTGAAAAGTCGACTTGACGAGACTTGGATACATGGGAGTGGAGCGACGGATCTAACGAGAAATAGCTCTTTCGCTAGGCATTAAGGGTATGTTAAGTAACGTTTCTGTTTATCTATTTTTCTGGTTTTTTGTTTCCCTGGACAGAAAAAAAGAAAAGAAATCCGTTTAGTATTATCAGTTAGTTTTTTCATTCCCCAGAACAGAAAATTGGTTAGAGAATAGATTTAGAACAGAACTAAGAAGTTAAAAAAATATACCTTTCTATTTCTTGAACAAAAAAGAGAAACAAGATTAGAGAGGACCCTAAACCCAAAATCCAAAACCCTAAACCTTAACCCTCAAACCCTAGACCTCATTATCCAAACTCTAAAAACTCATAACATTAAAATCAAAAACCCGAAACCCCAAATCTCTAAGCCTAAATCCTAAACCCTATATACCCCAAATCCTAAACCCAAACCCTAAAACCCTAAACACCAAAAACTCCAAACCCAAAACCCTAAATCCTAAAATGCTAAACCGTAAAACCCCAAATCCTAAACCATAAATTCGAAACCCTAAACTGTAAACCTTAAATCCCAAATCCCAATACCCTAAACCTGTAAACCCTAAACCCAAACCCGAAACATTAAACCCTAAATCCTAAACCTCAAAACCAAAATCCTTAAACCCTAACCCCCAACCCCAAATCTTAAAATCCTACACCCTAAACTGCAATTTCCTCGACCACTATCCGGTATTTGCTTTGTACATAAGGAGTAATTTTCATTATAATTGCATTAAGGTCATCCAATTCTATATCATAATACATTATTATTTTATTTCTAATCCAATTATATCCAAATATGAATTATTAAGTCTCTACCGATAATTTTATAATTAAAAGAAAAAAATTAAGAATGGAAAATTTTAGTGTCCTGCCAAATGCATTTTTGTTCTTTTTCTTACTCTGAAAATAGAAATTTTGTGCGGTTACCAAACACGTTTTTTTCCTCAGAAAGTTGTCCAAGAAATAAAAAAATGAAAAAAAAAACTATTGCTGAACGTAAATTATTTTTAGGAATAAAAATGTTACTGTACGGACCCCCAAGAGTTTCGGCGCGAACAAATGGCCGCGCCACATCCTCTTGAAGCGCGGGTAAGTTCCAGAAGAACGGTGGGTGATCGGGTGACGACAGAGCGATGATGGTGGGGGGCAGCTCGAGAGGAAATGTAGGCGTCGAGCAACAGAAATTATTTCGCCGGCAAATGGAAAGACGAAGGAAGGAGTGGACGATGATCGAGAAGCGAGCAAGTGACCCCGTAAAAAGCAGCACGATTCGCAGCAATAATGCGGCGGTAATAACGAAAAGATGTTGCAGGCTCGGAATAAAGAGCGACGGTGGTGAGTAGCGACCGTGCCCGTGTCCAACAACAGCGTTTTCCCTGTTCATTTGGCGTAGAGGAGAGCAGGAGCTCCTCCCTAAACTGACCATCTCATGATTTTTACCATTGATCGAATCAGTTTCTTTTCTTCCGCTTCTGTTTCGTCGCAAACGTACAAATTGCCCGCGCTCCGAATTTTGACTTTAGAGAGCGCTCGCAAGCGCCCCCCCCCTCTCCTTATCGATGCCGGGCCCCGGGGGGTCGCGGGACCCGCCTCGCCTCCGTCTCCGTCGAAGCCCCGAGAAATTATTGTCCGAACTCTGGACCTATCAAAATGGATGGGTCGAGCAGGGTTGAAAATGGTCCGGCCCAGATTGATCCGTTTTGATCCATTTACGTGAAATACAAATCTTGCGTATTTAACCTAATCTAAACTAAGGTGAAAAGCACGGAGCGAGCGAGCATGATATCGACTAAAGACTAGAGAAAAAGTCATAGAGGTGGGTTGGGTATAAATGAGTTGTGAACCTATTTAACATTCGCATTAAACTCATTTATGACCCACGAGTTGAATTTAAACCCATTTATGACTAATTTACCGAGTATAATTAACCTATATAACAATCCAATCCATCAAATATGGGTTAAGAAATAGCTCTATGATCTATTTTGATAGATCTACCGAACTCATTTCTTCATGCCAGTCGATCTATCATGGTGCCAAGCGCCATGCATTCCGGGTAGAATGTCACTGTAAATCGATTCTACTTTTGGAACATTTCATCGTAAGATACGCGCAACAGCACCGTAAATGCATAATTCTCGTCATTTGAGAGTTATTTCGTGCTATTTCGATCGCGATGAAATAGATTCATCTACAGCGGTCTCGCGAAACGGGGGCCCGGTGCCCTCGAGCGCCGGAGTCGCGTCCGCCACAGCACCGGCGAATCACTCTCGTAACGCTCCGATCCAAAATAACAAAAATACAAAAAAAAAAAAAACAAAAAAAAAAGCACCTCATGACACAAAAAGAAACACGCACAGCAAACATTAATGGTGTGCATTTCCCCGTGAATTAAGATCGGGGTATATATCATCAAATCACACATAGCTTTCGTGTCGAGCTTGCCCCTTCTTGTATTCCGACGTTACTTTGTTTTCGGTCGAGCATTTCGACGTTGCGATGCCGGGACATTTTTTTCTTTTTTCTTACCTGAAAAAGGAAAGGGCTGTTCGCAACAAACCATCTGATTTCTTATTTTCGAGAGGAAAATAAAAATCATAATGTCGTCCCGGGCTCTGTACATATTTCGTTTTTTGGTTATTTCGTTTATTCATTCATTTATTTTCAAGTTATTATATCGTGTTTCTTCAGAGGTCAACTTCATACCATATCTAAGGAAATCCGGCGAGATGTTAACTTCCCTCTCTTGAACGCTTGAACGCGACGCACACATCAATCGCGGAATCATACGCGCAGATCTAATGACTCGCATGTGGTGGACTCGCCTACATTTAGGAATGTCCTCGGGCCATCGAATCGGGATCGTGCGGCGTGCTTACCGACGCTCGTATATGGTGGGCTTACCGACACGACTATCGACATCGATCCTTGCGGTCGTCGACAGCGGACCACGTCGTCACGCTCGACGATATTTTACGCTTTTAACTACGTGCTTATTCGCGTCGATGATCCGTTCATTTTTCCGGCACGGACAGGCACACTCTGACCATTTGATTTATTATTGTTTTCCCTATTATGAAGTTTCAAAGATCGGTCGCGAGACGAATATAATAAAATGGTGCGACGGGCTATCGTGGAACGCCGGATACGATCCGGTTCTCTTGCACCGATCTTTCCTTTTTCTGATAAATACGTGTGGCGTTCATTTCGACCGATCTGCTTTTAGACCGTGGGAAGTAGTTGTTCGGTGATTCCGATACAGAGACTGGCGTAGGTCCGGTGCCCATTTATAATTTGCGTCTATTGAGCTTGCACGAAGAATTTCATTAAGATTTCCCGAAACGAGACTAAATATTGACACTCACCTAACTTTAATAATTGACCGAAAATGAAAAAAAAGAGGGGAGGGGGAGGGGGGCCAACCCCCCACGCACAGAAAATGATGAGGAAACCGCTGCCCGGCACGTGTTTCACCGCCTCCTCTCGCCTTCATGCGGTGCGTCATCGAAATTAGGGGTGAGCGGTTCCCGGTCCGGTCCGGTTCCAAGATGGAACCGGGTACCGGACCAAAAGAACTGGTTCTTAGTTTTGAGAACCGCGGACCGAACTGGTTGGTTTTAGGACCGGGAACCGGTTACTTAGAGTTTTGAGTTTTTTTTTTGTCAAACACTTAAAGTTTGGTTCACATTTTATTAATTTTTTTCAATAAATTTATGTTAATGAAGTTCATTTAGGGTTTAAATTACATTTTACTAATTTTTATCAATGAATTTATGATAATGAAGTTCACTTAGAGTTTAGTTTACATTTTATTAATTTTTTTAAAGAAAAATAACAAAAATATATATTAAATAGTCGGTCCGATCCGGTTCTCTCTTGGAAACGGGAATCGGACCGCCCGGAAACCGGTTCCACTTTTAGGAACCGGGAACCGGACCGATAATCCCGAAAACCGGACCAAACTCGTTGGTCCGGTCCGGTCCGATCCGATCTCGGTTTGGGCGATCCAAGTTGCTCACCCCTAATCGAAATCGATATTTTCGGGAGTCTATTGTAACCCTCCCCCCAACAAAAAAATAATAATAATAAACGCCGGTGGATATTTATACTAGAAATGGATTTCTGCAAATTATTTCGCGAAAAATAAATAATCTTAATAATAATTTATGTAAAATCCTAAACCGGTACACTTGTCAACTATCATGTGTCATTTAACTCGGTAATTAGATGATAAAATTTTACGTAAACTAATATAGGGTAAAATTGTTACAGGTATACCGATTAGGAGTTTTTGAGAAAATATTTTTCAAATCATTCATTTTCCGCGAAAAAAACTGGGCCGTAATATCGGGAGCACGCAATCCCCTGACTACGCAAAGTCCGAGGTAGCCATCTCGCGGCCCCTGATCGATGAAGACTGTGCCGTCGCCGCTCACGACATAATTCCATTTTCCTTCACTCGATTTTTCTTCTTTCTGTCACTTGCTTATCAATCGGATTCAGTTTGGTTAGTCATATCGACCAAAATCATGTGCGATAGCAACCCGCTCGGCACGAGATAGCAACCGCTCGCGGACCTTTATCAGTAGGGCAATTTGCAAAGCGCGATGTTTAGTGGGACTAAAGCTGTCATTCGATCACCGAAAGCTAAGGTTCATCACTTACTTAAGTAAGGACCGCCAAAAAAAGGAAATTTTGCTTTTTTCAGCGCGCGAGCTTTGGAAGTTATTCTCAAGATTTTTGGGAGTCATCGCGGAGGGTCATCTCCCGCCCATTGACACGAAGACCCTGAACGGACAACTGTCGTTACGGTCGACGTCGTCGTGATGAGGAACGCCAATTGCGGGGGAGGGGCGGTTGGGCACGGATTCAATTCCGAGCACCGTTCTATAGCCGTCTTATCCATCCCGTGGCATTGTCCACAACCTTTAAAAGTGGACAAAAATCCAAAAAACAAATATGGAGACAAATAGAGAAAGAACTACGGGAAGATGAGGTGAGGAGGAGATAGCAAATCCCATCTTATCTTTACCGTGAATATAATGCTCGATAAGTCAATGCCGGTCGTTGTTAAGGCTCTATTTATTTCGCAAAAAGCAAATGATTTGAAGTCGATTGCTTGTACTGCATACAGAAATAAATACGCAAAAAAATGCTTTCATTATAAATTGATGTCGATAATAATTTTCGTCGACTGATTATTTCAATCGATACGAACAGTCATTTTTTGAAAATTTTCCTTCGAATTATCTATTTTCCGCGAAGCAAACGAAGCTTGAATCTTATTTAATTTGCAATCTAAGTCCTTTGCCGGCAGGATTGGCACTCGGACGATTGGCTATTTGTCCAGGTAAATGACAGCATAATTGACACGCGGCCTATGTTTTTTTGGGGGATATGTCCACTGGAAATCCTAAAACCCGTCGTGAAAGTGTAATCGAGTCATAAAACCTGTAAAGAGCATAATCAAATCCTAAAACTTGTCAAATTGATACAATTTAATCCTTCCATTAATTCCTTCTAACTTAGCTAACGGAAAATGCCACGTCAAACTGTCGCCTGCATCGCTTGAGTTAGTTAGTTAATGAAGAATGCTTTTATTATCGGCAACAATTTATGTTTAGACATGATATTTTTCGTTCGTTCACTTTTGTAAACGAATGGTTTTTAGGAAAATATTTTTCAAATCATTCATTTTCCACGAAACAAACTGAGCCGTAATATCGAGAGCACGCAATCCATGCCCAATCCCCTCACTACACGAAGTCCGAGGTAGCCATCTCGAGGCCCCTGATCGATGAAGACGGTGTCGTCGCCGCTCACGGCATAATTTCATTTTCCTTCGCTCGATTTTTCTTCTTTCTGTCACTTGCCTATCAATTGGATTCGGTTTGGTCAATCTTATCGACCGAAATCATGCACAATAGCAACCGCTCGCGGACCTTTATCGGTCGGACAATTTGCGAAGCGCGATGTTTAGCGGGGCTAAAGCTATCATTCGATCACCGATAGCTAAGGTTCATCACTTACTTAAGTAAGGACCGCTAAAAAAGGAAATTGCTTTTTTCAGCGCGAGAGCTTCGGAGGGTCATCTCCCGCCCATTGACACGAAAACCGTGAACGGACAATGGTCGTTACGGTCGACGTCGTCGCGATGAGAAACGCCAATTGGGAGGGGCAGTTGTGCACGGATTCAATTTCGAGCACCGTTCTATAGCCGTCTTATCCATCTCGTGGCGTTGTCCACAACCTTTAAAGTGGACAAAAATCCAGAAATAAATATGGAGACAAATAGAGAAAGAACCACAGGAAGACGAGGTAGGGGGGGAGAACGCAATCCCATCTTATCTTTACCGTGAATATAACGCTTGATAAGTTAATGTCGGTCGCTATCGAGGCTCCGTTCGTTTCGCGGAGAATGAATGATTTGAAGTCGATCTCTCGTATCGCATATAAAAATAAATACACGAAAAAAATGTTTTCGTTATAAATTGTCGTGGATAATAATATCCGTTGACCGATTATTTCGATCGATGCGAGCAATCATTTTCTGAAGACTATTTTTCAAACCGTCGGTTTTCTGCGAAGCAAACAAAGCCCGAATCTTAATTGTTTTGCAATCTAAGTCCTTCTTTGCCGGCATGATTGGCACTCGGACGGTTGGCTATTTTTCCAAGTAAACGACAGCATAATCGACACGCGGCCTATGTTTTTCTAGGGGATATGTTCACTGGAAATCCTAAAACCTGTCGTGAAAGTGTAATCGAGTCATAAAACTGGCAAAAAGCGTAATCAAATCCTGAAACTTGTCAAATTGATACAATTTAATCCTTCCATTAATTCCGTCCGACTTAGCTAACGAAAAATATCGACGTGGCTTTTTTTATTATTATTTTATTTATCGGACGTGGCGATGGAGTGGTAAAAATGACGTTGTTCCGGTGTAAATTTGATTTTTAGTGCAAATTTTATCTAAATTAAAAAAAAAGCAAAATTTATATAAAAAAAGAAAGAAAGAAAGAGAACCAGTCGGCGAAAGACCGGTGATGGGGTGGGGAGACAGCCGGCGGAGCGATCGCCGAGCTCCCGGCCAGGGACCTCATATTTCACCTTAGGAACACCGAGTTTCGCCTTGTTGATCATAGCGAGAGCAGCAAACCGAAATGAAGCGGGCCCGATTCGAAGAACAACGTTGTTGCTTCGTCATGTGAGCTGCTCGAGCGATCGATGATAAAGGAAAATGTTGGGTGGGGGTACATTTGTGCGCTTGTGCCGTGGACCAAAGGGAAGGTCATTGGAAAAACAAGGGAAGTACCCTTTGGAAAGGACTGTCCCTAGAAGTGAAATTGGATCGGCCTCGCGGTGTGTACTAGGGTTGTCAGAACCGAACCGAAAAACCGAACCGAGATACGAACCGAACCGAACCGAACCGAAAATTTCGTGCATTTCGGTTTTGGTTCGGATCATCAAAATAAACCAATTTTTATTTTCGGTTCAGTTCATTTCGGTTCGATTCGGATCGGATCGAACCGAACTAAAATAAACATTTCAGTTTAAGTCTATGTTGCCCACTCTCTCTCCCCTTCTCACTCCTCTCTCCTCTCTCCTCTCTCTTTGTGTTTAATGAACTTGAAACCGAAAACTGATCTGAACCAAACCGAACCAAATCGATTTTTCGGTTCGATTTCAATTCGGTTCGGTTCAAGGGGGCACCCTTAATGGTTTGGTTCGGTTCGGTTGTTTTAAAAAACCGAACCGAACCGAACCATTTACACCCCTAGTGTGTGCATGCACCCGGCTCGATTGCAATAGGTCGCGTGCCTTTGGCACTGCTGCTTCGAAAGCAGTAGTTTCTCCGAACGAGAAAAGGAAAAGGAAAATTAAACGAACTAGACCCCACCCACCTGGTGAAGCTCGCGAAGGAACATGAGATTTCGCGAAAAAATTTGATATTCCTGCAAAACATTTTTCCAAAAAAATTTCACTTTTCAGGAAGATTGCAAGATAATTCGGTGCTCGGCTGAAATCCGAAAATGGATCAGAAGTTATTTTCTACCGTTCGAAAAAGAAAACCCGCTCTCGTTTTCCGAAGCAGACGTGCGCTATCTAGGCGCCAGTCACTCGGGCATTGCCTGGAGAACAGAGCGCGAGCACCGAGGTCCCAAACCAGCCCCTCCGTGGACCCGAGCTCGGCTTCCATGGATTATCTACGGTTCGAAAAGGAAAACCCGCTTTCATTTTCCTAAGCAGGCACGCACTATCTAGGCCCCGGTGACTCGGGCACTGCTAGGAAACTGAGCGCGGGCACCGAGGTCTGGGGCCGACCCCTCTGTGGACCCGAGCTTGGCTTCTACGGACCCGGGCCGATAATGGTTCATGCTCCGCTCCAAGGCAAAAGGGTAAAAACGATTCGGCCGTCGTAACAATGACCGAGAGAGCTCGTTAACGGGAGCCGATGCTAAGCTAAGATTCGGAGGCCCGTAGCAAAGGATCCGACGCCCCGGGTGACGTCAGCGAGGGGACAATCCCCCTCGGCTGCTGCTCCGGCACCCACAATCAACGTAACATCAAATCGAGAGAGAGCCTCGACAGCTCATCGGCGACCGTCCATCATCCTCCGTCAGAATCAATCACGGGGGGAGGGGACGCGCGCCGGGGGGTGTCTTCCTCCCTCTCTTTGATTAGATCGATCGATCGACCGCTCCTTTCATCCCCGCGCTTTTGCATCGTTCCGTTTTGCTTGATCGTAGAAGACTCCTCCCCATCGTTTTGTCACGCTTCGCCAGTTGTGATCGGGGCCCGATGCTGCTGCCCGGCACCGCAATCGGCCAAAAAAAGGCACGAGCGGAAGGACACGTTCCCCGAAGATGCCAAAATCGCGATTAGGGCCTTTACCTAATCACCCGATTATCGAGATAAGCCCCTGGACCAAGAGCGAGATCTCCTTCCACTCCCCCCCGCGTCCCCACGAGAGATCGAGAACATGTTTCGTTTGCTTGCATCCTACTTCGGTCGCGCGCATGCGATGACACGGGCGCGAAAACTTCTCCGCGCACCAGGAATTGCAGACGCGGATAATTTCTTCGGATTTATATTAAAAAAAAAAGGGATTCTTTAATGATTTTTGTTAAGAATTTTATTAAAAGAAAATCTCCACGTAAGTGCCGACCGTCCTACGCGACGCTACCGGCATTCACGTCGATGATTTCTGTCTAAAATTGACCGGATGAATTCGATTGACAAACCGTGAAAAGATTTAGAGCTCAACTTGCGTAATTAAAAAGGTTTAAAAACCGAATCGACGTAAGTACAGTAAATTACGAAATTTTGGTAATTTTTCCGTTTCCACGCGAGAACGGAAAAGCCCGGTGGCGATGACGAATGATCTCGAATAAGCAATTCCCTTCCGGAGTGGACCCCGGCCAGCTCAAGCCTCATCAATTGTGCGTGGAACGTTATAGTTGGTGGGCGGATTAGGATAAGGAGCTTTAGGAACGGCGCCGCTCGGACCCGACCTCACGGGGAGAGCAAAGCGACGGCCGGGCCGTCCCGCGCAACGGGATCCGAACGCCGCCGCGACGGTACGCGGCACAACTCGCCCCCGGCGGAACGAGCGTCGCCCGCCCGTCGCGGTTAACGGATAAAAAAAAAAAAGGACGTACCAATTTCGCTCGAAAGGTTTTACCTTCCGAGAAACTACCGACTAATTAAGCAGCACGGCTCGTTGAAAGAAAAAAAGTCCGGGGGAAGCATTCCGCACGCTGCACGCGCCACGAAAGCCAGATGCAAAATCATCTATGCGCACACACACGCACACACGTGTGTATATACATAATTACATGGACATCATAAAATTCACATGAAATTGCGAATTGAGTGACCGTGGAACCGTACCGTTGGTTCGGATGGGCGAGGGGCCGATCGTGGTGGAGTGAAAGTGGGGGAGGTGGGGGGGGGCCAGCATCAGCACGTAAATGCAAAGAAAGGGACGGGTCATCCTCTACGATTAAAGACCGTGTCGGGCCTCCCCCCCTGCTGGCGCCCCGGTCCCCGCCCTCCGCGACCGAACCCCAGCGATCTCCGGCCCACACCCTTCTCTCTCTCTCTCTCTCTAAAAAAAATGGCAAGATCGAAAGAGAGCAAGAAACACGCGTTTCCAATTTATTCGTTTCGTATTTTTTTTTGCACCCTCTATCGAGCGCGATCGAAATTGGGATATGGTGAATCGGTAAAGGACCGACCCGTCATGCCCGAACAAAGAATGACGACGACGATGGTGATGAAAACGAACGTGTGATCCGAGTCTTATGGGTAAAAACCGGTCGATGATGACTCCTCGCTTCCGTCGCCCGTGAAAATGTTTTATACGTGAATCGCCGCTGATGATGAGAACATTTTCGATTGACCGATGATTATTTCGAACGATGCCGGTTGTCATTCTTAAGAAAACATTTTCCATATCTTCATTGCCGCAAAATAAAGGAAGCCGGCATTGTCAGAATAATTAAGTATTAAATTACGCCTTCATATGACCGCTTGAGTTTTTAGAATAGTTAGCAAAGGTCCTGTCAAAATCTCACATGGTATCAGAGCGAGCTCCTGAGTTCGAATCTTTTCAAGCTTTTAGAACAGCTGGTGGCGGTCCCACGAAATCTCACAGGAATCGCACCTTTTATCTTCGTTTTTGTCCAATAATGTCTCGCTTGCTTGTATGATTCTTGCATTGTCCGTATCGGCTATGTAACTCTATTGATCTAGTTCAATCATTTGCAAGTACCGTAAATTATTTCCGACACAATAAAGAACCAAACTATTGGAATGACCAAACTTCAGGTACCGTTGATTTCGAGAAAAAGAAGGTTGGACGAGCATGTGGGCGTATAGCTCGTATCGTTGGCAAAGCTAAATAAAGAGGTGATGATAATCTCCAATTTGTAAAATTTCAAGCTATACGGTACAAATGAATGACGCCCGTTGAGTGGACGAATCACTGGACCTGAGGGACAAGCACAGCGATATTGATCGTTCAGTTCATTAGAACGACCAATACCAACCAAGCTTTGCTATAATTATAAACGAGGAAAAGCCATGACAAATCTGGTATTATTCCCATTATGACACGATTATCCTAAACATTTTATCGTGACATGAAAAATCTCATATTATGTCCGCTTTAACATATTTATCCTAAACTTTTTCTTGACCTCAAACTTGTATCTAAGTCAAGATTCCATCAGGTGATTTTTCAATCAAAATAATGCCATTTCTATTTCATTTAAGTCTCGTGGAAGCCCTATCAATACCGTTTGCCTTCCTGCGCTCGTATAAGCAGATGTTTAATGATGCTTACTGATGAGATTTTGAAAAAGGGTAAACGTATCACACGGATACGAGTTTGACATTTTTGGTATCACGGAAAAAAAATTTAGGGTAAACGTATCATAGGGAGCATAGTTTAAGGGTTTTTCTCATGGTTTTTTTCCCTAATTACAATTAACACGAGCTTATAGAACTGGGAAAAATTATCCAATTAGTCCTAAACTTATCATACGATTGTCAATTCAGTCATAAACTTTCTAATTTCGCTAATTTAGTCCTAAATTTTTCCTCGGAATTCCAATTTAGTCATTCTGGCCAGTTTTTGTCGAAAATTACGAACGCGGCGGTGTGCTACATAAGACGGTCGACAGCGACTTGATGGTCACATCAGCGATTTTTGACGAAAATTAGCCGGAAGGACTATATCGAAATTTTACGCAAAAGGTTTCGGATTTTAATCGGCCAATAATTGAAATGTCATCTGTACAATAGGGTAGCCTTAATTGGGTAATTTTCCTTATAGAAATGCCTGGTTCATAACTCATCTTTAAAAAAATGCTTATTTTTTAATTTAATTTAAATAAAATTTGAATAAAAATCAGATTTTGACTTAAAATGACATCATTTTAGTCTTATGTTTCGTGTTTTAGCCACTTCATTAGCGTGTAGGATAAAGAAAAAGAAATAATAATAAGTGAATGTTTTCCGTTAGCCAAGTTGAATAAAGTTTAAGGAAATGTTTCAATTGCATCAATTTGACAAGTTTAAGAACTTGATTGCATCTTTTACGAGTTTTGGGATTTAATTGCAATTTCGCAATAAGTTTTGGGACTTTCGTTGCACTTATCCCTTTACATATTTAAAAGATGCTCAAAATCATCATAGATACTCAATAAAACGAACCAATTACCCAATATTCTTAAGAGTCATGTCATAGCATCCATATCGAGAAGGAGGAAAGTACTTTATGTTCGGCTATATTTAAATAGTTTTAGACATTGAAGATCAAACTCAAAGTACAATTGCCGATACTAATAGTGGAAACCTGCCAATTGGCATGTAAGCCCGTTTGAGAGCCGCGAGCTTCTCACCTAATGGCTTTTGACGAGATGCACTCTTGAGTTGTATTAAAGAAGTCCCATGTCAGGGAATTGTTATGGTGTAGAACGGTTAATATATCTTAATTAGCTCGTGACTCATCGATTTAATTTTTCGAGTGAATTACATGGTAACAAGTGTAATTTATAATCATCCGTGCAATTTAGTTTTCTAATTGTCCAAGTAATTGTTGTTCGCCAAAGTCAAAAGTTTTTCATAACAGAGATTATATTTTATCAATAGAGAATTATGCATATGGGTTTACCCGCCGTAATATTTACTGATCACTTGGATTTTGTTTATCTACAACACTATCTACCTAGGGCAAATTTTACTTTTAAATTTTTAACTTCCTTTTTTACTCCCAGGATTATCTGATTTTATTTTATAGTGGACACTCCAAAGGTCCAAAAGTATACCAACGTTACCATTTAGAGATATCTCGAGTCGAGCGAAACATTTTTCATAATTTTTCGACTATTTTCTTTCCGACGGTTTAGTCATCGTTCCTTCGGCAATTTTCTTTTTCCCTAAAAGTAACCCGACATTTAATTATTCGGTATACGACACAAAATAATAACATGAGCAAAAAATAAAAATAAAAACGTCCTCCTACCTAGACCTGTTAAATGGGTGAGTCAGGTGGGGTTTGGGTCGGGTCATAAATGGTCCGACCCAAATTGACCCATTAACCCGTTTATGACCCATTTATGCGCAATGCAATTTTGTTGACCCATACCCGACCCGACCCATACCCAACACATACCCGATTAAACCCATATTGCTAAAATACTTTCATATTTAATTAAATATAGGAAAATTCATATTCAAGCTAAAATGAGAGTGCAGAATAAGTGAGTACAAGATTGAGTGAGGGTGAGAAAAATGCGTTGAGTTTAAATCAGTTGTAAACTCATTTATGACCCATTTGCGACCCATTTATGACCCATTTAACATTAATATAAGACTTCTACCCATTTATGACCCATTTACTAAATATAAATAACCCATTTATGACCCATTTACTAATAAATGGGTTAAAAAATGGGTTTATGACCCATTTTGACAGGTCTACTCCTACCCAAAGAAAAGCACACGCCTTTTAGTTCGAAAAAAAGAATTAAATTGTTTAATTGTTTAGGCAGTATTCTAACCACGGATGCTTTCACTAGCGCAGCCATCTCTCGCCCTAGCGCCAGCAACGGTTGCCACGTCAGCCGCATGAATTATCGCCTTCCCAACTATTTTCGGGTGGGCATTAAAAGGTATCGTTTAGTTAATCGCATTCGCAAGTTTAGATGTCTCAATGCATGTCATTATCAGTGTAATAGCGTTTGACCAACAGTATTATTTCGACATGACTTGTGGCTACGGAAATGTCACATGCAAGGATTTTGCATGGTGCATGGCTTTTGTCACACGCCATCGATTGAAGAAATATCTCGAAATCGTACTTGCAATTAGGTGCCTCCAGCTATTCATTTGATGTAAACACCATTCTCTTAACCGAGCGTCTTTTATGGATTCTCGGTATTTGATTAAGAGGTAACCTCATCACAAAAGAGGAGCCGAAACTCTCATCTGAGCCTCTATGGATTGTTTATTTGATTTATAGTGACGGCGGATTTCGCAAATACATTCTTTATACCACCGATTATCCTTGTATTTTTATCTTCTCTAGATAGAGGGAATACCCTTTAAAAATTTTACATTCTGTTAATCCTAATATCCGGATGAAGATCAAGATGGAGCTTTTTGAAGACAAGCTCAATTCCAACCTTTTTTTACTTTGATGCTATGTCATTATTGATCACCGTTGTCCTTTTGTCGCAACTAATTGACAATGTATGCACTTTTCTACACGCAAAATTACTGCATGCGTTTGAACTATAAGTCACATCCATATAGTTAGTGTAGATCCCACAAAGGCGTGAGATTTTGTGAGACAATATCGGTAGGCCTTTGTGCCGTGTGTATGCACTTTCCACTTGACGTATTATGCAGATGGGGTTTAGAAAGATTTGAACTTGAAACCTTCTTGCTCTGATATATTTATGAGATTTTGCGAGATCACTGTCAATTATTTATAAAGCTTAAACCGTCACATAAAAGTGCGATTTAATATTTAATTATTTTATTAGAGCTTATACCAAATCGAGCGACTAATGCCGTTCGATTTGCATGGGAATTTGTTCTACATCTTAAGAAAGCAATAAGAAGTTTTCTTATGTGCTTCGCAAGTTGCTCTGCGACAGAATAATCAAGCGGCGGCACCGGTCAGTCCATGGATCCGACTTGCTCGACTCGTTAAAGAGCCGCAATTTTCAATTTTTTTTTTATGAAAAAGGAATGGAGCGAAAGTAGCGAAAAGGTTATGTGACCTGTTTGAATGAATTCACCACGATTTTTTTTTTTTAAATTTGTTCTATTCTACTCTCATTCCAATACTATTCCTAACTTTTAAATACCAAGTACCATTTGACCAAAAAAAAAAATAATAACCAAGTACCACTTTTTCTTTAAAAAGTATATATATGTGTATATAGACATACACACACATAAATATGTTTGTGTGAATCGTGATAACAAAGAGATTTTTTTTTGCTAGAAATGAAAACAAAGGGAACGTGCGTCTTTCTTGAATATTTTCCGATGTTTTTATGCCGTAGATTTCACACTTCGCTTTCTTCATATTTTTCTTTTACTTTTCATTCCATCAAAACCATTATTTGGAGATACAAATATCTAATAAATGCATGTAAATATTCATTGGCATTACAATAAAACGCGAGACACCGGCGCTTCGACGAGGTAATCTTATTAGCACCACGGATTACCGCGATGGGTCCTTTGACGATCTAAAATACGAAACTCCAAAGACGTATTTCGATAGTATTGATAACGACGGCGGCGATGTAGACGCACGATCTTGTCACGGTCCTTGGAGGAACGCAGCTAGAAATCCCATGCCACGTCGAGATCGTTAAAAGAAACACATCAACCGCTCCGCTCTGCCTTACATCCCCCGGCGCCGGGCTCCTCTCGCGTACCGTCTAGTCCCGAGTGGGTTTTGGCGGTTTGCTTTCTGGTAAAGATTTTCGCGGTCTCTCTCCTTGCGTTCCGCGGTAACAATCATGCCGTCAAAAAAGCGAAATTTGTTTAACGTATATCAACATGTATTTCACGGCGAAAACAGAAATTGACTTTTTCTCGTCTTTTTTTTTTTTTGGGCTAGGAATTGACTTTTTAACTGCTTTCACCGTGAATTAGAAAAACCCACCATTCTCTCTCTCTCTCTCTCTCTCTCTAAAGTCGCTGCTACTACAAAAGCCCGAAGCGACGTGAGTTTCTACATATACTCCAAATGGCCGTGCAGTAGTCGCTCGCCCAAAAGCACGAGAGTCAGAGACGGACTCGGAGCGGACGACGCAGAGAAACCGCGCACCACCACCACCACCCGCACACAGATCGACCGCCATTGAAGCACCACCACCCTCCTCACGGCCTCCGCCGCCCGCCGCCGCCCGCCTCCCCCGCCGGCATTTTCCCCTCTCCTCCGCCCCTCCCCCTCCCCCCTCCTTCCGCCGCCGCGACCTCGACTTTCCGGCGAGCCCCCTTTTTCCCGGCCCTCAACCTCCCCCGTTTGCCCGGGCAGATTCGCTCTTGCGAAGCCTCTGTTTCGATCGGTCTAGGCTAGCTTGAGTTGAGCCCCGCATTCACTTGGAATCTGACTCGGGTGCGGCTCGATTTCGCTCAGCTCCCGGGCCGAATTCGATGGAGCCGACAGCTCTAACCCTAGCCGGATCCGCCGACGCCGCCGCGCTGGAGTTGCTCCTCCCCGAGGACATCCGGCGCCTGATAGCCCCGCCGCCGGAGAGCGCCAGTTCCTTCACGGCGCTCCTCGAGCTCCCCCCGACCCGGGCCCTCGAGCTCCTCCACTCGCCCGAGGCGCCTAATTCGCCGGGCGTCGCCGTCTCCGGCGACCCCGCGAGGCCGTACCTGCACTGCCTCGACGGCGGCGGCGGCGGTTTCCCTTTCTACGTGGATTCTGACCTCGTAGAGCGCGCTGCGAGGTACTCCGTCTTGGTCGGAGAGAAGAGCGACTCTCTGGAGACAAGCTCGCAGAAGGTCAAGAACGAGCCGCTGACGGAGTCCGACTCGAACCACAACTCGTCGCCGCAGCCGTTGGTGTCTGATCCGACGGTGGAAAACAAGGGGCAGAGACCGCCGAAGAGGAAAGACCGAGAGAAGAAGGTAAAGAAGGCAGAAGAAGAAGAGAAAATCACCGAGTGAAAATTAACGCTCTGGCACGATTCTTTTGTTAGGTCTGCGGAAATTTCTGGGTCTTTACTTTCTCTTTTCCAATTTTCGTGCATGAATTTTGGGTTTCAGGCGAAACAGTCGGCGAAAAAGGGCAAGAATGAGAGGTCGGAAGCTGCAGAGGAGCTTCCTTACGTCCACGTCCGAGCTCGTCGCGGTCAAGCCACCGATAGCCATAGCTTAGCAGAGAGGGTATCGTCTCTTGATCAAACTTTACTTACCCACTAACCACTGTCATAATTTGTGCTTTTCGTTCGTTCGGTCACCCTTTTAGCGACGGAATCACAGCGATCTTTGCCTAAAGTTTCGCTCGGACTTTGCAGGCGAGAAGAGAGAAAATAAATGCTCGGATGAAGCTGCTACAGGAGCTCGTCCCCGGCTGCAGCAAGGTGAGCGCGTTTCTCCCGTGGCTTGACCCCGAGTGATTTGATTTGAGAGGTGTTTTGGGCGTCAAGATCGTCACTTTCGGAGAGATTAAGGGTTCGTAAATCGTGGGTTTATGTCAGTCTTAATTGTCTCCGAAAAGTGCAATTATGCGTTTGTATTATGTGGCTTTTAATAATTGCGGTGTCATTTTCACCTTTTTAACCAATGTGGGTGGCTTTTGTACTAAGGGGAAAAAATGCATCACGATGCACCAAAGTCTCCATTGGCAGTTCCGTAATTTCGCCCGGGGTTGTTCTGTTACCCTTTTTGTTGGGTAGGTTAGGAGTCCCTTTTCAGGGCAATTCTGTCCAAAACCCGGAAGGAATTTTGGTCTTTCTGGCCTCTGGGAGGCTTTAGGCGTTTGCTGGGAATTCTATGTTTGTCCCTGGGGACGTGATAGTGGGGCATTGACATCGGAATTGAAGTGTAACACAACTGCATCACATTATCTCTGTCCGAGGATGACGGTATTGCCCTCGGGGGTGGGATTTATTGGTGGTGGGTCTTTGACACTTGTCTTTGTTGGGATCGGTGGACAAGTATAACAAATTTTTCTTTTTCAAGGGACAAGGAATATTTCCTTTTAGGAATGCTCAAACAAAACCTGCCAGCCAACAGCTCTGAGAGATGATGTGATATCACATAAAGCTCCGTTTGCCACCACCACCTCCTCTTCCTCCTCCTCCTTAAGAGTGCCTTCATGAAATATTATCGCATGATGCAACGCGAGCTGATATCTATTTAACAAACCGAAGCTAGATTTTAGCCGAGCTACCTATTTGAAGAAGATGGCTACTGCTATTTGTTTAGGATGGTTGGGTGTTCTGAATATTGGAGAGAAGGGTGATTTTAGCGGTGCAGTATTAAAATTGCCAGTAATTGCTGTTGGCCTTCATTTTCTTATCCTTTTCGGGCTAAGCACTGTTTATTCTAGTTATGTCGCACTAAAATGTGTTAATTTGATAAGGAGGGCATCTTTCTTAGGTAGCTTTACTTGGTACTCAGTGTATGGATAAAGCTTAACAACATTCTGAGGGTAGCAAGGTGCCTTCGGTACCTTTCGAGAATAAATATGCTTGTAGCGTGTCTTCAGTTTTTCTCAATCGTGGATGATCCATCGACAATTGTATTGAAAATATCTTGTAATGGACACCTCACTGACTGTCTACCAAATTCACGATCCATTAAAGTTGGAGCCTGCAGGTACTACTGCAGTCATCAATCATCATGCCTCTTTTTCCGTATTCCTTCGATCTCCTTATCAAGTGTACTGCCTGGTTTTTGGGATATCTTGGCGACTCTTCTGTAGTAGATAGCGGATTTCCAGTTCTAGGGGCTGATCCTTCTGTTATGATGGGCCTGACAAATGGCCAGTAAATTCCACCTTTTGTTTCATCTTAGTTATGTTTGGTCTTGTGGACGAGATATACGGATTATATTCATTCCAACGTTCTTTAGGTAAGCGAAACATATTGTGGTGAGTTTACAAGATATTTTTCACTCAAATGCCTTTTTGGGTTGTCTTAGGCCTTGCGATTAGATTTCTGCCGAAGTACCTTGAAACTATCCACTAAGGGTTTCTGAAACTTTCTGGCTACTTGCCTAAATTGTGCTGGAAGCAGTGAATACTATATTCTATTCTTACAGATTCGAAAGCGGAATGAAAGTTTTAATTTTGGGTAACGAAAGTGATGCAAAGATAATTTGCTTATGCAGATATCTGGTACAGCTTCGGTGTTGGATGAAATCATTAATCATGTGCAGTCTTTACAACGCCAAGTTGAGGTAATTGATACTCACCCTTGAAATAGCAAAGTTTCTCCCGACTGGTTTATTTCTTGACAGTGCTATTTGAAAAGCTTAGGCTTGTTGAAGTCTAGCTCTTATAAATCACCCGAAAATAATGAAGATCTCACTCTTGAGCTCTGGTGAAATTTCTTTGAAGAAACTTTCAAATTTTTGGGCTCAACGCCTTCTATCTGTTTCTTTTTCACTTTCGGGTACAGTTTTCACCTAACATTTTGAAGTTTGAGATCTGTAACAAGTAGAAGACCCTTACAGGCATGGGATTTAAAAGTCTCCCTTTTCATTTATTGATATTACAAAATCTAAATGCCTGTGCCTACATTGAGTCCCTTTAGTTATAGTTGAGGGCGTATATTGATCATGTTGGCTTGCCAATTGCTTTCAATTTCAAATTAAGGGTGTATGGGGTTTTCCATTTCTGTTCTAATAAGGTATTGGAAGATTGAAGGACATGT